>CM040403.1:67889180-68489180 GCA_022702515.1 Ilyophis sp. 1 JC-2022 | reverse complement strand
CCTTTTTAGGAATATGTCCTGATTGTCTATGGATAGTTGGAAAAAGAATACAATATTACCAGTGTGATGGTGACATTCTATATACACTGCTCAAAGAAATTAAGGTAACACTTAATCAACACAGTATAACACCAAGTCATTTAAACTTCTGGGATATCAGTCTGTCCAGTTAGGAAGCTTAAAATAATTTGTGAATCAATTTCATCTACACTGAAAAAAATTTGGAGTGTGATTTACTTAAAAAAACCTCGGTAACAATTTCCACACAGAAATTCCTAGTAAATTTAACTGAGGATATTCTCAAGTAAAGTCTACATGCCAATAAGTATTAAATTTAGTCAACAAATTCCTGTTTTCATGAGTAAATTTTACTCAGTCTACTTCAGTAAAATTTACTCTTAGACTACCAATGCATTTACTTACAAATTTCTGTAAATAATATTTCCACACAGTAATTCTTTGTAATTTTTACTCTATAATCTTACTTACTCATACTTAAGTAAACTTTACTTAACAGTAAGAAACACAAAACATGAAATAACTTTTTAAACAGCACCTTTATTTGCCAACATTGGTGCAAGATACACTGGTGCAAGATACCAGATACATTTCAAAACAGTATTGCCAGTTAGAATTTAAGAACTCATTAAAGTGCTTAACTTAAACAGCCACTCAATAGATTTTGGCTGATGACTGGTGTTTATTGTGTGCTCTGGTCTGAGACAAACATTTTTAAATGGGACATTTTACCTCTGATGCTTTGTATCTCAGAGGGCCTGAACATTAACATTAACAAAGAAAATGTCAAATGAAATGCCTAAAAGTATCACTTTAAAGTGCAATAAGTACCATAAAGTGCAATTACTGCAAGAAACAAAGTGCAGTCAGAAACATGTCACTCTCTTTTAAGATATTTTAAAGGTAACTCCAACAATTGTATGTAACCTTCCACAATGTGCTTTATCATCTACGCCTGCAATGCTTCCATATGCCAGTTACCATAACAGAATATACACACTTGTAACCACACAAACTGCGCTTGGGATCAACATTTGGAACAGGACATTTCTTTAACTAGTTTTCTTACTAGCCACAGAGTATTTCCTCTGAACCGCAAGTTAAACAAGGCAGTAGGTTCAGAAACTTGCATGGAAACACTCATCTCATGATAGAAGTTTGTTGTGCAAAGCCCAGACTTTGGGAGACATCTTCAGGATGTCAAGCTCAAGAAAGAGCTTCTGAAACACTTCAAATGTGTATTTCAACTTTGGTGGGTAACTCAAGTTCATTGCATAGATAAAGCCTATGAGCAGAAGGCAAGCCTTTGCCACACTTTTACAATCATCAAGAACCTCTTTTCCCTCGATTATGATCGACACATGGGCAGGGGTGTGGCCTTCCTGTGCAGCATTTCCATGGATGACAAAGATCTTCAAGACATGATGAGCATGGTCATCTCTGATGGCTTCTTTGCTGACATCCTGTCAAAAACATGTGAATCAGTGCTCAGAAGTCAATATACTATAGATATTTTAAGTTCCTGAATATGCAAGAGGCGATTCACTGGGTTGGCTAATTAAAGTGGCCATTTAAAGGTTGAATATGGAGAATGCTTATTAAAAGCTATATTTAAAAAAAGTAATAATACATCCACGGTGCTTTTAGAGGGGTGCAGAATAAAAGTATAGTGTTAATCACCACAAAAAAATTCACATCATTCACAATCTGTATTTTAAATAACACAAATGAACTAATTTACCTTAATAAGGCACTATTTATATTTTTAACAGCTTTCCAATAGTATTTATCTTTTTAACACCTTGTTTTAATTGTAATATATTCCTCTTTTAAACATACATACTTGTAACATACTTATTTTAATATATTTCCCTTTCAAAACATTTAAATGAACTGTATTGCCATTGCTGGTTTAAATAAACATGCAAGTTTTAATAACCAAATGTAAATAAATCAGTGAGTGAATGTTCTCATAACGTACTGACTTCAGTCTGTCAACTGTGCCATCACAGCTTTACTAACAAACTGCATTTAACGTTACTGCAGTGTAGCCACTTGGCTTGGCTAGCTTCAATGTTAGGCAATGCCTGGGTTTGCATAACGCCATTAGCGATTAGCCTCGAATGATCTTATAAACGTTTAAAACCAATTACAATGATATATTCTGTGCCACATCAGTTCTAAAAGTTCAATAACTCCTACTGGTTTAAGAGAAATATCTGAACAAAGCAGGCCTGAATATTGAAACTACCGTTAAATTTAAAAGAAACTATTTCACAGCGGGAAGTTACTGTATGCCTCCGCGCTTCGAGCTAATAAAACGACTCTCCAAACAGATGACTATGGGCAAGTAATCCCGGCTGTTTGCAAATCTATTTGAAGTCGTTTTCTTCGCACGAAGCGCGGAGGCATACAGTAACTTCCCGCTGTGAAATAGTTTATTTTAAATTTAACGGTAGTTTCAATATTCGGTCTGTAAATAGCCCACTTTTCACAGGACAGCATATTGAAGCCAAGTACAATTAAACCACGTGTTTTTCGTCTCGAAAGACCTGCACGTCTACCCCGGAACATATGCCCCGTCCACTTCCATTGTAAAGAGAATTCAGTCGGAGGATAAAACCTATCTAACGTTAGCTCAATACTGGAACGATTGTTAAAATGATGGTCTATGTGCTTCAGGTACATCTTAGACATACTAAAAAATGACCTAAATGTCCAAAAAACCGAAGTTCCCCTTTCTTTTCTTATGCTCAGAAACGTGTCCGTGTCCGCGGACCTCCGAAAAACGTATGAATATCCAAGTCCAAAGTGGTCCACGGACGCAGGAAGAGCCCTTAGCTAGCTAGCAGGCTAAAATATTCTAACACTGACATTAGCTGACGAGCCAACAGAAAAATAAAAAGTTCATTAAGCATATAACCTACCCCAAGGCTCCACATCCATGAATTGTCCCATCAAATGAGCAACCAAATAATCCTCCAGCCGAAGTGTGTCTTCCAGAAGTCTCGTTGTTGCTGCATGGAGCGCGCTAAAGTCAAAAGTACACACTCTGACGTCACACACTGAGCATGCGCAAGGCTGCAAGCTTACCTCAGATTACTCAAGTAACTTTTACTTGCTTTTATCAGGTTGTGCAGTCAATACAGTTGTTAAGTTAATATTACTTGGAGTGATGGATAATATTTACATATCGAAATGACGATACATAATTACAAATAAACATCAAGTAACACATTAAATAAAAGGTGACATTTTAAAGTAAAAGTGCTGAAATAATATTTCCTTGTAAAATTTAAACACATAATCAAGGTAATATTTACAAGACCAAAAAATCATTTTTTTCAGTGTACTTTGGTGCAAATGAAAGTGACAACAGATGGACAGGAGAGGCAAGACAACCCCCAAAAAGTAAATGGTTTTGCAGGTAATGGCCACAAACCAGTTCTCTCTCCTTATCCTTCCTGACTGATTTTTCTCTAGTTCTCTAGAAAGGCATGGTATTTTATAACACTTTACTTACAAAATTCCCCCTCTATTTAACCAAGCTTCTTTCAATTAAAACCTCAAATGATTCAACTAGATCTCAGGGTTAGACATCATTGGACATATGTTTTAGGACTGAGTTGAGTATAAATGCCTTTAGTGTTTCAGCACCTTATATTTGGAACGAAATGCAAGAGTCATTAAAGCTGACCTCACTGCGGCCTGATATGGAGTAGATGTGGATGGATCCCTTTAAGGGTTGTTTCTCCTGACTTTTTTCCCCATAGAGTTCTATAGGAAAATGAGTCAGGGGAAATAACCCTTGCAGTGATCCATCCACATCTACTCCATATCTGGCAACAGAGTGATAGTTTGGGGCTCGTTCGATAGCTCAGACCCTTGATGACTTACAGCCATTTAGCCAGCCATGTTTTCCATACTGTACCAGTGTAATTTACAGCTGAATCTAGGGAGATGCATTTTCGAGCATAGCTTCTTCAACCTTTCTAATACATTTCCTGAAAATATGGGAATGGTTATTTTCCCCTGTCCTGAGTAATAAATCATTGACGTATGTCAATTTTGGTTTCATTATCTATTATGGTAGTACCTGTTTCTGACCACTAAATGGCGATGTTTTGACTGTACCAATATAATTGGTACATACTAGAGAACATTCGAGAATGTATCAATCAACAGGTTAATTGGCTTCAGATAAGGTCAATTGCTACTGTGGAAGAGATTGGTTCAGGCTTTTCATCCTCATCGGTTGAACATTTGTATTGGTTTAGAATGGATTGACGGTATGGCTTAATTTAAAAAAAGTCGGTATCAGTTGGATCGTACCCGGTGAACAAGCAAACCATTCTTCAAAAGTAAATGCTCCTGAACACATTTAGTTTTGATCTCTCTATTTTCGATTGTTTTCTATAAAGGTGTTTTTATTATCTGGTTTATAATGGTAATTGTTTTATGAGTTTAATTAAAACCAACCAATTTAATCCAAACCAATACAAATGTTCAACCCACGAGGACCAAAAGCCTGAGCCTTCTTTCACTCAGTAGTAATGAACCTTATCTGAAGCCAATTAACCTGTTGTTTGATATATTCTAGTATGTTCTCCTTTCCTCAGTAACAATTGTATTCTATTGGACAGTCAAAACAACGTCATCTATTGGTAAGAAACGGGTACTACCTTAATGGACAATGGAACAGAAAATTACATAGTTCAATGACTCATTACTCTGGTCAGGGGAAAATACCCATCCCCATATTTTCAGGGAATGTACTAGAAAGGTTGAAGAAGCTATGCTCCAAAATGTATTTTCCTAAAACCTCTGGAGCATAGAAAACTTGTACTACATGGTGGTTGTGGGGTGGGCCTGCTGTAGGGTCTGGGTGTTCCCTGGATGGATTTAAAACATTTGATTCCCCATGTTGGAATCTGTACCTGGGAAACGTTTGGTACACATAGTATGTTGGAAACAATATTGACAGAATTTTATCTGAATCCTACCCAGTGAACATGGCAAATTTGGATGCCATCAATTAGCATTTTACTCAATAATGTGATGATATTCTTATAAAATAAAGTTCTTGGGATGCTTATCTAACCTGTTTCTACCTATTCCTACCAGTATTATAAGGTTCTGAGACGTATGGTGTCATCCTGTTACAAATGGTAAAATCTGACTCCACAACAAATGGACAGATGGGAATTGACCAACAACTGTTTTAGGTGTGTTTGATAGTGACAAGAATGCATATAAAGCCCTCAGCCCTCAGCCAATTAAAAAAATAAATAAATAAATAAATAATAATAATTCTGATTTCCCCCCTCTCCCGTTTTCGCCCAATTTGGTAGCCAGTTATACCCTATAGCAATTAAATGTTCTGTGTAGCAACCGCTTGAGAATTTGTCGCTAAACTTGCATTTGTCAATGGAAGGAGGTCAGATATTGGGGTGAAAAATGCGTTGTTTCCATGTTTTTACCGACATTGCACTGGGAAAGTTTTGACTATAAAAAAGTTTTGCGAATATAGCTAAAACGGCTAACAAGTATCCTACACCAATGACGTTTTAACTTTTAATTGTATATACTGTATCGGCATGTTGGTCGATACAAAGCATTTCATACTGAAAAACGGGAGGTCTGGGTTGATTTTCCGACGTGGAACCGGGGTGCATAGCCTAGCTAAATGTTAGACTTCTGGCTAGGCTGGCTAATGTTTTCACGATACCAAATGTAGATAAATTAAGGGCCGTATTTCCCCCGTTTTTCTGGAGACTGAGTCATTAGTTCTGGAGACATTATTTATGGTGGTATTTTCTCAGTATAACTGTTACATTAGTGGCTATCTTGCCAGCGATTTACGTAGCTTCTCTAATCTCTGAGTCTGTAAACGCTGCAGCCAGACGGGCACTAGGGGAGACCAGAGTCAATTGTGCCCCAATTATTCTTTTACGCGATTGCAATGACAACATTTTCAAATTAACTTCATACTAGGGATGCAAATTTTAAGGAATGTCCTTAATCGATAGTTGTTAACCTTAACAAACAATCGTTGATTAATTGATAACATAAAAGCTAAATATAGCTTATGATAGACAGAATACAAAATGCATGTTATATTCCTCAATCAAAGATTTATTGTAACATTTGAGAAACAGGCATTATTGTAGCATAACAAAAATAGAATATGAAGGCGTGTATAGGCTACTTTAACAGAAAAGAAATTGCGCTCCGTCTCATCTGTTGCAAGCGAAACCGTTGCTCCTCTAGGCACTTGCAGCATTAACATAATCGCTCTTGAAATTGAAAGGCGACAGTTAATCTAGTAGACCTAGCCTAGAACAGTCAACTTAAAACATAGGCTATTATATTTTGAATAGGCTCCGCATATGCATACTAGATAGACCTATGTATTTTTATTCAAGAACATTTAAGCATATCTACGTGGTCGGGAGTGAGTCGTGTGCGCAGCCTGTTAATTAGCTCTCTAAATCCCTCACCGTCAACGGTGCTTATTGCCATCATGTCCTTTTCAACCATGTTGCATACCCTCTGAGTAATAGCCTACTCTCCGCTCGTCTATCGTCACACACCCTCTTTGGCACCACTGAGGTGATGGTCGGTCGCGATCCACTTTGCCCTGGCAGCACGGTTGGATGTACGCTTTTCAGGTGGTAGGCTACATTAACGAAGTAGTTATACTTCAAAACAGCACCACAGGTATTGCAATGTATTGCAAACCACAGGCGCTCTCGTGTGGAGACCTTAAATCAAAATTACATTTCACACAAAAACTCCTGTTGAAACAAGACCGCAGATTGTTCAGTTAATCGTTTAAATTTAAATCTTATCGATTAAATTCTTATTAGCAATTAATTGATAGTCGATTAATTGTTAACATCCCTACTTCATACTCTTAACATTTGCTCATGTTCATTTACTTGAATCGCTAACATGACAGGAAAATTTTGATATTAAACAAAATGAGTTCAAAGGAACAAATGACCCCATCATTTGTGCCCTTAAGAGGGGGGTCAGTTGTGCCCATTATTATTAAGGGGACACACTACAGGTGAATAGGTTTTTTTTTCCTTTAAAGATATCCTCATGAATTTCTACCAGTTTAATCTTCACATTAAGAGAAATATTTTTTGTCTTAAAGGTCCCACATCATACAATTTTTTGTCAATTGTATATTATTCTACAAGGTCTACCAAACATGTTGATAAGGTTTTTTAAGGGGAAAGTTTTGCAATATATTTAAAAAATATATAAATCCAGTGAGTTTTTTTTACTCTTGCAGCTGAACAGCCTGTGTTGCTCTGTGTTGATTGACTAACTAACCCGGAATTACAATCACACACTTGCCTACACTACACTTTCGCTCTGAAAAACCGAAGAAACAAATAAAACGAAGCAAACGAAGACATTAATGAATGTAAAATACATGTAACATATATACAATATAGCGATTACCTCTTAACTGTTTAAATTATACTTAGCCTGTAGGCTAACGTTACTTTTCAAGCAGTCGAAGATGCATCCCTGCATGCTTTCAAATGTACCCTATAGGTCAACAAATGCAACATTGTTTCCCCCTTTCCAAGCTATTGTTTTTAAGCATTTGTCTGAATAATTTATTGTTGGCTGGCAACCGAGTTTATTGTTGGCTGGCTTGCTAACAGTAGGCTACCTGCGGTCACTGACTGACCCCTTGTTAAACAATGTTAGCAATCGGAAGCTTGTGCATTGTATTTTACAGTGGCACCGAAATCTGCGTTGGATTCTGTTCGGTAGGTAATGAATGGTAACGGTCGTATGGGTTAACGTTACAGGACTCCATACGCAACCAGGCAGCTTGGATAGAGAGCTGTAGACTAATGTTAAAGCTGTAAATGTCGAAGTGCTTACTATTGTAGCTTGGAAGATTAAAAGTGCCCTAACACAGCACATTTAACATGGGCAGTTTTGCTAGTCATGAGCTCTCCACTTCGTCGTAATTATACTCTGTGGTGATGGAGGCTAAGAACGGAAAGGAAAGGCTGGTGTTACCACAGAACTGTATACCTACCCTGTTCTTTAGAGGCTGAAGGCAGGCGGGTTTATGCAAATGACATCCGGCTGTTTTCACAGGAGTCCGGTAATGACGTCAGCTGGAGCCAATTCTAAACAGACTTAAGCCAAGTGATTATTTTCTTGCAACAACAAAAAAATGGCAGATAGTACCGACTTAATATTTTACCAGCACATAAGTACCATGCTACACTGCATACAAATGCCAATTTCCATGATATGGGACCCTTACATTTTTAAAAAATATGCTAATGAGGCAATATCTCATTAAATATGAGTAAATTAGCATATATTTTGGTATATTTCATGGGTTTACTATTTTCTGCTGTTAACATCACTGTTTCAGGCTCTTCCTTATAGTAATCAATGTTTTGCATGAACATCGTTTAGAGTTGAAAACAAGATATGGAATGGTTAATTTAAATCTGGTATCTAAAAATAGCGATCGCAAAAAAAATTACCTTCGTGAACTTTACGTTTTCCAAAAGGTGACAATACTTCTTGTCTCAACAGTCACTCATGTCTTGGTAAGGAAGGGGGTGTTGCAAAAGGTTTAAAAAATGAAAGACGGCACTACAGCTTGTTTTTTATTGGGTGAAAACCACAGGGAATAAACGACCCCGGGGCACAATCGACACAGGTCTCCCCTACACTAGCAGTAAAATGCCCAGTCCCTTAGCCTCCGCTTCTGTAATGTCATTCAGTGGGCGTGGCAAACTGTAAGCTAAGGCTGTTGTAGTTCATTCTAAGGCAAGTACCTGGTACATGTGCAGTAGTTTGGGGGCAATATCTATAAGTTGGCTTCTTCTTCTTTTCGTGTCTTTGAAGCATGTGGTTATATGACAGTTTCCCATTTCTTTACACAGTCCTTTGCATTATTATTGAACTCTGCGAGATCTTTTAAGCTGCACTGGTTGGGTAGTAGAGGGCAGACAAGGCAGTGCTGCATCGTATGGTCCTCTTCTCCACATTCACAGATGGTTGGGCCAGTTTTGTAGCCCCATCTGGCCATAGCAGCTTTTGATCGCCCCATTCCTGTTCTCAGGCGGTTGAGTGTCTTCCACTGGACCCATGGTGCTTCTGAGCCAGGAGGGAGGGCTTCAGAAGGGGCGATTCCCATGTCAATAGGAGGGGGGTCATTCTCTAGCTTTCTGGTCCATAGCTGTAGTCTGGTTTCCTCCTGAGATGTTGTTAGGGGCTGGACATGGCTGAGGAAGCTTCTCCTTGACTTCAGTCGTTGGGCCGGGGGTTCACGTCCGTGAAGGAGGTGGCGTTCATCACTGGTGGCCTTTGTGATCTCTACTCGGCTGGCAGCTTCCCGTCTCACATCTGCAGGGGCAATGCCAGCGAGGAGATACAGGTTGTTCAGGTTGGTAGGCTTCAGGCAACCAGTGATCAAGCGGCAGGTGTTGTTCAACGCTGGGTCTAGTTTATTGGCATGGGTTGATCTCTCCCAAACAGGACACGCATACTCCGCAGAGGAATAGCACAGGGCCAAGGCAGTACATCTTAGTGTGTGTGCTGTGGCTCCCCATTTGGAGTTGGTCAGTTTCCGTAGGATGTTGTTCCGGGAGCTGACTTTCAATTTGGTGTTTTTGATGTGTTCTTTGAATGAGAGGGTGCGGTCCAGGGTTACGCCAAGGTAGACAGGGTTGGTGCAGTTCTCAAGTGGTGTTCCAGACCATGTGATGTTAAGAGGTCGATTGGCTTCCCGGTTCCTGAGATGGAACGAGCAGGCTTGAGTCTTCGCAGGGTTTGCGTGTAGGTGGTTGCTCTCGTAGTAGAGGAGTAGCTCATCTAGGGCTGAGTTGAGGTTTGCTTCTACTGCTTCGAACGTACTCTCTTGGGATGTTACACAGAGGTCGTCAGCGTAGATGAACCGCTCAGTGTTCTGGTCCATTAGCTGGTCATTGGTGTAGATATTATACAGTAGTGGAGCCAGCACACTACCTTGAGGTAAGCCGTTCCTTTGTCGTCGCCAACGACTTTGCTTGTTGTTCAGGGTAACATAGAAGCGCCTGTCTTTCAAGAGGGCTCCAATGAGGTCTGTGAGTGCCAGGTCTTTTGTCAGGTCCAAGATCTTTTTCAGGAGGAGGCGGTGGTTCACAGTGTCGTACGCGGCAGACAGATCAACAAAGACGGCTCCTGTTACCAGTCCTTTCTGAAACCCATCTTCAATGTGCTGAGTGAGATTCAGGAGTTGGCTTGTTGTGGATTTGCCAGGTCGGAATCCAGCTTGTTGGGGGATAATAGCTGGTTCAGCAACTGGGGCCAATCTGTTGAGGATCAGGCGCTCAAACAGCTTAAATGGGTGGCATAGCAGGGAGATCGGGCGGAAACTCTTTGCATGCGCTGGATCTTTACCTTTAAGTTGGCTGAGAACTCATTTTAATCAGGAGGAGAACTACTTTTCTACAAACCAAACATAATTTTTGGGTGGAATTCCTCTTTAAAACAAATTTTTTACAATTTACATTTGACTGTTTCATATGATCAGGTCAATGCCTACTTTATTTAATCTTGACCTTGGCTCATCATTACTAGACTCACCGCACTCCACAAGCTGGCAACGATTCGCCAGAACACTGGTAACAGTAGTGCCTTGATGCGCTTCGTTACATTTTTTTTTCTTACAACATAAGATAGTTAACGGCTTTAGCTAATCAGCGCGATCCTGTCTTTTTGTGCGTTTGGCGTCAAAAAATAAATCTGTTGGCTATATTGGCTGTATTGAAATATTGCCTCATTTGTTTTAAGTTTCTTATTGGGAAATGGTTAAATGGGTAATTGGCTACATCCTAGCAAAATGAGACGTTTTGCACTTTTTTTTTTAATCCTACGGTTGTCTGTCTGGCAGCTTAGATCACTTTCTCCCTACTCAGGGTTTTTTTCCTGGCAGAGAAATGGGTTTTGGTGATACGTAGCCTATGCGAGCACACGCAGTGTCTGAGCAGTAAAAAATTTTTTTTGCATTCATTTTACCATAAATATAGTTTTTGGAGTACAAAGAGCCCATGTAGGCTTTGGTTGTAAAGTACCAGTAGGGTTGTGTTTAGGAGTTATGAAGTTTACAAATGTTTAGAAATGAGAAATCTAAGGTCTTTGAAGCTTTTTGAATATTTGAATATTACACCATTTAGGCTATGTTGATAGCCCACAAATAGAAAAATAAATAAACAACACTCTAAAACGGAAATAAAAAAATAAGTGTAGCTAAAAAATAATAATAAATAAACCGTACAAAAGCACCGTCTGTGTTTTTACATAGTCTATGTTGCTGTTGTTATTTCAGCCCTAAATGCGATAGGTCACTGTGGAAATGTTGACTCTACGGGACTTTGACGAAATGTACCACTTCAGGGTTAATCATAACACAGTGGTAGCTGCATATAGCCTACAGGTAAGATATTTGGTTTCCGTAACATATTCATAGCTACGAGAGATTTTGGAGAGAAAAAAATTAGGTGTCTTCTAAACCGAAAGTGCATCAAGTAGCCAGTAGCCTACAGTATGCAATGGAAAACAGATTTTCTTGTAAACGGTGCATTTTATGCATTTTACAGTCTGTGGCTGTGGCAAGACGAGGGTCGTAAGCCCTTTGGGCTATTAATAGCACCCGCTTATTTTATTGCAGTGCAGTATCAATCCTGCGGGTTTTCTTAAGGCAGCCTAGTTTATAATTTAAGATTTAACGTGGATCAGATTAAAGCTTTTACCTTTTCAGCAGTTGGGGCTTCAAAGGTAGCCTAATTCAAAATTGGAGCGCGTTCCATCCGACTCGCTGCACAGTGCACACGCTATGTCTTTCTACCGAGTCGCCCCAAAGATATCGGTTGCACTCTGCCACGGTCTCTGGCTGAGTTGGATCTTGGGACTGCAAATATTCATGTTTTAGTATCGCTGTGTCTATTACTAACAGCATTATTATCTGGCTAAGTTTAACTAGTTATGTTATGTAATTTAATAGCTCGCAAATTGCATTGCAGTTCACATATTTACTAAGATATCTAAAGTTACCTACATCGTTAAGCTAGATCTCGCAACTGTGGTCCTCCATTAAGAATTCTTCCAGTCAGCGCACGTATCGATGCATCCTTCAGATTTTGCGCAAAAGGAGCATGCATCTGGGTACTTTATCCGTGCTCCGTACTACCGCACTTCGGTTTGGACTCACACTCCAAGATGGATGTGTGCTCGCTATGCATGCTCAAAAATAAATGGGCTATAATATTAGTAATATAATAATAATAATAATAATAATAATGGAAAAAATGGGCAAAAGATCGTTAATTCGCCTACGCACGGCAAATTGTAGCCGACAAAATAGCCTGAAATCGAAAACCAATAGGCTAAAAACTAAGCAGATGAAACTAAAACCATGACCCTTTATTTGCGATAGAATACGAAAAAATAGTTTTTCCATAGTTCTAATAAAAATAAACAAATTAAGACAATTGTCTGGCCTGGTGGGATCGGCCTCTCATTAGCCTATGAGAAACGGTATGAAAGGCAATAAGCACGCGCTGCTCATCAAAGATGTGAGAGCAGACAATATGTTTTCTTTTTTTTTTTATATTACAATATTACAGAATATAATATGGTATATTATTACAAAATATAATATTAGGCTACAGAATTTAAAATGATTTGTGATTGTGATCTACTGACGTGAATGAGAGCATTTCTCCTATTACCGATAGGCGATAGCCCACAATTACATTAAAAGAGTTTGTAGATGAGCTGTATTTAATGCCTAATGAAATATGGATCATGAAGAAGCATGTAAATTAATTAACCAAGTCTATATGGAGACATGCATGCACAATAGGCTAGACGCAAACTCATTCTAGCTGAAATAGACATACAGCCTAAATAGTTTGCATACGTAAAATATGGAAATACGCAAACAGTTTCTTTTGCCATGACATTTGTGAAAAACAAACCAGAGCGTTGCAGCGAGGGACGCTATAGCAGGCAACAACAATAAACAACTTTCTTGTTCGATCTGTGCTTTTCTCCGGTTTATTTCACAAATGTCATGGCAAAAGAAAAAACTTCATGTAGCTCGAAGCGTCCACGTTCACATATTTGCGTGAGGTAGGTTTCGGCCCTAACGTTGGCTAACAAGCTTAATTGGACAACACATATTTCCCAGGAATCTTAGCCAAAAAGAAAACAATGGATACTACTAAGAAAGTTATTATTATACTTAAGTGTTTGCAGTAAGACGTGACCGCAAGAGCACAGCAGGCTCCACACATTTTTTTGTTGCCTTTTGTGTGAGATTAACACATGTAGCCAATGGCACAGTTATTTATAGAATATTTATTTTACATTAATGTAACCACGCAATGTTAACCAGATGATATTCTGCGTTAAAACCTTTTTCTTTGCTTGACAAATGGCCATGGATACCTGTTTCCATAACGTAGCTAGTCTGCATTCTGCCATGGTGTCCAGTGACTGAATTGTTTCATGTGATATAGGCTAGGGATGCACCGATCCACATTTTTTCACTTCCGATCCGATCCCGATACCTGAATTTGGATATCGGCCAATACCGATACTATTCCGATACCAGAGCTCTTTTTGCTTGAATATTATTATTATCATTATTGTTGATTTTATGAGGCTGTAATAAACTCCTCTCTACAGGCAAGTATGACATGTACCCCAAAAGGTAACTTGAGGGAAGTATAAGCTCAGAAAAGCAGGTCAGAAAAGCTTAAAATTGATTATCAATATTTATTAAATTCCATAAAAGTGCAACATCTTTGTAAGGAAATACAGTCTCCAGCAGCCACAAGGGTTTACTTGTCTGACTTGAAATAAAATGTGTAACAAGACAGCGTTTACTAGTGCAAATATATACACTATCAAAAAGCAAAAAATAGCCTTCCTGTCATATAAATGTGAACAGCACAAACACAAATCAAGTAGAGACTACTATGCAGCAATGCGGTTTTCAAGTGTCAAATATGAAATAAAGTGTAAACATCTCTACACTGCTCTCCCTCCCAATAAAAGAAAATACATACAATGGGCTGCTTCATCTGATCAGCACAAATTACAAAAGTACACTTGCTCAAGTAGCAGCACATATTTGAAATAAAAGAAAAGTCCAATAAGTGTAAACATCCACACTATCAATACAACAATGTGCATCTGAACAGCACAAATCAAGTACAGTATAGGAGGTTTGGCATTGGCAAAAGGCGACCTGGATTAAACTAAACACCATTCTGTGCAACTGTTCTTCCAAACAAAACAAGTAAATGATCCCCCCAAAACACAGAGAGTGATCTGGTGTTTTATATCTCACTTAAACATTGGTAGGTTCTTTTTGAGGAATATGAGCATTTCGGCCCTCTCTGCTGTCAGACGATTCCTCTTTTCATCCACAATATTGGATGTTGTGCTAAACAGTCTTTCACTTTCGACAGTGGTCGAAGGGGCACTGAGGAACTTTACTGCAACAGCAGCAAGGAGAGGAAAGCGAGTATGGTTGTTTGCCCAGTACTCTTTCTCACCAATCGTTGGTTCTTTCAAATACATTTGCATTTGGATAACCGCTGCCTGGGTACCCCCTGATGCAGCAGGTTCATCATGCTCCTCCAGAATTTTGTCGTACAGGCTGCTGAAGCTGCTCTTACTTGTGCTTGGAGGAGAACCAGTGCTTGGACCAGCTTCCATGCGAGCGACCTTTTGCGCTGGCTCTGCCTCGGTTGCCTCTGATTCATCAGCTGATGGCCTGTGCAGTGCTTCCTCCATCTTCTGAAGCTCTTGTGTCAGGAGAGCCTTGGCACTCCTGGCAGTGTCTCCACCCATAAAGAATCTAACACAAAAATGAAATAGGTTGAGTACAACTCAACGCACGCACACACACACACACACACACACCCTTTAAAGCTAGGACTTAATCAACATGTAGTTTTTGTTTGGCAGGATTTAACTTTTTCAGTTTAAAACTTAGCCATCATAAATAAATAGGGCATTATTAAAAATGTGTCTCACCTGTCCTTGTATCGAGCGTCCACTAAAGTGGCAACAGCGTAGAGGGGTTCACCTTCCATGCTGCTGAATCGTCTGTTGACCGCTTGGAGAAGCGTGCTTTTCATTGTTTTGATGCCGCTGTCAGTACTGTTCTCCTCGGCGAGCAGGCGTTTTAAAACGGTGACGGCTGGGATTACGTCGGCTGCAGAGGAGGTCGCTGAACTGATTTTCCTGGTTAACTCCTCGAAAGGTTCCAGCACCGTCACTGTTTTGTCTAGTAAAGCCCACTCGTTGGCTGACAGTGTTGCAGGCAGGTTGTGGTCAGCAGCATATGCACAGAGGGGTCGCTTCTCTTGAAGAAGGCTCTTGATCATATAAAAGGAGCTGTTCCATCTTGTTTGGACGTCTTGAACAAGACGATTTGGGGTAGTCGTTGTCCCTTGCATTTCGCGCTGTAGGTCTTCCAAGCGAGACTGTGCGAGTTGGGAGTGCTTGAAATGTGCCACGATCTTCCTGCCATTTGCTAATGCATCGCTAACGCTGCGTTGTGATATTAGCCCCTCGTGCACGACGAGCTGCAGAGAATGAGCAAAACAGCCTAGGCTAGGGACTGCCATGTCTTCCATCGCTGCCTTCATGTTACTTGCATTGTCCCGTAGTATAACATGCACTTTATCCAGTGGGATCTCCCAGTGATTTAACATCTCTGTAATGGAGGCTGCGATTGTAGCTCTGTTGTGTGATCCCCTGCACTTTTTTACCTGAAGCACCGCACTCTGTAGGCTATGTGTGCCAGAGTCAACCCAGTGCACTGTGAGGCTGATCAGTGACATTGGGCACACATCCGAGGTCCAAATGTCTGTGGTAAAGCTCAGGGCTGGAACTCCTTTTAACTTGTCAGCTAACTTGGACGACACTTGGTTGTATAGTTTGGGTAGCGCAGTCTCTGATATATATTTTCTGGATGGTAGACTATACCTTGGCTGCAAGTGCTCCATCAGGCTGCGAAACCCCTCGTTTTCCACCACACTTAATGGTTGGTCGTCGAGTATGATAAAGTTGAGCAACTTCTCTGTAATCATTTTGGCTTTTACGTTGTCTGCTGGAAGTTTAGCCTGCTTTTGGAATGACTCCAGGAGTGATTCTTGACGTTTCGTTTCATCTTTCTGCCCCCTGGCTAAATATTCGCCATGCTCTTTTGGGTGGTGCTTTTTCAAATGTTTGATTAGATTAGTAGTATTGTACGTTGCGACAGAGCTTCCACCTCTCGGAACGACGGCTTTGCAAACATTACATGTTGCTGTCTTGCTTTGCGGTGTTTCAAGAGTAAAATAACTCCATACAGCGGACATGTTGTGAAGTTTAGCCTACAGGCTAGCTCACTGCAAACTGTGGAATGGGCTTTCCTGAATGGAGGCGTGTCTCATAACTCCCATTGTGTCTCATGGAGACACGCCTCCGTTCTAGGAAGTCCCATTCCACAGTTTGCAGCCAGCCAGCAGGCTAGCGTGTAGCAGCAAAATTGAGCCGGCAGGAATCACTTGTGGAATCATTCCAGCAGACAACGTGAAAGCGCGCACACAGCAGGCGGATCGGAAATCTCCGCACATGGATCGGAAATTTCCGATCCATGAATTACGTGAGTATCGGCACCCGATACCGATATTGGATCGGATCGGTCCCATCCCTAATATAGGCTATAGATCATTTGTCAGTGTCCGTCTGACTTTCACCATTTCACTGTAGTACAAGTGAAACATTGAACAGTTAATATTTGAAAATGTCTGGCTAAATCACAAAACTGGACTTCATTCAAAATAATCGTCATCACACACAACATAGCGTTTCCCATTGATGTAGGAAAGAAAGGCGTTTTTTTAAAGTTAAAATTTGTCTATTAAATATGTTGAAACAAAACAAATGCACGGTTGTTTTGATATTAACTAAATAGAAACTGGAAGGAAAATTTACTTTTTTTTTTTAAACGAATGGAGCAACTTCCTCATGTAGGCTACGGAATGTAACTGGATTAAGCAACAGCTAGTTTAAAAATATTTAAAGGTCCCATATTATGGGAATTGGAGTTTAGCTACTTTTAGCATTTATATGCAGTGTAGCATGATACTAATGTGCTGGTAAAATATTAAGTCGGTACTCCCTTCCATTTTTTTTGTTGTTGCATAAGAAAAAAGTCACTGCTTAAAAGTCTGTTCAGACTTTGCTCCAGCTGTGACGCCATTACTGAACAGCCGGATTTCATTTGCATAAACCCGCCCTTCTTAGAATAGAATAACTTATTTTTCCGTTAAGGAATTGTAGCCCCAGCAACAACAAAAAAGACATAGACAGTGCCCACAACACACAAACAAACATATCAAATAAAGACATTCAATAGAATCATTGTATTGATCAAAGTAATGAAGTGAATTAAAGTAAATTAATGTAATACAGCCATGATTAAAATAGCCTCCGCTGTCCCGAGATGTCCAGTGGCATTATGCAGTCCGACACACAAAATCCGCCTCCATGACTCCTCCATACACGCAGCGTCGCGGTCTCTGTACACCGTCGAAACTGAGCACCGAACTGCATCAGCCTTCCCAGTCGCTGCCTCACTCCTTCCCGGCATTATCCTCTCTTTCTCTTCCGTGATGGCCTTTGAAGATTGCCTGCAGTCCTCGATCTGTCCTGACATTTCCAACTCCGGTGAAGAGCGATGGTAAACTTTGTTGCTGCAGATCCAACGGACATTCCCGAGCATATGTTGCGAATGCATCTCCATGGTGATGACCACAAACACAATTATATCGACGAGACAATTCGTCAATATTATCAAAACGAGCAGCATGTGTGCCCTGAAAAACAGACACACAGCGCATGAAAAGACTAAAGCCAGACAACAAAATACATTAAAATTAACAGACATAAACATGAGACAGCTGGACTACATGTCGCCATTACATCGCCACGTCACTTCAGCCTCTAAAAAACAGGGTAGGTATACAGTTCTGTGGTAACGCCTGCCTTTCCGTTCTTTACTTAGCCTCTATCACCACAGAGTATAATTACGACGAAGTGGAGAGTTCATGACTAGCAAAACTGGCCATGTTAAATGTGCTGTGTTAGGGCACTTTTAATTTTTTCAGCTACAATAAGCACGTCAATGTTTACAGCTTTAACGTTAGTCTACAGCTCTCTATCCAAGCTGCCTAGTTGCGTACGGACTACTGTAACGTTAACCCATACGATCGATATCATTCATTACCTACCGAACAGAATCCAACGCAGATTTCAGTGCCACTTTAAAATACAATGCACAAGCTTCCGATTGCTAACGTTATTTAACGCTCAGTCACTGACTGCAGGTACACTGTAAAAAGAATACTGTGAAATGTGAAGGGTCTGTTGTATCAAACAAGCCTTAAACCATCACTCTGCTGCCAGAAATACAGTAGATAGGGATGGATAACTTAAGGGTTCCTTCTTCTGACTTATTTTTCCGAAGAGTTCAATCGGAAAATTTGTCAGGAGAAACAACCCTTAACCCCTTTGTTCAGATGGTCTCGCCGGCGAGACCTTTTTGCTCAACCGAGACATTCATTGCTCCTGCAGCCAAACTATAAGTGGAAAACACAAACTCTGTGTTTTAACTTTATTGGTAGACGATTCGCGCCGATTTCTGGCCAATGTCACTATTTTTCTGTAGCAAGTTTATTTAACAAGCACCCCCCCACCCAGTCTATACCTATCCATACATGACATAGTGGACAATAGCGTCTATGTTTTAGTTAATAAATATATTTATTCATCGTATAAAATTTGAATTCCGTCATAGCAACAAGATAAACCAAACAATCGCCTGATCGTATGCCACTACTTGTCACTTGTGGAATGGCAACTGCTCATTCCAATTTTCTGTGCGCTGATATGTGGTAGATTAAGGTAAAGATTTTCCTTAATCAAAATGACTAGAAATATATATTTTTTAAACTACAGAAAAACGCAATCCTGGGGTAAAAGAATACATACTGTAGGGTACAGGGAAAAGTGATGTTTTATTGAGGTACAAGAGTGAATGATTAGGCTACATATCTAGGTGTATGTAACACTTTGATATCAATATATTATCTTAATCCATCAGAAGAAGCAAATGTATATTCTTTATAATGGACAAAACAAATCTTATTCATTTTATGACATGTTTTGCCTAGGGGTTTTGGACCCATAGATATCTACCCCCCTATACTGATGAAAATAGTCATTCCCACTTGAAAATGATGCAAAAGTTAGTTTTATGAGCCAAAACTGTTGATTTGTAGTTAAATATCTCTTTTTTATTTAGAGCAGTATACAATTTAGCCATTTGGATAGATTTGGAGACACTAATGTAAAACAGGATACACTGATTATGTTTTGCATCATAGACCTTTAGTAGTTCTGTATATCATCCTCAGATTTTGCACACTTGTTGACATGGAGTTTATGATCCAGGAAATGTATATATTTACCTGTTACCTGTTTTTGCATTTTTACAAAGTTTTGCTTGCATTTGTGGCACTTTATTTTGGCTTAAATTATAAAAATAAACAAATCTAAGGTCATACTGTAAATGGTACCCCTGTCTGGTTTCATTTAAGCCATTTAGCAAGTTTATGTGATGCTCACACCTGGAGCTATAAAGCTTTAAACAGAGCACCCCCTAAATAGATGAGAATTGACTATTGCCATCTGCGCAAAGTGGTTAAAGTGATCCATCCATATCGACTGCACATCTGGCAGCAGAGTGATGGTTTCAGGCTTGTTTGATACCTCAGACCCTTGATGACCTACAGCCATTTTACCAACTGTGTATTCTATACTGTTCCAGCATAATTTACCGCTAAATCTAGTCCCACCCCACAATTCCCATTGAGGTCCATTCAAATGCAGATGTTATAGTATCGCTTGTAAGATTACCAGAAAATAAGATATCTTATATCGAACATACATATGTAGCCAGTGAGACCTAATTTAATGCTATGTAACTTTTGTTAACAAACCTTTTTTTTTTAAACATTTGCTGGACACTGCTACCAATAACCACCTACAGTTGTGTTCAAATAAATAGCAGTGCATTAAGTGAATAAAGTGCAAATATTTTTAAATAGCTTTTAGTTCCATATTTCAAATGTAGTGGAAACATTACACATTCAATTCCAAATCAAAGCATTAACAACTTATCATGTCTGCGTTATTCTTTTACAGGAACCAAAGAAAAGGAATATTAATGTCCAAAAAAATAGCAATGTAGACTTTTTTATCTTCAAACTCAAATACTTACTGTATAAACTGAAGAAATTCTTCAAGATTTAACTTCACTTTAAATTACTGAACTAATATTTAGTTGCATAACCATTGTTTGTGATAACTGCTGCGCATCTGCATTGCATCGAGTCAACCAACTACTGGCACCTAGAAACAGGTATTTCAGCCCAGGATGAACAAACTACATTCCACATTTTCTGTGAATTTTTGGGTTTTGCTTCAGAAACTGCATTTTTAATGTCACCCCACAAGTTTTCAATGGGGTTGAGGTCGGGGGATTGACCTGGCCACTCCATTACCTCAATCGTTTTTGTCTGGAACCAAGATGTTGCTCGCTTACTCGTGTGTTTGGGGTCGTTGTCTTGTTGAAACACCCATTTCAGGGGCATTTCCTCTTCGGCATACAGTAACATAATCTCAAAGTGTTTTGATGTATTCAAACTGATCCATGATCCCTGGTATACGATAAATAGGCCCAACACCGTCGTATCCCCATACCTTGATTTTTGCGCCACCATGCTTCACTGTCTTCACAGTGTACTATGACTTGAATTCAGTACCCGGGGGTCGTGTGACGTACTGTCGACGACCACTAGACCCGAAAAGAACAATTTAACTCATCAGTCCACAGAATGTTATGCCATTTCTCTTTGGTCCAATCAATGTGTTTTTTGGAAAATTTTAACTGATTCTGCACATGCTGTTTTTTCAACAATGGTGCTTTACGGGGGCTTCTTGCTGATAGCTTAGCTTCGATCAAACTTCTTCTGACTGTAACAGCACTTACAGGTAATTTTAGATCATCTTTGATCTTTCTGGAGGTGATGATTGGCTTGCCATTCTGACTATTCTTTGATCCGTTTTAACGGTAGTTGCTCGTTTTCTTCCGCGTGTTTCGGGTTTTTCTTGCCATTTTAAAGCATTTGAGATCTTTTGAGCTGAGCATCCTATAATTTCCTGCATTTCTTTATACATTTTCCCTTCTCCAATCAACTTTTTAATCAAATTACGTTGTTCTTCCAAACAATGTTTCGAACGGCCCAGGAAATGTGAAGGAAGGAAATATATTTTATAACAATGTGTGAAACACTTGCTTCCCTTCTTCCTTAATAAAGGACAATTAATGAATTCTTTAATTAAACCCCACACTGCTATTAATTTGAACACGCCCCTTTCAATGAATGAGTCAATTACTCAGAACAAGCAGCGTGCATGTCATGACAGTTGGGTCTGTTGTTTTTCTATTACACTACTACATCTACAAGTAAATTATTTGCCATGCAGAAATATCACTACTACTAATAACAGTGGTTCATCAGGTTACTGATGTTGTACTGCTATTTTTTTGAACACCACTACTTCCACATCATTTAAGTCAAGGAGTTTTCTTAAGAGGGTGCAGACAGGTGCGTTAAGCCCGCATTTCTGCTCTGCCTTGCTGCCTGGCTGGGAGTTCATACCGCAAAATACTCTGTAAACAAAAAAAACAGATCTGACGAATCGCCTCTAGTTCGAAACGTTCCATAAACCAGTGAGTTTGGAGCATATGAGAGTGAAGGTTCTATTTTTTTATTGGTATTTAAACCGTTTAAACATACCTTTGGACAAACTGAAGGGTACTTGAGGCCTTTGGGGTATTGCAGGTTGAAGACATAGTAGGCTCCGTTCACAAGATTGCTGTGCGGCCCCATCACAAGCATTCCTGCCATGAACAGCATCCGTGTGTGAGCGCTCAATGTCTCTCCTGAAATGCATTAACACAATATGATCACTAAAAGAGCACTAAAAGGCTTCACCACACACACACACACACACACACGAGGGGTGGGAGTGTTGTTGGTGTGATGAAAAGAAGAACTCGAGCCAATTTAATCAGGTGGGGGACAAAAAAATAAATTTCTTTGACAAATGTATCCATGTAACAACTAATAAACTTAAACAAAATAAGGGAAGGTCTTCTTTCACCTTACCCAGCACAACCAAGCGAGGGGTGCTGGGTAAGGTGACAGATCTTGAGACACATCAGCAGCTGTGGCAGAGGGCTGGAGAATAAAAACCGTAAACATTACAAAATGTATTACAAACACAATGGTATTAGAAATAGAATAACATTTATTTTGTAGTTGCCAGCAGTAAAACAGACACACACAAATATGTTAAATAAAGACATCAATTGAATCAGATGTTTCACATAATAGTGAGTGCAGTAGAATATATTATGATTACTATTATTAGGATTATCATCAAAATTATTTTATATTAAACTCATTAAATATTAATTATGATGAAAAATTTAGCATCAAAAGCAATAACAGTTCCTCATCTGCCTTTACTGTCTTGAGATGTCCAATTTCATTAAGCTGTAACAGCTGTAGGGGCACACAGACGGCTTACCGAGAGGCTGCATCTGCTCTGCTCCTCCGATCCTCTCTAATGGCGTCTGAAGTCATAGCTGAATCAAAGAGGGTAGGCGCTAAACTAACTTAGCCAGACACTGGCTGCGTCTGAAGCAGAGCCCTATATACTGCGTCTTGTGTACTAGCATACTGTATCATGTTACTGCAGAACCTACTGTTTAGTGTAATGTAGTATGCGAAAAATATCCTCTGTAACATTACTATTGTCAGTGAAAACAGTATACTCAATTGGCATATTCAATATTAGGCAACGACGCTGATTTTCACACTGCCACTGTATCTTCAGTATAGCTCCCGTGTAATGTTAGCTACTACGCAGCCGTCAAAATACAATTATCCTGCTCTGTAACAGGTGTAACCAATGCAATATCGTTAATAGCCCAAGCCTAATACCATGCCTCTTCGATTGTTAAAATTGTCTCATTGTACGGTTAACGTTATGCACGTTAGCCCCAACGTCAGCTAGCTAACGTTAATGTCACCGAAACAAACCAAACACTCAGCACTTACTCAGACCAGTTTATTGCTGGGGAATATAGCCAATTAGCCATAAACTAACCTAGCCAGAAACTGTATATTCAGCATAACGTTATCTCCCATCTATGACTACTAATGATGTGTTAAGCAGCAGTCAAAGTAGTAGACCGTGAGTAGTATTAGACCATGGCAGACTCCTGTCTTGCTACTCTGCCTCTTGGATCGTTGGCCATGTTAAATTCAAAATTCAGACTGCAGCGATCCCACAATGCAACTAGTTCTTTTATACTGTATTGTGATTCACAGAAAAAATATATTTACTGTAGAATTCACCCTCCAAAGAATTTTGACCATGATGCTTTGCAACGTGCTGTATACAGGTCTTACAGTAAGCATTTGTTCATTATACAGTAATAATGCTGTGAAAACTACAGAAATTTGTTAGTGTAGCCTACTGTTGGCAAGCCAGCTAACGTTAAACTCTGTCAATTTTCTAAAAGCGAAACTGTCTAAAGTGTAGCTGTATTTTACCCAGAATTATTCAGACGAATGCTTGCAAAGGGGGAGCACATCAAAAATGGATTGTTAGCCAATGGTTGTTAAAATTAGCAGTATAAAAGGGAAAGCAATGTGTGCACTACCTAGACACTGCTGCCTACTTACTAATATGTGTCAATGTTATGGAATGCTTATCAGGCAAAATACATGTATAGATGTTTATTCTTTTGATCAAACTATTGTCTGTCATTCATGTTATTCAAGGTCTGCTTTTGAATTCTCACGGTTAATTTCAGTACCAAATTATATCCTCACTTTTCCATGTCCAGTGACATTACAGAATATTTGGTCATGAAAATTGTTTAGTCAATGAGAAGTCATGGAAATCCATTGGGAGAAATGGGCATGAACCCTGGCATAGGCAATGAATGAAAAACCAGCTTAATAATAATAGCCTATTCTAATGATGATGATAATGTTCTACTACCCTATTTAATAAACTTGCTGTAGAATGTTCTTGTCGGCTATTATAGATTTCTTATTGCCAGAGCACTTTGTCCAACAGTGATTGATTGTGTTTTTATTGTAGGCTATCGCACAACCTGCACCTGTTATAAATCTGTTACCATAGGCTACTGATCTGCTATTTTTATAATGATTGTGTTCAATAAAATTGAACCGTCTCAATTACAGAACGAATTAGGCTAAAGTACTTAGTTGCCATGCCTACCATTGTGTAACGATTTATGTGGAACGTGCATTTGGTGAAATGTCGCCTTGCAATTTAGCTTGCTTTAAATGGACTAATGTTAGATCAAACGGTTGCAATACTCTGCTTAGCATTTAAGTTAACTTAACTTTGATTGCGAGCTTGCTTGATATTTATCTCTTGATTGCTGCCGCACCGTATTTTACTTTGAATTTATTGTATTAATTTCTCGCCAGGTAAAAAATAGACCGTATAAAAATATGTTCAAACCACAGAACTGTATAAGAACAGTTCTATGGTTCAAACATGTAGGGCTGGATGACGTTGATGGCATTGAGTGCGTGGATTTTGACCACACCCTTACAATCCTGAGTCCTTTCAAGACTGAGTTTATTAGCTGACTTTTAGATTTATATTAATATACCTATTGACATTTTCTTGAAAAGATATTTGGTGGGTGTGTAGTGGATTCTAGCAGCATATAACATTTGAATTGAAAAACACATTTATACGAAGGAACATCATTTACAATAGAGAAAGCGGTGAAATATGTAATAAAAAATTTAAATATGTACACCTAGTAAATACCTTAAGTATTTAATGTACCAAACATATCCAGACAATAGTGAGCACTATGATTAATTGGACAGTGACACAGTTTTTGTTAGTTTGGTTCTGTACTCTAGCACTTTGAGTTTGAAAGGATACAATGACAATGAGGTTGAAGTGCAGACTGTCAGTTTGAATCTTAGGGTATTTTCATCCATATCCATCACTCTGCTGCCAGATATGCAGTAGATATGGATGGATCACTTTGAGGGTTGTTTCTCCTGACAAATTTTCCTATTGAACTCTATGGAAAATTAGTCAGGAGAAGAAACCCTTCAAGTTATCCATCCATATCTACTGCATATCTGGCAAAGTTAGGAAAGTTTGGATAGCATTGCTCTGGAATAGAGCTAGTTTAATTAGTGTGAGCTATGATAGGCAATATTGTTGCCACTTGGCCACATTTTGATATCAATACTTTTAAAGGCAGGCCTAGTTTTTGCTAGTTGGAATTGGGTGGCAGTGTAGTATAATGGTTAAGGAACTGGACTTGTAACTGAAAGGTTGCAGGTTCGATTCCCAGGTAGGACACTGCCGGGGTACCCTTGAGCAAGGTACTTCACCTGCTTCAGTATATATCCAGCTGTATGAATGGATACGATGTATAAATGCAAAAATGCTGTATAAGTCGCTCTGGATATGAGCGTCTGCTAAATGCCTGTAATGTAATTCCAGACAGTGCTTTGGAGGCTATGCATGAGTAACTTGGCATTTTTTTTTACATTGAAAACGTGTTTTTGTTTATCTATCCTGACGTCTAACATTTTCTTAGTTTTAGTGAGTGTAAGCGCAATTTTCATAATCTTTAATAAAAAAAAATACTAAAATGAAAGAATATGCATCATAAAAATATGAATGAATAGATTTCAAAAGACACACAATTTCAAAAGTTCCATTCCTTACAATTTTTTTTCTCATTTTTGTTTCATTAACACAGGATAGGCAGTGCCTACCTTGGCTATCCTGACCGCACGTCACTGCTCTATAAACTGGTCAAAATGTGCAATTATCTCTCTCAAAGGAATGCTGGGCCCCAATCACTCCCGTACCAACAGGCAATATCAAATATCTGGATATTAATATTTCCACCAACCCGCTCTGCAGGTTAATAAATGTGTATGCTTTGCCCCGCCCCCCCTAGGTTGAAATGGGGTGTCAACTCGAGTTGAAATATTGAGACTTTAAGATTAAATTTACACTTGTTTGAGCTTTTCCCGGCAAATGAGCCATCTCATGCGCTAGTGTGATGTGTTTTACGACATAAAATATAGTCGAATGCTATCGTAAATCACCTTATTCTCTCCCTACCTCACTTCACCCACCAACAGTGCAGGGGGGTAGCTTCACCTTGGCTGTGACGTTTATACCCATGTTTGGTGTTCCACATTCCCTGGATCTATAGAGTACTCAAGTGAGTACGTTAGACGCGGGCAAAGTTTGGTTTCGGAAGTAAATTTCTTATGGCAGATGGAACTGGCTTCGGAGACTATCGACTATTTCTTGAAATATGATTTATAGAATGAGCCAAAACGTTCCTGGTGTGGTATAAGGATATAGACCATATATTCCATGTTCCAATATTTATTTTTTAAAGTAATGGATTAATGGTTGTAGTTCGTGTTGTAGTCCGCTTTAACGGTCTACATATCCAATACTGCAACGCACGGGTGGTTCTCGACCAATAAAATATCATATCGTCTGGACATTTTTGGCTGTACTTTCACTGAAGACGAGCTACCGTTAGCTTGCTAAGTTGAGAAGCCCACCCGACAAGGTCAGGAAAATATGCTACGGTTAACCACATAAAGCAATTCTAGCTTTTAGTCATTCAACCTAGCTAGCTAATGTTAGAAAAGTGTTTAAAAACGGAGCTGTGTGCTACTGCTGGATAAGGTTATATGACAACGTCTGGAGACAGCGCTACGCTCGTCCGGAGGGAATTATGGGATATTGAGTTTTTATACAGCGGCAGCGCTGGTATATTCACAAAAAAATACTGAAATGTAAAATATACTCTAAGCTGGTCCAGAAAAACTACATAAACATCGAACAAAAAGTTCGGAAATTTGTGTTTGGTAGATTATTTCTCTGTTGTAACAATGCTTCTTGGCAATACATTTTATACCGTTGGAAAGCCTGTTTATTTCCCCTTTATATGGTGCGCCATTTGTAAGGAACATGCATTTGTGGGATGAGCAGCACAGCTGAGTATGTAGGTTGCGCCCATGTGAAATTTGCCAAATCTTCTCTGCCAATGCCAAACAGCTTACACCTGCACTGGAACCTGAACATGTGGAGGAACGTTATGTTCAGCGATGAGTCCAGATTCTGGCTACGGAAGTTGGATCGTAAGGTCAAAGTGTGGAGAAGACAGGGAGAACGCTATGCTGATTGCTGCACCGATAGAGTAACACCTTTTGGTGGAGGCAGTGTGATGGTGTGGGGCGGCATCTCCATCACTGGAAAAACGAGGTTTGTCATCATTGGAGGCAATCTCAATGCAGAGAGATATCGAGATGAGATTCTGCAACCAGTGGCAATCCCATATCTCCACAGTCTGGGACCGAACTCCATCCTCCAAGATGACAACGCTCACCCCCACAGAGCGGGGTTTATCAGAGACTACCTCCAGAATTTGGGAGTAGAGAGAATGGAATGGAATGGAATGGCCTGCCAACAATTGAAATGAACATAGATGCAAATTCCTCATGAGGAAAAAGTAAGTACACCCCTACGTTTACCATCAAATATATTGATTAAAATGATTAAATCTGGTGCACAAGACAGGTCTAAATGATTGTCCAATTATTACATAATAATTTGGAAGTTCTATGCTTACATAAAAATGGACAATTGTTCTGGTTTGGACCTAACCATTGAGGTGTGTGCTAACATATCATGCCTAGGTCAAAAGAGCTAGCCGGAGCACTGAGAAAAAAGATTATTGATTCTCATGAGACTGGGATGGGTTATAAAGCCATTTCAAAGCAGTTTGAAGTACATCATTCTGTTCAACGCATTATATCCAAATGGAGAAAATTCCACATCACTGGAAATCTACAGGCTGTCTCACCAAATTCACACCAAGAGCTGACCGAAAGATGCTCCGATAAGTCCAAGAACCCAAGGGTAACATCTAAGGACCTACAGACTTCACTTACCACAGTTAACGTGAAGGTGCATGAGTCAACATTCAGAAATAGATTGCACAAACTTGGCCTACATGGGAGGATAGGAAGGAAGAAGCCTCTGCTCTCCAAAAAGAATATAAAGGCACAACTGAACTTTGCTAAACAACATCTGTATAAAGTTAAAAACTACTGGGAAAATGTACTCTGGACTGGAGTCAAAGTTGGAGTTGTTTGGGCGCAATGCAAAACACTGCTTTTGAGCAGAAGCACCTCATTCCAACGGCGAAACATGGTGGAGAGGGTGTTATGGTTTGGGTCTGCTTTGCTGCCTCAGAGCCTGGTAAACTTACCATAATAGATTCAACCATGAATTCAACTTTATACGAGACCATTCTTGAGGAGAATGTGAAGCCATTAGTTCAGATGCTGAAGCTGAAAAGGTCCTGGATCCTCCAACAGGATAATGATTCTAAACAATCTACTACAGAATGCAGGGGCGGACTGGGACACAAATTCAGCCCGGGACGTTCAGACGTTCAGAGGCCCACACACCTATGGAGGTAGATTTCTATCAAAAATAAACAAGCACAAAAGTATAATCCACAATTGTATTTACCATCCACACACACACACCTCTCAATTTGTGTTCGTAGATATAATCCACAATTGTATTTACCATCCACACACACACACCTCTCAATTTGTGTTTTGTAAAAATCCACAAGTATGTGTTTTCCATCCACACACAAACACCTCTCAACTTGTGTTTCGTAAATCGTCATTTGGATGAATGCAAAAATTATATTCACAAATGCAAATAACATTTACAGATATGTTTCCAATGTTCACATGTACAAATCAAAAGCTTGGCTTGCGAACTGGCGAATCTACATTTGCCGATCGAAGGACACGCTTGATCTGCTTGGATTTACGGACAGAATTTTGAGACAAATATTCCGCTGTTTTTCACCGTGTCGATTCACGCTCGCTTAACTTGCAATTCGTAAACTAAATTTCTTCTTCTTTGGTGCTACATAACACGGCGGTTTGTGTGTTCGGCTCATCAGCGCCACTTTTAGAACAAGTGGCCAAAATTGCACATTATCTTTAAGAAGTGGATTCATGGTACATTTAATTAAAACAACCGAGTTTTGAGTTTATTTAGGTTGTAAAGTTAACCCCACGCTAATCTTGCGATGGCAAGTTTTTTTAAACAGTCATTGCACAAAACTCCTATCAGATTGCATGTAGCTAGCTAGCTAGATTACATTACACAGGGGTAGGTCCGTACCAGTGGCGGCTGCTGAGCTGAAAATTGATTATTGAAACTGATTATTGGTCTCAATCATTTTCCAATCATTTCCCTTGATTAACAAGTGTGCCGACGATCTGAACAATAATTAGCAGGTGAGGACACAGCGTCTTTCTTCACATCATGTCAGGGAGATTAAACGGAAAAGTACACGTTAATAGAAATGCAAACCTGCGATAAAAATAATCGAACAAAAGCTGAGCTTTAAGATCGTTTAATATCCATGAATATTCTCGGAATTTGAGTGAGGAGAAAAAAAGAGCAGATGTATCCACAATTATAATGTTGATTAAAATGAACACAATTTTGCGACGCAAATTAAAATAATTTCATTACTTGCCTAATAGCCTAATTGAGGAGAACTGGCTACATTTGATGGCATTGAGTCATTTGTGAATTAAACGCTGTAGCCCAGCGGTTCTCAAACTGTGGTCCGCGGACCACTGGTGGTCCGCGAGGGTACTGCAGGTGGTCCGTAGGAAAAAAAAATGAATGAACGTGAATGTGTTTACTCGCTATTTTGCAATAGAGGCCTGTCACATCGAACTAGAACTGTCGTTACCAATGGTTACAGGGACGCGCCGTCAGTTTGGAGGACCAACCCTAACAGAGACGCTTGACGTTACCACTGAACTAGTCGTGTTCGCTACTCCATGAAACGAGTTTCATGCTAACGCTACGATGATTGCTGTCCTACAATGACTAACTTCTGCACTGCGTACTGATGTGCGAATAAAACTGGGGAAAGGCGAAAAAGGCCTTTTACATGATAATCTGAGTACTCACCATAGTAGCTAAACTACCAGGCAGGGTGAACGAACTAAATTTTACGACCGAAAGAAGAGACTGGTGGTTGAAAGCAGGAGTGAGCTGGATTTAGACAGCAACCGGGCTCGGATCGTTACAGCGTAGGCTCGGATCATTAATGGTAAATTACGTTTTATGAACAAATTATAAAGTTAGCCAGTTAATACCTAACTAGCTGGCCTAACATTATCTTAATGTTAGAAAGTTAAAAGTGAATTAATCGCTTGGTTTAGCTAACGTTAGTAGCTATATCATTTGTGTGATCGACTGCTACGCCTGCGAAACATTAATGTTAACCTAATGCGATACGTCAAGCATATTGTGAACATCAAAACAGTGTTCATTTGAACTATTATTACATTGCTAGGGGTGCTACGTTGTACGATGTCTCACAAATAGATTGGATAAACTGTAAACATTACCTGTGCTGGCCAGGCAGGGTGTGAGCAATATGAGAATCCAAAAAGAAAATGTAACGTTACGATATTAAGCACCAAATAACAATGTATTTGAAAGTAATAATGAAAGTAACGGTAAATGTACTTTATGTGTTGAACTGATTTGCCTTTTATGGTGTCTACAACTGAAGTTCCCTATCGGGAAAAAAAGTTATTATATTCTATCCATCGAGCTAAAATATTTTATTGCTGAAGTAGGCTACTGTAGCCTACCGTTAATACTTTAACATGTAACGTATCACTTTGCTCCCATATGAACTGCACAAACACCTTACTTACCAAGGTGGTATACTACGAAGCAGGATTACTGAGTTAGATAACTCAATAAAACTTTTTACTTCAGTCCATGCACGTTCCAGATTTGGGAGGGTTCCGGGGTTTACTCTGTAATTAATCTTACTTCGTACGTATACCCCCCCCAATACTCCTTATAATATTTGTTTATGTTGGTATTATTAGAATAGAATATAATAACTTTTATTACAACTTCAGTTGTAGCCCCAGCAACAACAAAAAAGACACAGTGGGACCCACAAACAAACATATCAAATAAAGACATCCAACAGAATCATTACATCAATAAAGTGAATGAAAGTGCAATACAGCCATGATTAAAAATAGCCCCCGCTGTCCCGAGTCACCAAGCAGTCCAACGCACAAACTCCACATCCACGAATTTCCTCCATACATGCAGTGCCGCGGTCTCTGTACACCGCCAAAATTGTTTTGTTATGTTGTGCACTGTATATTTTGTATATTGCTGAGCTACCTGTAAGCATTGCGCAAAGCAAATTCCGATGATGGCAATAAAGGGAAATTAAGCAACCTCCAGATTAAATGTAATCGCCTATTAGTTTGGCTTGGGGGGGGGGGGGAGCCTATTAGTTTGGTTTGGGGGGTGCAATCACCTTAGACTTTACAGCCGTGGGTTCGTAACAATATATGTACTTATTTTTGCGGTTTGCATATGAGGTGGTCCGCGAAAATCCTTGATAATAAAAAGTGGTCCGCATAAACAAAAAGTTTGAGAACCCCTGCTGTAGCCTATTGTTAATCAAGGAAAATCATTGGGAAATGATTGAGACCAATAATCAGTTTAAGGGGAAGTTTTCAACCTCCTCAATTTTCAGGTCAGCAGCCGCCGCTGGTCCGTACACAGTAGCTACATAACTCTTTCCTCCCTCATGGAAAAGATTATGTAAAACAAACTCAACCATGTGAAGTATTGTAGCCAATTAAATTCATTTGGCAGCTATTCTCACTGATACCGATGTCTCCTATGAAATCTTTTATATGTTCAGCTAGCTAGCTAGTAGATAAGACACCTAAATGAAAATGATCATTCAAATTGCATGGAGTGCTCTCCTTATTTTAGCTCATAGTGTTGTACTTCCTGGTTCCTATCAATGTACGGACCTACCCCTGTGTAATGTAATCTAGCTAGCTAGCTACATGCAATCTGATAGGAGTTTTGTGCAATTACTTTTTTTTTCGTGGGGTTAACTTTACAACCTAAATAAACTCAAAACTCGGTTGTTTTAATTAAATGTACCATGAATCCACTTCTTTAATGTGCAATTTTGGCCACTTGTTCTAAAAGTGGCGCTGATGAGCCGAACAACACTACCGCCGTGTTATGTAGCACCAAAGAAGAAGAAATTTAGTTTACGAATCGCAAGTTAAGCGACGAGCGTGAATCGACACGGTGAAAAAAAACCGGAATATTTGTCTCAAAATTCTGTCCGTAAATCCAAGCAGATCAAGCGTGTCCTTCGATCGGCAAATGTCGATTCGCCAGTTCGCAAGCCAAGCTTTTGATTTGTACATGTGAACATTGGAAACATATCTGTAAATGTTATTTGCATTTGTGAATATCATTTTTGCATTCATCCAAATGATGATTTACGAAACACAAATTGAGAGGTGTTTGTGTGTGGATGGAAAACACATACATGTGGATTATTTTTACGAAACACAAATTGAGAGGTGTGTGTGTGTGTGGATGGTAAATACAATTGTGGATTATATCTACGAACACAAATTAAGAGGTGTGTGTGTGTGGATGGTAAATACAATTGTGGATTATACTTTTGTGCTTGTTTATTTTTGATCGAAATCTACCTCCATAGTCACGATACTCTGAAGACTATCATTACAGATTTGTGAAATAATTATTTAGCTCAGCACACAGCATTTTCTGTCCAACTCAAGCAGCAGCCGAAAAATCATTCTAAAACTGCGTCTGTGAGAATCTGTCTTCCAATTGGACGAATCCTTCTCGTCATCATGGGGGCCGCTCTTATCTCCCCCTTCAGTAATAAGATTGACGTTAAAGCTAACCTATCGTAATAGTTCACTCTGAACACCTGAACAGCAAACAACACGAGTCACGACTGAATGTGTAATGTATGCAGAGAGCGTCAAGTGAGGAGGGCCGGCCCATGCCCGAACGTGGACCGCATCGCAGTACTGACAGCTAGCGTAACATTTACTATACATTAAAAAAAATTATTAAAAAAATAATAATAATTTTAAAAAAAAACATTTTTATTTTTTTTGACATTCGAAGTGGACCGGCCCAGAAGTGGACCGGCCCTTCGGGATTGGTCCCGAACGTCCCGATGGCCAGTCCGCCCGTGACAGAATGGCTCAAAGAAAAAATGGAGGGTTAAGTCAATTTCCAGACCTCAATCCTATCTAAATGGTTTGGGGGGACTTGAAGCAGGCTGTGCATTCAAGGAAGTCCTCTAACATCACACAATATCAGCCACTAGAGATCACTGTTGCAAAACAGTGATGAATTTGATGATGATTACACTTTGATGAATTTGTAATATGTAAGTTACAACAAACAGTATTGCCTACCGTAGCTCACACTAATTAAACTAGCTCTATTCCAAAGCAATGCTACCCAATCTCTCCTAAATTATTTAATGCAACTTGGCCCTGTGTTTCTTCATTTTGGCATGTGAAGAGATTGTGCCTCATGGATCAACTATTGATTTCAATGAATGTTTTTAATACACTCCAGAAAGGATATGGTTATACTTTGTTGGCAAGTTTACTTTAGAGATTGTACAGGTTTTAAAATGTTCGCCACTGCTACAGATTTTTCTGCAATTCACAAACAGACACTTATACCAAGAAACATCATGTACAATAGAGAAAGGGGGATGAATAAATAAATGCAGGTAGAAATGAATAATATTTTGACACAGAAAATGGCCTACATATAGAATTTTTACAAACCTATCCAGACATGTTTGCCCTGTTAATGTAGCCTATACTGTATGTTTGTGGGTCAGATGATGCCAAATAAGTAATAGTACCAATTTGTTGACATAATAGTTACGTTGTTTGTGAACAGAATTTTGTGAATACAAGCATGTCTGCATCTGAATCACAGCTTATTTCCGCAATAAATTATTCTTCTTTCACAGTTTGATGTGTCACGTACAGTTTTATTGACCACATTCTCTTGAGATGGTAAGATGAAATTAAGTTGCATTAAATAATTTAGTAATGTTTGGATAGCATTGCTAGGGAATAGAGCTATTTTAATTAGTGTGAGCAACGATAGGCAATATTGTTAGTTGGCCACATTTTTATATCATTTTGATGGTGGCTAAGCGTGAGTTACTTGCCATTTTTTTACCTTAAACTGGACGCATACCACTACACCAAAGCTTCTTGGATACTCGTATGTGATATATAGCCCACATTTGTCACTGTGTCCTGTGATAGTTTGACTAGTCAAAATAGTATGAAGAAGCCTTGCGATTGGCTGATGAGATGTTGTTATCCAATGGGAAGAATTATTGTTTGAGAGTATTGATAATTTTTATGACAAATTCTGCAGGAAAAATAAGAATTAATAATAATAATAAAGTTTATTTATAAAGCGCTTTTCATACATAAAATGCAGCTCAAAGTGCTTTCCATAAAGTGCAAATTAAAAATAAAAACAATGGAGAGAGATAAAAGCAATGATAAATAAAAGCAGTAAAAAGCATAAAACAACATCAAGATAAAAGCAAGGGCAACAGCAGATGAGTTAAAATCAGTTAAAAGCAAGAGAAAAAAAGTATGACTAGTTGTCTCTTAAAAATGTCTAAACTTGTTGCCTGTTTGATGTGAAGTGGCAGTTTGTTCCACACCGTCGGTCCATAAAAGCAGAAGGCTGCCTCTCCATGTCTTTTATATTTCATTTTTGGCACATGGAGCAGGTCAGCATTGGACGATCTAAGGGGACGGTGTGGAACATACTCAGACAGGCAATCTGTGATGTAAGATGGTGCTAGACCATGACGTGCTTTAAAGACAAGTAAAATAATTTTAAAATCAATTCTGAATGTAACCGGGAGCCAGTGCAATGTTGCTAAAATTGGAGTAATATGTTCTCATCTTAGTTTTTGTTAAAACTCTGGCTGCAGCATTCTGAACGAGTTGTAGTCTATCAGTAGATTTTTTTGGCAGGCCAGAGAAAAGCGCATTACAGTAGTCTAGCCGGGAGAACACAAAAGCATGAACCAACTTTTTAGCATCATCGAGAGAGAGATAGGCTCTAATTCTTGCAATGTTTCTTAGATGAAAGAAGGCGATCTTGGTGACATTGTTAATGTGTGCATTAAAATTTAACTCAGAATCAAGGATGACACCTAGATTTTTTACACAGCTCTTGTCCTGTACAGATAGGCAGCCCAGTCTACTTGATATTGAATCTCTCTGGGCACTAGTACCAATTATGAGAACTTCAGTCTTATCTCTGTTTAGTTTAAGAAAGTTCTTGGTCATCCAGAGTTTAATACTAGACAGGCAGTTCACCAAGGGGTCAAGAGCATCAGGGTCATCAGGCGCTACAGAAAGATATAACTGAGTGTCATCAGCGTAGAAATGAAAATTCACTCCATGATTACTGATAATTTCTCCCAGTGGCAGCATGTATAAAGAAAATAATAATGGGCCAAGGATAGAACCCTGCGGAATACCAGACAGGATCTCAAGTTTCTCTGAGGCAAAGCCCTCGAGACTGACAAAATAGCTTCTGCCTGTGAGATACGTATAGAACCATGACAGGGCAGTGCCTGACAGGCCAATCCAGTTCTCAAGACGGTTTAAAAGGATATTATGATCGACTGTATCAAAGGCAGCCGTCAGATCAAGTAGCAAAAGAATGGAAGCATTCATATTGTCCGAGCTCACTCTGAGATCATTGACTACTTTTAGAAGAGCCGTTTCTGTGCTGTGCCCAATTCTAAAACCAGACTGAAATTTATCGTGAATCTTGTTTTCCTGTAGATGCATGTCCAGTTGTGTATAAACTATTTTTTCCAAAAGCTTCCCAAGAAAGGGCAGATTAGAGATAGGCCTGTAGTTTCCCAGCACTGAGGGATCAAGATTGTGCTTCTTGAGTAGCGGCTTGACTAGAGCTGTTTTAAGTGTATCAGGAAAAATACCTGACTCTAGGGAGCAGTTTACAATTTCTAGAACATCTCCAACCAAACAGTCCAGAACCTCTTTGAAAAAGGAGGTAGGAATTGCATCCAGTGAGCAGGTGGATGATTTCATCTTCGAAATCGTTTTCCGGAGATCGTCTTCACTAATTTTACGGAAGGATGTTAGAGTTCCTCGAGGACGATTTACATTTAAAGAGTATAAGTTAGAGACATTGACAGTATTATTCACAATATCAGCTCGTATATTAATAATTTTGCTGTCAAAGAAAGATGCAAACTCATCGCACTTCAATTTGGATGCAGGGCACAACTGCTTATGGGACTGGGGCGGATTTATCAGTCTCTCAATGGTGGAAAATAAAAGTCTTGGATTATTCCTATTGTCGTTAATAAGGCCTGAGTAATAAGACTGTCTTGCACCGCGTAGAGCTTTGTTGTAGGCAGCTACAGAATTTCTAAAAATCTCTCTGTGAATTGTGAGCTTGTTTTTTCTCCAGACTCGCTCGGCTCTACGACATTCTCTCTTGAACGAACGTACCTGCTCATTCATCCAGGGTATTGCTATAGAATGTTTTTTCTTGTTAGTTTTCACGGGCGCCACCATATTGAGAGCTAGCTCTAGGTTAAGATTAAAGTGATTTACTTTATCGTTTACTGAGGAAAAATCAGCCAGGCTCCCCTGCAGGTGACGGGGGAACTCTGTGGCTGCAGATGAACTAAAAAAGCGCTTTTTTACAGTACATTCAGAATTGATTTTTGCTACATTTGAAACAAACATATTAAAAAACACACAGAAGTGGTCAGATAGATCAGTATCAACAATCTTGTAAATGGAGATATTTAGGTATCTAGAGATCACTAAGTCCAGGGTGTGTCCATGGTTATGAGTAGGCTCATTAACATGTTGAATAAAATCAAGGGAGTCCAGGAGCTGTATAAATTCCATGACTAGGCCACCTGAGGCATTGTCCACATGAAGATTAAAATCCCCAGAGATTAAAGTTCTGTCATAGTCAGTGGAGCAGATAGTGAGAAGTTCTGAAATCTCAGGAAAAAATAGAGCTGTATGCTTAGGAGGACGATAAACCGTAACCAGTAACACAGATGGTTGACACTCCAATAGGATAGCTTGATACTCAAAGGATGTGAAGCTTCCTAGAGCTACACGCTTACATTTAAAAGTGTCTGAGAAAATAATAGCTAATCCACCTCCTCTTTTACCTTCACGAATAGAATGGATAAAACTGTAGTTTGGAGGACAGGCTTCAACTAGGAGAGTAGCCCCGTCAGAGCCAAGCCACGTTTCAGTTAAAATAATAAAATCAAGCTTCTCTTCACAGATGAGGTCGTTTACTGAAAAAGTCTTATTTGTAAGGGCCCTGATGTTCAACAGGGCCATATTTACCTTTTGGTCGAGACATTCTACTGGGACTAAACGTGGGATGACTGAAAGGTTAGCTAACTTCCTACCATGTCTGATATAAGATTTTCTGGTTCTATTGTTTAAAATGACAGGGATGATAAAAGATGGAGTCTCACAGATGACTTTCCGCTCATGACCGGAAGTTACCGGGAGGGGAAGTAGATGTGGGCCTAGTCATTCCCGTATAGGTTCAGCTGTAAGTATTGCGTGTTGCAGATTAGCTGAGAGCATTCGGGAGCCTAGCCTGTTCGGGTGGACACCATCCGCCTTAAAAAAGGAGAAACGCTTCCAAAATAAATTGAAGTTATCGATGAAAGATATGTTTGCAACTTTGCAGGCTGATTGGAGCCAGGTATTGATACCAAGGATCCGGCTAAAACGTCCCATTCCACGAGACACGGTCGGAATCGGACCGGAAATAAACACAGCCTTACCGCAGCTGTTTAAAAGTTTAAAAAGTGCTTTAAAGTCCCCTTTGGTCTGCTCAGACTGTTGACGAGCTGTATCGTTCGTTCCCACATGAACTATGATCCGTTTAATGGATGGTAGCAGAGAGCGCAGTATTCCCGGTAGCTTGTCCAGAATAGTCGGCACTGTTGCCCCGGGGAAACAGTGGGTGGCTACGTTCAGGAAACGGATATCTCTGGTGATGGAGTCCCCGACTATTAGTGAAGTTGGGGGGAAAAGCGGACGAGGAGACCGCTGTTTTGTTTCGGGACTGGAGAGTGCCGGCTCCGTCTCCGTCTCCACCCGGTGAGTTGTAGTCGCTGCTTGAGGGTGGGGAGCCTGAGCAGGCGAGTTGTGGGGCGAGGCAGCGACATCAGACTTCGAGGAGCCATTTCCAGCTGGAGCAGGGCTTGTGAAGTCTCTGGAGTGTCTGCGCACCGCTGCCTTCAGGAGCTTATGCCGGGACGAGGAGGTCGATGCCCAAGATGAGGGCTGTTGAGCTGTCCCCACAGTGGGGGGGTGGGCTGCCCGAACACCGCCAGCCATCGGTGGAGAGGGAGCCGTAGTGGCAGGCACCGTCCGAGGAGGGGGAGATGCGTTTCGTGCTTGTGGATCTCCCAGGTGCTGCGAGAGCTCCTCCAGCACTTGAAAGGAGTTCGTCAGTCGTAGTTCTTTTGGAACTGGCGGAAGAGACGTGCGTCTACCGCACCGGCTGCCCGCCGGGACGCTGATCCAGGGGGCGGTGTTTGCAATAGCTGGTGTACTGCAGTTCTTTGGCCTAGCCCCCAGCCGGGGCCATTCCTCCGTGAACGCCCCCGCCACAGGGCACTCGGCGGCTGGGCGAAGCGGCAACGCAACAGCGTCGGCCCCACGGGACTCCAAAACGGAGTCTAAAAACAGCTCGTCCTCTTTGATCGAGTGCAAGACTGTGATCCTTCCTTCCAGGACTGCAATTCGCTCACTGAGACTTTTGCAGCTCTCGCAATGTAAAGAGTTCGGGATAGACATTTCTGTGTGAAGACCTCTGTAATTATGAATGTCTTTTTTCCTCTAAATTGTACTGCTAACAATAACCGCGTAGAGAAGCGTAGTGGTGTCGCGGCTCGGGAGAAGAAGAGGGGGAAGGAGAAAAACTGGCAAAATAATCCAAGTTTGGGGCTTCATTGTGTGGATGTGTGAAGTTGTATCTGAATGCTGTGTGGTTACATGAGGTAAGAACGTACAGAAGTTAATGTTTTTAAGGGCTGAAAGTCTGTGGTCATTGTGGTTATTTATGTAGGAAACCCTGAAAAGTGCCAAACTCTCAGTGCTGTCCATCCTAATTTGTAAAAGCACTGCCTTTTTTCCAAGTCAAAGCTCCAAGCTGTTTGGTGCATGTGCTCTTTTATCTTGCAATAGGCTGCTCCTCAAAGTAGGTGAAAGGCAGCGCTGTTCCATGTCGGAAATATGTTAGTGATGGTCAAGGAAAATCCGTAATATGCTTATAGCCACGTTATTTGTATCGTTAAATTTCAGGAGAAAATGGGTCCATGGTTTTACTTGGTGCACTACTCATTCGTCAGATAATAATCGAAAAGAATAGATTGTTAAGATTTTGCCAAATAAACCATACCTCGGACATACTTTTGTCGTATTGTTCAGTGACTGGTTACAGTAACAAAAATAGACGAGAACCATTATCCACCGAAGTACTTAGTTGTGGTGTAGCCTACTACGTGTGGTAACTGTACCGCAATGCCAACTGAAATGAGTGGGACCACATTAAACTGTCCAATATTTTTGATGCCTGAAAATGGGGACTATGTACAAAAGGTTCTAAAAGGTTCATCCGATATGGATGAAAATACCCTCAAATTAAAGCTGACAGTCTGCACTTCAACCTCATTTTCAGTGTAGTACTCAGTGCTAGAGTACAGAACCAAAATAACAAAAAATGTCACTGTTCAATTAATTATGGTGCACACTGTATGTAGCTCTCAGTATTGCATTGAAAACTAAATAAAAAAACATTTTTGTTGCATTCTTTTTTCAAGGTTTTTTTGCATTTACGGCACTTTATTTTGACATAAATTATGAAAATAAACTAGTATAATTTAGTATTGTAAATTGTCTTGTTTCATTTAAGCCATTTTCCAAGTTTCTGTGATACTCACACCTGAAGGTATAAAGCCTTAAATAGAACACCCCCTAAATGGGTGAGAAACTACATTTGCCTGAAGGGGTTAATTGTATTTGAGCCATCTAAACTAGGGTCAAGTACTGTATTAAAATCTCCTCCCTGAATGGTGATGCTGTTGGAAAAAATTCCAAGAAGCTATAAAAGTAAAAAATAAAAGTTGGGTTGTCATAATTGGGGCCAAACATATAGTTAATTCCAGATTGCCTATGCAACCATTGATAATTACACTTTTTTTTTGTTTTGTTGTTTTTTTTTGTTTATACCACACAGGACCTTGTCACTACTAGAGATCCATTCAAATGTAGAGAGGTTATAGTATCGCTTGGAGGAGTACCAGAAAATAAGATATCATAAGATAACTGTTCATCCGGTATGGATGAAAATACCCTCAAATTCAAGCTGACAGCCTGCACTTCAGCCTCATTATTATTGTATCCTTTCAAACACAAAGTGCTAGAGTACAGAACCAAAATAACAATGAGACGACTGATAATTTTCCAGAGCTGTATCTATATATCTCTGCATTTGAATGGATATCTATGGGAATTGGGGGGTGAGACTAGATTTAGCTGTAAATTACACTGGAACAGTATGGAACACATGGTTGGCTAAATGGCTTTAAGTCATCAAGGGTCTGACGTATCAAACAAGCCTGAAACCATCACTCTGCTGCCAGAAATACAGTAGACATGGATGGATTATTTGAAGGGTTTCTTCTCCTGACTTATTTTTCTATAGAGTTTAATAGGAAAATTTGTCAGGAGAAACAACCCTTAGTGATCCATCCATATCTACTGCATATCTGGCAGCAGCCTTCCACCTTCGCTTTCAGCTAATCGCCTGCAGTAGCATACAGCCGTCGCCTTGAACCTCTGAATACTTTAGCCACTTTTCAGCCCTCATAACTTGCAAGCTAACAGTGCTGACAAGACAAGTCGATATTCCTCTGAAAGAACATGTTGATTGATTAAATAATACTGGTAATATGCTGGTTATAAACCTGCTTAATAAGCTATAACGTTAGTCTTTGTTAAAATTAAGTAGGCTATTAATGTTAGCCTATATTTAATCCTTTAAGCCTACGATTGCTTGCTAACTCGGCCTATGTCCTATGACCTATAGCAGGGATGGCCAACTTTAGTGACCCTTGGGGCCATAAAATGTATCAAGGTACTTTGTAGGGGCTGTTAAGCACAACACAGCTTAGCCTACCACACACATGCATGCTGCACCTTTGTTTGTGTGCGTTAAGTAACTTAGCTGCTTGAATGACAGGCATGTAGACCCTTATTTGGCCAAACTTTAACATTAAGTTAACTCTAGCCTATATATTAAAGTTACACTATATCAATTTCAAACAGACTAATTTTTTTAATTTGTTAATGTGTAGTGTATCCTGTCCAACTTATTGTGTTGGAATACGTTAATGTTAAAAATGATCAACTTGCTGCAGATTTACGGTTTATGACGGTTAACTTGCACTCATTTATAATGTAAATAAAGCTAGATGCTAGCTTACAACAAAACAAGTTAAGGTAGGCCTACAGAAAAGTTGTTTAATAAAACGCTAGCTATAATTTCTATAGCTTTGCCAAGATGAAAGTGAAATAAAAGAACCAGTTGCGGTCAGTATGCCTCAGTTCCGGTGACAGCTCAAAAAGTTCAAAAAGTTATCTTATACAAAGTCGAAACCTAAGTTCTTTCTCGTCTAAAGGCCTGCTCATTGATATGATAGATCAGATGCGCTGTTGTGATTAACTTTGTTATTTAAATCCATTACCGTAGAAACATTCTAAAATTAGACATTCTAAAATTTTACGCCCAGTCTTAGTGAAAATAGTGTTTACGACCAGTTGGTGCAACGGTTACGCCCTGAAAGTTAGGAGCGACTTAGCTTACGACCAGACGTAAGTCCTGTTGGTGCAACTGCCTCCAGGGACTGATTTTTATTTTATTTTAATTTGTTTCTGATTTTTTCCCCAATTTAGTAGCCAATTGAACCCCTATTCTAATTAAATTCCCCCCCGTGTAGCAACCGCTAGAGAATCACTGCTGCGCAACCTCCGTCCGCCGTCAGTAGAGCGAAGTTAGCCACGCTACCAGAGCGCGACTCCCTCCGAGCCTGACCGTGTTTCAACCCGTCCGTGGCTGCTATATGCTCAGCGATTCTCACCGAGCCCCTCCCACCACCCGGAAGCAGCCGCCAATTGCTGCTCCCACAGGGCGCCGGCCATGCTCGGAAAATGGCAGGTCCGGGGCGCGAACCCCGATCCTCGGAGTACAACCTTTTACCGTTGTACTACCGCAGCGGCCTCCAGGGACTGATTTTTTTTAAAAATCAAAAAATTTGAGCCCCACAGAAGATATGATTTTTTAAATTCAAATTTGGTCCACATGTTTTTACATCACTGTGCGTTGAGCAATCCCCTGAGGAGGATGACATGAATCCACCTTCAGTCTCATTATCGTTTTGATTACATTATTTAATATTAATGTAATTAATAATAATGCTATCTGCAATAATGTCATGTTCTTGTGTCCATTGTTCATGATGATCAATCCTGACAAGTAAATTAATAATTAAAGATGCTATCATGTCTTGGCCGTGTTCAAGAGGTTATATAATTGCTCTTAAATTAAGATGCTATCTGAACAAAAAACATTTTCAACGTACAAAAATGTCAAGTTACTCACGCATAGCCTACAAAACGCTAAGTTATTAATTAACGTTACAACTTGCAAAACTAGGCCTGTCATTAAAAGTATTGATATCAAAATGAGGCTGTTACAACCAACAATACTGCCTTTCGTAGCACACACTAATTAAACTAGCTCTATCCTAAAGCAATGCTACCCAATATTTCCTAAATTATGTAATGTAATTTGGCCCTGTTTTTTCATCTTGCCACCTGAAAAGCTACAACATAAATGGAATAATAAACCAAATGAGGGGAAAACAGGTAGAATATGTTCTAGATAAGCAGATGCGGGAAATACCAGATGAAGACACGCATTTCAAATGACGTACCTAGCCGCATCAGTCGCTCCTTCGTATAATACCTTATTAGTTTTTCCTCCCTCCCCTCCATGTTTTTGAACACAATTTCCTCCCTCCCCTCCATGCTTTTGTGTGACAATCAATTTTTGGCTGTCCAATCACTTTGCGTTTGTGTATGACGTTGTCCACCACGTAACAAAATTCCAGAGTGGGACAGAGAGTGCCGTGAGTCACTTTTTTCAGTGACTTTTCTGTGGCAGTGTCACAGCAAATGCACTTGATTACAGAACAATGGGGCCGACTACTGCTTGTTAATACACTTTTCAGTGCATAAGAACCGTGGGACTTGTTAGTGAGGCTTTGTCATAAATTATCCAGGGGTGGATGGCTGATTGGCACAGAATGGCATTGTGTCATCCATACTGCATGGAGGGAAGGGGGGTGGTCTCGGACAATCTGTTTTTATATCAGCTGTTATAATTAGCCAGTTCATCACCAATTAGTGTTCTGTGGGTGTGCTGAGACTGTCGGCGAAGGTCTGTCGGAGCAAGGAGATGGTGAGGCGAGTGTGCTCATTGTGCTGCAGGTCTAGACCGAAACTTCTGGAACCACCTCCTTCAACCTCACCGGGCAAGAGTTCCCCCTTCTGCCTTACCTGAGCGTTCAAGGGAGGGAAGGAGAGCACTCAAGATGCTGTACACTTGTTTTTGTCAGTGTGCTAATGTGTGTTTTGAGATATTTTTTTATCAGCTAACTAGATTACAATAAGACATGCAAAGTGTTGGGGAAAAACCATTGAAACTAATTATTCTACACTATGTAAGAATGCTGTATAACAAAAACAAACCTGTTCTGACTGGCTTCAATGCCATTAGTGAAGCAATGCACATATACTCTTATAAACCTTTCATGAGAAATTTGGGCAAACAAGTTAAATGTAGGCTTATATGTTATAATAGAGAACTGTGTCAGCACCTGAGCTGTACTCAATGACATAAAAAGTAAGCATCTGTAAGAGACGAGTGGTGAGCACTGGGTTGTCAGATTTATCTTGCAATTTCAAATTATGATGCTGCTAAATAGCTAAGTGAGTCTCAGTGATTGATTATCTGATCACACACCTCAGCTAGCAATCTCCATGGCTGATACTATGAAGCGCGGCTATTGGAGACCGATGGAGAAACACACAATGCTTCTCCGGGGGGGTTGCTATAGAGCAATGAGAGTCGAATCCTGGGCAACGCTATTACCAATTGTGCGTATTTGTGAGGCTACTGTCTGCATTCGGCACTGGCACAGTCGAGATTCAATCCCAGACTGCGGGAGTCCATCCATGCTATAGAGCAGCGGCTTGGCCAGATCAGCCACCCAGCAGCCCCCAGAATAAAAAATCTGTCATAAACCTAACATTTTATTAACCTTCATCCAGATGGATCTTTCATCTACTGTAAATCAGACACACACTTTTAGTATTCAAAATGCTGCTAATTCACTTTGCATGTGGAGCAGACTTTATGATCAGATTTTATTGTTGATTATTAAACAACAAGCACATTTGAGCCAAAAGCACAACCATTTTATCTGTGGTGGGTTTTATGAGCAGTAATGACCTGCCCTACAGGCCAATCTTACTTCCGAAGGCTCTTCTTGTTTGTTCTATTGATGTGAGGTTGGGGTCCAGTCCCCCCCACCCCCCCTCAGTCCTTGCCCCCCCACAAATTTTTGCCCAGCCCCCACCACCCCTTCCATGGTCTATTCAGCTCTCCCATCAACTCTTCCTCTGGTCCTTCAGAGCAAGTGCTCTCTCTAAAGGCCCTAACCCTGTGGCTATTGTCCACACACTGGCTCACTGCATTACAATCGCCCACCACTCTATTAAGCTGCGTTCTGCCTGTTAGTGTCGCCCCAGGCAACGGGACTTCTGTATGGCTGGTATGTGATGGGGGACGGTGTGTGTAGCGACGGCCCGAACAGACCCTGAACCCCGCACTGCTCACACTTGACACCGCTTCTGTTTATCTAAAGGGGGCCATTGTGGTGTTTGTGCTGAATTCAGGATGGGGTTGGATGGGGGGTTCTTGAAGAACGTAAATGCAAGGGGGGACCCCAAGGCGCCCCCTGATGAATATTCAGTGACTCCACAGAAGGACCCCGTCCACCAATACCAGAAAGCAGATGGAATGTAAACCAACAAAGCCCTGGTTCAAGGAGGGAGTGACGGGTTTTATCCAATTAGTAGGGTTGTCAAAATGAATTTATCCAAAAGGGAAGGGGGGTGAGAATGGGGGGGCAACTGAACCCGAGAGGCCAGAGGACTGCAGTGTCAAAGGAGTTTTATGAAACGCACATGCACACACACACGCACGCACGCAGAAGTATGTTTACATGACCAGTCTTATTTGTCTTGTCAGTTCCAGAGCTCTCACTATATCTCAGTACAATCACATTACTTACCCACAGTCCTGTACTCTGTCTCAGTTGCCTTCCAAACTTCTGTTCTTATTTATACTATAGACTGAAAATATGTATTTGTCTTTGAGGTGTACTTAATTTCTGAGGGTGCTTAGTGTGTGCTCAGCAGGTTTGTATTGGTTATTTTGTGATTGTGTGTTGAAGTGATTGTATATGCTTTTGGGTGATTGAGTACATGTGTTTGGGGTTATATTTGTTGCATCACATCAACTGGTGATTGCTCAATGGATTGTCAGCTTGTATAGACAAACTGGCTAATATCTCCAGTCAGGGTATGCGGGATGATGGTGGGGGTGGTACGTCCCTTTGGCAGCCTCCTAGATGGATGTAAATGGGAGTCGCATTGTGTGATGTTACTCCCATTTCCCTGTCTTTCAGTTTTCCACTGTGTACAGTAAGCACATCAATAAAACTCCAGTCTGCCATGCCTCTCTTCACTGCCTGCTTGTGTTGCCTCCGGCCCTCTGCCAGTCGTAATGAGATTACCACAAATCAAAACCCTGAAGGTTCACACTTAGTTACCGAGAAGAGTCCACACACTCCGCAAATCTATTGAATCCATCATTTCGGAAGACGGGTGACAAAGTGGTGGACTTTCACATGCACATTTTTTATTGATTTTGACATGATTGTATATTAGTTTTCAAACAATGACATTTTATATTTTTAGGTGTGGCGGCAAACCATGTATTGTATTGAAGGTGAAACACTGGTCTGGGTTAAAAAATGGTGAACCTATTTAAGAATAAGGGTGGGTTGCACAAACAATGTTTAATTCTTAAACTGGATTAAATCAAGGGTTATCTATTTATGAACTCACATACCCTATTGTGCACTGTGTCACGCGTGGGCAGGTATAGTTGCAGGCGAGACTGGGTGGAGGGTTGCTTGTTAAATGGAGTCGCTATGCGAAAACACTGATACTTCGTGTTCAGCAGAATTGTCATGAATCGTGTACTAATGAAGATAAAACAGAGTTTTTTTGTTTCTACTCAGTTTGGTTGCAGGAGTAATTAATATCCGAGTTGAGCAAAATCTTGGCGCTGGCACTATGGACACTTGGCGCAAAGGGGTTAAGACCATTCAAAATTGCAGAAAATCCAATATGTTGCTCTCATGGTTCCTTGATGGAAATGTGTTCTTTGTGGGGAGGGAAATCTGTTGGCATTGTTTTCAAGTCTGTCGAACGGTGCTGGAGTAATGATTGTTTAATCATTTCAAATTCAACTGACTATTATAGCACCACCAAGTGACCAATCGCCCCCAAATTGTGTAAATGGTCATTAGCTAACAACTCTTAGACACACACTAAGGGCTCTGTCTTGACTATCTTAGCTTTTGGTCTAAACGCATGGCGCAAGTGCATTTAGGGCATGTCCAAGCCAACTTTTGCTAGTTTGACAGCATGTTTTTTTGAGTGCTAAGTACAGCGCAAGGTGCAAATGGGCTGAATTTAGTCTCTTATAGGTGTGTCTTGGGCTTAACATGCAATAAACCAATCAAAATGTCATCCCATTCCCTTTAAAAGCATGCTTTTCCACTTTGGTGGATTGCTTATATGATGGCGAAACTGACATGCTCGTGCTTGAGTAGTTAAAGCTTGCCAGAAAGGAATGGCCCATATGTTTCAATAGTATGATCAATATTAATCGGACTAACCATTGACGCATTTTGATACACACAATTATAGTCTTTAACATTTGGGTTTAACATCGGCATGGGTTCCCGGTAATTCCCGACAGTGCTGTTATTTTTGAAAATATATGCGGTTTAATTTAGTTAAAAAGCACCTGCAACCGCTGAGAATAAACGGAATGTGGCTTCCATCTCACCTTAGGAAATGCCAAATTAGCCTGCTTGTTAAATGAATTTTGTTTGATTATACAATGAAGCATTGTCAAACATCAAAAACAGTTACTCTGAAGATGTCCACACTTATTTATTCGTGGAAATGTGGATTTAGCTGATATCTTCTAGTGCCCATTTCTCTGACAATGTATTTAAAATGCTTGTCATTTTGGAGTACCGGATGGAATTTAATAGGCCTACATCTGGAAATAGTAATGTAGCCTTTCCTTTGATGTTGGTGCATCTTTGATTAATAGGCTAGCTAGATATAGGCCTATGTGATCCATTATCATCAATCAATATAAAATAATTATATTTGTAAACCTATATTCAAGTTTTCAGATTTCAGTGAACAGGTTGTTAGGCTAGGTTACCATTTTGACACAGGTGTTAGGGGTCAATAGGAAAATTGAATTTGAAATTCTAAAGTTATGAAATCCTTCTAAACTGTTATAGGCATAAACGGTATCGTCCACAAGGGTGCAGTATAACGCAATAGGACATTGACAATGTTTAAAATGTTTTTTTAGGTATCCTACACATTAATGCAGTAGTAGAAGGTAGGGGTGGGACGATTCAATCCCATTTCGATTCGGTTACGATTCTTTAGGCAAAGGTTCGATGCATCATAACATCTTACATTTGACCACGCTTCGATACAATTCGGTTCGATTAATTTTGATACTAAAAATTTAATAGGTATGCTAATGTGATTTGATACCGATACAGTCAGCAGTAATTAAATATTCAATTAGAACCTTACACAGTTCACAGAATTATGTTTATTGTTAAGGCATGCCATACATTTTGCAGCTGTCTGCAGCAAATAATGCAGCAATAAACATGACTAACAGTGTATTTTCTAAAGTTGGAATCGGACAGTTAACGTCGTAATAATTAATTGAACGTAAGACATTGGAAATAGTCTTACTATTTTTGTTTTTTGTCTCTAACGTCTACTTGATTTTGAATAGAAAACGGTTTAAATTAAAATATCAGAAGGCACTTTACAATTAACTGTCTGGACACGGTATGAGTATAAAAACTAATAAAAACAAATAAAATAACTGGCTATTTCTCCAGGAAAATCCTGATTCCAGAGTTTAGCTTGCTAATCCGGTTGCTGTCCTTCACGTCAATGGTGTGTCGTCGGCTCAAATGGTTTATCATGTTTGTGGTGTTGCCTGTGTATCTGATTTCAACTTGGCATATCTTGCATATTGCAGTGGTTTTGTCAAGTACACCCTCCTTCTTTCTAAACCCGAAATGCTTCCATACCACTGATTTTCTGTTCGGAACATCGCAAATTCTGTCAATTTCTGTCTTTTGTCGCACTCGAGCAGCTAGCCATTTCGCTCAGATCTGTCCGTCTCATTGTCGCTTGATTCCCGCCTGTCGCTGCTTTCAACTCACGCTTACGTGGGGGTTGGAGCAGAAACATGGATCAAAGCTAGTCAAAACAGTTTTAAAAGTAGTCGTGTCTCAGAAATATATTTTTTAAATAATAAAATTTATATATTTTTTAAATAAATAAATACATGTGCACATTCATTTACAATGCGATATTCATCGATGCTTATCAATTCTAAGCTTACAGATCGATGCAGTTGTATTTACACATTCAGATCGATGCATCGGTGCATTGTCCCACCCCTAGTAGAAGGTCTGTGCTATTCATTCATATTTTGATTCCCGATTTCATGTTTGTCTCGTTTCTTGTTTGCTCATACTTCACCCCCCCTCTTTGGTCGCCCAGTCGCCGGAAGTCCATTCATTCTCTATGAAGCTGAGCGACGGTCAGCGACCTGAGCGACTAGAAAACTGAGCGACCAAAATCGGCCGATAAATGTTGCCCAAAACTTAACTTTTGACCGACCATCGGCCGTAACAGCCAATCAGAGTTCCACACTTCATATTTCCCCAACCGACACGAAACCATTTCGTGAATAATTGTTCCGCCCGATTTCACTTAAATTGCAGCAATGGAGTAGCAGCTAATAATAATGGTCCAAGCCTACCACGTCCTGTTCAATGTATAACATAACCTTAAAGGATATGTGTAGCTGTTCTACCAATATCACATTGAGCCAAAAAATACATGTTGAGTTTTATACATACATCTATCTATGTATCTAGCGTAGATAGTAGATAAAGATTGGTAGCTCGCGACGAAGATAGATATAGGCTAGCCTATCGCTAGCTAGCGAGAACACATCATTATCAGTGTCATGACATAACTATAAAGAATAGGATGCATCGCAAATATGTCTTTGTTATACGTAGGCTATTGCCGTTGTTTCTCTTTATCAAATAATTGTAGCTGCACGAACTGACTTGGATGACACAATCATAATTTTGTGAATAATTGTTCCGCCCAATTTCACTCAAATTGCAGCAATGGAGTAGCAGCTAATAATAATGGTCCAAGCCTACCACGTCCTGTTTAATGTATTCCAAAAGGAATACCGGGATAAGCGCCTAAAAATTGACGCTTGGAGGGCAATTGCGAGTGCCCTTGGTACCGATGGTAAGGTCTTTGTTATTTTATTGTGTGAATTAAACGTTCACACAACACTAGATAAATGCTATGTTTAGCTAACGTTAGCATATCATGTAGGCTAGGCTATTGGAAGCCAAAACAGCGAAAAGGTATGATTTACTGTTCACAGGTAGGCTAATGTAACGTCATGACACTTCTAGAGCCTACTGTATTGTCAGGAATGCTGTTTAGTTGTGTGTGTTATGTGTAGGCAGTTAAAGCACTAGGGTTCCAATATCATATTGGATCTACCAGCCTGGATGCATCGCAAATATGTCTTTGTTATACGTAGGCTACTGCCGTTGTTTATCTGTATCAAATAATTGTAGCTGCACAAACTGACTTGGATGACACAACGGGAAGCTCTTGCCCCGCCCCCAGCCTCATAGAATTGACCGACTCGGCGACCAGTTGCTCGCTGTGTGAACGCAGCGTTAGCCTTGCAACAGCTATACACTTAACTGTGAATAGTACCTAGTCGTAAAAGTTGATACCTAGGAATTTTAGGTTCTAGGTTTGGTTCGGATTTGTGTAGTATTCGCCTGGCCCGACCCACCGAACCCGACCAGACAATGCAAAAAGCTATGTCTAAGCATTACACATTGGTAAGAGATGTATAGAAAATATAGATTAGTTTCAGCTGAATTGACCACCAGGGCAACAACTGGGCTATCAGCCAACTATTTCCAATTGGGCCTAACCAATGTACAATTAATAAAATAAAGCAAGAGCGTCAACAAAAAAATAAACAATGGTCCTACTTAGGGATGTTAACAGTTAATCGACTATTGATTAATTGCTAATAAGAATTTAATCGATAAGATTTCAAATGAAACAATTAACTGAACAATCTGCGGTCTTGTTTCAACGGGAGTTTTTGTGTGAAATGTAATCATGGTTTAAGGTCTCCACGCGAGGGCGCCAAATTCAGCCTAGTGTAAGCCGTGAAGTTGAGCCTACACACGAAGTTAATGTAGCCTACCACCTGAAAAGCGTACTTCCAACTGTGCTGTCAGGGCAAAGTGGATCGCAACCTACCATCACCTCAGTGTTGACAAAGAGGGTATGTGACGATAGACGAGCGGAGTAGTGGTGGAAATTATAGTTCAGTTCAGTACAAAGATTCTAGTCACTGACTATGTGATTTGTTCACTGGGGTCAGTTGCGCAAGCGCACAAATATTCCAACAGCATGCATGATCAGTTCACTATAGCTACTCGTAGATCAGTATATCATTCGTAGGTATTGTGCAAAATGATTCCAGTCAAAAGCACTGCAAGTAAAAAATATAAACTTTTTCTATAAACCTCGTATGAACTTTTTGTATTTTTTCCTTGTAGTTATATAGTTTTATGGATTAGGCTTATATGGCCGCTCCAGGTGAGCATTTTAAATATGGATTAGAAACTACGGAAATATATGACAATTTGTGTGTTCTCAAGTTCTGACCATTTCGTGGTAAGTAACCTATTGTAAAACATTGCGTTTTCAAATGGTAAAGTTGTCAAAAGGGTGACAAGGGCCATAGTTTATCCTCTTTTTTTTTTAAAGCAGATGATTCTTTTCTCCCAAATTGAATGTCGATGTTCAGTCATCTATGGGGGGAGCCCTTATACAAAGGGTTGAGCTAGGTACACTGATGTAGCATAGTGCTAGTAATCACCCAGTTCGTCAGTAGGCTACTAGATTAAAATAGCGGTTCAGATTAAGATGGCAATCATTCACGCAGTGCGTGATCTAGACTCAAATTACCTGACAACAAATAAAGAAAATGGCTTTAGCTGAACTTCTTACTGAATTTCAAGTGTAAAGAAGAAACAAACGTATAGCCACATATTGGTTATATTTGTGTAGCCTATATAAAACATGGTTATAGCATATTAGGCCTTCTTAAAATAGCCTACATTTATTGTGCTATTTCGATACTAAAGAAAACACGAATGTGCTTCATTTAATCAATATCATTATTACAGATTTGAAATGGTTTAATAACGGGCAGACTTTCATTAACTCTTAGTTGAAGGAAAGGCACCTATTACAATCAATTTTTTTTGTGGGTAAAATTTATTGACTGAGTATTTTGACCACATTGCTACCATTAGCTTAAATGGTGAAAGACCTATACTGGAGCCAACCACAGTGTCGCTAGTGAGCAATGGCACAATGGCCGCTCCCAGCCCAACCAGGAAGTGAGCTTCAAAACGAAAGCCCGGTCTTGGCCCTTTGGCCTGACCATCATTCTGAAGCCCACCCCGGCAAACATGTTTTTAAACAAGCATATTTGTGTTACTTATTACAGGTAGTCTATTTAGAAATCGTAACTACATTATATATTATATTAAGAGATTTCCAAAACACTAACTTTAGTTATATGGGGGAAAAAAACTAAAAATACATTATTTGGTTTTTGTCTCTATTTTGCGCTCTCGTGAATTGCAGAAGTGCGACATGAGGACCATTTTTCCAGATCTTGTCACAATTAGCCATTTAAAATACAGATACAAAACTCATTAACAAAACCAGTTGATTAATATAGAAAATGGCGGGCAAATTCCGCCACTGTGCGCTGCTCGAGAATTCTACAGGACAGCAGGGCAGCCCGACATAAACACAAAACAAAAACGGCAAAATGCAGCTTACAATTAAACCAAACAGTAAGCAACCATACGCTTATGAGACAAAACATACTTCAACAAAATATATCCAAACCGAGGCAAAACAAATGTATATAAAGAGGCAAAACGGCAGATAATGTTGCACCTAAAAATAAAACGATCAACAGTCAGCTGACATTTATATAGCAGGCCTACTGCTATATTAGGCCTACCTGGTCTAACAGTGCAAATGAGCCAACAAAGTGATTTACCCGGCCTACAAATAGCCCACCTTTAGATGAGAAATACATTTAGCGAAGTCGCACTAAACCATCGCAACACTTCAAACTTGGGGAAATGACGGCGATCACAACGGAGATACCTCGGCCAGGGGAAAGGAGCATGCTGTCATTAAAATATATTACCAATGGACATAAAATGGCGAACAATCATTTTGCTTACCGATGGCCACACAAGAAGCAGGAGAGGGAGGAGAGGACAGGTAAGGAGAGTTTACAGGTAAGGAGAGTTTAAAAATACTACAACAGGTAATTGGCAGCGGCTACCTGGGGTGCTGAAACCACACCCCCCATTAACCTACATCAGATCAGAAGTAAAGACGTTTACCCATCCTGTCACATATATAGCTAATAATAATCCATGTCAGTATTGGCACAGTGACTTTATGCTCAGTCTTTTAACAACATAGGCTCCAGAATAATTTTCATTTAAAAAGGTCTACCACTCAGACAAAATTAGATGCATAAGCACTTATTTTATTGATTGCCTGCTTATTTTATTTTAGTGACATGGCCCAATGTTGGTTTACCACACAGCCCTGTCTAAGGCAAACCGGTGAACGGAAATCTATTGCCTTTCACGGCAAGTCTTCCCTGCTGTTAAGATTGTTTGTTAACAACGGGCTACCTCGTTTCCTTTCTAGTTTTTAGCATTTAGTCTATAGTCCCCAAACACGGAGAACTAGCAAATGTCGCTATCTAGCCTGGTAGACCGAAATCATTCAGACAATCATTGAAGTTGAAACATAAATTCAGTGGTTTGAGGCCCCGCCTTGATGAGCAGCTTTGATATTTAGCATTTTCAGTTTGCAGTTTTGGCTGTGTTTTTGCGTGACCACATGGGAATGATAATGTAAACTGATGAAATGCCATTGCATTTGAATTGTCACTCACGCAAAAGCATGAAAACAATGTTAAATGGCGAATGGAATTTATTTCCTTTTTGTCATGGATCATGCGATTACAATAAGAAGCTGCTAATGCGGTTTTTCATTTTCATTTAAATTATGGCAGGGTTGTCGTAGAAAGCGAGAAATTAAATGTGAAATGGATTTGCATTAACATTTTACAATTGTCAAAAAGTGTACATCAACTTGCAAATGAAAACGCAGTGGCCTTTCGCATTTTCATTTGAATTATTTTTTGCACACATGGAATTAGAACAGCAAATTAGAACAGAGTTCTCGGTTGACCTACCTAAAATAAAGGCTAAATAAAGTAAAAAAGAAAACATAATCACAAGACTAAATGCAATCGGCGATTAGCATTTTCATTGGAGTTTTGGGGTGGATATGCTTCCATAACAATATCCGCCGTGCCTTGTAAAATGTTCTCCACTGGCTGCATACAGGTGTCCGGCCTGAGATAGGCTTGCCTTGTCTTGTTTTAAAACATGGGATAAATAAAACTTAATAGTTTCATTTTTCCCAACTCATATCAAGATACAAATATAAAACTGGTCGACTTCAGTCACCGTCCGTATGTTCGTCAACTAAACGTGCGACACTGAATGAATTAATGACATGAAATGCAGGTGAGTGTTTGTTGTGCGAGAAGGTGTGTGTGAGTGAGAGAGAATTAATATTTGGACAGAATTAATATATATTTTGTATCTAGTGTATTGTCTGAGTGTATAGTGTGTGTGTGTTAGAAAGTGTGTAATATGTATATAAGTGTATAGTTTAGTCTGGCATGTATGTATGCATGCTCAGTGCTCACATAGGTGTGTGTGTGTGTGGGTGGGTGGAGTGGCTGCAGTCTGAGTGCTGTGTACCACCCTTCTCTTCTTGACAGGAAGCTGTTTGTTTAAGCTGACAGGAAAGAATTAAAACTTGGCAGAAAAAATAGGGGGGAAGTGGCAGAGAGGGATGGGGAGAGCAAGACTGAGAGGAGTTGGGAGAGCAGGAGTGTGAGGGGAGTTGGGAGAGCAGGAGTGTGAGAGGAGTTGAGAGAGCAGGAGCGTGAGGGGAGTTGGGAGAGCAGGAGTGTGAGAGGAGTTGGGAGAGCAGGAGCGTGAGGAGTTGAGAGAGCAGGAGCGTGAGGGGAGTTGGGAGAGCAGGAGCGTGAGGGGAGTTGGGAGAGCAGGAGCGTGAGAGGAGTTGAGAGAGCAGGAGCGTGAGGGGAGTTGAGAGAGCAGGAGCGTGAGGGGAGTTGGGAGAGCAGGAGCGTGAGGGGAGTTGGGAGAGCAGGAGCGTGAGGGCAGTTGGGAGAGCAGGAGCGTGAGGGCAGTTGGGAGAGCAGGAGCGTGAGGGCAGTTGGGAGAGCAGGAGCGTGAGGGCAGTTGGGAGAGCAGGAGCGTGAGGGCAGTTGGGAGAGCAGGAGCGTGAGGGCAGTTGGGAGAGCAGTAGCGTGAGGGGAGTTGGGAGAGCAGGAGCGTGAGGGGAGTTGGGAGAGCAGGAGCGTGAGGGGAGTTGGGAGAGCAGGAGCGTGAGGGGAGTTGGGAGAGCAGGAGCGTGAGGGCAGTTGGGAGAGCAGGAGCGTGAGGGGAGTTGGGAGAGCAGGAGCGTGAGGGGAGTTGGGAGAGCAGGAGCGTGAGGGGAGTTGGGAGAGCAGGAGCGTGAGGGGAGTTGGGAGAGCAGGAGCGTGAGGGGAGTTGGGAGAGCAGGAGCGTGAGGGGAGTTGGGAGAGCAGGAGCGTGAGGGGAGTTGGGAGAGCAGGAGCGTGAGGGGAGTTGGGAGAGCAGGAGCGTGAGGGGAGTTGGGAGAGCAGGAGCGTGAGGGGAGTTGGGAGAGCAGGAGCGTGAGGGGAGTTGGGAGAGCAGGAGCGTGAGGGGAGTTGGGAGAGCAGGAGCGTGAGGGGATTTGGGAGAGCTGTTAATAACTTTTAATAGGCAGACCAGTCCCATACACTAATAGACATGCCTGCACACACCCTTACACATACTCACACTTGCTCATACATGCACGTGCACACATTCAGACTTAAACAATATTGCCCCCAATTTGAATACATACAAACTCACGTTCCCTGCACTCTTACTTAGTATTAATAACTCGGGTTAGAAGAAATTGAGCCGAGTCTTCCACAAGCTAAACAAAAACTAGCTCGCTAGATCTGGCCACCTAATCACCCCCTATGCATTTTTTGCATTTTGCGTTTTCCATGATGTCACAGCAAATTAGAACAGAGTTCTCGGTTGACCTACCTAAAATAAAGGCTAAATAAAGTAAAAAAGAAAACATAATCACAAGAACTGTTTTAAAGCACAACTGAACTTTGGGTTGTGTAGTTACCTGGCCATGATATGAGTCCAAATGGTGGCGAAATATGTTTGTTAGTTGCTTTGTGCTCCCCTGTGGTAATAATCCAGAATAGGGTATTTGTCGCTCTCCATTCACTTCTACAGGGCAGCTAAAACGGTCTCAAAACGACTCTTCTAGAAGGTATACGAACTTGAATGAATGGATTCTGTCAATACAAACAATAACCAGTCCTCGTACATATTTTTTTGGTGGAATTTCAATTATTATTATCAAGTACAATTTTCTTCAATGTTTTTAGCAAGCTACCAGAAAAGACGAGCAAAATGTCAGCAGGTTGGTTTGTTTACCATAGATATATACTAGCAGGGACGCTTGCTTTCGTGGAAATTTGGACCAATGAGTAGTTTCTGATGCATTTGCGCATTAACGCAGTTTCTGGCGCAAGAATTACCTACCGGATCTACATTCCAAATAAAATACGAAAAAGCCAGGAAAGGGCCATTTAATTAACCTGACCTTGTACGCATTTAAAAAAAAATTTAATTGCACCATTTATACACGCTAAAAAAAATCATGTTCACATATAGAAACAATCTTTTTTTTAAACTTTGTACTAGGGGCATTCGCCATTTTCCCTTGTTTACTGTACTATATACAGTACCTGATGCATTTTCGGTTGAGAAGACCCCTCATTTATTTTCTCTGCAATTTGCACCAAATTTGCTATTTAGCATCTACTCACAATTAAATTGTAAATTCTAAAAAGATCTACCAAAGATCACTTGTCGACAAATTATATGGGCTGATGAAGCATTTTATTATGAACGTGCATATGCCTGTTTTTTAAATTAACGTATGTACGTTTTTGGGGCTTTGTGTGCTTGGCCCCCTTAATTGCTGCTTGCAGCTATATTTGATCTTGCTACTGTTTGCATAATTGTCTGATAGTGTGAGCCAATTTCTGTTTTGATATTTTATTACGTACATTTTATTTTATTTTGACAGCCAGACCTCATAGATTGCTGTAACATATTTTCAATAGAACTGCTTCAGCTAGATTGTGTGGAACTTTACTATGCAGAAATTATGTCATTTACCATGTGTGTAACAAACCAAATTTGAAGTAACATCCCTTGAATCACAGTTTGATGAGTGCATTGGTGACATACCTTGAGTTTTCTACCTCTGATATGGTTTCAGAATTCCTGCAATGTGGGTATGGGCATCAAGTAGGTTTAATACCTGTGATACCTATAGATTACCTTTCCACAGTTGCCCATCTTGGCCATCTCCTTACACCCCCTCCACCTCTTTCTGAAAATGTGGCTGCTCTCTCTCTTTCCCACCTTCCCTCTGTCTCTCTGACCATTATACTTATTCCCTTTCTTTGCAGGTTTGGGTGCTGCTTGGGTCATGCCCTGGTACATGATGTCTATCTGGGAGCATAGGGTGGGAACATGGCTGCTGTGTGTGTTCCTGCACTACCTGCAGGGTGGTGCCACTGTCATAGGTGGGTAAATGCCCCAAATGTACTTGAATCTTGGGTTTTGGGTAATAAAGGTCATGTGTGAGTGAAGATGTGTGTATATCTGTGCATGTAAGATGTGTCTATCCCTGTGCAGATGATATTCCGGTTTTCTTTGAGGAGCCCATCTCTGTGGTACAGAAGTTGGGGGGTAGTGTGACCCTGCGCTGCAGTGCCCACCCTCCCACTGCTAACATAAGCTGGCGCCTGAATGGGCAAGATCTGGGCGAGGGGGAGGAGAAGCTTGGTGTGCTGGTTCAGCCAGGTATTTTGCTTATCCCCAACCTCACCAACCTCACGCTTGGCCGGTACCAATGCATGGCCAGTACCAGTGCTGGGGTGTGTGCCAGCCTGCCTGCAACTGTGACGGCAGCCAGTGAGTATATGTGTACTCTACACTACATAATTTAACATAACTGTCACCAGTGAGTATATAAACTCTACACGACACCATTATTGTTGCCAGTAAGTGTCTGCGCTACACACTAACATGACTGTCACCAGTTGGTGTCAGTATACTGTACACTACACAGTTTAGCCTGATTGTCACCTGTGAGTATATACTGTACACTCTGCACTACATTGTATAACATTACTGTCACCAGTGAATACACTCTACTATTCTGTTCAACATTACTGTCGCCAGTGATTATATACACTCTGCACTATACTGTTCAACATTACTGTCGCCAGTGAGTATATACGCTGCACTATACTGTTCAGCATTACTGTCACCAGTGACTATATATACAGTGGGGTGCAAAGATTTGGGCACCCCTGGACTAAATGCCTTTTACAATTAATATCCAAGTGAACAGAAGCTAACCTGACCTCTAAATGGTACAATAAAGCAATATTATTTTTTATTTAAAAAATTTTGTTTCAAAATAATAATAAAAAGGCCCAGTGTGAAAGCTTGGGAACCCTTTTGGAATATTCTTTACTTTCTAAAAAGATGATGACTAAGGCCCAGGTGATTTACTCATTAGGGCTTCAATGGGGCAGGTGAATATAATTCCAGGGCTGAACTATTTATTCTGAAGTAACTCCATGCCTTCTAAAGCATCTGACTGCAGAGTCTGGTATTAACAACATGGGTTTTTCTAAACAGTTGTCCAAGGATTTCAGAATCAAGATGGTCCACTTCCGCCAACAAGGAGAAGGCAAAAAAACTGATTTCAAACTACCTATTTCCGCTGTCAGAAACATTATCAGAAAATGGAAGATAAATGGAACAATTTCAAATAGAATCGCCTGAGACCTGATGAAAAATGCTCAGCAGAACCCACACATCACTGCAAAAGAGCTGCAAAAAAGAGTAGCAGACGCAGGTCTAGTTGTTCACAGGACAACAATACAATGTAAAACAACAAAGACCTACAGTGGCTTGAGAAAGTATTCATACCCCGTTGATTATTTCTCATTTTGCTGTGTTCCAAAGTCCAATTAAAACATATTTTCATGGGATTTTTTTCTTCTACTGCAGAAGTAATTGTCTATAATGTGCAAATTAAAGTATTTAGATATCCTCAGGATTATATATATAAAATAAAAAAACATGCAATATCACATTTACACAATTTGCTTTAATCATATTTAATATTTGGTAGCATATCCTTTGCATGCTGTTACTTCCTGAAGTCTGTGACCCATCAACATCAAAAGACTAACTTATTTATAGGTACTGTTACAAGCGATACTATAACCTCTCTGCTTTTGAATGGATCTCTATGGGAATTGGGGGGTGAGACTAGATTCAGATGTAAATTACACTGGTACAGTATGAAACACATGACTGGCGGTAAGTCATCAAGGGTCTAAAGGTATCAAACCTTTTCCCCATAGAGTTCTATAGGAAAATGAGTCAGGATAAATAACCCTTGCAGTGATCCATCCACATCTACTCCATGCAACAGAGTGATGGTTTGGGGCTCGTTCGATAGCACAAAATGACCACTGCGTCAGACTGAAACTAGCAAAGACACTTGCGTTTAGGTTAGCGCCGCTTAGCACCAGGTGTAAGATAGGGCCAATGGTGCGCAACCAACTATTAAATATAATGACTAAGTTAAATGTGTCCAATTACTTTTTGTCCCCTAAAATGGGGGGGACTATGAATAAAAAGGGTGCAATTTCTACATGGTCCACCTGATGTTGATGTAAATGTCCTCAAATTAAAGCTGAAAGTCTGCACTTTAACCACATAACCTAATTTTACCTTCACTGTTCCATTTCAAATCCAATGTCCTGGAGTACAGAGCCAAAACAACAAAAAATTTGCTACCGCAATTGTCAGCTAATGCAAACTGCTGTGTGTTTGTGTTTGCATATAAGAGAGAGACAAAATGGTGAGTTATGTGTGTGGTGAAGTTGTGTTGTATGTGTGATTGCTCGCACAGAGCTACGGGACTTTGAGACTGATGATCAGCAGGAGATTGAAGTGGATGAGGGGAACACAGCAGTGATCCAGTGCCACCTGCCTGAGAGCCAGCCTAAAGCACAGGTTCGCTACAGTGTCAAACAGGAGTGGCTGGCGACATCCAAAGGTACACCTCTCTGAACTGATCCTCACCACTTGGTTCACTTGGTTGGTGTGTACTTAAATGCTGACATCTCTTCAGGGGCAGATAAGAGATGTTTGGCATGCTTGTTTTATTCTAGTTTTATTCTAATGTTCCTGTGCGCAATTCATGCTTTCAGCTTTGTATCCCTTATACAGTTTCCTGGTTCAGTGTGAAAGCATAAAGATAATTGCACCTCTGATTGGATAACCATTTTACTGAAGCTTTGCGAGAGGAGGTTGGATGTTCTGTACTGACTGGCACTTTCATTCCCACAGGGAACTACCTCATCATGCCCTCAGGAAACCTGCAGATTGTAAACGCCACCCTGGAAGATGAGGGCACCTACAAATGTGCTGCCTACAACCCTATCACTCAGGAAGTTAAAACATCTGCCTCTACCGACAGGCTGCGTATACGCCGTGAGTAAAGGCCAAATGCATGAACTGCATACAGGGACAGGTTTGACCCAGAGACGAGGCAGTCTGTACCCAGAGACGAGGCAGTCTGTACCCAGAGACGAGGCAGTCTGTACCCAGAGACGAGGCAGTCTGTACCCAGAGACGAGGCAGTCTGTACCCAGAGACGAGGCAGTCTACCCAGAGACGAGGCAGTCTGTACCCAGAGACGAGGCAGTCTGTACCCAGAGACGAGGCAGTCTGTACCCAGAGACGAGGCAGTCTGTATACGTATGCGTTTAAACGTATCTTTCAAGCATATATTATCCCCCTCAGGCTCCACCTCTGAGGCCGCACGGATCGTCTACCCCCCCGGATCACGCACCATCATGGTCACTAAGGGCCAACGGCTCGTCCTGGAGTGCGTTGCTAGCGGGATCCCACCCCCACAGGTCACATGGGCCAAGGATGGGCTGGACCTGCGTTACCATAACAACACACGTTTTCTGCTCAGCAACCTGCTGATTGACATGGCAAGCGAGGGCGACTCAGGCACATACACCTGCCGCGCAGATAATGGCATGGGTGCACGAAACTCAGCCTACGTCCTGTACGACGTGCAGGTGTTCGGTAAGTGAACCTCGTTCCAATTACAGTGCCCTCCACAATTATTGGCACCCCTGGTAAAGATGAGTAAAAATGGTTATTAAAAATGCACCTTTTGGTGAATTAGATTAATCTCACACTGGAAAAATCCAACCTTTAATCGAAGTAAATTTATTCTGAGAAAGAAAAATCCCTCATTAAGAAATAATTATTTTTAACAAAACCACGTGTGCCACAATTATTGGCACTGTCAGGCCAAAATGTGTCCGTGAGCCAAATATAATCTTATTAATGTACACATTTAAATTACATATTGACATAATTTGCACTGAAATGTCATGTTTTCCTGGTCAAATGTTGCTTTATAAAAAATTTTTAAAAAAAAAAAAACGAAGGAAAAAAATCAATTTTGGCTCCCGGATCAATTTTGGCCTGACAGCACCCCTAAAAATTTTAATGAACAAAATGTAACAAGCGTTTTTTCAATTTATATTTTACGTTTTAAAGTTGTGTAGGGAACATTCATTTAAATCTATACATGGTGTCACTTATGTACTCGAGTACACCACTACCATCCTTATACAACTGGTGGCATAGTTTTTGCATAATAAATCACTCATAAAATATATTCTCAAAAGAGAATACCAACTAAAAATGGGTAACTTGAATTAATAATGAAATGAATTACCAATCAAATTACACATTATTAATTATCTTAGCAAAGTAACCATATTATGTACTCAGTTAATACCAAATTAATATAAATGATTCAGCTAAGGTGAAGGCATTTGGAGAATCCCTGCAATTAGCATTGGCTGAGTCAACACAAGAGTGTCATTAATGCACACAGTCTTGGAAAATGTAATAGTTTATTGAACACAAAGTACCAAACGGAACAAAGCATGATTTATTACTGTAATGTACAACAAACTGCGCGTGTGTGCGTGCGTGCGCAGGGTGCACGTGTGGGGGGTGGGGGGGGGTTGCCTCGCCTCGGACACGTGTTCAGAGAGAACAAAGAACCCAAAATGGAGGGAAGTTTGAACCTAGCTTTAGCTGGACTAGCTAACAATGGTGCACGACCCGTACCAAACGCATTCGGGATAGCCGTAAGCTTATCGGTGCGTGTGCGTTGAGATCAGCGTGCAGTGTTAACGTTACGACCGGTTAGTCGTAGATATGTTCTGTGCATGATGCATTAAAAACTAACGCAGCGCGGTGGTTGGCACACAGCCATCCAAAGTAAAATGGTAACACAAAACTTTACAATCTCAAAAAAAACATCCGAGGTGTAAAGAGGATTGCGTGTGCTAAAATTTAAAGATTTGTTAATTTCTCATTTTGCGGGTTAGCCTGAATTAATATGCAAAAATAGGAGTCCCTATCTTATTTTGTGAAATAATGGGAGTTGGTCATGCAAATAGATTACTTCAGCACGTTTAAAGTGATTTACTAAATCCAAAAGGAAGTTTGAGAGGTATTTGCGGGTGCATTTTAGTGCAAATGGAAAGCAGGTATTAAAAAACACAGAATTGATAAAATAACGGCTGTCATTGCAGCAAGACAGTACAGGTGTGCTTGGAATATCCATAACTGAACATTCTGAATGATTGCATAACAATGGGGGCTAATTAACTTACAAAATACACAAGAGAATTCTTGGATAGCCTACATAGGTTATGAACAGTAAAAAATATTTTTTAATCATGAAACAAATCGTGTTACAGAATACAAGAGTATAGCCTAACTAGTATTTGAATCAAACAAACAATAGGCTACAATGTCTCTTATAACAAACAGTGAATAACAAGCAAATCAAAACTTTATAAAATAAAACCCATGATCAAATGGAAATGTGATTTTATGTAACACTTACGGCGCGAGTAGTCTTAGTGCTAGTAAGTGTAGTTATGATCATTTCAGTCCTGACAAACATCTGTAACTCACGGCAGAAACTAAGACATCCAGTCTTGTAATAAGCCGCCAGCTCGTTCAGTGTAATAGTAGCCTATACCCTTCACAAAAACAAAAAAAAAACATAAAAAACGGTAACATTGCTGCAAGTCTTTTCACCGCTTTCTTACAGTACATCCTTTCCAAACATGCAAAATCTCATTTAAATACGGCTGCTTACGGCTGGAACAATTTGCATAATGACGCTTAGTTGATCACCTGCTCCTGCAAGTGTGAAATGTTAACGCTCGCAAATACTTTGGCTGTGCCCGAATCTTTAGTAATTCTACCTCCATGTGTATTGGATAACATTTTCACACAATCAACTAAATGGGCTTTGTATATTCTCTTTGTATGTCTTATGCTGTTCCCACTTTGAGATTGCATTGTTATCACCAACATGTGGAAGATCAGATCATGTACACAAATTAAATGAGACAATCATAAATCAGGAAATGGCAAAATGTCAGAACACCTTATCTCCACTATTTTGGCAATAAATAAGTTTCAAACAACTGGAGCTGTGATTTGTCTACCTGGAAGAGTACACAAGTGTATCTTGCCCCCATGCCCAGTGAGGAAGATGGTTCAAGAGAAAAACGTTTCTCCAAGGATCACAGTTGGGGAATTGCAGTTGAATTTGGTTGCATCCTGGGATCACAAAGTCTCCAAAACTATAATTCCCTCCATGCCAAAAAGCTGTTTGGAAGGCTTACAAGAACAGAGCCTGTGCTGTCATCAAACCACAAATGTAAGCGCTTCGTGTTTGCTGAAGGTCACTGGAACTGGGTTCTATGGCTAGATGAGACACATATTTAGCTTTTTGCATAAAAAGAAGCATGGTCATGCAGAAAAGACCTAATCCCCATTGTGAAGTATGGTGGTGGATCTGTGATGGTGTGGGTCTGCTTTACTTCCAAAGGCCCCGGGAACCTTATTAGGCTACGTAACATCATGGACTCCATAAAATACCAGGTGATTTTTAAAAATCTAAATCTGGCTGCCTCTGCCAGTAGGCTAAAACTGGGTTGTGGTTATATCTTCCAACAGGACAATGATCCAAAGCATACCTCCAACTCCACACAAAATGGTTCACTGACTATAGAATCAAGCAAAATGTCCTCCCGGTCACCTGACCTAAACCCCATTAGGCCGCAATCACACCGGATCCGCTTTAACAGCGGGGGGCGCCTTTTTAAAAAATAGTTTTCAATGAGTTTGAAGTGTTTTCCACGCTGCTTTTGCGCCCCCAGGCGCCTCGCGCTTAACCCTTTTGGGCGCCTCGCTGTTTTTCGAAAAACGTCCCACGTCACTCTCACACTTTTCTCCTCTGTCCAATTGCACGAAAGAAGATGTGGGCCTTGATTCTGCCGGTCGGTTCAGTGTAAACAAAGACGATTGAGGAGAAATTAGTAATGTCACTTGGCTTTTCAGCCCACCCGTTGTATGATTTCACTCATCGTGAATACCATGATAAAAATAAGCGATCCAAGGCACTCCACTTATACGCTTTTTAAAGACAAATAACGAAGCAAACTTTCGAGTAAACTTAGTTCGCCAACACCGTTAACAACGTAAGCTAAGTGATTGACAGGAGTGGAGTTCGGTTGCCTAGCAACAGCAAAAAAGACTCTTCCAACGCCTTTTTCAGAGTAGGCTTTCGTAAAATCAAGACAAGTAGTGCTCCTCGCATTTTGAAGCCTACAAAGCGCGTCCTGTGTGATCGCGGCCCTAAAGGGTAACAAAGCACGCTGGGTTAGCAAGACCCCGCCCCCTTTTGAAATTCTAAAAATGCCAAAATCTAGGTGTGATAAGGTAATATAGGGACTGAGCTCCAGGTGTCACACCATGCCCCTGCAATTTTTTCCACTAGTGGCCTTTTGCTCATTCTACCCTGGACAGCACTCACAGTGGCTGCTTTGTTCCGCTCTCTCTTTCTCTCTCGCTACCTCTCTCTCTCATAAACACACAAACACACTAGCTCCAGCTCCTGCCGAGCCGGTCAACTAGCCTATGCTTTATACTATATATATATATATATATTTTAAATGAACTAGCTAGCTACTTGCTAATTTAGACATAAAAACTAACTGTCAATAGAATATAACTTACTAGAATATTCAAAAAAGCTAAACTGTCAGCTAGCTATACAATGTATTTAATACTTGGTAGAAAAGCCATATTTTTTATATTTGGTTGCATATCCTTTGCATGCCATGACTTTATGATGTCTGTGACCCAACAACATCAAAAGGCTCTTGATATCTTATTTGCTGGTACTCTTACAAGCGATACTATAACAGCTCTGCATTTGAATGGATCTCTATGGGAATTGGGGGTTGAGACAAGATTTAGCTGTAAATTACACTGGAACAGTATAGAACACATGGTTGGCTAAGTGGCTCTAAGTCATCAAGGGTCTGATGTATTAAACAAGCCTTTAACCATCACTCTGCTGCCAGAAATACAGTAGATATTCAAGGATCACTTTAAGGGTTGTTTCTCCTGACAGATTTTCCTATTGAACTCTGGAAAAATAAGTCAGGAGAAGAAACCCTACAAGTTATCCTTCCATATCTCCTGCAGAGCTGTTATAGTATCGCTTGTAAGAGTACCAGCAAATAAGATATCAAGAGCCTTTTGATGTTGTTGGGTCACAGACATCATAATGTCATGGCATGCAAAGGATATGCAACCAAATATAAAAAATATGGCTTTTCTACCAATTATTAAATACATTTAATTTAGCGTGTTCAATACTTTTTTTCCTGTGTCATTTCACTTTATTGCACATAACTTTCTTTAAGAATTGGAACGTTACAATTTCTTTAGTTGTGTAGTTTTATTGAGTTAATACCAATGTCTGGTCAAAATCTCATGTGAATAGCTACATTGGAAATATGTTTGATAATAAAATTGTTGACGTGTCCAATACTTATTTCCCCCATTGTGTATATATATAATGTGTGTGCCTCGCTCGCTCATCACCTTTCCAGGCAGAATTGCAGATCAACCGCTGAGATTCACTTTTATAGTTGAGGCCAGCCCTCGCTCCAAAAGTTCAGGGCGTAGCTGTACAGGTTTCAATTTAGTCACCGGGAGTCATATGTCAGCTGGATGAAGTTTCTGGCCTATGACAGACTGTACGTGCAGTACCTAACGTTTTACCACTAGACATTTTTGGGCCAGATTCTTTGGATTTACGGTGTCTTGCACTGACTGCAGTAAAATGCCTAGATTTGGACCAAAATCAGTCAGTAACACTTAGAAAAAACCAAATGTATCAGTTCTCATCTAAAGTAAGTGGTTTTAGTGCTTTGTTACTTTTAAAATTTATTTTAGGTAGGCTGAAGAGGAGGCAACAAGCGGTGACTAAGTAGTCGACGGGAACTAAATATTTTGTATTGAGGAATTGTCTCCTCCGATCACTGTGTTTTCCCAAATCATCAAGCCTTATAAGAGAAGACCCCAGTGCTGTTATTTTGGCAAAGGGAGGATGCACATAGTACTAAATGCAGGGGTGCCAATAATTGTGATTAATTTTTTTTATTAGAACAAAATAAATAAATTTGTTCTGAGCAATGATATCCCTATAAAACTTTCTAAAACTATTTTTCACACTAAAACATTTCTCCTTTCTGACCATAAGAAAACCGTTGATAAACAATAGTTACGTTATCAAGCAGTTTTAGCCCATGTTAATTGAGGATGCCAAAAATATATGGCCATCATATATTTGTTATGCGTGTATCCATTTATTTTCTTTTTTATGTCTGGCTACACAACATTTTTTTCTCTGAGATAGTTGAACCTAAAACATTAAAACACCAAATTCAGAGCCATATTTGTTGGAGGTTACACATGAAAGACGGTGCCCCAAAATGTCGTCTCCTCCTTCCATTCCTTGTTTCCTTTTGATGTTGGAAAGGAGGAAGTTTTAAAGTGGAACACTGACACTGAGTTTCTGAGGGAGGTGTGTCTCTGGCTGTGTTCCTGTCTTGGCAGCTGGTGTTCATTAGAGCATATTCCCTCTGATTTAATGAGCTTCACTGCAAATTCCAAGCCACAGTCAGCCAACCATCAACTACAAGGCCATGGCGCGCGCACACTCATTCTCACACACACACACACACACACACACATGCTCTCTCTTTTTCTCAATCACACTCATACACACACACATGCTCTCTCTCTCTCTCTCTCACACACACACACACACACACACACACATTCTCTCTCTTTTTCTCAATCATACACACACACACGCTCTCTCTCTCTCTCACACACACATACACACACACACACACACACACATGTACTGTATCTATGCAAACACAAACTGACACACTCACATCCAATCTCATGCGCACACAAACGCGTTATTTTGGCTGTCCCTCATAGTCGAGGAAGACATCAGTCAGGCTTTGTGTTTGCGGAAATTACAGATCCTAGAGAAAGAACTATGCTTATCACAATGGGGACATGCTAAGAGGCTGGACTTGGAAGGGTGGAGAGCTTAGATGGTTTGTGTGTCCTTGCATTGCAGCCTCTTAGCAGTGATGCATAATTGTTGATTTTCTTCATGGCTCGAGCCTGGGAAAACCACCTGTTGTCAGGTCAATCTATTAGATGCCATGTCCTCCCAGTTATTGGGATTGATGTCCCCTTTCTTTATCTTGTATCTATTTCTGTACCCTTAGCTTCGCTTCCCTGTTGAAACGCACACAAACGCACACACAAATGCTCTATCTCGCTTTCTCACACACGCACACGGATTGTGAACTTAAGCTAGATCGGACAGAAACCTTGCCTATAATTAAAAATTGATCTCAACCTCTTTATTCGTTGTTATACTGACTATTCTATACCAATTGGCAGATCCTCTGCTGTATTGTAAATGTGAAGGGGAACAGATTGAGCTAATGCTGTGTGTGGTCAGGTGAAGCTGATGATTTGCATGTTGTCCACCCCCCCACAGAGCCCCCACAGGTGAGCGTGGAGCAGCAACAGCAGTCGGTGTGGTGGGGGGAGAATGTGCGCTTCAGCTGCCAAGTGCGGGGCAAGCCCGCCCCGTCAGTCGTGTGGTTGCACAATGCGCAACCCCTGACCCCGTTGCCACGTTACCGAATATCTTCCCGTATGCTGCGCGTGCTCAGTGTGGGCCCACAGGACCAGGGTCTGTACCAGTGTATGGCCCACAATGCTGTAGGCAGTGCCCAGGCCACTGCACACCTTGTCACCCTCCCTACAGGTGTGTCCCGTGCCTTGCCTCTGTAACCTCTCTACATCTGTGTCTTTTCTCTGCACGTGTCATTTCTACCATTTCATTTCTGTCATTTCATCTATGCCGTCTCTGAATCTGTCTTTACTCTAGTAGCCACTTTGGCCGGGAACCAACCAGGTTGTGTTATATTGTAAAAGGTAATGTGGCTGGTAAAATGTTGAAAATGGCTGGTGATTTTTTAAATCCACAAGCCACTCTGTCCAGTGGATGAAAAGGTTGATTTTATACCCCGTCTGTGACGTCTCTCTTAATCAAAGCTGTTTCTCTGAGTCTTTGCCGTTCATCTGCATCTGTGCTGTATCTTAATCTGTGCCATCTTTCTGAATCTGTTTTGTTTTTCTCTGACTTCCAGTGAAGTCATCTTCGGACATCCTACAGCCCCTCAGCCCTGATAAGGTTTTGCGGGAGTGGGTACCAAAGCCTGTCGCCACTGGTGTAGTGCTACCCCAGAACTGCTCACAGATCCCTGGAGAGATCTCGCCTGCTGAGGCCCCTGTCATCCTTAGCCAACCGCGGACAGTAAAGGCAGACTTCTATGAGCTAACCTGGAAACCTAGACACGATGGTGGCGCACCTGTACTGGAATATGTCATCAAATACAGAAAGGTACAAATACTTTCTCACACACACCCTACGCCAGTCACAGACAGACAGACCGAAGCACAGACACAGTCGCAAACACATTCATGAACACATAAACACACACACAGCTTCAGTGCTCTCTGTGCCTGCAGGCAGGAGACCCTTCAGAAGATTGGAAAACAAAAGGTATCTCAGGCTTGCTCCACACCCTGACCCTCACTAAGCTGGAGCCTGCTAGTCTTTATGAGGTGGAAATGGCTGCCAAGAACTGTGCTGGACTGGGCCAACCAGCCATGGTCACCTTCCGAACCGGAAAAGGTACCATCACCTCTGCATCCATCTGTCTATCAACATGTGTGTTTTTTTATTACGTGTGTATAGACTGCTTCTTGGTTATCTACAGGGCGTAAGATTCAAAGCCCCAGAGGACCGAATGAGCCCCCAAAAACTCCAGCTGTGGAATCCCCACATCTGTCTCGTGAGTACCCAACCTGACGCCGTCACTTCCCTCTCCCTTAGCCCCACTGACACAGCTCTCTCTCTCTCTCTCTCTCCTGCTGCTCATGGAAATTGTTTTTTACATGTTACGTGTGTGTGTGTGTGTTTGTGTGTGTGTGTGTGCACGTTCAGCCCCTGAAGCTCCAGACCGCCCCACCATCTCCATGGCGACAGAGACCTCTGCATATGTGACTTGGATCCCAAGGGGCAACCGAGGGTTCCCAATCCAGTCTTTCCGTGTGGAAATGAGGCGTTTGGGGAAGGGGGGAGCAGAATGGAGCATTTCAGTTGCAAACATACCCCCCTCCCGTCTGTCTGTTGAGATCACTGGCCTGGAAAAAGGTGAGCCTTAATCACCTTCATCCTCAATCAACAGAATATAAATTTTCACCATTGCTATCATCATTATCTTAATTTCTATTACCATTTAATGTCCTTGTCACCATACTACCACCTTTGCTACCATTGCTATCATAACCTTCGCCTATGTCAACATATGTCCATTACCATAAACTTCATCACCACCATCAACATCAGCAGCTACTTCTGCCAGTTACTGACCTTCTCTTGTTCTTATCCTGAGTTGTTGTGGCAATCTGTCCCTGTAGGAACATCGTATAAGTTTCGGGTGCGAGCAGTGAATGTTTTGGGGGAGAGCCCCCCGAGCACCCCCTCTAAGGCATACACTGTGGTGGGTAGCGGTCGTCGCAACCCAGAACGGCCCGTCAACGGTCCCTACATCACCTACAATGAAGCCATCAACGAAACCACTGTTATCCTGAAGTGGACGGTAAGAAATGGAGGGGGTGTATCAGTGTATGTGTCCGTATATGTGTCTACATATGTTGTGTGTGTGTGTGTGTGTTGCATACACATGTGCATTTTTCTACAATCTTGCAGAGATAAATCTGCAATCTTGCATTCTCTCGCTCTCTCAATTCACATCAAAATGCTTTATTGGCATGACATATTGCAATATGTCTTGCCAAAGCTTTACAAAAACATGTTACATTGTACATAAAATACACCATAACTTGAAATATACTTAACAATTACATGCAAACACATAAACTAATAACGATCGGATGAAGAATAATAATAATGATTAAAAACATATTTTAATATAATTAATTATTATTAAAGGTCGCAACTGTCCCTCAGGCAGTGGCAGGCAGCTACATATTGTGCGGCCCGATTTTGGCAGCACCTTCTCCCAGGAGAATTTTAAATTTCTCTAATTCAGGTAGGTTTGGGAATTGTTTCGTGAATTTGGGGAAGAAATGAGTCTACTTCATCAATGTTTTTCTGTGTTTGTTGTTTTTCCACTGTGGTCAGATAGTCTGCCACAGTGTATTCTCGACATAGGGCCAGATAACACGCCAATTTGCTTAGATTTTTTGTTTCAGTTTCCCAATAAGTAATGTAATTTTGTTTTTGCTGTGTTATGGTTTGGTTGATTCTAATTGGCTTAATTGGAAAGGGGCTGTCCTGGAGCTGGATGGTCTTAGTGGGGGTTAGTGAACTGATCCTCAGGACCAGCTTAGTGAGGGGACTCTTCTCTGGGCTCAGCTTTTGGCATTTCAGGGCCTTGTAATGGTATGAGTGAGGGTCGCTGTCTTTTAGGTGCTTCCAGGATTTGATGGCTCTTTTTTGGATGGTAATGAGTACCGGATATTGGCCTAATTCTGTCCTGCATGCATTGTTTGGTGTTTTTCTCTGTACACTGAGGATATTACAGGAGTTTTTGCAGAACTCTGCATGCAGATTTCAGTTGATTGTTTCTTCCAATTTGCTAAATCTTGCTTTGTAAGCGGACCCCACACTTCACTGCCATATAGTGCAATTGGTTCAATTATGGATTTTAATATTTTGATCCAAACCTTAATTGGTATATATATATTTTCATTAGTTTCTTTCTTAATGGCATAAAATGCCCTGCGTGCTTTCTCTTTCAGTTCATTCACAGCCAATTTGAAGCTCCCTGTTGAGCTAATCTTTAAACCTAGGTATGAGTAGTTTGTAGTGTATTCTATTTGTGTTGTCCTTAGTGTAAAATTGTCTGATTTCCTGAGATCTGGATCTTTTCTGGAAAGTCATTATCTTTGTCTTTTTTAAATTTGCTGAAAGGGCCCAGGTCTTGTAGTATTGGTGCAGTAAATCTGGTTTCTGCTGCAGCCCCTGTTTCGTGGGTGACCGCAGAACCAGATCATCTGCATAAAGCAAAAATTTGACTTCATTGTCCAGTAAAGTGAGACCAGGGGCAGCTGATTGTTCCAAAGCTGTGGCCAGTTTATTAATATAAATGTTAAAAAGTGTTGGGCTCAGACTGCTGCCCTGTCTCCATGCCCCTGATTGAAGAATTGTTTTTTTTTTTCTAATCTTTATTGCACATTTCTTTCCTGTTTACATTGATTTAATAATATATGTTTTACCCCCTACACCACTTTCTATAGGTTTATTTTGTAAACCATCATGCCAGATTGAATCAAAAGCTTTTTGGAAATCAATAAAGCATATGTATAATAGCATATTATATAATATATAATAGCACATATAGTAGCATAAATAGGATCGGTTGTGCTGTGTTTTGGTAAAAACCCAATCTGACTTTTACTCCAGACATTGTGCTCATTAAGGATGTGTAGAAGTCTTGTATTTATGATACCACACAGAATCTTCCCCAGATTACTGCTCACACAAATGCTTCGGTAGTTGTTAGTGTCAAATGTGTCTCCGCTATTAAAAATGGGTGTTATGAGTCCTTGATTCCAGATGTCAGGAAAAAAGACTACACTCAGAACCAAATTTAACAGTTTTAGAATGGCCATCTTAAATGTTTCATCAGTATGTATCAGCCTCATTTAAAATACCATCTGGTCCACAGGCTTTTTTGGGCTGCTGGATCTGTAATTTTTCTAGTAATTCCTGTTCTGTATTGGGGGAGTCCAAAGGGTTCTGGTTATCTTTAATGGCAAATTTGAGTTTTTCCAATTTCTTGCAAATGCTTTTTTGTTCTGGTTTTTCATAATTTTACTATAAAGTTTCTCAAAATGGTTCCTCCACATATCCCTGTTTTGTTGGCCAGTTCATGTTGGGGTTTAAGGGAATTCCAGTTATCCCAGAACTTGTTGGATTTAATAGACTCTTTGAATAGTCAGTTGATCATTGACATGTTGTTCTTTTTTGGTTCTGAGTGTGTGCTTGTATTGTTTTAGGGTCTCACAATAACTACGGCATAGATCCTTGGTTATATAGATGTTTATGTTTTTGATTGGACAATGTCCTGAGTTTTTTTCTAATGGTTTTGCAATCACTATCAAACCATTTTTCTTGTTTTCTTGATAATATCATATTGGATTTGAAGTTTTTTTGATTATCCAGTTTAAAAAAAATCTAATTTTATATTATTCACTGCCAGGTCTATTTCATCTTTATTGTGAGGATATTGGTAACCAGAAAGGTGTCTAAGAGTGATTGTATTTTTTGGTCTTTAATTGCCTTCTGGTACTCTTCTGTGCTGTCTGGTCCATCTGCAAGATTTGTGAATGTTGTGCAACTTACTGGGTTGTGTGGCTGTGTTGTTAGTTTCTGTTCATTTTAGATGCACAGTAATTTGGCTGTGATCTGACAGAGGGGTTAGTGGCCTGACTGTGAAGGCTCTGAAAGAGAATGGATCTATATCTGTGATTGCATCGTCAACAGGGCTATTGCCAAGAGGTGAGCTGTAGGTGTATCTCCCACAAGAATCGCCTCTTAACCTACCATTGATGAAGTACAGACCCAGTCCTCGACAGATCTGCAAGAGTTTCTTTCCTGTTTTTGTTAGTTGATTTGTCATAATTATTCTTACGGGAATAAATGGGGAAATTAAGGTGGTTCTGGCCAATGATGTGGTTGTCACCATGTGTGCTGATGATGTCTGGTTCTTCTCCGGTCCTGGCATTTAGATCACCACAGATCAGCACATTTCCCTGGGTCTGCAAATGGCAGATCTCCTGTTTGATGTTAGCAAAGGCGTCCTCTTTAAAATAAGGAGATTCTGAGGGAGGGATATAAAGGAAAATTGTGGGGATGATTTCCACGTAAAAATGTAACCACATGTGATATTGCCCTTTTTTGACAATTTCTATTGACTGTACTAGCTCTGATTTAAACCAAATTAATATTCCCCCTGAGTTCCTGCCTTGGGTAAAAGTGTTACATTTTACTGAGAGTACTACCAGCTCTTTGTAGCCTGAAGGACAGGCAGTGACTTGGTCAGCTTTACACCATGTCTTCTGTAATATTATATGTATGTCTCTTATTTGTTTAATGAAATCAGGGTTTTTGCTCTTCATACCAAATGCTGAAGAGTTTTGGCCCTGAATGTTCCACATTGAAATACTAAAGTGATTTCTTTTAATAATTTGATATTCTCTCTCTCTCTCTCTCTCTCTCTCTCTCTCTCTCAGTACACACCAATCAATAACAACACACCCATCTATGGTTTCTACATCTTTTACCGGCCCACTGACAGTGATAACGACAGTGACTATAAGAAGGACGTGGTGGACGGTGAGTGTGTGCGACACGTTTGAGACATGTCTGTGTGAAAGCGAGAGAGAGATGCATCGTGTTTGTATGTAGAAGCAGCACTCGCTAATATGCTACTCTCCCTAGGTGACCGTTACTGGCATTCTATCACTGATCTGCAACCAGAGACGGCGTATGACATCAAGATGCAGTGCTTTAATGAGGGTGGGGAGAGCGAGTTTGGGAATGTGGTCATCTTGGAGACCAAAGCTCGCAGAAATCCACGGCCCCCGCCCCCTGAGACTGTCTCGCTAGGACCAGTGCACCCAGGTGGCCCAGTGCCACGTCCTAGTGACCTACCGTACCTCATTGTCGGTGTTGTACTGGGGACCATTGTCTTCGTCATTGTGGCCTTCATCCCCTTCTGCCTGTGGAGGGCCTGGGCCAAACAGAGTGAGTCCTTAATTTGACCAGATTTTGGAACTCCGTTTGTTTCACATTCTTCACGTTCCCCTTCATCTGCACACAGTTGAGGGAATATGCCAGAGAAGGTATTGTTGTTTATATATAAATCTGTATATGCCGTCTGTCTATGAAAGCACCTTTTGGAAATGATTCATAAACAACATTGGATATGGCTCAAGCCCGGACAGTAACAGAAATGCTATCCACAATTCTCAACTGAAGCTTCGGCAGCAGGTGTAGGTTGTGCTGAAGCTGGGGAGCAGGTGCAGCAAGTGCTGGAGCTCATGTTCATTAGCGTTTTTCAGAGCAAACGTCGGACCTGTGCTTCCCGGCTGTGGCAGCTCCTGTTTCATCCTGCCAGTACACCATGGTACCCCTGCATGGCCTGCATGACACCCACACAGAGCACCCCCTCAACGGCAAACACCCTGCATACTGCCAACACCACATGCCCCAGGTGAGCCTGAATTTGAGAATGAGAATGTGTTATTGTAAAGGTTTTGATTTTGTTGCACAGGGGAAAACAAGTTTCGAGACCATGAATTTTCTAAATTTGAATGTTTGTGTGAATATAGTTTGTGTGCATTGACTGGGGTGTACTTGTATGAAGTAATGTACCCTGGAGCAATCTACTGTTGCGTACTAATCTAAGTGTTTTCTGACGTTAAAACCTTTTATCCTAGGAGGTAAGTGTACTACACATCCGGCAATCTGGAAATCATGTTGCATATAAGCAAACTAGCAAACTACATACTTTTGATGTACTGAAAAAGGGAAAACAAGTTTATTATGACATAAGACCATTGGCAATAACCACAGATATGCAGTTTAACAATGTAAACATTTTATTTAGAAGACAAGACAGTCATGAACCACTATGCTATATAAAAAGAAGAAACATACAATCTAACTGAACTATGACAAGGAAAAGGAACACACAGAATCCTGATGCATGCCCAAAATGTCGGTATGCGATGACTATCACTGAATGTCTCTTTGACCTCCCCTTAAATGCCATCCTGAGCAAACCTTCCACATTCCACAATTTTCTTAGTTTTCCAATATAAGGTCTGGCCAGGAATAGGGCTGTAATACCCCACACACCACAAAGACACCCCCCTTCTCCAGGGACAGAGAAACTTTATACTTCCTCCCTCACTGTAGGCATAGCGGGACCAGCAGAATCTAGTGATAGTAATACGATGCTTTGTATGATGGCGTGTGGCTATATAAATGTAACTATTATTTCTATTGATGCTTTACTATGGAGGCCTGACTCCTAGCATATACTGTATATACATACTATGTGTGTGTGTGTTATACAGGTGCAGCTCAAAAAATTTGAATATCGTGAAAAAGTTCAATATTCTTTGTCACTCATGTCAGAAAGTGAAACTCATATATTATATAGATTCATTACACATAGAGTGAAATATTTCAAGCCTTTATTTTTTGTAATTTTGATGATTATGGCTTACAGCTAATGAAACCCCAAATTCAGTGTCTCAGAAAATTTGAATATTACATAAGATCAATAAAAAAGGATATTTTAAACAGAAATGTCAGCCTTCTGAAAAGTATGTTCATTTCTATGCACTCAATACTTGGTTGGGGCTCCTTTTGCATGAATTACTATTGATTATCATCAATGTGGCGTGGCATGGAGGCGATCAGCCTGTGGCACTGCTGAGGTGTAATGGAAGCCCAGGTTGCTTTGATAGCGGCCTTCAGGTCGTCTGCATTGTTGGGTCTGGTGTCTCATCTTCCTCTTGACAATACCCCATTCTCTATGGGGTTCAGGTCAGGCGAGTTTGCTGGCCAATCAAGCACAGTAATACCATGGTCATTGAACCAGCTTTTGGTACTTTTGGCAGTGTGGGCAGGTACCAAATCCTGCTGGAAAATGAAAGCAGCATCTCCATAAAGCTTGTCAGCAGAAGGAAGCATGAAGTGCTCTAAAATTTCCTGGTAGATGGCTGCGTTGACTGTGGACTTCAGAAAACACAGTGGACCAACACCAACAGATGACATGGCACCCCAAATCATCACTGACTGTGGAATCTTCACACTGGACTTCAAGCAACGTGGATTCTGTGCCTGGTGGCTCTTGATGCTCTGACTCCAGCCTCAGTCCACTCCTTGTGAAGCTCCCCCAAATTCTTGAATGGATTTTGCTTGTCAACCTCAAGGCTGCGGTTATCCCTGTTGTGCACCTTTTCCTACCACACTTTTTCCTTCCACTCAACTTTCTATGAATATGCTTGGATACAGCACTCTGTGAACAACCAGCTTCTTTAGCAATGACCTTTTGTGGCTTACCCTCCTTGTGGAGGGTGTCTATGGGTGCGTTTACATGCACTCAATATTCCGATCATATTCGGAATATGGCTGTTATCGGATTATTCAAATTGTCATGTAAACGCAATATTCCGAAAAGCTTTTTCGGAAAAAAGAAGTTATCGGAATATGAGAAATCCGATAACTACACCTGGATTTCTGCCGTGTTTTTCGTTTTATTGGTTCCATGTAAACGCTTATTCCGATCTAGTTCGTTTTTTAGAATCTGCGCATGTGCGTGTTTGACAGCAACAGCCATGGCAACAGCTACTCCGGATATTGTTAGTAACGTAACGCTAACGTCAAAACAGTTGAGAGGTCAGAGAGAGATGTCAACCAACGGGAGAAGTCATTTCTGGAGCGAGGAGGAAACCCTCCTAATGTTATCCGAAATAATAAAGAGGAATATACTTCATCTCATAGATGGGGAAAAAAGTTATAAACGCGGAAATAATGAGCACGTTTACATGCACTCAATAATGCTCTTATGGGTTTCGTCGTCATATGGTAAATTAATTCACCAATTCAGAATGGAGAGGCAACTTCAGGATGGCTCGGAGATCATTTATGAAACTTTGTGGTTTGGTACAGAACATAATGAGCCCTGACGAAGTGACAGTGCGTCCAGCTGTACCTCTTCAAATGCGAGTCGCAATAGCGCTGTACAAAGTCGGTAGCTGCGGGGAGTACAGGCTGATAGCGAACCAGTTTGGTGTCCACAAGTCTACGGTCTGAATCTCTCCCACCAGTCCTTGCTCTTAACGCGCATCCAGCACGACCGGGTCCTTAACAGTGCTGGAGGAAGGCCTATTCTGGGTCCAATAATCAGCGCTTGTTGTAACGTTAAAGCTCTTCGTCGTCTTCTGCTCATAACACAGAACGCTTGAAAGACAGTGTTGGTTACCAACCGCAACCATAACATCTGCCATATGACGACGAAACCCATAAGAGCATTCCTGTTTAACGTTACTTTCTTATACGTTATAGGCTGCTGTTCTTTCTTATGTCACTAACGTTAGGCTATAGTTAACGTGTTTACTAACTTACGGTTACGCATGCTTTTATAATCGTTTTAATGTCCATGATTTTAGAGAGGAGCTGGCAGGTTTTAAAAACACTGGCTTAAGTGATCATGGTTTTAGAGAAGTGGGGGCAGTTTTTAACAATACTGTTTTTAATGACCATGATTTTAGTGAGGAGCAAGCAGTTTTAAACAACACTGTTTCTAGCCTGAACAGTGTGGAGGTGTGCAGGGACAAGGTTGTGAAACTTTTCCGGGGCATTAAGGATAAAAAAAGCCCTGGCCCTGATGAAATTGGAGGTCGGATTCTTAAGAACTGTGCTGAGCAAATATTTTCTGTTTTATCTTTTCAATGTCTCTCCGTCTCCAAAGGGTCCCCCGCACTTGGAAGGACTCAATAATTGTTCCTGTGCCCAAAAATAATGCTCCAAAATTATTAAATGATTACAGGCCTGTGGCACTTACCTCACTTATAATGAAAGTATTTGAACGAATTGTGAAAGAAGCGCTCCTGACTGTAACTCAAGCAGATTTGGACCCACTCCAATTTGCCTATAGGTCAGGTAGGGGTGTGGATGATGCTATTAACACCTTATTACACATGATCCTGTCACATGTAGAGAGCGCTAAATCATTAGTGCGACTACTGTTCATTGATTTTTCATCAGCTTTTAATTGTATCCAGCCTTATATTTTAGTGCAAAGACTGAAGACCACTCACAACATTGATCATGGTCTATTATGCTGGTTGCTGGATTTTTTAACCGACAGGTCACAGCGTGTGAAGGTAAATGGTGTTTTATCGAATATTCTTTTATCATCCACTGGATCACCCCAGGGCTGCGTTTTATCACCGCTTTTATTTGTTTTATATACTAATGCTTGTCAGAGCCAATATGCAGGCCATCACATAATTAAGTTTGCTGATGACACTGTTATTCTGTCCCTAGTGAGCCATGACAATCCTGATCATGGCCCTGTGGTGGCAGATTTTTTAGAGTGGTGTAAGTCCTCCTTTTTAGACATCAACGTGGCCAAAACTAAAGAGATGATTGTAGATTTTGGGAAGAATCCTGCAGTCATCTCCCCTGTGGTCACTGGTGATCAGACAGTCGAGGTCGTCAATCATTATAAATATCTGGGCATTTTAATTGACGATAAACTGACCTTTGAGCCACAGGTCGACGCTGTGTGTAAAAAGGTACATCAGCGTATGTATTTTTATCGCAAGCTTCGTAATTTTAACGTGGATAACACTTTTATGAAAATGTTTTATTCTTGTTTTATTGAATCTGTGCTTACATTTTCATTTATAGGCTGGTATGGGTCAATCAGCATTAAAAATAGAAATCGATTAGAAGGTCTTATTAAAGTCTGTGGTAAGGTCGCTGGCATGACTTTAAACAGTCTAAATGACCTGAATAAGATCAGGTCCTTGAAGAAAGCCCGTGCTGTCCTGGCTGATCCGAGCCATCCGCTTTTTAAAGCGTTTATGTTGCTCCCTTCCGGCCGCAGATTTATTGTGCCAAGGTGCAGGACCAACAGGTTCAAGAACTCTTTTGTTCCTGCTGCTATTGGCCTTCTTAACAACATAAAGTGAGTGACATTCTTTGTTTTGTACTTCTCGTCCTGTAGTCCGTTTTATGATATTTATTGTTTGCACTTCTTGTCCTGTCTATTTGTTGTTGTTTTTGTTTTGTTTTGTTTTTTACTGCTGGCTGTGAAACTAATTACCCCTAGGGGATAATAAAGATATCCTTGATACCTTGATACCAACCCGCGTGCTGTTTCTAGCAACCCAACAGGAAGTATAGTCACGTTATGTATAAACGTTAAAATATGTAATTTATAATATATAACGTTAGGCTAATACAGTTGAACCTCGATCCAACGGACTAATAGGGGGGATCAGTTGTCCGTTAAAGCCGTTTGTCCGTTGCAGCGACGAAATCACTATAACAAGAGATATGTAGCGCACAACAACCAGGCAAACCGATGCTTGTACGCTTGTAAACAACACGTGCGCGCCGCCAAGCGGACACGTACTCAAGTAACGGTCTCGGTTCGCGGACGCTTACTCAAGTAGCGGTCTCGGTTCGCTTCACCCGGGAGTTTTAAACGTTCGGACCAGATATTCACTCGCGGATTGTGTCCGTTGGATCCGGAATCCGTTGCATCGGTGTCCGTTGGATCGAGGTTCATCTGTATATGTTTCTAATTTACGTTTGAGTTACACATCGCGTTCAGGGAAATGTAAACGCATTTATCGTATTATTGCCATGTTCGGATTACTCCCAGTTATCGGAATATTGAGTGCATGTAAACGCACCCAATGACTGTCTTCTGAACATCTGTCAAGTCAGCAGTCTTCCCCATGATTGTGTAGCCTACTGAACCAGACTGAGAGACCATTTAAAGGCTCAGGAAACCTTTGCAGGTGTTTTGAGTTAATTAGCTGATTAGAGTGTCACACCATGAGTTTCCAATATTGAACTTTTTCACAATATTCAAATTTTCTGAGACACTGAATTTGGGTTTTCATTAGCTGTAAGCCTTAATCATCAAAATTACAAGAAATAAAGGCTTGAAATATTTCACTATGTGTAATGAATCTATATAATATATGAGTTTCACTTTCTGAAATGAGTGACAAAAAATACTTTTTCACGATATTATAATTTTTTGAGCTGCACCTGTATTTCATTGACCACATTCTCTTGAGATGGTAAGATGAAGAAACACAGGGCCAAGTAGCATTAAATAATTTAGGAAAGTTTGGATAGCATTGCTTTGGAATGGTGTTAGTGTGATTTGTAACTTGGCCACATTTTGATATCAATAAAGGCAGGCCTAGTTTTTGCAAGTTGGAATTAAGGACTTACAGACAACGCTCTGGAGGCTATGTGTAAGAAACTTGGCTTTTTTATGTCTTTTTTTTTTTTTTTTTTTTTTAACCAGTTATCACTTATTTTTGGTAGATAATGACATGGAGAGAGACATGGATACAGAAAACATGCATTCCAAAGAAATGCATACAGACATTCGCGTAACCATAACGCCCTCTACTGAACAGTTATCCTATTACCCGTAGCCCACAATTACATTAAATTACATTAAATTACATCGTTTGTCGATGAGCAGTAGCCTATTTAATGTGTAATGAAATACAATGAACAGCACAACCTGAGCTATGGATCATGAAGAAGCATGAAAATTAATTAACCAAGTCTATATGGAGACATGCATGCACAATCGGCTAGACGCAAACACATTCTAGCTGAAAGAAAGACATACAGCCTAAATAGCCTAGTTAGTACAGCCTAAATACACTGCTCAAAGAAATTAAGGGAACACTTAATCAACACAGTATAACACCAAGTCAATTAAACTTCTGGGATATCGATCTGTCCAGTTAGGAAGCGTAAATGATTGTGAATCAATTTCTCCTGGTGCAAATGAGTGACAACAGATGGACAGGAGAGGCAACAGCAAGACAACCCCCAAAAAGTAAATGGTTTTGCAGGTGGTAGCCACAGACCATTTCTCTCCTTATTCTGTAGTTTGCATAAGTAAACTAAGGAAATACAGTTTTAAAATATGCCTTTTAGTATTCTATAGAAATACATTTAACGTTAGGCTATTCAACACTGAATAGCCTACGCTTGCCGGATGCGTAACTCCAAGCTTCCATGTCTGGGCTATGAGCTGGCGAGTTCCTAAGCACAGCAGAATTCCTTCAGAGTTTTTTCCTGGTAGTGTAGCCTAACGTTGGCTGCGGGAAATGTTTTGGTGCCGGACCATGTAGCTAGGTTTATTTTAGTTTTCTGTAGTGCAATGGATATATAAGTCATGTTGATCCGCTTCGTAGTAGCCTAGCTTGTACCTGCTTCTGGACTAGCGGCTGAGTGACGTTTCTGTAGCAAAACTAACGTTGAACAAGCTAAATTGGACCGCATATTTCCCAGGAATCTTCGCCAGAAAGAAAACGATCGATACTACTAAGAAAGTAGCATACCAGATATTTTTCTTCTTATTATAATTAAAAGTGTTTGCAGTAAGCTACATTGTCTGCAGAGTAGTGTAGACTAGAGCCATGATCGGAGGCTATTGTAAAAAATTTTAAGTGACTACCCATGAAACACATACGTTTAGGGAATTGGCGGTTTATAAATCCAATCTCTTAACCCCTTTGTGTAGATGGTTTCGCCGGCAAGACCTTTTTGCTCAACTGAGACAATTGTTGCTCCTGCAGCCAAAGTATTAGTGGAAATCACAAACTCTGTGTTTTAACTTTATTGGTAGACGATTCGTGACGATTTCTGCCCAATGCGTTTCTAAGTGTCACTATTTTTCCGTAGCAAGTCCATTTAACAAGCACCCCCCCCCCCCAGTCTATACCTACCCATGCATGACATAGTGGACAATAGCGTCTGTTTTAGTTCATAAATACATTTTTTCATCATATAAAATTAAAATTCCATCATAGCAACAAGATAAACCCAACAATCGCCTGATCGTATGCCAGAAAAGCCGTGAAAATCCCTGCTAACTCAAATGCAAAATAAACATGTCAAAGTATTCGCTCATATACAACACTTTATACCGCAATTACACTATCTGAAACGTCGACTCGTAATACCCCCCATGCTCTGCAAGCCTGTCTTGTTCATTACAGTTCATTCCGGTTTAATTGTTGGCTCTTTTATCCAATAGTGTACATTATAACCTTAGCAACGGTATATCCCATGTCTTCCGGGGTGCCTTGAACAATTTACTACCGTCCAGCGTAACAACAGTTTTCGTTTTCACGGTCTCATATTACGCAAGCTCTATAAATAACGCATCTGGGAGGGGAAATTCCTCATACCCATATGTAAAAAATGTTGCGTCTAAAATGCAGTTGATCTCGCTGGCTACACATGTTAAGTTAATTTTTCCACTCAAGCCCTGTCTTTCCAATATGATTGATAGGACCATTGTTATTTTCGCATTTTGAGCGCATTTCACATACTGTAGTGCAATCGTTCATTTTATTTTTGATGTAGCCTACCGATTTCCATTGAAGATGGAACATTTGGCAGCATTTTGCAGATGGTGGAATATTTTATTTTCACGTTATGGTACATAATATAAGCTATGGCGTATATAGTTGTCACTTATGGAATGGTAAGTGCTCATTCCAATATTTTGTGTGCTGATATGTGGTAGATTAAGGTAAAGATTTTCCTTGGAATCAAAATGACTAGGAATATTTAAAAAACGACAGAAAAATGCAATCCTAGGGTAAAAGAATACATACTGTAGGGTACAGGGAAAAGTGGTTTTATTGCGGTACAAGAGTGAATGATTAGGCTACATATTTAGGTGTATGTAACACTGTGATATCAATATGTTTATTTTAATCCATCAGAAGAAGCAAATGTATATTCTTTATAATGGACAAAACTCATTTTATGACATGTTTTGCATATGGTTTTTGGACCCATATATATCTACCCCCCTATACGGATGAAAATAGTCATTCCCACTTGAAAATTATGGAAAAGTGAGTTTTATGGGCCAAAACTGTTGATTTGTAGTTAAATATATCTTTTTATTTAGAGCAGTACACAATTTAGCCATTTGGATAGATTTGGAGACACTAATAAGAGAACAAAACCAACAAACGGTGTGTGTGTGTGTGTGTGTGTGTGTGCGCGCACGTGTCACAGATCTAGCATGTCTGCTGGCCGCTTTTTGTCCCCCACCACAACGAAGTTTAATTTGATCCCCGTGTGCGCGTGCGTCTGTGTGTCACACGTATGTACCAGAACCCACCAGAGGGGCGCTATTACAATACATTTTCCCATAGCCAAGTACATTTTGCTTTGTACATAAACTATGCTTGATGTCTCCGCATAGTGGCATTTCTACTCAGCAGACCGTCGACTTTCAGTGCTTAAAGTGTTTAGTAGCTCTTTGTGGAAAATGTTGAATGTAGGCTAAATGCATTTTCCCATTAAAGGTATACTATGTAGTTTCAGAACACCAGATGGCGATATAGAGCATGCAGGATATCACGGTCACTATGATCAAGCTGTCCTAAATGAATAAATGTAAGTAAGTTAACAGAGGCTAATCTGTAACGTTAACGTCCATCTATTCTCACACACACGTTAATGTGATGGTTATATAAGACAGAGATTTCCTGGTTTCCCTCAAATTGTCCACCATCAATATGCTAATGAATTAAATGTAGGTGGCCATGAGGTATATTGTGATACAAACGTTCAAGAGAAATGGTAATAACTAAGTTTGTTGAAAAAAAACGAAACATACTGGTTATGCTAGCCAGCTCGTGTTCGCACTTCATTTGGCAGTGATTCCTCACGGGCTCGTTTGGGGGTTTTGTTTTGCACTTCTCCTACTTTACTTTGATTTAATACATGAAAATACCTCTTCATTTTGTCGTCATCCCGGTGACCCAGATAGATAGCTCGCTCGCTCAATTCGCTGAGGAAAAGGGGATTGTTTAATTAATTTATCGCACAGACCGATTTTTTTTTTGTAGCACGTCTGTCGCACTGTACAGCCCTGATCTAGAAGACCTGCAAGTTCACAACGAGATCTGAGGTGTGAGGGGTGTGTCTTTCTCTGTGGGCAGGGCCCAGGGATTGTGTGACTTTGAAATGTGTTGACAACAAATGTGACTGTTGGGGAAAAGTTGTATACTATAGCTTTAAAGCTAAATCATCAGGAAGTGAGTGAATTTAAGTTCCGTACACAAAAAAAGTTCCACACCTGCGTTAAAGCAACACTAATTGTTTGGTTCACAACATGTGCCAAACCAAAAGTCCCATTTCCAGCCTTGACAAAATAAGCAGTGATTACATACAATGAACCGTTCCTAAATATGTGCAAACATTTATGTACGAAATGATTCGGTACGAAAAATTTATGCCAGATTCATCAAACCATGTGGGAAAGGCAGATTTGTTTGTATAACTTGTGTGTGGTCATGAATTCCGATTGATTATAAATGACAAGCGCGTGCACCTTATTTTCCCATTTTAGCATAAATCCACGCCCATGAATTGCCATATATGAAAGTTGCGAATTCCATTGGCCTCAGAAGTCTGACGATGTGCCTAGAGTACGGCATGTTGAGAGTTTTTTTTATTGTTTTTCTCATTTAAGATGACAGTGGGCCTAACGTACCGTATCGATTTAATCCATCGTTATATACGAAATGGAAAACTGTGTAATTAATTACTCTGGCGACGGAAAACAAATAGCTTGAAATGCTTATACGGCCCTGTGTGTGATGTTGAAATTGTGCGATGGGTCAGGGGTCATTACGATTGTGCTAACCACTTAACTGCTAGCAATTAGCTTTTTAAAATTACACAATTTTTTAGATTATAAAAAATGGCTGAAAAACTTTTTTTTTCATATACAAACAAATGTCCAAATGTCAAATATTATTTTGAAGGGAAACGCCATTCATTTCTCCCCGCCATTCATTAGACCGTCTATTTTCCGGAAGTCTCGAAAATGCTAACAAATCTGGAGGAAATGACAACACTACTTCTGAGGCCTATTTAAATGGGCATGCAAAGTCAGTGTCTCAGAAAAAGCAATAGAGAAAATTATTCCGACACTCAAATCTAAGTTTTCGCAGATGTTCAGTCAAGGATTCGAAGAAAAAAAAAGATTTAGTATTGTCAGTAACGGTATCATATAAACTGATAAAGTAAAGGCCAAGGAGGAGATGACATGTAGCCTACCATCAATGCAGGATTACTCGTCACACGAACTGTTAAAGTAGTAAAATAAAAGGATCGACATTACATTATAGGTCACGAAACACATCGCAACACTTCATTTCGTAATTTTGTTGGTGTTCTGTGTGTGTGAGTTGTGGTTTGAAATCGTGTAATCGCATACCTTATTTTAAAATCTCTCTGAATTGCTGGCGCTTTCTAATTGCAGTCACATTGTCGAGTTTGAGTGATGGTCCATCTGACAGCATCCCTAGTTCAGGTGGATTGGGGATGTCTGGTATAGGAAAGCTGTTTTCATGGCCATGTTGTGCAGGACACAGCAGCCAATATAATTTAGCAGGTTTGTAGAAAAGTTGAGCAACACTCATTTCGCATCCCATGAGCTGTTGGGGTGATAGCCCATTCTATTCATAGCCTATACGTAAACGACTCATCGGATTGAAACTGGATGCATATGTGTGCAGTCTATGGCACCGATAACATTGGACAGGAAAGATCAGACATTGCAACGCTGGCGATTGACCTGAAAGGCAATTTCAAGTGTTTTAAATATAGCATATTTAACGTGGGTGCACTCATTACGTTTTGAGTCTAATTAAACATGTTCATAGACTATAATTGATGAATAGGCATTGTCTAAAATGCTTGCTTTTTACAATTGTAATTTATTTGATACCTGAGAGCTTTAATGACTGAAAAGCTGAAAGTCTGCACTTTAACCTCATAGTCACTGTTCTATTGCAAATCCAATGTGCTGGAGGACAGAGCAAAAACAAGAAAAAAATGTGCCGCTGTTCAAATACTTTTGGACTGCCCTGTATATCCTCGCATCTTCTGCACTTCAGTTGTATTATACCCAGTTCACTACATTTATCATATCATTCCCATGTTATTTACATATATAATGCCTTCTTTCAGTCCACATTATAGGGGGCTTTTTAGGCCTTGTAAACGGACCTTGTCCTGACCACCTGTTTACTCCATGACATCCTGGGTTCTGGCTCTTCTGGTCTGATGGGTATTGGTTGGGATTATCTTATTCCCCGTAGAAAGGTTGCGAGAGTCCAATGTTCTGAGGTTTGCATTAATTGTTCACCAAGCTGTACTTTATCATCTGGTGTATGTGGCTCCAACAGTGTTATAAAATTGCGCCTTATATTTTTCTGCATGTGCTGTGTATTTCTGCATTGATGTGTTTGTGTGCTGTAAGTATCTCTTTATACAGTTGAAGTCGGAAGTTTACATACACTTAGATTGAAGTCATTAAAACTCATTTTTAACCACTCCACAGATTTCATGTTAGTAAACTATAGTGTTTGCAAGTCATGAGACATCAGGACGTCATGGCATGCTAAGGATATGCAACCAAATATTAAGTGTCTGTAAACTTCCGACTTCAACTGTACATGGTTGTAAGTCTGTAGTTAAATCTGAAAGTTGATCTCATGCTTGTTGCAATAACATTTCCTGTTGCAGGAGGAGTGTGAGATGGAATGCGATTCGTTGCTCCCTCAGATGGCCGTGTCAAATCGGGTCTCAGTGCTGTATGGCTACAGCAGGTCAGTGTGCTCTACTTGTGCTAAGGTCCACTGTACATATGAATGAGCAGTGGTTGGGCTCCCTGTGTGTGCGTGCATGCCATGGCGGCAGGTGGCTGGCCACAGAAAAACCAGATGGCAGTATTGTAACATCTATAGTCTTTTTAAGATCCAAGCGCACAGCTTACAACTATTGTAACTACCAACGTTAATGGAGTAGATGCACAACATTATAATGTTTTGGAAGCACATCTGGACTATGTTTAGTCTCGACAATCAAACTGGCTTACAAACAGGCATTGCTCAGATGTAGAATTTACCTGCAAACGTGGGGAGCCCATGACCCCACCTTGAATCACCTATCGGGTGCGGATTTCTCCAAGTTTGTCTATTCCCTGAATGAGCAGCAGTGGAAGGCCTTTCAGGCTGATGAAAGGGCTTTCAAAGACACAAGACCATCCGGTTTCTGCAATCCCTTGCTACCTTACTGAATGGGATATTCTTTAGCCCCTTTGCGCAGATGCATAGTGACCATGCCGCCGGCGCCAAGATTTTGCTCAACTGAGACATTCGTTGCTCCTGCAGCCAAACTATTAGTGGAAATAACAAACTCTGTTCGAACTTTATTGGTAGATAAATTTGTGACTATTGCTGCAGATTTTCTAGGTGTCACTATTTTCCTGTAGCAAGTCCATTTAACAACCAACCCCCAACCCAGTCTATACCTACCCATGCATGACATAGTGGACAATAGTGTTTGTTTGAGTTGATACATATATTTATTCATCCATCATATAAAATTAGAATTCCGTCATAGCAACAAGATAAACTCAACAATAGCCTGATCGTATGCTAAAAAAGCTGTGAAAAGCCCTGCTCACTCAAATGCAAAATAAATGTGAAATTATTGTATCATTATACCACGTATTTTACTATGAATATGTGCTACTAAATATGAAATAAATATACAATCCTACCATTGGTTTTACACATAGAGATGTTCAGTGTTCATTTATTGTCTGGTACAATCCGTTTGAGATATATACAGCACTTTATACCGCTATTGCACGATCTGAAACGTAGACTCGTAATACCCCCCATGCCCTGCAAGCCTGTCTCATTCATTACAGTTCATTCTGGTTTAATTGTCAGCTCTTTTATACAATAGAGTACATTATAACCTTAGCAACGGTATATGCTATGTCTTATTGGGTGCTTTGAACAATCCATTACAGCCCAGCGTAACGGCAATTTTCATTTTAACGGTCTCGTATTCTGCAAACTACAGAAAACGCATTCCTCGACTGGAGTTTTCCCTTCCTAATATGTTAGCATGCGGTTGTTCTCGCTGGCTACATATGTACGTTCGTCTTTCCAATATGATTGACAGGCATATTTTTATTTTCGCATTTTGAGTGCATTTCACATACTGTAGTGCAATCGTTACTTTTATTTTTGATGTTGGCTACCCATTTTCATTGAAGCATTTGCAGATTTTTTGCAGATGGTGGAATACCATTTTATTTTCATGTTCTTGTACATAATATAGGCTATGGCGTATATACTTGTCACTTAAGGCATGGAAGATGCTCATTCCAATTTACTGTGCGCTGATAGGTGGTAGATTAATGTAAAAATAATTCCTTGGAGTCATTATGAATAGGAACATTAACCCCTTTGCGCAGATGGCAAATTTTGTCAATTCTCATCTATTTAGGGGGGGCTTTATAACTCCAGGTGTGAGCATCACATGAACTTGGTAAATGGCTTAAATGAAACAAGACCGGTGTACCATTTATAGTATAAACTTAGATTTGTTTATTTTTATAATTTAAGTCAAAATAAAGGTGTCACAAATGCAAGCAAAACTTTGTAAAGATGCAAAAAAATAAAACTTTCTTTAGTTTGCAACAAAATACTGAGAGCTACATAAGTGAAACAGGTAAATATATACATTTTCTGGATCATAAACTCCATGTCAACGAGTGCAAAATCTGAGGATGATATGCAGAACTACTATGTCTATTATGCAAAATATAGGCAGCGTACACTGTTTTCCATTAGTGTCTCCAAATCTATCCAAATGACTAAATTGTGTACTGCTCTACATGAAAAAAGAGAGATATATTTAACTACAAATCAACAGTTTTGGCTCACAAAACTCACTTTGGCATCATTTTCAAGTGGGAATGACTATATTTTCATCAGTATAGGGGGGTAGATATCTATGGGTCCAAAACCCCTATGCAAAACATGTCATAAAATTAATAAAATTAGTTTTATCCATTATAAAGAATATACATTTGCTTCTTCTGATGGATTAAGATAAAATATTGATATCACAGTGTTACATACTAATCATTCACTCGTGTACCTCAATAAAACATCACTTTTTCCTGTACTCTACAGTATGTATACTTTTGCCCCGGGATTGCATTTCTCTGTAGTTTGTTTTATATTTCTAGTCATTTTGATTAAGGAAAATCTTTACCTTAATCTACCACATATCAGCGCACAGAAAATTGGAATGAGCAGTTGCTATTCCACAAGTGACAAGTAGCCTATATACGCCATAGCCTATATTATGTACGATAACATGAAAATAAAATGGTATTCCACCATCTGCAAAATGCTGCCAAATGTTCTATTCACAATGGAAAACAGTAGGCTACGTCAAAAATACTCGAAAAAAGTGTTCGCGTGGAAAAATTTACTTACTTAACTTATTATCTGTAGCCAGCGAGACCAACTGCATTTCAGACGCAAAATTTTTAAAATGTCAGCATGGGGAATTTCCTCTCCCTTGTGCGTTATTATATACAGCTTGTGTAATACGAGACCTTGAAAACGAAAACTACCGATACGCAGGACGGTAGTAAATTGTATAAAGCACCCCGGAAGTCTTTGGGATAAACCGTTGCTAAGGTTATAATGCACTCTGTTAGATAAAAGAGCCAACAATTAAACCAGAACGAACTGTAATGAAGGAGACAGGCTTGCAGAGCATGGGGGGAATTACGAGTCGACGTTTCAGATAGTGTAATTGCGGTATAAAGTGCTGTACATTTCTAACCCGATTGTACCAGACAATAAATGACCACTGAATTTTGAAAGGAACATCTCGATGTGTAAAACCAATGGTCGGATTGTATATTAATTTCATATTTAGTAGCATATATTGGTCGTAGAATGAGAAAATACTTTCACGTGTTTATTTTGCATTTGAGTTAGCAGAGCTTTTCACGGCTTTTCTGGCATACAATCAGGCGATTGTTTGGTTTATCTTGTTGCTATGACTGAATTCTGATTTTATACGATGAAAAAATATATTTATGAACTAAAACATAGACGCTATTGTCCACTATACTAGGTATAGACTGGGTGGGGGGGGGGGTGCTTGTTAAATGGACTTGCTATGGAAAAATAGTGACACTTAGAAACTACGCATTGGCCAGAAATCGTCGCGAATCGTCTACCAATAAAGTTAAAACAGTGCTTGTGTTTTTCACTAATAGTTTGGCTGCAGGAGCAACGAATGTCTCAGTTGAGCAAAAAGGTCTTGCCGGCAAGACCATCTGAACAAAAGGGTTTTTAAAAAAATAAATAATAATAATAAATTTGGGAGGAAGCCGCTATCGTAATTTTGGTACACGATGCTGTAAACTAAAGAACACTAAACAACACTGAATATTATCTTCCAACCAAATGCAGACAAGAGCTTGGACCTCATTGTTAGTCCACAATGCTGATAAGACCTGGATAACTGTTGTTTGCTAGTACTTGATGTTGCATCTTCTCTCTGTCGATAGACAGTGTAAGTAGCAAGTAGCCACCTGGTATTTAAAAACAGTAGTTGGTTTAATCGGCATATGAACTGTGCTTTTGACTTTGAATATCTTGATTATCCCTACTGCAATGGAAAATGACAGTGGTCCCCAACCCTGTTCCTGGAGATATACAGTTGTGCGCAAATAAATAGCAGTGCGTTAAAAAAAGTGAATAAAGTGCAAATATTTTTTAATAGCTTTTAGTTCCAATGTAGTGGAAACATTACACATTCTATTCCAAATCAAAGCATTAACAAGTTTTATCAAGTCTGCGTTATTCTTTTACAGGAAGCAAAGAAAAGGAATATTAATCTGTAAAAAAAAAAATTGCAGTGTTGACATTTTTCTCTTCAAACTCAAATACTTACTGTATAAACTGAAGAATTTTTTCAAGATTTAACTTCACTTTAAATTACTGAACTAATATTTAGTTGCATAACCATTGTTTTTGCTGCACATCTGCGTTGCATCGAGTCAACCAACTTCTGGCACGTAGAAACAGATATTTCAGCCCTGGATGAACGAACTACATTTTTTGGGGGTTTTGCTTTTGCATTTTTAATGTCACACCACAAGTTTTCAATGGGGTTGAGGTCGGAGGATTGAGCTGGCCACTCCATTACCTCAATAATTTTTGTCTGGAACCAAGATCGCTGCTCGCTTACTCGTGTGTTTGGGGTCGTTGGCTTGTCGAAACATCCATTTCAGGGGCATTTCCTCTTCGGCATACAGCAACATAATCTCAAAGTGTTTTGATGTATTCAAACTGATCCATGATCCCTGGTATACGATAAATAGGCCCAACGCGGTAGTATGAAAAACATCCCCATACCATGATTTTTGCGCCACCATGCTTCACTGTCTTCACAGTGTACTGTGGCTTGAATTCAGTACCCCTGGGGTCGTCTGACGTACTGTCGACGACCACTAGACCCGAAAAGAACAATTTTGCTTTCATCAGTCTGCAGAATGTAACGCCATTTATCTTTGGGCCAATCGATGTGTCCCTTGGCAAATTTTAACCGATTCTGCACATGCCGTTTTTTCAACAATGGTGCTTTACGGGGGCTTCTTGCTGATAGCTTAGCTTCGATCAAGCGTCTTCTGACTGTATCAGCACTTACAGGTAATTTTAGATCATCTTTGATCTTTCTGGAGGTGAGGATTGGCTGAATCTTTGCCATTCTGACTATTCTTCGATCCGTTTTAACAGTAGTTGCTCGTTTTCTTTCGCGTGTTTCGGGTTTTTGTTGCCATTTTAAAGCATTTGAGATCTTTTTAGCTGAGCATCCTATAATTTGCTGCACTTTATACGTTTTCTCCTCTCCAACAATGTTTGGAACGGCCCATTTTACTTACCAATTCAGAAGGAAATATATTTTATAACAATGTGTGAAACATTTGCTTCCCTTCTTCCTTAATAAAAGACAATTAATGACACCTGTTTTTTCACAGAATGAATGAATTCTCTAAACTCCACACTGCTATTATTTTGAACACGCCCCTTTCAACGAATGAGTCAATTACTCAGAACAAGCAGCAACAGTTGGGTCTGTTGTTTTTCTATTACACTACTACATCTACAAGTAAATTATTTCCATGCAGAAATATCACTACTACTAATAACAGTGGTTCATCAGGTTACTGATGTTGTACTGCTATTTTTTTTAACACAACTGTACCGTCCTGTAGGTTTTCATTCCAACCCTAACAAAGCACACCTCATTCAACAGCTAGACATCTCATTGAGCTGCTAATTGGTAGAATCAGGCTTGCCAAATTAGGGTTGAAATTAAAACCTACAGGACGGTAGATCTCCAGGAACAAGGTTGGGGACCACTGTACGATGTCGTTGGCTATGCTTTTCGATGTCGTTGGCTTTTATTGGCTATGTTTTTGCCCTTGTACATTGTGCATGTGTTGCAAATATCTTTGTTTTGTTCATGTGTCCTACATGTGTTTTAAGTAATCTATGTGTGTGTTAGTGTTGCATGCATGTTTTTCTGTTTCACACATCTTTCTCCCATAGTGTACCTGAGAACCATGGTGAGGACTCCTGCCTGCCTGACGATTCCACTCAGCAGCTTCTCCCAGTTTCTGACCAGCCGAACTGCTGTGGGGGCCCAGGGGATGTCGTGCAGTATATGGGTATAGCCATGGATGGAGAGGGCACTGACATTGCAGGTACCAGGTCTGACTTTTCCAAAAGCTTATTAAATTCCCACAGTGAATGTGTGTTAAAAGAAACTCTTTCTCTATAGATTCTCTCTGTGGTGGTCTTTTAAGTCCAGTGAATGAAGGTCAACATTCCAACATGGTACCATTTCTGGAAGACCCTACCCATGATGCATTACAGCAAGAATTACATAGCTGTCAAATGGAGGCACAACTGCAGCAGAGAGATACAGGACACTGATGGATAAGACCGTCGCCAAGGAGCTGAAAAATATTTATTTTTGTATAACACACATATTTATATATTTATGCTTTTTAAAGTAGATCTATATGTGTTTTGTTATACTGTATATTAGGAGTATGTATGTTTGTTTTTCAAATTTGTTGAGAGACAACAAATAGGCTCCATTACCAATACAGGGACAAAGGGAGTATTTCTAATGTCTAAGTCATGCTTTGTATTCAGTTCTGTGATATATAGTCAAACTATGAAGGCTTCGTAAAGGATGCATCATGCTTGGGATCACATCAGGTTACGGGAAGTGGACACCAGAGTTCCTGCACAGTAAATTCACAGCAAAATGTCTGGTGTTGATTCAACTCTAGCAGTGTACATATGAGCCTACTCTGGCCAGTTCAGGCTCATGTGTACACTGTTAAATGAACACTGGACATTTTCCTGTGTGCTGTGCTTTGAATGCTCTGAAGCATGTATGGCTGTTTAAGTGCATGTGCTTGTTCAGCATGCCTTCTTGGTTGGCCATGGCTACTCTCACCCCCAGACTTGTCCATGTTGCACAGATTCATGTGCAACCTTGCACGTTTTCTGCGTAGTGTTACATCATGCGTAGTGTTTAATTACTGGCTCATGAACAAGGCCCTGCTTTTGTATCGACATTAAGAGGGGTACATTATGATGCATTTGGCTCATTACCAAATGTTAAGTCTTGATTTAAAAACATGTTGCCTTAGTCTTAAAGTAGACAGAGAAAATATATTTCTATAGATATTTATTCCTTTGAGCCCATCTGAATTTATGTAAGGGGAAACTGGAAAAATAACCAGTTTTCCAGTAACTCACGCTGACAATGAATTGTAAGAGATTTGTGTTTACGTGCATTTTACTTTCCAGGGAGTCAGCTCCCCCCCCCCCCCAGGTGGAAAAATGAAGGTTGTCATGGTTAAAGGGCCTAGTGCACTTACAAATGTAGCTAATTTACCACACGTGTATTTCATGTAAATAAACCTTAAGAAATGTTTGACCTTGTTAATGCTGTAAACATATGATGTAGTACTCAAGAACCACAGGAGCTGAAGACTTGTAGAGACTGGCTTCCACAACTAAAAATGGGTAAAAACCAGAGAATTTTACCAGTGTTATATTTTTAGTGTGTTGTGCTTCATTCCCATTGTTGAGCCATTGCAACAGTATTATATGTATTATTTTCTGTACAAAAGCATTAACACTAAAGATCAATTTCTTCAACTTTTCTTCAGCTTACTGTAAATATCTTCAATGCATTTCTTTCCTTCCCACAAGAAGGTAAAAATCACAGGATGGAGTTGTCGGGTAAGAGGATTAGGTAAATGTGTATTTTCTGAATCCAGCGGTTCCAACAGTCAATGCCCTTGTTAAAATGTTCGGCACTCTGAATACTGAACACAAGCGATATTGCGTGATAGAACCCCTCACTTTACCTTAATCCAAAATGTTTTCTGTGATTTAATTGAATAATTATTAAAAATGACAATTAAATCATCAAATGTGGATCAACCAACAAGTCAAAACAGTCTAAATCAGATCTCAAGATTAAATAATTTTATTAAATGAAAAACAGTCAATTAGAATAATGAAATCATAGATTCACTAATGAATGTAGGCTGACTAATTTACAAAAAGGCAGACATTGCCGCTGCGGTGGTACAGCGGTAAAAGGCGCTGACTTTCAGTCAGCGCAGTTGTACTCCGAGGATCGGGGTTCGCGCCCCGGTCCTGCCATTTTCCGAGCATGGCCAGCGCCCTGTGGGAGCAGCAATTGGCGGCTGCTTCCGGGTGGGGGGAGGGCTCGGATGAGAATCGCTACGCAAAATAAGGCCCCGGGCGAGTTGGAATCACGGTCAGGAGCTTGGGGAGTCGCGCCCTGTAGAGGACGTGGCGGCCTCTTTCCTACTACCGGCTGACGGGGTTGTATAGCGGTGGTTCTCTAGCGGTTGCTACACGGGGGGAATTGAAGTAGAATAGGGGTTCAATTGGCTACTAAATTGGGAGAAAATGGGGAAAAAATCAGAAAACAAATTTTAAATAAATAAATAAATAAAAAGGCAGACATTAAAGCAAACATCGGTAAAGGAAGACAGATAAGCCAGGAATTGGCAAAGTATTTACCCTCCTCCAGCTGAACAGGAACAAAAGGAAATGCACAAGGAACCACCACCACAAAAATAAAAGGAATAACATTCACCAACTCCCACCGAACTGACACTCCTGCTTCCCCATAAATATCTTACTCCACAGGGAGGGGATCCCTAATTGGGTTAAGGTGTGGAGAAGGATAATTTATGACATGGACTGGTTATCTCAAGGCGGATGTTAAAGGCTGGGCTGAGCATCCTGAAACTATGATTAAAGTATTAAACTATGATTTTAGTATCTTTTTAAAGAAACCAAACACTAATATGAATATACTGAATAGTCATCTCGAAGGGAAATTTGCTCCGGCTTCTGAACATATGGTGATAGTTTATTTGGAAATTCTTAAATCTTAAGAATTCAGTCTTCTTAAATGGATTATTTTAATTAAATGTCAGATTGGCATTCAAATTTACCATCCAAAGTAAACCATGAACCTTAACCTATTCTGAGGTATGTTGGGCCCTAAATCGCTTCCTTTTCTGGGTCTCCTCAGAGGCAATAAACTCCTCGCAGAGAATCGACACCCGATATCGCACTGACAATGACTGGGACATTTCCTTTGATGTTTGTGGGGGTGAGTGAGGGAGCAGGAGCAATTGGCTGCATTCCAATTGTCAAAAAAATAGGTCCTTTTTCATTTTCTTGCAACTTTTCCTTAACCTCGCCAGAAAACGTCACAGGGGTCAAGGAAAGGATGAAAGGAAGAGATTTATAAGGAATCTAGCGTTTACTGTGGAATTCAAACCTCTACCTTGCGTCATCCAGACATGACTTCAACATAGCAAACTACAACTTCACGAAAAATGACTACAATATTTCACTTGAACCTTCCATTTTATTTTGGCAAAAATTTGCCTTTTAATACATTTTCCGTATTGTCTGTGTCATTGTTTACTTTCTATTATAAGTAATGCTAACCAGCAATACTAGCTATTCACAATTGAGCCTTTTTTCTTCATCTGTGGAGTGGAAACTATGTACAGGCGCTGAGCATCATGGATACTGTAGTATTTTAAATACCAAACTAACAAAAAAAATGATTTCTCCTAAACAAAGTTGAAACATTTGTAACCGAGGGTCATAAGTAACATGGTTGAGATATGTCTGCACAGCCGTGTATAAACAAACGAATGCAGGTATCCCCTGAACAAATCTACGATAACCCGCTTAACCCTATATATTTTTAAAGTCTGTGCGTTTTTACAATAGCAAAGTATTACAGCCGTCCACTGCGGAAATGCCAACTGTCGGCCTACTGGAAATTGGCGAAATGGAATAAGAAACTTCAGTTGTAACTGAATGCAGGTAGGATATTTGGTTTCTTAAACGTATTTTGTCAAAAATAAGCGTCTATCTAAACCGAAAGTACATTGGGTACTGTATATAGTAGCCTATTTATACTACTTTTTAATATATTATTGTTCCTATATCGTAACGTCAATATTGTTTCACCAGCGGGAGGGGGACTTCATTAGTATTCAAATTTACTCAACTTTTTAGTTCAGGGAAGTTAGGCCAGATCGCTACACTCTCCAGAGGAAGACATTGTCCATGTTTTAAACTCAATCAATGTCAGAGGAGCAACAACTAACGAAAAGTAAGCAGAGTTCAAAGCGGATTATTTTTTGACTGTGGTCCCGGCGAATACACAACCTGTCGAGTGAATAAATAAACAGCAATTCAAAGCATTTAGCCTCCTGTTCGTCAAAGTTTTCTGCACTAAGGTACAAACAACGACATGACTAAATTCTGCCTCCAATATTCCGTGTGGGCTGACTGTTAGTGCTGATGTGTCTGAATTAACGTTCTGTTGCCTTTAATGAACTAAGCTGATCGCTACTTCTAATTTATTTGAAGAAATTAACATGGTTTGGTGACGGTCGATAGTTAAATGAGTTTTAATATTTGGAGTAGAAAGATAATATTGTCATCGGCAGAAAGCTGAGACTATCCTATTTATAACTATAGTACTCAAAACGGCATAGCGTCCGTCCGCCCCATCCTCTTTTTAAATAAATCTAATATATGGTAGGCTACAAAATAATCTAGATGACTACTCTGATGATAACAACTATAGTAACATAATTTGTATTATAGTACAACAATAAACGACTTGTAGGCACCGCATAGACCGGTTTCTCAGCAACGTCACAGTTGAGGTGCGCACGCAATGCTGGGGCAGAATATTCAATATTGCAAAAGAAATCAAAATCAACTTGTAATTGCAGAATCTGAATTTGATGATGATGAAACTTGTTTGACATTGAATAGCTTCGTTACATCAACACTGAGCTAGCTAAGTCTTTGGGATGTGCTGGAGAAGGTGTAAATATGTGTAATCCACTGCCTGGCCAAAAAAAAAAAGGTGTACTCTAATATTTCGTTGGTCCGCCTTTAGCTTTGATTATGGCACGCATTCGCCGTGGCATTGTTTCGACAAACTTCGCCGAGATCTTGTACCGACGACGGGAGAGTTCAACCACTCCGTAAAGTCTTCTCCAGCACATCCCAAAGACTTTCAATGGGGTTAAGGTCAGGACTCTGGTGGCTAATTCATGTGTGAAAATGATTCCTCATGCTCCCTGAACCACTCTCTTCACAATTCGATGAATCTTGGCATTGTCGTCCTGGAATATGCCCATTGATGGGATAACCTGGTAATTCAGTACATTCAGGTACTACGCTGACTTCATTTTATTGCTGCATAATGTTGCTGAGCCTAGACCTGACCAATTGAAGCAACCCCAGATCATAGCACTGCCTCCAGAGGCTTGTACAGTGGGCACTATGAATGACGGGAGCAACAACGACTTTTTAATATATATTGTGGCGAGCGTCCACACAAGTTCTCAGCTGCTTCGTAACCTGTGCCCCATACACCGCACGACTCCAGGTCACGTGTTTATTTCGTAAAACAAAGCACGAAGGAACTCAAATTCAATACCCGCTAAGGGCGGGGGTACACGTTTATCACACACACATTCATTCACGGTGTTCGCATTCACTCATCACAAACTACAGTACAGTACAGTAACTACAGTGGATTAACACAGAATTATAACGATGGACAACAACTATGACTATAACAACTATAACGATAAACAACATTGGGTAAAACTGTACATTTAATCATTAATTATTAAAGGAAATCGCTAACACCCGCGATTTCCCTTGGCGCATTGCGCCCACAAGTATGCATTGCCGCGACCCAGCTTCCGGGTCGCTACAATATTTTTTCAATCTAGCAAGTGTCCAGGAAGTATGCTGTGCTGGCTCCCATCCCGTCTCATCATATAACATTAGGCACTCAATTGAATGAAGAGTTTTGAAAGCAAATGGAGTACGTGGCTAGCTAGTTATTCTTTTTTCTTCATACTGTGAGACTATTTTGACACAAAATCTAATAGAATTCAATACTAAGTTATGCAAGTGACAGCAAACCTTGCATACCATTGACTTGCTAGCTAATTAGCAAGCTAGCTCACAATGTAGAATAGAATGGAATAACTTATATTTTCCTGTGAGGGAACTTCAGTTCTAGCCACCAGCAACAACAAAAAGACAGACAGTGGGGCAGACCCACAACACATAAACAAACATCAAATAAAGACAATAGAATCACTGAACTAATCAAACAAATTAAGTGAATTAAAGTGAAGGTATGAGTCGAGTGGAATACAGCTAAACGTCATGATTAAAAATTGAGCATCAAAAGCAATAACAGCTCCCCATCCGCCCCTGCTGTCCCGAGATGTCCAGTGTCATCAAGCAGTCCAGCAGTCCAACAGCTGTAGGGACAAATCTGTCGACATATACAAACATAAATTCCGCCTCCGCGACTTTCCTCCATACACGCAGTCTCTGTCCAGTTGAAACGGAGCACCTCAGTCTCCCCGCTGGTCGCCTCACTCCTCCACTGCATTATCTTCCCTGGTGGCCTTTTGAGGATTGCCTGCAGTCCTGGTTCAGTCTTGATATTGTCAACTCTGGTGAAGAGTGATGGTAACTGACTGGATAATTCAGCAATATTATCAAAACGAGCAGCAAGGGTGCCCTGAAATCACTCTAGCCCGCTTCCCCGTCCCACAACAGACACACAGCACATGAAAAAGACAACGGCCCGACACAACAAAATGCATTAAAATTAACAAACACAAAAACGAGAGACAGATGGACTACATTTCACCATTACAGTGCCATGTGATGTCAATCAGAAATGGAGACTGACATTTTAGCAAGCTGGCCATGAGATTTAAAAAGTAAAACTTCTGGCATGTTTATATGTTCATGTCGTAAAGTCACAGGTTGATATTGATCGAGCTGCTGTTACTGTTAGTTACTTAGATATCTCAAGTTTGGCTGGTACCACAAGGCACATTCATAACTTTAGCGTGCCAGCTAATTGTATTGTGTATAGGTGGACTAACGTTAGTTTGCAAGCGTAGGTGAGCTGCGGTGGGTCTAATCTGTCTGTGTAGCGTTAGCCCACAAACTTTAACTAGCCACCGTAATGTTACTGTCTTGGTTGCATCTCACATGAACATTAAACTAGTTCACTAACATTTGCTAACTGCTAACTTAGATCTTCATCCGTGGGCAGACGCTTCCTACTTAACAAAATAAAATAATCATCAATTTTGTACAATCTAAAGAAAGCAAACTAACATTAACCATCTTAGAGTTGGCCAATGTATTTCACACAGAATTTACAGAAACGATACAGCTGCTCCACCTTTGTTTGTGTGTGTTAAGCCTGTATGGTACAGTGTTGCCTCCAGGCAACATAACCAAGCTTGCTGAAACAAAATGCAACACCCAATACATGAGTCAATGCTTCATCAAGAGGAGAGGACCCAATAATAACCAGTAGAAATGCAAACATTTGTCATATGATCCACTGGCACCCATTCCTCTTTCTGTAGGTGTGCACCAAGGGGCCAGCTTTCGGCTCTCAATCTCAGCACCGGATAGAATGTTGCCCTCTGCTAATATCTTTGATTTGCGCTCAAAAAGCCAGTTTTCCCATTGGGCTCCATTAATTTTTGACAGAAAATAAAATATTTCCATTAATATAATGATGTTAACTCTGTGCATTATATTTCTTAAAAAAATTACTTAACATTTTTCAGATGTCATTTATTTGGTTTTACCACACAGACAAAGAAATGATTTTTTGGGAACACTTCATTTGAAGGGTCCTTCAAAAGAGCTATATAAATTCTTCATATGAATAAAGCATATTCATAAGCACTACATAAACATTCATAAGAACTTATGTCAACAGGCATATGGTGTGTTATGTCAACATTAATGCCGCAAGTGCACAGCAAAAATGATGGTGTACATTCAACACCCTTGGGTGTAAAATTAGCACTGATGGTGTACATTCAACACCGTAGGGTGTTGAATGTACACCATCAGTGTTAATTTTATACCCTAGGGTGCTGAATGTACACCATCATTTTTGGTGTGTGACATTACCATGACATACCAAGTGAAATTACATACTTGGCATAATGATCTCATGTGATTGCACTTGGTAAGTAATGGTCATGTCACTTGCTGCGTCAATGTTGACATAACACACTGGTTATTGTTATAAATTATGCGGTCATTGACATAAGCACTTATGAATGTTTATGTAATGCTTATGAATGTGCTATGTAGTGTGTATGAAGAAGTTATATAGCTCTTATGAAGGACCCTTCAAATGAAGTGTACTGTGTTACCAAGTTTTTGTATTATTTATTTTGGCCAATGTCACATTTTTGCGCCATAGTTGGAAAGTGCGCATGTCTGAGTTGGATAATGACATAATGTGGTTCTGGAGATTTGTACAAATGCACAGTGTTAGGAAAGAGAAGCTGAAGTCTGCGATTGTAAGGTGCGCTTATGTCAGAAAGTTACGAGAACATGTCATATTCTATGCCATTGAGATTAAAAATATAGTAAATTGAAATGAAACAACACTTGGACATGTCATGATTGCACCATTTATTTATTTATAATAATAATTATTAAAAATTGTTTATTTATAGCCTATCCATGTTTTCAGTTGAATTATATAAATGGAATGAATAACACAATTTAATGATTCCTCCGTTTTAAATCTGTCGCTTAAGCTTCACATTGAAGACGGATTTAATTCTATGTCAAAAATATATTAAAACGATTAGCCTTTGATTAAGCTGAATATGTTGGAATAGCTATTTCGGTGATTAGGCTACTTTATTATATAGGTTAAAATCAGGCAGAAAGAAAAACTGCTTTTCTTAGGTTATTTGTCATAATTACCATGTGGCCAGATTTAGCTTGTGTTGATGAATTAATGAATGGTTTAAGGGATGTTTTATTAATTTGTTCTGCCAACGGCCCTTACATGATTATAAAACATATAGGCTAAGCTGAAACTGTCATGGTTTCTCAGCCTGCTTTTCTCTTTTTGACCACTTCCCTGGGGAGTGCTCGTGTTGCGTCTCTTCTATTGGTTTCTTTGTCCGTTTCGTGTTTTTGGGTTTGCTACTCAGTGTATTCACCTGTTCTGTAGTTCCTGTCATTATTTAAACCTCGCGTCACCTGTGTTAGACGCTTCCATATTGCCAATCTTTTGACAAGGAAAGCCGGTAATTTATGGGTTATTGCGGACATTAAGCGTCGACCGTCGCGTTTGGTTCCTCGTTCCCACGCTACCCCTGACAGAAACGCGTAGGCTATACTTCATGTTTCCCCTATGCCGCGATATTAATAAAAGGCAACTTAAGAACTTCTACGAGTGCCTCCGAATAGTCTTTCTTTACTTCAAGTAGCCTAGCCTAAAACAACTGCTTATTACATATATATAGTCCTGTTCTAAATGTTATAATATAATAAAATCCCGGTTAATAGGCTACTGCGCACATGCCATCCCAGCTAACAAAATTTGTCATCAATAAATATCATCAGGATGTCGCCTTGACGTCTTTTTGTAGGGTTTTCTAAATGTTACGTGGACGTCACAGAGAATGTTCCCAGGACGTTCTAGTAACGTCCCCTAGACATTCATTATATGACGTTATATTGTAACCAGTAACAGATGTTGCAGGAATGTCGTGGAATGTCCCGTGAATGTTATGAGCACAACATCATATCATAGCCGGATAGGGACGTTGCTTGAACGTCCCCGAAAAATTATAATTAAATGTCATATTGTAACCAAACAGTGACCTTCCTAGGACTTTAATAACGTCCTAGTAATGTTTTTAGGACATCCCTAGGGAACGTCATATCAAAACTTTGAGAGGACTAAAATGGTACGTCCCTAGGACGTCCATTGTTTGCTGGGATGCCAACCTTAACCAGAGTGATCACATTAACTACAGCAAGAAGGTACCGAGTTCGAATCCCGGCCGAGGGCCTTTCTGTGTGGAGTTTGCATGTTCTCCCCGTGCCAGTGTGGGTTTCCTCCGGGTACTCCGGTTTCCTCCCACAGTCCAAAAACATGCAGGTTAGGCTAATTGGAGACTCTAAATTGCCCATAGGTATGAATGAGTGAGTGAATGGTGTGAGTGCTCTGTGATGGATTGGCGGCCTGTCCAGGGTGTATTCCTGCCTCTCGCCCAATGCATGCTGGGATAGGCTCCAGCACCCCCCGTGACCCTGAATAGGAATAAGCGGGTTGATGGATGATGATGATGATGATGAGTGTTGGTAGCCTACATGTGTAGCCTACGGGGTAGGCTATTTAGTCAAAATGCCAGTTTGTGCTGCTTACATAGCCTACCAATCTTTCAGGTTTGATCTTGGGGATACACCTTTTGAGGTAGGCCTAAATCCAGAACTGCGTGTGAAACTGCGGTATATATTGCATAATTCAATAGCTAAGCTAAATTGCTTAAAAAATGGTAGGCCTAGTAACATTTCCCATAGTAGCCTAGCCGGGCCTGTCATATTAAGTTACATTATGTTTCTAACCTTGTAGCCTACCGTGAACTTTGCATTAATGCCCGTATTGGCAAATTCTATTATACACTAACATACAGGAAAATGCACTTGCTGAGGTGCTTTACCATCTCTGTTTAATTTAATCTTAATTAGTTTGTGTTTGCTATTATTTTATTGAATGAAATGTGTAGCATACATGTTAATAGGCTATATGTTTATGAACACACTTTGGATGATGGCACTATAGCCTACCCATAGAGTGAATTAATTTCAAGCAGACATTTCTGCATGTTTACATAACGTTACACCGATAGCTGTCACAATATCAAGATTTAGGAGATCGCTAATCTCAGTTTTAATGAGACAAATTAACGTTGGATTTGGTCAAACATACTTATACTTTAATGCTCAATATCGTAGTGTTGTTTATAGCTTACTTTTAAACCATTTCTTTTCTTTTTTTTTCCAATATGTTTATTGTAATTTTTCTTATACACAACATACAGTGACAACACAACTTTAAAGACCAGACGCCTTACAACATACACACACACACACACACTCACACACACACAATCAACTTGCACAAATTCAAACTAAATACTGATAAAACAACAAATCGAACACTTCCTCCACATTACTCACACATTCTGATCACAAACTTTCAGGCATGACCTCCGCCTCCATCTCTCATGAAACGCATGTATGGCTCCCAGAGCTGAGCAAAATCTTCCCCTTTGCCCTTAGCAATGTACGTTAGTCTTTCCAGGCCAATACATTCCAAAAGTTCCCGTTTCCACATTTTTAGTGATGGCGCATCCATATTCTTCCAGCAAAGTGCAATAGCTCTTCTGGCTTGAAGAAGTCCGAAGTCCAATAGTTTAGCTTGTTTTGCTGTTTGTACAAAGTCCCCGGGATAGATACCAAGCACACAGAGTTTGACATTAAGAGGAACTTCAGTATCAAAGATCTTTGACAAACAATTTATGACACTCTTCCAGAAGTTTTGAATCTTTGAACATTCCCATAAACAATGAAGTAAAGTACCTTTTTCTTCCAAACACTTAGTACAGACATCAGGAATGTTAGCAGACATGTGATGAAGTTTAACTGGAGTTATGTACACCCTCATTAACTATTTATATTGAAGTAATTTAAACTTTGTGTTTATTGTTTGCTTTTGCGCTTTTAAACAAGCATCACACCAATCTTCCCCGTCAATGTCTTCTTGTATGTCCATTCTCCAAGCGTTTAATTTATCCAGTGATGATTCAGTGCTATATTCAACCAACATGCTGTAATACCTAGAAACATGGCCCTTCCCTTCTAAATTTGCGAGTGTCATCCTTTCAAGTGTTGATAAGGGTGGAATACACTTTATCTGTTCACATCTCGATGCCATAAAGCTTCTTAACTGTAAATATTTAAACAAATGCTTTTTCGGTGTTTGGTATTTCTGACATAATTGATCAAAAGAAAGCAAAACTCCTTTTACATACAGATCCTCAATTTTCTGAATACCCTCCATGCTCCATAACTTAAATCCTCCATCCCTTCTACCAGGTTTAAATTGTTCATTACCCCAAATAGGAGTATATTGGGATAGTACTGGCGTGTCACCTATATGTTTGTGCGTTGCATACCAAACCGAAATGTTGTTTTTAAGAAAATGATTTTTTGTTTTTTTCTTCAATGTTTTAACATCCGAGGAGTATATATACAACTTTAATGGTAGATCTGGAATGGACTCTTGCTCAATGCTTACCCAGGCTGGGGGTGTTGGTGTACAGAAGTAATATGATGCTGAAGTCAATTGGGCTGCCATATAATACCATCTAAGGTTGGGAAGCTGAAGCCCCCCTCTCTCATAAGGCAGCCATAACAGTCTAAGGCGGAGTCTAGCCCTCTTTTCATTCCAGATAAATTGTCTAAACAATTTGTCAAGTTTGTCATAAAACAGGCTTGGTAGTGGCAATGGAAGTGCCTGAAAATAATATAAAAATGTTGGTAAAATTTTTATTAGATTTATTCGCCCCATCATAGAAATAGGTAAACTGGACCAGCGACTCAATGTTTCGGTTACACTGTCTACCAGAGGATCATAGTTTGCTGAGATTATTTCCTTGAGTTCAGGGGTGATTTTAATACCCAAGTATCGAAATCCCTCCATAGTTGTTGTAAATGGAGTACTGATTATGGGATTATGTCTTTCTTCTTTATTGAGAAACATCAATACTGATTTGGAATTGTTAATTGTATATCCGGAGAACGCCCCGAAATTGTCAATCAAAGTGATCAGATCGGGTATACTAGTTTTTAGATTGGTTAGAAAGAATATAATATCATCTGCATATAAAGATATGCAATGTTCCCTCCCACCAATTGTAATACCTGATATTCCTATATGTGTTCTCACGGCCATAGCTAGAGGTTCGATTGCTAGTATGAAGAGCAACGGGGACAAAGGGCACCCCTGCCGAGTAGACCTCCATAAACTAAAAGGTTTTGAGATGTTATTGTTGGTTAGGATTTCAGCGGTTGGGTTTGTGTATAGTAGTCGAATCCATTTGAGAAAGGTCTCGCCTAACCCAAATCTGGGAAGTAATTCAAAAAGATAATCCCATTCTATCCTATCAAACGCTTGTCGCGCATCTACTGATAGCATTGCTGTGTCCTTTTCATTATGTCGTTCATATAGTATATTCAACACCCTTCTGATGTTGTGATAGCCTTGTCTATTTTGTACAAAACCTTGTTGGTCATCAATAACCAGCTGAGGAATGTGTTTATCCAACCTCCTAGAAAGTGTTTTGCATAGTATTTTTGTATCACATCCAGGGCCGGATTAACCATATGGGCAATTGGGCACGTGCCCAGGGGCACCAAGGCTCCAGAGGAATCAAGCAAGCAAGCCAAAAAAAAAAAAAAAAAGTTGAAAAAAAAAATAATGTTACAAAAATAATGTTACAATAATAATGAATTGCAATAAAACTAGTTTCGAAAAGTTTTTAAAAATCACGTTAGCATGTCCCACAATGTGTCTCAGTTCAGCCTGTGGTATGTGTCTGTAGCAGCTGCTGTAAGTCCTGCCTGCGCTGAGTCTGTGCCAGCAGCGAGCAGCCAGTGCACCAAAGTAGCCCCCCCCCCCCCCCAGAAACCGAAAAAATCTAAATCATAATTGGTTAATTCAGAAGATGCCACTAACGTCAGTACGAATTGACGTTTGAAACATAGCTCGTAAGCAACTCAGAACCAACAGAACGATGAAGAGGCAACAGCTAAGTGGTAGTGCGAAAAGACAACTTAAAAAAGATAAAGAGACTCGAAATACAGCCAGTTTAAAAAATGTACCTCAAATAGGTAGTTTCTTCATTCGTAATGTAGAAGAACGTGAACTGCCAGGGGGATGCAGCAGCAGAAGCAGCACAGAAGCTAATAAGCTAACGTTAGCTACCGACAGCTCTGCTAAAACAGCTAACGGTAGTAACGTCACAAGCGAGAGTACAGCTACCAGCGAATTGCCCCAGCAGCGTGCCGAGGAGAGTAGGTAACTGACTGGCTGTGTGCCTCCGCGCTCCGTGTCTGCCTGTCCCCCGTTGTTGAAAAGTGCATGTGCGAATAACGAGTGGTGAAAAGCATGTACGCAAAATTCTGATTTTGCGATAAAAAGTTGAAAAGTGAATGCTCAAAATTCTAATTTCAAGAAATTCAAGTAAAAAAAAATAAAAAAATAAAAAAAGTCTAATCCTGCGTGAGTTTATGGTGAGAGGTCGCATTTCGGAGGTGGTAAATGCGGTGTTTGAGCTGCACAACTGGGAACTTGGTGCCATGGACACCCTTCGCAGGAAAGTTCTGGCTTTACTAGCTAGCAAACATATAGCTAAAACGGCTAACTAGAACTATAACGTTGTATATGTTTATCATTCAGTATCAGTATGTTGGCTGATACAAAAGCATTTCATGATTAAAAAACGAAAGTTGAAGTGCTTTAAAAGCAAAAATTATATAAAAGCTAATTTGTGGGGCCGCCGCGATAGTACACTAAATCTAGTGCTGCAATGTTGATGTCAAATAAATGACACACGTTTGTGTAGTCAAAGAGAGAAGTGAAGTTGTCCATCTCTCCCTTCCTACAACTCTACACTACTAGTTATTCACCATTCACGTTTAATAATAAGATTGTCAAGATATATCAATATCAAGTGCAAGTTCAAGTTTGTATTGGCCATATGCAACAAGTACAGATACATTGGAATTCTTGATCTTGGTCCTGCTTTTCTCAACAGTGGCTTATCTGTTTCCAAGTTCCTGACTAAACAAAATAGCAATGTGAATAATTTTATATGAACCTAAACCTAAAAATAAAGCCTATATCAATATAATAGACAGTTACAAATGTGTAGGTCAAGAGTAAAGTGTCGGGTGCCGGCAGTTGAAGGGGGTGGGTAATAGTTCAAAGTGCATGTATATACAGGATATATATGGAAAATGTAGTGGAGTAGTAGTAAGCTAAAAGTATATATAAAAAACAGTCAAGTAAAGTATACTGAAAAATAATAGGTTACTTCAGTACACTTAAAAAGTATTTCTACTCAAGGACTAATACACTCCTGTGGATAGGTAAGGGTTGTGTGCTATGTTCCCCCCTTCTGTGGATGAACATGAGAGAGACGCTGATCCACACTCCTTTGAGGAGCAGCTAGGCTGCATGGACTCAGCTCTGAACAGAACAACCATCAATGTCCAACAACCGCACATCTGATGTATTCAGATTAACCCCCTTCTAATTGAAATAATAGCAAAATAAAAAAAATAAAAAATATTAATATTAATAATAATAATAAACAAAAAGTATGCACTGCAACTATCTATTACAGCTTATTCAAGCCTGAAACAAATCACCAAGACATTAATTATTTGAGACTCTATAATAGCCTAGTCCTGACTGAACAGCTGTCCAGCCGATCATTGTGTGTCCGGCTGAGTCTCAAAGTTTATTGTGATCGGATTCAGTGATCGTTAGCGGATTTACCGTAGTGTTGCGTGTTGAACGCTACTTGATGTCATGATGAAACTTTTCGGCATCTTGTGGCATTGAGAAGAGATGAATCCTCCCGTCATGTAGCACTCTGATCTTGCACGGGTTGTGCTGGAAGCCTCGGAAGGCTCCCATGTCAACAAACAGCCTCGTAACAGCGTTGAATCCGCGCCGGACTCGGACCGTTTCTGCTGAAAGATCTTGGGCAAACGAAATCTTGGCTCCGTCGTGTGTGATGTCCCGCCGTCTTGTTACCCGATAAACGGATTCTTTCTCCTGGAACTTCAGAAAGCGGATGAGGACCGCTCTGCTTTGGTTAGGCTTTGCTGGTCCCAGGGTGCGGTGGACGCGCTCAAGAGTGAAGGTTTTATCCGGGGTCAGGCCAAGCCACTGTGGCAGCATATCATTTACAAAGTCAAAGAGTGATTGGGTCCCTTCAGCTCCTTCGCATAAACCAAGGAGCCTCAGGTTCTTCCTCCGTCCCCGGTTCTCCAGGTCGTCTGTCTTTGACTCAAGGTAGGCTATGCGCTTGGCGGCTGTTGTTAACTCTGTTTCGGCCTTCCGCAGCTGGTCCTCCGCTGTGGATATGCGCGCCTCAGCTTCGTCAATCCTTTTGGTGTTTGAGGAGACACCTTGTTCCACGTTGACCATTTTGCCCTCTAACGATGTTATGGAGTTTGCCACGTCAGTCAGCCGGTTATCGATGTTGTCTAACTTCGATCCGAAATCCGCGCGGATTAATTTCAGCTCGGCCAGCACCGCTGCCATATCAGCCATCTTGTCAGCGTCTGTGCTAACATTACTACTAGTATCAGTCGGCGGGGTTGCCTCGGCTGTTATACTGCTTGCCGCGCGTGCTCTAGTAAATATGTCGTACGGCTGCTTCGTAGAGTCGTCTGACATAATCGATGACACAAAACTTTTTCACATTACCCAGTGCTTTCGTGGGGTTTTTAATCAAAATAGCGTACGGTTGTCGGAGTCTTTCAGGCTAAGCTGCCATCTTGTCTGAGGCCACACCCCTCTCTCCACTTTTAAACCATTTCTACTGATTATGTCTTACCGTCAATTTCCCGGATTGTTCAATATAACGCCTGTTCGCAAACTATGTTGTTTCTCTGGACCACCTTGGAGTACATTTTACATTTTAGTATTTTTTTTGCAAACATACCAGCACTGGCACTGTTTTAAAACTCCACATCCCATAATTCCCTCCGAACATGCTGCCTTGTTTCCAGACGTTGTCATATAACATTAGCCAGCAGTAGCACACAGCTCCGTTTTTAAATACTTTTTTTAACGTTAGCTGGCTAGCTTGAAGGACTAAAAGCTAGAATTGCTTTATGTGGTTAACACTAGCGCAGTTTCTGACCTTATCAGGCGGGCTTCTCTACTTAGCAAACTAACGTTAGCTCCTCTTCAGTGGCAGTAGCCTACTCCCATCTGCCACAGTCAGACAGATGAGATGATGATATCTTATTGGTCGTGAACCACCCGTGCGTTGCAGTACTGGATATGTAGTCCGTTAAAGTGGACTACAAGTCAAACTACAATCATTAATGCATTACTTTAAAAAAATAAAAATGGGAACATGCGATATATGGTTTATATCCTTGTACCACACAGGCTAATCCAGAAAAGTTTCCAAAGGGAATTTACTTTCGAAACCAGACTCCGCCCACAACTGACGTACTCACTTGAGTACTCTATTGTTAATATCATCGACTTTGCGTGAATCCCATGCGTTTATCACCAGTGGAGAACTTGTGTGGAAGGGGGATGGGCTTTGGCATAGCCTTCTCAGCGTCACTGCTCTGCGCCTTCCTCCTTGTACATGTGACTTGACTGGACACAACTGCGCATGTGAGATGAAAACTTGAAACAATTGAACAATGAAAACTTCCTGGTTCTGATGTGCTCTCCATTGGTTTCTATTGGCATCGCTGTCTCTACATTATATACAGGTGCAGCTCAAAAAATTTGAATATCGTGAAAAAGTTCAATATTTTTTGTCACTCATGTCAGAAAGTGAAACTCATATATTATATAGATTCATTACACATAGAGTGAAATATTTCAAGCCTTTATTTCTTGATGATTATGGCTTACAGCTAATGAAAACCCAAATTCAGTGTCTCAGAAAATTAGAATATTACATAAGATCAATAAAAAAGGACATTTTAAACAGAAATGTCAGCCTTCTGAAAATTATGTTAATTTCTATGGACTCAATACTTGGTTGGGCTCCTTTTGCATGAATTACTGCAATTCAGGTCAGGTGAGTTTGCTGGCTATGCACAGTAATACCATGGTCATTGAACCAGCTTTTGGTACTTTTGGCAGTGTGGGCAGGTGCCAAGTCCTGCTGGAAAATGAAATCAGCATCTCCATAAAGCTTGTCAGCAGAAGGAAGCATGAAGTGCTCTAAAATTTCCTGGTAGATGGCTGCGTTGACTGTGGACTTCAGAAAACACAGTGGACCAACACCAGCAGATGACATGGCACCCCAAATCATCACTGACTGTGGAAACTTCACACTGGACTTCAAGCAACGTGGATTCTGTGCCTCTCCACTCTTCCTCCAGACTCTGGGACCTTGATTTCCAAATGAAATGCAAAATTTACTTTCATCTGAAAAGAGGACTTTGGACCACTGAGCAACAGTCCAGTTCTTTGTCTCCTTAGCCCAGGTAAGACGCTTCTGACGTTGTCTCTGGTTCAGGAGTGGCTTGACACGAGGAATGCGACATTTGTAGCCCATGTCCTGGATTCGTCTGTGCGTGGTAGCTCTTGATGCACTGACTCCAGCCTCAGTCCACTCCTTGTGAAGCTCCCCCAAATTCTTGAATGGATTTTGCTTGACAATCCTCTCAAGGCTGCGGTTATCCCTGTTGCTTGTGCACCTTTTCCTACCACACTTTTTCCTTCCACTCAACTTTCTATTAATATGCTTGGATACAGCACTCTGTGAACAACCAGCTTCTTTAGCAATGACCTTTTGTGGCTTACCCTCCTTGTGGAGGGTGTCAATGACTCTTCTGGACATCTGTCAAGTCAGCAGTCTTCCCCATGATTGTGTAGCCTAGTGAACCAGACTGAGAGACCATTTAAAGGCTCAGGAAACCTTTGCAGGTGTTTTGAGTTAATTAGCTGATTAGAGTGTGACACCATGAGTTTCCAACATTGAACTTTTTCACAATATTCAAATTTTCTGAGACACTGAATTTGGGTTTTCATTAGCTGTAAGCCTTAATCATCAAAATTACAAGAAATAAAGGCTTGAAATATTTCACTCTATGTGTAATGAATCTATATAATATATGAGTTTCACTTTCTGAAATGAGTGACAAAAAATATTGAACTTTTTCACGATACTCTAAGGCAGGGGTGGCCAATTCCAGGCCTCGCGGGCCGGTGTGTATGCAGGTTTTTACTGCCACCAGTTACCACGGTTCAATCAGCTAATTAGTCATACACACAATCACCGATTCACTTGTAAATTACAGAACGATAAAATGCTACAATACACGCATTGACGCATACCGGCACAAGAACATTCATCAGCTGCTTTTCATATCGCGGATATGTAGATTAAAATATCAGATCGTGTAAACGATTGGGCTAATTCAATAATTGTTAACTGGCGGCAGCAAAAACCTGCATACACACCGGCCCGCGAGGCCTGGAATTGGCCACCCCTGCTCTAAGGTGTGCGCACATGTGCTGTGCACCATATTTCCTCTAATCAGAATTTCGATTTTAAACAATATTTCTGCCATTTTTCATCAAGATAAAAATTTGATCCACATTAATTGGTAGGCCTAACTAAAGTTGTATTTTGAATAATTTTATATCAGATATATATGTATACAGGGGCGGAGCTAGGGGGTGACCAGGGGTGGCCACGGTCCCCCGCACTGAAGCCTGACCACCCCGTTGGCCACCCCACTCGCCATGGCATTTTCGTGCAAAGCCGCAGCATAATCCGGATGGTTTTGGGATGCACTCCACTCGTTCACTAGTACCAAAGAAAGTAAAATCTTTGCTCGTAGCTACCTTTGTGGTAATAGCCTACCAGAGGAAAAAGCTAAAGGGAAAAAGCGGAGCCTTGCTAGTGCCGTCGTCCAGACTCATGTGATTGCTGATGACTGATGGCCTACTAGCAATGTACCACCAAATTATTACAGGTAAGCTAATAAAACCAGGATGATTGACTGCTTTTAATTGCCCCATGAATGTATTAATTTAGCGAAGGTAGGGTGTTTGTCTGTCAAAAGTATTATTTTTGGGTTTAATGTTAACGTTACCTTAACAAGTCCCTAACGACTGGATGTTTTAAGTGTTGAATCTAGACGAGCAACATCCCTGGACTTAGATGATTTTGTGGATCGCCGAATGTCCCGAGTAAGTGAATGTAAATTTAAACATTCAAACAGAGTAAATTGGCAAAATAATGTACAGTGTCGTTTACAGCTGGGGAACAGGAACTCATTCTGCCGTTTTATGAACATTACAAATATATAGTTACAAAAAAGGCAACGCCACAGTAACTAATAAAGCGAGAGACGCAGCCTGGGAATCGATTGCCAGGCACATAAATGCGTACGTTAGTCCTATTCACCTTTTTCCGCAAACGCGGAAGCAACAGAAATTCCCAACATTCGATGTTGTTTAGCATTTCCGGTTACCAATATTGCCCCATATTAACTGGCTTGAAAGCAACTGCTACGACTTTGCTAGAAAGACAAAAATGTATCCAAATGTCACTAAAATGGGAACAGACTAAAATGTCATTACACTATGACAGTCTGATCGGTGAATGTAGCTGAGATCTTAAACTAGCCTACTGACCCGACTGGCGCTATATGGCCAGCAAAAAAAGAGGAAAAAGGCTAAAACGCAAGTCAAAACCAACATCACTGTTGTCTCATCCGACTCTGACTCATTAGCCTATACATTTAAATTGTATTGACATCAAAGCTTAAGTCAAACTGGACCGCGGGTAGAAAAGACTATTTACATTTAGGCTACAATTTAACTATAAGCAAAGTTACCCAAGTGAGCGATTTATACCAAGTAATTTGAGCGAACATGGAATGAACATTCGTCAGCATTAACGGAGAGATGAAGAGAATGCTGACATTGTATTTATAATTAAATAATGTAGACCTAACTCTAGTGTTGGTGATAATTATTCAACAGTGAATTAAAACAGCGTTGGCTATATGCTAGCTCTGCACATTTGTCAGCTAGACCTAGACAGTTTGTAAGACTTAGCATATCGACCTGTGTCCTGACAAGCAGCCGACATCAATTGTGAAATATTCACCTCCAGTCTTCTCTAGCTAACCTGGCAGCTACATATTTCGTCATATTACAATAAAAAACAAATGGAACATCTGGCTACTCGGTAGTATCCTAAGTTATTGACAGCTAAAGTTACCCATAGCTAACGTTACGTCCATTTAGTCATTGTTCAGAGCGCCATGCATATGTTATAGGACAATATGCATTCACCTGATTAATACGATAAATAGTGCCAGTGCGTGTCTAAATCAGTTCCCCCATTAAATCACGTCCCCCCCCCTGGCGTTCCAGTGCAATGGGCGTGTTCGGCTAGAGACGATTTACGTCATATCTGCGTCGGACTACGTCGGCCTGCATCGGAAACTGTCCGAGATGGCCGAAAAATCGGTGCTGCGTGAACTAAGGCGGAAATGACAACAGAAGGTTAAGCAGGCGCCTCTTAGCAGCGGTGCAGCTGCTCTTGGGTGCCTTCAACAACATCGCCGCGCCTTCAAACAAACCAACGACAGAATTGGTTAGAGAGCGAGGAGAGAGTGGTGTTTCCTCACGACAAACGCTGATAATTTCACAATATCGCCACCTATCTCAGCATATTGATTCTGCTCTCAAAAAAAATCTAAATTAAATGCACCCCTCCCTAAGTGTTCAAACACAGGTATAAGGGTTGTTTATTAAATCCTACAATGTAATAGCAGTATTTTCCTCTTTCCCTTATCTGTTCTACTTTCTAATTTCACAATGAATATTTATTCAGTTTTTTCTTTAAAATATTTTTGAATATGATACAATCCTTTATTGTTCTTCAATTAATGTGATTTTGTTTCGTAAAGTGAGCTTCTAGTATAAGCCCTGTAGGGTTTCCAACCTCTCTAGCATATTTCTGCAAATTACGTTGTGTACTTGCATTTGTTATTAAGTGCAAATAATAAATAAATGTGTTTTCAGAGTGTGGGATTGAGTAACATAAGGTCACTACTCTGGTTATTATATACTGTACCGTACATGTACTTTCTTGAAGTAACGTTAAGCCTATATGAATCCGAAAAGTACAATATTGGCAGTGGCGGGCCGTGCATTTCACACCTAGGCCTTCAGTGATGTCCTACACAGTCCTACCTGAATTATTCCACCTCTTAATACCATCATTATGACGCCATGGCTCTAGAAACTATACATTTAGACAGAAACGCAGTATAACCGGGCGTTGCATCACCTTAACATAGTCAAGTACAACAGAGTTATATTAATATTTCCAAAGCATTTATAATCAATAAATCCGCATTTACAATTAAGAGTGTTAAACTACCAGCTTTAAGATCGCTTGGATACTGTCAAAACTTTAAAATAAAAGGCGCTTTTAAGGGATTAGTCTACAAAGTTTTATTAAGTCCACCAAAAGTATGTGAGCTTTAACAAGTTTGTTCACTAAACAGCACATTGTCGCACCCAAAGCAGTTTAATTTAAGAAACGTGACGATAAAGACACATAAACTATTCACTGAAAATAAAAGAAAACAAACAAATAATTTGCATTTGTTCATGAGGATATATTTGCGACAGTGGTGAAAGTGTATTCCTAGCCTTGAATGTCCACTTTGACTCGCTAGCATCGGCTCGCTAGCGGGCCGTTCTCTTCTGACGATGTCTAGCTTTTCTTGAAAAGTTCGTCTTGAAAATGGCGTTGTAATTATATCTGCGACCAAATCGATCTCTTCTCCTCCTTCAGCCATTGTGGGTTGAAAAAAAACAGCTTGTAGAAATCTACACAAATGAGCTCGTTCAAGTTCAGTTTGCTAGCTCTGCATAGCTCTGCCTCTCAATAGTGCGTATCCAATCAAAAGACGTGCACGTGCTGACGTTATCGTACGCCTGCTAGCTGGCCCCGGTGTCGCCAACTCGAAATCTGATTGGTTAACACCACAGGTTTGTTTCCGTTCACTTTAAGCTACATGCGCCCGCAATGTTTATTCTGAAGGCCTAAGGGCAGATTTCTTGGACCCTGGCAACACATTATGGCTGAAATATGATTGGATAAAAGCTCTAACATAAAGGCCAGCCCTCCAAATCTCGATCTGAGGCTGGAAGCAGCGCAACCAAGAGGAAAGCTATGAAATGAACAGAATAGACTATGGGGAATAATTTAATACATATTTGTGGAAAAAAATATATCAAAATTAAATTTATATTCTGATGATGTTTAGGCCAACAGAGAAGGCCTTGCTGTCCAAATATAGGTAACTTAATGTTTTATTCAATACCTTATTCAACTATATTTGTAATTATACCATATTCTATAGAAAAGTAGATTCAACTTTGTTATAAGGAGTGGCTTGTTTTTGCAACAGTTTAAGTGTAAAATCCTAATTTGACTGTTGTCCTCTCCGGAACATTTGGTGTGAGCATATAGAACATTAAGGTAGGATCACCAAATGATAACTCATTCATTTATTTCAAAGTATTTGGATGTCTTTTGATGGGAAAAAACTGTTACCTTATCAATATTTCTCTTCACCATCCTTGTTATCAGTAAGATACCTTATCAAGATCTGAAGGTATGACCTGCTGTCTGTCATTGTGTTGAGAAGTGGAGTTTTCCTTATCTCCAGATGGAACAGTGTATAGCCAGGCCTCTGCATGTCACATTCCAGCAGAGGGGACCACATACAAACAACCCAATGCCATAATAACATGAAGGGTATTAACAATTAAACAACATTAAGCAACACAACCTGGGTACAATGCTGTACATCCATCGTGCAAATTGTTGTAAGATTAATGATTGAGATTAACAACTGTTATTATGGCTATGGGTTATTAGATGTGGGTGGTCTGGTCTCCAGAACAAAACAGATAAATTATACCAGCCATTAAGCAAAGAGAACATTTTCAGAATATATTACCATTCAAGCCACAATAACACCGGGTTCTTTCTGTCATTTTGTATGTTTATTGTCAAATCAGAAATATATGAACAATGATTGGTGACAGCTAAAAGGAAGACAACATGTTGATATTGGAATACATCGTATGCAAATACAATTCTATTTATCCATACATTACCATAACTGGCAAGGAAAATGGCATCTTTCTTGACATTGTTCCCTCAAAACACATAACGACTCCCAGTATCCCAATGTCCCTATATGTACTATATTAGTTATTCATTCATACAAACTCAATTTATCTTGTTAAAAACATTGAATGGCATTCAATTCAATATGTTCATTGTCAGGGTCCAAAGGGACCACGTGCTGTCATGTAATTTGAATAAATCATGAACACTGACATTATGAGTAGCTGAATCATGTATGCTATGTAATGTTTTAGTGTGAAAAGAAATCTCAACAGACTGGTCAAGTAAAGGATATATACAGTGAACAGTCAATATTTTTTTCCTACGTTTTGGCTCTGTACTCCAGCACTTTGGATGTGAAATGATACAACGACTGTGAGGCTAAAGTACCGACTGTAAGCTTTAATTTGAGGGCATTTTCATCCATATTGTAACTGAAGAAGGCTGGAGTACAGGCCTGGCATAGAATCACCAGTGAAGATACCCAGCATATGCTGATTTCTACAGCTTGCAGACCTCAGGCAGTCCTTGCATGCAAAGGACATGCAACCACCAAGTATTATTATATCATAGCAACATAATTAATGATTAGGATTAATACACTTTCCCTTTATGTCACAAGGAATATCTTCAATGCATTAACTGTACAACTCCAAAAAAAAAGGTCCAATGAAAGAGACATTTCTCATTTATATTGGTACAGATATTCTGCAATAAAATATGCGTTAGAACCACCACGCAAAGGTCTGAAAACATGCATGTAAATTATTATACTTAACATAGCTACATAGATTCTCACATTAGAATGTATGACTACCGATGGCTACGATGTCTTCTGGGTTTAGATGAACTAAAATTACATGTCTACCATGCTAGTCTAAACAGAGATGGCAGGTGTAGTTTAGGCCATCTCATGAATTGACAGACAAGAAACAGCTGAATATGAGCAATGGAACATAAGCAGCCTCTGTATGTTACCATAACAGATGACAGCTTAGCTAAATAATGTAGTTATTCGACAATGAAACGGCACCCAGCGCTTTAATTCCAATGGAAATGATACGTATTTATTCAAGACGTTTAATTGGAGTTTCACTGTGGCACAATTCAGTGTGATAGCCAAAGTCGCGTAGCAAGAGATATATTGACTACCCGAACAATACAAGTCATGAAATAATGTAAGTCAGTATTAAAACAACCTTCATTCGTTCTCCTCCACTTCTTCAAGATTTTGAAGTAAAAAGGACATATGTGTCGCCTTCAAGTCCTCCGCAACCACAAACAACACGGCTAATTCCTCCATGTTGTTTTTCTCCCAGCTGGTTTGAGAAACGTCCGAAACTGTGAGTAGGGTATAGCTGCAGCCTGCAGACTCCAAGAAACGCCCTCCAAGAAACGCCCCTCACTCCAAGAAACGCCCCCAACCAACTACGGTGGCCTTGGGGGATCCTGTTGGTTCGCTGCTGTTAATCCGCAGCAAAATTATGCACACTAATATAAATGGATATAGTGAAAGTATTTAAATGTATGTAAACCAGCTAAACAGTCCGTTCTATCCATATCCATTCTATCCATTGTTACCACTCATATTTCTGTCATGAGCCAAATGAATTACGTTAGAGTGCTATATATTTTTACAATACAAGCTAGTGAAAATTAACATGGCCGGGGAGTCTATTGAAGAAGTCAGTAGTTTGTATTGAAATTATCTGTTATAGCTCGCTAAAAGTATGGATTACGGCGAACCGTTCATAGCCTGCCCCAGCCGGCTGATATTTGTGGAGAGATGAAGTGCCAGAATAGATAAACCTTCAGAATTACTCGATTGTTTTCGGCCCACAGCGTTCACTTTTTTCAATGGAATAATATGGTGCTGTGTCTGAAGATTCATATCGAAAGCAATTTATTACATTGTTATTTCGTTGTATTGAAGACAAAAGTAGAATAATTTAGGAATATTTTATGAATGAAACTCATTCGTTAATGCAATTTAGAACTGTTCAATGAACCTATGTGTAACCTAATTGTAATTTTGAATTGTTATTTTGTATTTCTGAATCATTATTGTTTAATCATTCGGCAGGTTTTCATTCGAGCAAGCTTGTTACCACCATTCATTATGAAACCCTCCAGAATAAAACAGAACAACCCCACTTTTTTAAATGTCACTCCTAAATCCACTCTGAGATTCTTTAGTGCAACAGTAGCATTTTAATGGGCTGTATTGGCCTATTGGAATAGGAAAACGACTTCCAGCATAATACATTTTATAGCCTTTTCTCTCAATTAAAACCTAACTTTAAAAAAAATTATAATAAAAAAAATGCACATATTGACAGACATGATTGTTCACGTCAATTTGTTGGCCTAACTAATGGGCAGGTTGGAGTTACATATACAGCTCTGGAAAAAATTAAGAGACCACTGCAAAATTATCAGTTGTCTCATTATTTCGGTTCCGTACTCTAGCACTTTGAGTTTGAAAGGATACAATGACAATGAGGTTGAAGTGCAGACTGTCAGCTTTAATTTGAGGGTATTTCCATCCATATCGGATGAACGGTTTAGAAATTATAAAACCTTTTCTAGGTGGCATCCTATGACAGTGCCATGTTTAAAGTCACTACTAAGCTCTTCAGTACGACCCATTCTAATGCCAATGTTTATCTATGGAGATTTCATGGCTATGTGCTTGATTTTATGTACCTCTTAGCAGTGGGGGAGGCTGAAACACCTGAACTCATTACTTAGTAGGGGTGTCCACATACTTTTGGCCATATAGTATATATATATACACTGCTTAAAGAAATTAAGGGAACACTTAATTAACTCCTCGTTTAATATCTCCTCCACGCTCTTGAGACTGTGCTGGGAGACAATAGGTAACCTAATTCTCGTGGTTAATAGTAATAGTAAATAGTAAATCTCACTGTACTGTTTTAAAGCTGATCGTGAAAAACAAATAGCCCAACTAAAATGTTCCGTGAAACAAATATATATATATATATTTATTTCGTCCTAAAACCGTCATTAAATAACGTTATCTACACAATGAGAAATTTGCAGAATGTATGTAGCTAACGTTAATCTAAAATGTAGGCTATTGCCTGGTGGATTATAAATTAATTATTTTAATTGAAAATCTTACTCTTAGTTTAACTAACCAGGAATGTCATTATTGTAGTGTAGTTGGCCTATATCACATAATGAAAAGTAAAGCTATTTCTGATTATTCTATCAATAATACAAATGGGCATTCTAATAAGGTCAGGGGTAATTTAGGGTACCCCTCTCCGCAGGGAAGAACAAGTTGTGATTGGCAGATGGTGTCTGACTGATAGCACAACATTCTTTAGTTTGACACATCACTTTAGTAGCTAGTTTCAGCACTGGATTAGACGTGTTTCTGAACAAACTTTGTATTTCATAATAATTGCAAGTATAAGTGGCATTGCTGAAAATTAACGAATAGGCTGGTAACGGCATACTTTACGTAGTCTAATGACCTCAGTCGACTGAGCCAGATTTCGCTCATTACGCCGCTTACAAAAATACACAATTCCAGACAGATAGGCCTACAGCATGACATCATTTAACATTAACGTTGCCCTGCATTGCTCTCTGACAATAAGCAGCTAAAGTAGTTCCCCACCAGACGCGCAAGCGCAAGCGCACGCACACGCGCACTGGTGCGCTTCACTTCCGCTCCCATGTTAACGAATTGCCGTGGTCCTCACCGATCGCGCGCGCACGGCTGGCGGGCGGACGGCTCGCGGACGTGGAGCGGATTTTTCCGCTCGGGGCGGAATTTTCTGGGCGTCCGCAAGCGCAATCTCATAGAAATACATTGTATATGCACAATATCTGCATCATATGACCACATATTAATGTTTTTCAACCTACTAATAGTTTTACTATTGTTATTCATTATTGTAATACATATTATATTTTAATATAGGCTCTAATGAAAAAGGGGACAGAGACAATCACCATTGTGGGATGAATGAAGTTATATGAAATTATAAATTTAGCATGTAACCAGTTATTCCCGTTTTTGTAATGCTTTTTCTTTATTATAGGATACATATTTGTTCAATTAATTAAGACTATGCTTACTTCCTGAAAGGGAAATAAACGTTATTCTATTCTATATTCTATTCTGTTTTTATTGTACTGATATCACTGGATCAATTTAAGGTACGACAGAATAGCTGCTAATTCTGATATAATTAAATGTTTAGAACATGTTGATTACTGTCCCAAATAAATAAGTGAACTTTATAAAGGAGGCATTGTCTTGTTTGCTACATTTAGCTTTACATTGCTAAATTTTGCTTTTAAGCAGTAAGACATATGTAATAGCAGTATTTACTTAACCATTATTTAGCGAAGCTCACAAATCCGGAATGTAGATTGTTTGTTTGTACAGCGCGTCTCTGTCGTTCACGGAATGCGCTCCGAAAAAGCAAAAAGCGTCTGTGCTCTTGCGCGTCTGGTGGGGAACGTTCTGCTCAAATCTGCACGCGCAATAAGCGTCTGTGCGCTTGCACGTCTGGTGGGGAAGGGGCATGAGGCAGGCAAGCCAACTGCTCACAGATGTCTACTCGAACACGCTCAATGATTTCAGGTATAGCGTAGCCTACAGGGCGTGCGTTTTGAAAATTACAATCAGCTCACTGAAAAAAAGCAGTGGGCTTGTGTACGGTGCAAATGCACGCACACGTACGGACATTGTGCAATTGTTGCTAATAAGCTAATGAATCATAATAATTGTCCAAATCTCCGTCGGTTTTATTTATTTTTTAATAGGGCTTCATTTTCTTTTTCGGACAAGTAAGTTTAGCCACCAGACAAGTAAAAAATCTGAGCCGCTGAAAAAGTTAATGTGAAGCCCTTGATGGGTAGCGTTAACGTTAAGCTAACGTTATATAATGTTAGATATTGTAGCGACCCGGAAGCTGGGTCGCGTCAATGCGGACTTGTGGGCGCAATGCGCCATGGGAAATCGCAGGTGCTAGCGATTTCATTTAATTGTTAACGTTTAAATGTACAGTTTTTATCCAATGTTGTTATACATCGTTATAGTTGTTATCAGTCATTATAATTCTGTGTTAATCTACTGTAGTTTGTTGTGAATAAATGCGAACACCGTGAGTGAATGTGTATGTGCTAAACGTTGACCCCCGCCATTAGCGGGTATTGAGTTGAGTTCCTTCGTGCTTTGTTTACGAAATAAACAAGTAACCTGGAGTCGTGCGGTGTATGGGGCACAGGTTGCTAAGCAGCTGAGAATTCGTTGTGGACATTCCATTCTTATTTGCACGCTCGCCACATTGGTGTCAGAGTGGGATGACGCAGAGAATGGAAAGAGAGATCCGCGAACTGGAAGAGGCTCTACAGCTGATCCAGGGGCGTCAGTCAACCAAGGCGGGAAGGATGACACCCCAGCCTGACGGCAATACAGGTCGAGCAACACCTGTATTGCTTTACCCTCCAGAGCCAAGGCCAGGTGTGTGGCAGCCTCCTCGCTGCTCCAGCCGTTGTGCCATGCTGCTAGCTGGACCTGGGACAGGTATGGCTCCAGCGGCGTTAGTCCGCCGAATTTGGGCAGCTTGGCTGGCGTTCGGGGTGCTGTGGCGAGGGGTGGCCGACTGAGTACCGGGGCCCCTGGTGGCAGCTCGTGGGCAGCGGCGGTGGTGATGGGTTGCTGTAGTTCGGCGTTGGCAGCATCTGTGGTCCTCCGGGCTGCTAGGGGGCGCTGTGCAGCAGTAGGCGGCAGGTCTACCTTACCAGCTCTCAAAAAGAGCCTTTGGAATTTCTGCACTGCCTCCGGCCCCTAGGTGGCGATCTCCAGCGGCGATCTTACCAGCTCTCAAAAGAGCCTTTGGAATTTCTGCACTGTCTCCGGCCCCTAGGTGGCGATCTCCAGCAGCGTGGGGACTACGCCGACATCTTCGCCGCCCGTGATGAGGACTGCCGTCAGACCGGTCTGGTCCAGCACGACATAGAGACTGGATCTGCCCAGCCCATCCGTCTGTGGCCACACCGCCTGGCACTCGCAAAACGACAGGCAGCGGAGGACAAGATCAAAGAGATGGGCCCTTCGCCACTTCCGGCCTTACCTGCACGGGAGCCGTTTCCTCGTCCGCACTGACCATGCCTCGCTCACCTGGCTGTTAAACTTCAAAAACCCCGAAGGCCAGGTGGCCCGCTGGCTGGAGGCCCTCCAAGGGTATGACTTCGACATCCAGCACCGAGCGGGGCGACATCATGGCAATGCCGACGCTCTCTCGCGGCGTCCCTGTGCGGCATGGGAATGTCGCTACTGCCGGCGACAGGAAGAGCACGACCAGCCGGCATTCACAGTGGCAGCCGTGCAAGCGACCAGTCCGGAAGACGGGTGGCTCCCGTTAAACCCGTCGCAGCTGCAACAACAGCAGGAGGCTGACAACACCGTGGGCAAGGTGAGAGGCTGGCTGGAGGCGGGGCGACGTCCGGAGTGGGCGGAAGTGTCCGCCCTGGGGCCGGAAGTGAAGGCATTCCATTCCCAGTGGGGGAATTTCGAACTGCACCACCGTACCGGAGGTGGCAGGCCCCTGGAGGAAGAAGCAACCTCCTCCAACTGCTGGTGCCCCGGGTGCTCCGTTCCCAGGTGCTCCAACTCGTCCATGGGTCGGTGGGGACGGGGCACTACGGGAATTCCAAAACCCTGCACCGTCTCCGGGAGTGGTTTTACTGGCCTGGCTGTCGGCGGGACGTCAAACTGCATGTACACTGCTGCGACTCCTGCACCGCCCGGAAGGGGCCGACCCAGCGCTCCCACGCCCCACTGCAGCAGTATCTGGTGGGGGCCCCGATGGAACGAGTGGGGGTGGACATCCTCGGGCCCTTTCCCGTGACTGACTCCGGCAACCGCTACGTCCTCGTGGCCATGGACTATTTCACCAAATGGCCTGAGGCGTACGCGGTGCCAGACCAGAGTGCAGCCACCACCGCGGAAAGACTGGTAGAGGAGATGTTTGCCCGCTTCGGGGTCCCCACCGAACTACACAGCGACCAAGGGCGGAACTTTGAGGCGCAGGTGTTCGGCGAGGTCTGCCGGCGGCTGGGGGTGAGTAAGACCAGGACGACACCGCTCCATCCACAGAGCGACGGGCTGGTGGAGCGATTCAACCGCACCCTGACCACCCAACTTGCCATTCTCACCAGCCAGCACCAACGAGACTGGGACCGCCACCTGCCCCTGGTCCTGTGGTCCTACCGCACTGCCGTGCAGGAGTCCAGCCAGTGCACCCCTGCTGCTCTCATGTTCGGGCGGGAGCTCCGGACACCAGTGGACTTGGTGTTCGGGGCCCCGCCCGAGCCAGAGATCGCTGGGGGAAAGGAGATGGAGTATTTCCGCCGACTGCGGGACCGTCTCCAGGTGGTCCACGAGTACACCCGCCAGGCGCAGGCCAATTCTGGGGTGCGGCAGAAACGGGCGTACGATACCCGGTGTCGTGGACAGGCCTTTTCGCCTAAGGATCAGGTCTGGATCTACTGCCCCGTCCGCAAGAAGGGGGTCTCCCCCAAACTGCGGAGTCACTGGCAGGGGCCGGGGGAAGTCCTGGAGAAACTGTCTGAGGTGGTGTACCGGGTGCGTATGCCCGGTCGGGGTCGCCTGGTGGTGCTCCACCGGGACAGGCTGGCACCCTACCGACCTCTCACACTGCCTGTTTCTCTCACCCCGCCTGTTGTGCTCGCACCGCCTGTTGAGGAGGGGGGGGCCAGTCCGGACACTGCCCGTACGGAGCCGGGTGGTTCCCCAGCATTGACAATTCATGCGCCCTCCAGGCGGCCGTGCCGTCAACGGCGACCACCGGCACGTTACCGGGACTTTGAGTTGGGTGATGGGGTCGTTGGGGACAACTGACCCCTTAGAAGGGGGCTATGTAGCGACCCGGAAGCTGGGTCACGTCAATGCGGACTTGTGGGCGCAATGCGCCATGGGAAATCGCAGGTGCTAGCGATTTCATTTAATTGTTAACGTTTAAATGTACAGTTTTTATCCAATGTTGTTATACATCGTTATAGTTGTTATCAGTCATTATAATTCTGTGTTAATCTACTGTAGTTTGTTGTGAATAAATGCGAACACCGTGAGTGAATGTGTATGTGCTAAACGTTGACCCCCGCCATTAGCGGGTATTGAGTTGAGTTCCTTCGTGCTTTGTTTACGAAATAAACAAGTAACCTGGAGTCGTGCGGTGTATGGGGCACAGGTTGCTAAGCAGCTGAGAATTCGTTGTGGACATTCCATTCTTATTTGCACGCTCGCCACAATATTTATCACTGGTTTGGTGTGTTTGTCCGTTAGCAAAGTATAAGGAATCCTCTTCATGGGGCTAATGCATCCGTTTTATAATTAACCTTAACAAATTAAACCAGTTGTCAACCTGCTGATCGACTATGCTGAGGTTTGCTTTTGCCAGGAAAACGTTCCAATACAATGAATATGCTCACGGTTTGTGGAAATAAAACATTTTATTATCTTGGCTATATCATAAACTAAGCTACACGTACAATAGGCTACCCAAGAATATTCAGCATTTTTTTTGCATTCAGTTAGCTAACTACGGGAACTGATAAAGTTACGTTAATTTATAACAGTTAACCTTGTTTCTATAAGCCAGTGTATGATATAACTATGCTAGTAGCTAATTTACCAATGCAAGAAGCAATGGCTAACTAACGTTACTGTACAAACAAGCTGTATAATCTCAGTGATAAAACCAGCCAGAATAATGTACATCTCTTCTAGACTAGCAGCGCTCACTGACCTCTCATGTCTCCTTCGCGGATGGTGACGAACATAATATTCTGCCTCAAACAAAGGTAGAAATTGTTGCGGCATCTTCACACCGAACACATCTCCGTCTTTCGTAAGGCAATGGCTCGGAAAAATGGTGTGGGTGTGTAATTTTTTTTTACAAAAAGGGCTGTGGAAAAAGCTATTACTAGCAATGCGAATGAATGGGAGAGAACCTAAACCGAAAGTTCTTAACAAAATTCACGTGATTTTTAAAATTGTAAATAATTGGTATTACTCGGTATTATTTACTACTGTACTGACGAACCGAGTGGCTTTTAACTAGCTAGTTAACTTTATTCAGCAGACCTAATCAGACCACCTGCTTACTGGTGAATACATCCATGAATGCTTCCGTCAAATTTAGAGATACGGTCGATTGAAATACATTGGCAGAAAGTTGTGGCTCTTGCCGTTCCGGGCACATATAGTTACCTTACGGTAAAGGTTCGAAATGGAGGTTAAAAACAGGACCCGCAAACGTTTTTTTTTTCTTCAGTTATTGCTCATTGCTGGCAATATTGACAATGTACCATCAGTTTAAGGTTAATGTTAGCCACCTTGGTTGTGTTGGACTCACCCATGCACCTGCTGCAAATGACCCCTGGTTTTGTCACACAGGCAAACAAAAGAGTGGAACAGAACTGTAACCGACGGTGAAGCCTTAAAGAAAGACTGACCTATGCCGATTGAAACACTTGTTCAAGTTTTTTTTGGCGGTTTTTGCTATTGGTTCTATTACTTTTTACTTATTGTTTACTTTGTGTTTTTCAACTTAACCCACATAGATTTTTGTGTGCAATAGTTTTTGATTAAATTACTTGAATAGAAGTAATACGCACATACGCACGTACAAGTGACAGTCCCCAGTCTTCGCCAATTAGTGATGGGCAGTTCGGATCTTTTTTCTGAGTCGGCTCTATTCGTACCATTCAGTTTGAAGAGTCGGAGTCGGAGTTGCAATTTTGGTACTTCCGGAAGAGTCGTTTGAGCCGCATCTTTTTCTTTCAGCGGCGCTACTCGCGAGCTGGAATTAGAAGCTGTTTCAGACAGCAGACCCTAGCTGGTAACAAAGTAGGCAAAATAGGTTTGTAAACTAGCCTTGATATTTTATTCAGACCCAAATCATCTGAATGATACTCATTGCTAATATTCTCAATTTACAGTAGCCTACTGTCTCAAGCTAGTTTGCAATCGCAGGTTACGTTTATTTACGACTTTCCCATCTCCGTTTTTTCGATCATAGATTGTAACATTAGATCTTACAGGTAATAATAGACATTGAATGGTTATATTTGTATAGAGCTATTTAATCTATGCTAATATTAATCTTATTTTTTTTATCAGATCCCAGAATCCAGTAGTCTAGGTCTACTGAAAATGAGGTGGATGGAAGACTGTATAAGAGAGATACCCAGCCAAATTGGACAAACAAGCCAGATATTTATTGTGTGTGTCAGTGTGTGCATATGATGTACAGGAGCCTGTGTCGTTTATTTATTTGGACACCATAAGGTTATTTAAATGTGTTTATTTTAACTGTACTTTATTTATTATATCATACGCAATTGTAGGCTATTTATTCTGTTCACTGTTGTTGTTGGTCAAGAGTTCTAAAATAAAAATGGCACCACTTTAAATAAGTGTTTTCTGTCATTTTTTTGTAGCCTAATCTAGCTGAACACAATCGCAATATCGCAAATTTGGCCTAATTGTTTCATAGTTGACTGGAATTCGGTTGCAATTCTCGCAAAAAGTTTAATAATTTCATAATATACAGTCGGCGTCTCGGAATATCATTAGATATAGGCTAACACAATTCCTTTGTCAATAGGGTTTCCGTTTGAATCACGCTGAGTAGTAAACCCGATTAATAGCTTAATGGTACTTCATTTTGCCCTTTGTTAAAACCACAGAACTCTATAAGAACAGTTATGTGGTTAAAACTCGAAAATTACTTCGGTTTGTGTCACGGCTCTGGTTCCGGCTCTGTCTGGAGCCGTGGAATATTGCTACGGCTCTTGGCTCTTAAATTGAGTCGAGTTGATTTCGTGCTGATAAGTTGGGTAGTATTGCTACTGTAGCTACGCATCTTTCTTTTAACCATTAGTAGTCATAATAACTTTGGAATGAGCTGGGGCGATTATTAACTTCACAAAAGTGTGTGCAATATTGTTAGATCAAATTTTAAAAAAAAATATTCTTACGTAGGTTCTAATTTAGCAATCAGAAACTGCGCGCCGCGCATTAACCAGTGCTGAGTGTCTCGGGGGAGTGTCTCCCGGCTGTAGCAGAAAGCAGTCAGAGTCAGAGTCAGAGTCAGAGCTAAGAGCCAGAGCCGAGAGCCGAGAGCCAGAGCCAGAGCCGAGAGCCAGAGCCGTGGGTTAGCACGATTCCCTCGAACTGGCGAGTCGACTCAGACGACTCAGCATAAAGAGTCGTTCAAAAATACCGATTCGTTCGCGAACTGCACATCACTATCGCCAATACATCGATGTAAGTCACAGAGTGGGAAGGAAGAACGGACAGAAAACTCGACCTATCATCATAAGATTCGTGGCAAGATCAACAAGAGAGGTTCTGTGGAAAAACACAAAGGGATCAGAATATCTGAAGTCCAGGAACTGGCGGTTTTGGGAGGACTTGACGATAAAAGAACATAGAAACCCGTGCCAGATTGTAGTGATGGGCAGTACGTGAACGAACGAATCTTTTTGTTAAAAAATAATAATTTCTTGATGAGGGATTGTTTTTCTCATAATAAATTTAGTTCAATTAAAGGTTGAATTTTTCTCATTTTTTCAGTGTGACATTAAGCTAATTCACCAAACGGTGAATTTATTATAACCTTTTTTACTCATCCTTACCAGGGGTGCCAATAATAGTGGAGGGTACTGTATGTTTGAATGAATGGGTAGTACTGCCTGGTACTTAGTGTACCAAATATTGTAGTTATGTATTGTAGGCACCTAAAATAGCCTTTTTTCTAGTCTAGTTTATGTTCATATTCTGTGCCACCCCAATGTGACTACTGGTCCCATCCTGGCCACCCCAATGATAATTTCCTGGCTCCACCACTGTGTATATACATGTGTGACAGAAAATTATGAAAATGTGCATGTTGCCCTGAGGCAACATTGTACCATAATAGAATCTCACTAGGCCAGTGGTTCCCAAAGTGGGTGCCGCAGCACCTGTAATGACTGGCCAGGGGTGCCGCAAGATCTGTTCATTTCCATATTTGACATACGTGAAAAGCAAGAGAAGGCATCGCCTGTCAGTGGAGTCAGATCTTTTCATTGCGCTCTCTTCAATCTCTCCCGCATCAAGAGACTGTGCTTTCAACAGCAGGCTCACACGTCCCACTAAAATGCCTGCTAGCTCCATACATTGAGTTGTTTTTGTTTTTTGTTTTTCTTATCAACCTAAAAAGTAGGCATATTTAACATTTTGTATGAAGCAAAAAAAATAAATAATGCGACGAATTAACTTTTTTTACACAAATTGAATTGTTATTATTTTAAGTTGATCTGTAAATATGCATACACAGCAACAAAACAGTTCACAGCAACACAGTTGAAACAATTCAATCACAATTGTTGACATGATTATAATTTTTTTTTATCAGCTGTGTGGTTGAGAATAATTCTTAATTTTTTTTAATTCTTAGTTTTCACTTCATATTTATGCCAGTTCATTAAAAAAAAAAAATTTTGAGGGAGGGGGGGTGGGGGGGTTGCTGTGAAAAAACCTGGAATATGAAGGGGTGCCTTGGTTTGAAAAAGTTTGGGAACCACTGCACTATGCCATAACAGTATTAGGTAGCTATATACAGTCATGTTAAAAAGTAACCCCCAGATAAGTTGTCTCTTTTTAGACATATTTAGACACATGGATATTTGATTCTTATTCCAATGCTTTTTACTGTTAAATCTTGTCTAATTTAACAAAGGACACAAATAAATTATGCTTTTAAATTATTTATCAGAAATCAACAGTGCAATTATCCTGTGAGTTAAAAGTAAGTACACTCCTGGCTTCAATAACTGGTTTGACAGCAATAACCTCTTCTAGACATTTCTTGTAATTGACTATAAGTCTCTTACATCAACTGGGAGGAATTTTCATCCATTCTTTTTTGCAGTACTGCCTTACATGTGTCATGTTAGAGGCTTCCTTAAATGCACAGACCGCTTCAAGTCCCCCCCCCCCAAAGCATTTTGATAGGATTTAGGTCTGGACTTTGACTTTGCCATTCCATAGCCCTCCATTTTTTATTTGAGTCATTTTGTAGTAGATTCGCTTGTATGTTTAGGATCATTCTCCTGTTGGAGGTCCAGGACCTTTTCAGCTTCAGCTTCTGAACTAATGGCAAACCATAAGGCCTCCTCCACCATGTTTCACCGTTGGAAAAAAAGCTCAAAGGCAGTGCTGCATCTTTGCCAAAAACATGACGTTTTGCATTGCGCCCAAACAACTCATCAGTCCAGAGTACATTTTCCCAGTAGATTTGAGCTTTATCCAGATGTTAAGTTCAGTCATGCTTTTTATATATTTTTTGGAGAGTAGGGGTGTATTACTTCCTATCCTCCCATGTAGGCCAAGTTTGTGCAATCTCCTCCTGATTTTGTTGACTCATGCACTTTCACGTTAACTGTGGCAAGTGAAGTCTGTAGATCCTTAGATGTTACCCTTGGGTTCTTGGAGACTTCTAAGAGCATCTTTTGCTCAGCTCTTTGGGCAAATTTGGTGGGAAGGCCTGTCCTGCGTAGATTTCCAGTGATGTGAAATTTTCTCCATTTGGATATGATGCGTCGAACAGTTGAATGATGTACTTCAATGTGCTTTGAACACCTTGTGCTTTGGCCTTGTAACACCTTCCAGTCTCATGAGAATCAAAATAAATTCTCTGAGGGCTCCGGCTAGCTCTTTTGACCTAGGCATGATATGTTAGTACACACCTAGATTGTTAGGTCCAAACCAGACCAATTGTCTGCTTTTATGTAAGCATAGAACTTCCAAAATATTTGATAGTAAAGGCAGGAGTGTAGTAACCTTTTCCTCATGAGGAATTTGCATTTATGTTAATTTCAATTGCTTAAGTGATTCCAAAGTCTACTTTTTTTTTGCATAATTTGTTGAATTAGTTTACCTTAATCAATCAATATGGTTGAAATTAAAATAAGCTTGTGTCCAGATATGTCAAAAAAACTGACTTCCATTTGAGGGTGTATTTACTTTTTCACATGACTAAGTATTGCATTAAGCCTTATTTAATTAGAAAACATACATTCTCTGATTAAATGTAGGATTTGTAATGCATTAAAAAATACATTAAAAAAAAAAGTTGTTGGTTATGCAAATTGTTGTTTTAAATAAATATTTTCCATTTTGTACATGAAAGCATCCATTGTTTCAATAATTTCTATTACGGTACAATGTTGCCTTGAGGCAACAAACTCCAAAATTAAAGTGTTCTATTTTAAGTAAAAAAAACAATACAAACATTTTTTACCCAATGCTATCATAATGCGTACCATAGAGGGTTCTTAAGTAACTTAGCTGCTTGAATGACAGGCATGTAGACTCCTATCTAGCCAAATTAAGTTATTAACGTCATTAACAGAAGTTACACTATATCAATTTCAAACAGACATATTTGTTACTGTGGTGTATCCTGTCCAACTTATTGACTTGCCGCAGATCAAACATTTACAGTTTAACAGTTAGCTTGCACTCATTTATAATGTAAATACAGCTAGATGCTAGCTTAAAACAAAATAAGTTAATGTACAGAAAGGTTGTAATAAAACTAACGCCAGCTATAATTTGTATAGCTTTAGATGAAAGTGAAATAAAAGAACCAGAAACAAAACTAGATGCATTAAATTGTGAATGATCAAGCCTGCCACATTGTGATAGCCTGCCTAGATGATACACTTTTTGCCCCATGGTTGCGCACGCATCCTCTTTGTTTACAAACAAGAAATGGGTCTATTGGAGTCATGTTTGCACTTTAGAAGGCAGTGACAACATTCTCAACTGAACGTTCTAATGATATGTTCTAATAACATATTTGTGATGTTACGCTTTTGGGCCAGTTCTGGAAGGATCACATTTGTGATGGTACGCGTGAAAGGGTTAAAAGCAGAGGTCGCCATGCCTAAATTTCAAGTAATTATTTTTAAAAGGCGGCAGCAAAATAATCGTTCATTACAAACTACCGATCAGACCTAAACCACCCACATAAATGACAACGTATGTAGGCTATTTGCGGGTGTCATAAGCTACTGTTGGAATTGATTTGTTCTGTCTGGATACTGCGGTTCAGTAAACATTATATTTTGGAGAGGAGTGGAGACAAGCAAACTCTAAGTAGATCAGAGGATATTGTTATTGAGATATTGTTTTTGAGCAATTAAAAAACGTGAGAATGCTGTCTGTGTGCATTCTCTGTGTACAGAGATGTCAACAGGTCACTTCAACTCTCCATAAAGGCTAACAAAACTATTAACACATTAGTTTAGTTCATAAAATATAAATGTATTATCTAAACAAAAAATTAAATTTTTATCACAATATATAAACTGGAGAGAACTGGAGCTTGTGGAGTGGTAACGTCCAAATAGTGCTCATCACTCTAATTAAATTACGTCCACTACCCCTCCTTGCTCGCTCCCGCTCACATACTCTGACACACACACCTTTGAGAATCAGATGCACTCCATCGCCCAGTATACAGGCCAATCCCGTAAACATTTTTGCCCATGCGACCGTCTATGTAACATTGGGTACGTTTCCATGCACAGCAATATCCGATTACTGGAAGCTATCAGCCTACGCCAGTATTTAACTTATCGCATTCACATGGACTTAAGAAATGTGATTACTCCAAAAGCCACGTTTACATGATTCTCTCCATAATCGGCTCTGGAAAACATAGCTACTAACTGCTTCTCGTTGTAAGGACAAAAATGATCTGCCTGTCAAAAATGTAAGTTATTATTATTATTATAGCTAGCTAGTAATTATTATAGCTAGTTTTTTTATAACTAATTACTAGTAGTGGTTAATTTATATTATTGTACTAGCTAGCTTTACCGATCTCTAAATTTGGCCAATTTCCCGATAATTTCAATTATTTAATGTGCTAGCCAGCTAGCTAGTACAAACACAAGCACGTAACACTGAACAATATATTTTCACCGGTGAAATGTGTTAATTTAATAATAGAATTCTGGAAGTGAGATCCAGAAGGAACCCCAGGCATAGCAAATGTTGACGGGTGGAACAATTTTGACATTAAACCGCCTCTTCTGCCTGACATGCGTCGTTTTCACAGAACTATATATTACCTAGAAAGGAAATGTGGTCACGTGGTTCCATTAAACCCTATTGAATTTGGTTCTTCCGCAATGGCACCACCGCAAGATGGCTCCCATGGCCCAGAAATAGTATTACCGATGAGCTCTGCCACGTATTTCCAATGGAGCGTTGTGAAAGTCAACGGAGTCGCCCCAGCGCAATATAGGTACCAACAGTTCACAATATGGTAATCAATAGAAGCAGGCAATCAAATTTTACATTTTTCAAGGGTTCAAATTTTTTTTAGGCTACACAGAAAAAAGAGAGTTATGATTTCAAAAAAACAAATCGGTGAGTGTTGAGTAGGCGCACTGTACTCTGATTGGTTAAGAACAAACTGATGAGATTTGGAACATGGTCACGTGATCATTCTAGTTAGGTCACGGTACAATCACGTGAGAAAGCCTATTGGCATTTTCACCTCAAATCCATTCTCTCAACCTCCATTGAACTCTGACTGACTTGGCTTGCAATGAGGATTCAGCTAACTAGCTCCGTAGCTATAGTCAGGTTATCTAACAGTTATGAAGTTCGCTTGCCAGCTATCTTGTGCAAAATAATGAAATGGTTCTCAAATTCTTTCACGTGTGTAATATTTCTAAGGACATACAGTTATGTTCAAATAAATAGCAGTGCGTTAAAAAAAGTGAATAAAGTCCAAATATTTTTTTAATAGCTTTTAGTTCCATATTTCAAATGTAGTGGAAACATTACACATTCAATTCCAAATCAAAGCATTAACAAATTTTATCAAGTCTGCGTTATTCTTTTACAAGAAGCAAAGAAAAGGAATATTAATCTGTTCAAAAAAATAGCATTGTCGACATTTTTCTCTTCAAACTCAAACGCTTACTGTATAAACTGAAGAAATTTTTCAAGATTTAACTTTAAATGACTGAACTAATATTTAGTTGCATAACCATTGTTTTTGATAACTGCTATGCAGATATCAACCAACTTCTGGCACCGAGAAACAGGTATTTCAGCCCAGGATGAACAAACTACATTCCACAGTTCCTGTGAATTTTTGGGTTTTGCTTCAGAAACTGCATTTTTAATGTCACCCCACAAGTTTTCAATGGGGTTGAGGTCAGGGGATTGAGCTGGCCACTCCATTACCTCAATCCTTTTTGTCTGGAACCAAGATGTTGCTCGCTTACTTGTGTGTTTGGTGTCGTTGTCTTGTTGAAACACCCATTTCAGGGGCATTTCCTCTTCGGCATACGGCAACATGCTCTTCAAGCATTTTGATGTATTCAAACTGATCCATGATCCCTGGTATACCATAGGCCCAACACCGTAGTATGAAAAACATCCCCATACCATGATTTTTGCCCCACCATGCTTCACTGTCTTCATAGTACCCGGGGGTCATCTGACGTACTGTCGACGACCACTAGACCCGAAAAGAACAATTTTACTCTGATCAGTCCACAGAATGTTACGCCATTTCTCTTTGGGCCAATCAATGTGTTCCTTGGCAAATTTTAACCGATTATGCACATGCCGTTTTTTCAACAATGGTGCTTTACGGGGGCTTCTCGCTGATAGCTTAGCTTCGATCAAACATCTTCTGACTGTAACCGCACTTACAGGTAATTTTAGATCATCTTTGATCTTTCTGGAGGTGATGATTGGCTGAGTCTGCCATTATTACTATTCTTCGATCAGTAGTTGCTCGTTTTCTTCTGCACGTTTCAGGTTTGTGTTGCCATTTTAAAGCATTTGAGATATTTTTAGCTGAGCTATAATTTGAGGCACTTCTTTATACGTTTTCCCTTCTCCAATCAACTTTTTAATCAAATTACATTGTTCCTCCGAACAATTTTTAGAACGACCCATTTTACTTAGCAATTCAGAAGGAAATATATTTTATAACAATGTGTGAAACATTTGCTTCCCTTCTTCCTTAATAAAGGACAATTAATGACACCTGTTTTTTCACAGAATGAATTAATTCTCTAATTAAACTCCACACTGCTATTATTTTGAACACGCTCCTTTCAATGAATGAGTCAATTACTCAGAACAAGCAGCGTGCATGTCATGACAGTTGGGTCTGTTGTTTTTCTATTACACTACCACATCTACAGGTAAATTACTTGCCATGCAGAAATATCACTACTACTAATAACAGTGGTTCATCATGTTACTGATGTTGTACTGCTATTTTCTTGAACACAACTGTACTTCATATCTCAAGATGGGTGTTGTTAGATTACACTAGTAGCTTATAACACTGCGGTCAAGCTATCACGGGTTCGGAAAATGACGGTCAAGCTATCACGGCTTAAAATTTTCGTTCGCAAATATACAAGAGATTACGTCAGTAATGCCGTCATGTGCTGCGTTAGCTGGAAATGAAATTGCTCAGAGAGAAGCAGCGAGTATTGGACAACGCAGAATTTTTGCCTTTTTTTCTTTATTTTGCAGAATTTTAAACGTTTACACAATTGTAACAATTATGCTTTCAATTACAATTTCAAGAAAACTGAATATACTACAATGTTTTGTAATACATAAGCAACGGGGTTGAAGGAAACTAATATTTGAAATCATTTAACTCCAACAAATCAAAGGGTTTGTACAAATCAACAAATACATCTAGTGTATGTCAAGTGAATATCAGAAGATTTTACAGTGGGAATTTTTTATAATTAAGCATCAAATCAAAAAGTTTGTTCAAGAAAACACTATTACTATGAACTAGATGTGCTATAGTTTATGTACAGTTAATCAGAGAAAAAGTTGTTGTGGACATTTTTAATAATTAAGCATAAAAGTTGGTACAATTTGCTATTTGAATGGGAAAAACCGCTTTGGGTAGCATATTGGAAGCCCAATAACGTGATCAAATCAAAAAGGTTGTTGACAAAAACACTATTACTATAAACTAGATGTGCTATAGTCTATGTAGAGTGAATATCAGAAAAAGTTGTTGTGGGAATTTTTAATAATTAAGCATCAAATCTAGGACAGTTTGCTATTTGAATGGGAAAACCGCTATAGGTACCATATTGGAAACCCAATAACATGATCAAATCAAAAAGTTTGTTGACGAAAACACTCGTACTATAAACTAGATGTGCTATAGTTTATGTACAGTGAATCAGAGAAAAAGTTGTTGTGGAAATTTTTAATAATTAAGCATCAAATTGGGTACAGTTTGCTATTTGAATGGGGAAAACCGCTATGGTATCATATTGGAAACCCAATAACTTGATCAAATCAAAAAGTTTGTTGACAAAAATACTATTATTATAAACTAGATGTGCTATAGTTTATGTACAGTGAATCAGAGAAAACGTTGTTGTGGGAATTTTTAATAATTAAGCATCAAAGTTGGTACAGTTTGCTATTTGAATGGGAAAACCGCTATGGGTACCATATTGGAAACCCAATAACATGATCAAATCAAAAAGTTTGTTGACAAAAACACTATTACTATAAACTAGATGTGCTATAGTTTATGTACAGTGAATCAGAGAAAACGTTGTTGTGGGAAATTTTTAATAATTAAGCATCAAAGTTGGTACAGTTTGCTATATGAATTTGAAAAACCGCTTTGGGTACCATATTGGAAGCCCAATAACTTGATCAAATCAAAAAGTTTGTTGAAAAAAACACGTTTACTATAAACTAGATGTGCTATAGTTTATGTACAGTGAATCAGAAAAAAAGGTGTTGTGGGAATTTTTTATAATTAAGCATCAAAGTTGATACAGTTTGCTATTTGAATGGGAAAACCACTATGGGTACCATATTGGAAACCCAATAACATGATCAAATCAAAAAGTTTGTTGACGAAAATACTCGTACTATAAACTAGATGTGCTATAGTTTATGTACAGTGAATCAGAGAAAAAGTTGTAGTGGAAATTTTTAATAATTAAGCATCAAAGTGGGTACAGTTTGCTATTTGAATGGGGAAAACCGCTATGGTATCATATTGGAAACCCAATAACTTGATCAAATCAAAAAGTTTGTTGACAAAAATACTATTATTATAAACTAGATGTGCTATAGTTTATGTACAGTGAATCAGAGAAAACGTTGTTGTGGGAATTTTTAATAATTAAGCATCAAAGTTGGTACAGTTTGCTATTTGAATGGGAAAACCGCTATGGGTACCATATTGGAAACCCAATAACATGATCAAATCAAAAAGTTTGTTGACAAAAACACTATTACTATAAACTAGATGTGCTATAGTTTATGTACAGTGAATCAGAGAAAACGTTGTTGTGGGAAATTTTTAATAATTAAGCATCAAAGTTGGTACAGTTTGCTATTTGAATTTGAAAAACCGCTTTGGGTACCATATTGGAAGCCCAATAACTTGATCAAATCAAAAAGTTTGTTGAAAAAAACACTTTTACTATAAACTAGATGTGCTATAGTTTATGTACAGTGAATCAGAAAAAAAGGTGTTGTGGGAATTTTTTATAATTAAGCATCAAAGTTGGTACAGTTTGCTATTTGAATGGGAAAACCACTATGGGTACCATATTGGAAACCCAATAACATGATCAAATCAAAAAGTTTGTTGACAAAAACACTATTACTATAAACTAGATGTGCTATAGTTTATGTACAGTGAATCAGAGAAAACGTTGTTGTGGGAAATTTTTAATAATTAAGCATCAAAGTTGGTACAGTTTGCTATTTGAATTTGAAAAACCGCTTTGGGTACCATATTGGAAGCCCAATAACTTGATCAAATCAAAAAGTTTGTTGAAAAAAACACTTTTACTATAAACTAGATGTGCTATAGTTTATGTACAGTGAATCAGAAAAAAAGGTGTTGTGGGAATTTTTTATAGTTAAGCATCAAAGTTGGTACAGTTTGCTATTTGAATGGGAAAACCACTATGGGTACCATATTGGAAACCCAATGACATGATCAAATCAAAAAGTTTGTTGACAAAAACACTATTACTATAAACTAGATGTGCTATAGTTTATGTACAGTGAATCAGAGAAAAAGTTGTTGTGGGAATTTTTAATAATTAAGCATCAAAGTTGGTACAGTTTGCTATTTGAATGGAAAAACCGCTTTGGGTACCATATTGGAAGCCCAATAACTTGATCAAATCAAAAACTTTGTTGATAAAAATACTATTACTATAAACTAGATGTGCTATAGTTTATGTACAGTGAATCAGAGAAAACGTTGTTGTGGGAATTTTTAATAAATAAGCATCAAAGTTGGTACAGTTTGCTATTTGAATGGGAAAAACCGCTATGGGTACCATATTGGAAGCCCAATAACTTGATCAAATCAAAAAGTTTGTTCATACAAACACTATTACTATAAACTAGATGTGCTACAGTTTATTTACAGTGAATATCAGATAAAGTTGTTGTGGAAATTTTTATTAATTAAGCATCAAAGTTGGTACAGTTTGCTATTTGAATGGGAAAACCGCTATGGGTACCATATTGGAAACCCAATAACATGATCAAATCAAAAAGTTTGTTGACAAAAACACTATTACTATAAACTAGATGTGCTATAGTTTATGTACAGTGAATCAGAGAAAATGTTGTTGTGGGAATTTTTAATAATTAAGCATCAAAGTTGGTACAGTTTGCTATTTGAATGGGAAAACCGCTATGGGTACCATATTGGAAACCCAATAACATGATCAAATCAAAAAGTTTGTTGACAAAAACACTATTACTATAAACTAGATGTGCTATAGTTTATGTACAGTGAATCAGAGAAAACGTTGTTGTGGGAAATTTTTAATAATTAAGCATCAAAGTTGGTACAGTTTGCTATTTGAATTTGAAAAACCGCTTTGGGTACCATATTGGAAGCCCAATAACTTGATCAAATCAAAAAGTTTGTTGAAAAAAACACTTTTACTATAAACTAGATGTGCTATAGTTTATGTACAGTGAATCAGAAAAAAAGGTGTTGTGGGAATTTTTTATAATTAAGCATCAAAGTTGGTACAGTTTGCTATTTGAATGGGAAAACCACTATGGGTACCATATTGGAAACCCAATAACATGACCAAATCAAAAAGTTTGTTGACAAAAACACTATTACTATAAACTAGATGTGCTATAGTTTATGTACAGTGAATCAGAGAAAAAGTTGTTGTGGGAATTTTTAATAATTAAGCATCAAAGTTGGTACAGTTTGCTATTTGAATGGAAAAACCGCTTTGGGTACCATATTGGAAGCCCAATAACTTGATCAAATCAAAAACTTTGTTGATAAAAATACTATTACTATAAACTAGATGTGCTATAGTTTATGTACAGTGAATCAGAGAAAACGTTGTTGTGGGAATTTTTAATAAATAAGCATCAAAGTTGGTACAGTTTGCTATTTGAATGGGAAAACCGCTATGGGTACCATATTGGAAACCCAATAACATGATCAAATCAAAAAGTTTGTTGACAAAAACACTATTACTATAAACTAGATGTGCTATAGTTTATGTACAGTGAATCAGAGAAAAAGTTGTTCTGGGAATTTCTAATAATTAAGCATCAAATTTGGTACAGTTTGCTATTTGAATGGGAAAACCGCTATGGTTACCTTATTGGAAACCCAATAACATGATCAAATCAAAAAGTTTGTTGACAAAAACACTATTACTATAAACTAGATGTGCTATAGTTTATGTACAGTGAATTAGAGAAAACGTTGTTGTGGGAATCTTTAATAATTAAGCATCAAAGTTGGTACAGTTTGCTATTTGAATGGAAAAAACCGCTTTGGGTACCATATTGGAAACCCAATAACATGATCAAATCAAAAAGTTTGTTGACAAAACCACTATTACTATAAACTAGATGTGCTATAGTTTATGTACAGTGAATCAGAGAAAACGTTGTTGTGGGAATTTGTAATAATTAAGCATCAAATTTGGTACAGTTTGCTATTTGAATGGGAAAACCACTATGGGTACCATATTGGAAACCCTATAACATGATCAAATCAAAAGGTTTGTTCATGAAAACACTATTACTATAAACTAGATGTGCTATCTTCTATGTAGAGTGAATATCAGAAAAAGTTGTTTTGGGAATTTTTAATAATTAAGCATCAAAGTTGGTACAGTTTGCTATTTGAATGGGAAAAACCGCTATGGGTACCATATTGGAAGCCCAATAACTTGATCAAATCAAAAAGTTTGTTCATACAAACACTATTACTATAAACTAGATGTGCTACAGTTTATTTACAGTGAATATCAGATAAAGTTGTTGTGGAAATTTTTATTAATTAAGCATCAAAGTTGGTACAGTTTGCTATTTGAATGGGGAAAACCGCTATGAGTACCATATTGGAAACCCAATAACTTGATCAAATCAAAAAGTTTGTTGACAAAAATACTATTATTATAAACTAGATGTGCTATAGTTTATGTACAGTGAATCAGAGAAAAAGTTGTTGTGGAAATTTTTATTAATTAAGCATCAAATTTGGTACAGTTTGCTATTTGAATGGGGAAAACCGCTATGAGTACCATATTGGAAACCCAATAACTTGATCAAATCAAAAAGTTTGTTGACAAAAATACTATTATTATAAACTAGATGTGCTATAGTTTATGTACAGTGAATCAGAGAAAAAGTTGTGTCGTGGTTTCCAAACGACAAGATTTTCAGAGTTCTCAAGAAAATTCAGAGTTCTCAACTTTCGCTCTCAAATTTCTCTAAGTGTTCAAATAAAGAGGATGAAGCAGAAATCTCAGAGAATGCCAGACTTTATTCCATACACCGCACAATCAAAGCCGTAGCCCCTCTGCAGAGACGCTCAACAATTCATTAGGTACTGTCCATTTTTATACAGTTTCTTATCAGAATGTCCATCCCATTCTCCCTCCGTCTTTCGCCCATCAGGTGTCTCTTCTCCAATCACGATGGTTTCCTCAGTGTGCATGTCCAGTCTCTGGAAACCATAGTGGATGGAAACCTTGAACTCTGGAAAGCACCAAAATAACTGTGGCGCAGCACAAATGTTTACATGTTTTAGAAAATGAAAAATACCTTCATGTCACTATGATTGCTCTATTTTTGTAAACTTTCTTTATTAATTTTATGCGTTTCTGTGTGACTGTACTTTAATTAATGTGCCTTTTCGTGCTTCATAGTGGTTCAGCACCAGGCTCTCCCAAACCTCCCACACCTCCCAATAGGCCCTTAAAAAATACCAGGTGCTCCCGCGCTCCCACACCTCCCAACAGACCCTTCTAATTTTTAACTCTATGTGCTGCTGTGAAAGCGTGCTTCCATTTGATCTATCATTATGTGCTTTTGTGCTCACATTATACTTGCTGTGAAAGTGTATTATGTGCTTCTAATTGATCTATTATTCTTTATATACTTTATTGTGTTTTGGTGTACATGATACATTTCATAGATACATATTCAGGTACAATCAATATATATTGTCACATGATATTTTCCAATGCATATTTCAATATAATACATATCAGTTTATAGGAGATTGTCACATGATATATTCCAATGCATATTTCAATATAAGTAATACATATCAGTTTATAGGAGATTAACCAATGGAATTCCCAACAAATGTTGTTGAAATTTTTTATAATTAAGCATAAAAGTTGGTACAATTTGCTATTTGAATGGGAAAACCCGCTTTGGGTAGCATATTGGAAGCCCAATAACGTGATCAAATCAAAAAGTTTGTTGACAAAAACACTACTACTATAAACTAGATGTGCTATAGTCTATGTAGAGTGAATATCAGAAAAAGTTGTTGTGGGAATTTTTAATAATTAAGCATCAAATTTAGTACAGTTTGCTATTTGAATGGGAAAACCGCTATGGGTACCATATTGGAAACCCAATAACATGATCAAATCAAAAAGTTTGTTGACGAAAACACTCTTACTATAAACTAGATGTGCTATAGTTTATGTACAGTGAATCAGAGAAAAAGTTGTTGTGGAAATTTTTAATAATTAAGCATCAAAGTTGGTACAGTTTGCTATTTGAATGGGGAAAACCGCTATGGTATCATATTGGAAACCCAATAACTTGATCAAATCAAAAAGTTTGTTTACAAAAATACTATTATTATAAACTAGATGTGCTATAGTTTATGTACAGTGAATCAGATAAAACGTTGTTGTGGGAATTTTTAATAATTAAGCATCAAAGTTGGTACAGTTTGCTATTTGAATGGGAAAACCGCTATGGGTACCATATTGGAAACCCAATAACATGATCAAATCAAAAAGTTTGTTGACAAAAACACTATTACTATAAACTAGATGTGCTATAGTTTATGTACAGTGAATCAGAGAAAAAGTTGTTGTGGAAATTTTTAATAATTAAGCATCAAAGTTGGTACAGTTTGCTATTTGAATGGGAAAAACCGCTTTGGGTACCATATTGGAAGCCCAATAACTTGATCAAATCAAAAAGTTTGTTGAAAAAAACACTTTTACTATAAACTAGATGTGCTATAGTTTATGTACAGTGAATCAGAAAAAAAGTTGTTGTGGGAATTTTTTATAATTAAGCATCAAAGTTGGTACAGTTTGCTATTTGAATGGGAAAACCGCTATGGGTACCATATTGGAAACCCAATAACATGATCAAATCAAAAAGTTTGTTGAAAAAAACACTATTACTATAAACTAGACGTGCTATAGTTTATGTACAGTGAATCAGAGAAAAAGTTGTTGTGGGAATTTTTAATAATTAAGCATCAAATTTGGTACACTTTGCTATTTGAATGGGAAAACCGCTATGGGTACCATATTGGAAACCCAATAACATGATCGGAACTGGGAGGGTCCCCTGAACGTGTGGATACCGTCGGCCAAATCGAACTGCGGGTTCCAGAGCTGGAGCCCAGAAAGCAGTTTATTTGCAGAATTTCTTCAAAAACCCGGGCTGGAGATTTTTAGCTATTGCCGGGGCTCGCAGTGGACAACCGGCTTGTGCATCACCTCCTTGGAACCGGACCGAGACTCCCCTGCATGCGGGAATACCAGAGTCGGCCGGATCGGACTGCGGGGTCCGGAAATAAAGCCCAGAAACCAGTCTTTTGTCAGCCCTCTCAAGCGGTCAGCCCAGGCACATTTTCGCTGCTCCCAGGCCCTGCGCTGGCCCGATGCCCACCAAATGGAGCCGGCACCTTCGGCCCTTGGCCCTGACAAAGTCGACAGCACCACGCGCCACAGGCCCCCAATGTTTCCTCTGAAAAACCCGGAATAACTTTTTTTCTGTGGCGAGCCTGCTTTTTCTCTGAAAACGGCTCACTGGTGGGGTTTTCCGTGATATTTAATAATATTTTTCATGCCACTGGTCTGGCAACGGTCTTGCCACGTGCCCCCCGCTTACCCCGCATCAGTGTACACCACCCTGAGGCCCGGGTCGCCCAGGGTCCCGGAGAACCGCCCAAAGTATTAGCCCAAACATTTGGCGGTGCTGCGGAGCCCCACTTGGGACCACAGGTCTGGGGGTGGTTTCATTGTGTCCGGGGCCCTGCCCTGAGTGGGCGATACCAGCACCGCCATCTGATTCCAAGGCAGCGGTTCAGAAAGTGGGGTTTTCTGAAGGCTCGAGGTGCTGAAACTGATGAAAATGCACACATTCGCTGGTGCTGCAGGGCCCTGCTTTGGACCATAGGTCTGTGGCTGGTCCCCTTGGAACCAGGGCACTTCCCCCTGAGTGTAGGCACACTGGCCACACCTCAGGAAACCCTACGGTTCTCTGACAGGGGCCCAGAAACCTCTCTTTTCTGAAGGCCCACAAAGCCTGAATTTTACATGGCGGTCAAAATGTGCACGTTTTCCCCTGCCGCGGAGCCCCCCTTTGGACCACAGGTACGGGGGTGGTCTCGTTGTAAGCAAGGCATTGCCCTGAGTTCGGAAACACCAGCGCTAGCTCTGGGAACCGTACGGTTCTCTGATACCGGCCCAGAACCCACTGAGTCACTCAGGCCCCGGGAGCCAAGAAAGCTCATACATTTGGCGGTGCTGCAGAACCCCCTTTTGGACCACAGATCCAAAGCCCCCCCCGGCCTCTATTTCGCAGCAGCCCCGCGGCTCAGGAGCTCCGAGCAACTGGTCACCCCTGTAGGACTTTGAAATATTTTCAGAGGGCATCACGGGTGACCAGTTGGCCAGACAACAGGTCACCCTGAGTTTATCCACCCTGTAAGCCTTCGGCACTCGGCCGGCCAACTCGCTCTTAAGCCCGGCCTGGCCCCTGTTTCACAGCAGCACCGCGGCTCAGGAGCTTCGGGCAACTGGTCACCTCCGTGGGACTTTGAAAAATTATTGAGACGGGAGGGGGAGGTGCTGGCTCCATGGCAACTGGTCACCACCGGGCTTCTCCGGGTGGAGGAGGGGAGGAGGAGGACCGGGCGGCCCGTCCTGTCTGACAAAAGCTTGGATCGAGAACTGACTTTCAATAGATCTCATCTGTCCACTCCCCGACCCTGACACAAGCGGCGCTCCGCTCTGGCCACCCGGCTATCCTGGGCCAACCGGAGATCCACGGTGCAAGGGTATCATTACGTTTAGGAGGGATTCTGACATAGAGGCGTTCAGTCATAATCCCACAGATGGTAGCTTCACACCATTGGCTCCTCAGCCAAGCACATACAACAAATTTCTGAACCTGCGGTTCCTCTCGTACTGAGCAGGATTACTATTGCAACAACACATCATCAGTAGGGTAAAACAAACCTGTCTCATGACGGTCTAAACCCAGCTCACATTCCCTATTAGTGGGTGAATAATCCAACGCTTGGTTAATTCTGCTTCAAAATGATAGGAAGAGCAGACATCGAAGGATCAAAAAGCGACGTCGCTATGGCCGCCACAAGCCAGTTATCCCTGCGGTAACTTTTCTGACACCTCCTGCTTAACACCCAAAAAGTCAGAAGGATTGCGAAAGCCCGCTTTCACGGTCTGTATTCATACTGAAAATCAAGATCAAGCGAGCTTTTGCCCTTCTGCTCCACGTGTACCCATGCTCCACGGTTTTCCCCCTTCACATAGCAAACTGTACCAAATTTGATTTGCTTAATTATTAAAAGTCCCCACAATAACTTTTTCTATTATTCACTGTACATGGACTATAGTACGCCTATTATGTAGTAATAGTGTTTCTTTGAACAAACCTTTTGATTTGATCAAGTAATTGGGCTTCCAATATGGTACCCATAGCGGTTTTCCCATTCAAATAGCAAACTGTACCAACTTTGATGCTTAATTATTAAAAATTCCCACAACAACTTTTTCTCTGATTCACTGTACATAAACTATAGCACATCTAGTTTATAGTAAGAGTGTTTTCGTCAACAAACTTTTTGATTTGATGATGTTATTGGATTTCTAATATGGTACCCATAGCGGTTTTCCCATTCAAATAGCAAAGTGTACCAAATTTGATGCTTCATTATTAAAAGTCCCCACAATAACTTTTTCTATTATTCACTGTACATGGACTATAGTACGCCTATTATGTAGTAATAGTGTTTCTTTGAACAAACCTTTTGATTTGATCAAGTAATTGGGCTTCCAATATGGTACCCATAGCGGTTTTCCCATTCAAATAGCAAACTGTACCAACTTTGATGCTTAATTATTAAAAATTCCCACAACAACTTTTTCTCTGATTCACTGTACATAAACTATAGCACATCTAGTTTATAATAATAGTATTTTTGTCAACAAATATTTTGATTTGATCAAGTTATTGGGTTTCCAATATGATACCCATAGCGGTTTTCCCCATTCAAATAGCAAACTGTACCAAATTTGATGCTTAATTATTAAAAATTTCCAAAACAACTTTTTCTCTGATTCACTGTACATAAACTATAGCACATCTAGTTTATAGTAAGAGTGTTTTCGTCAACAAACTTTTTGATTTGATGATGTTATTGGGTTTCTAATATGGTACCCATAGCGGTTTTCCCATTCAAATAGCAGTGTACCAAATTTGATGCTTAATTATTAAAAATTCCCACAACAACTTTTTCTCTGATTCACTGGACATAAACTATAGCACATCTAGTTTATATAGTAATACTGTTTTTGTCAACAAATATTTTGATTTGATCAAGTTATTGGGTTTCCAATATGATACCCATAGCGGTTTTCCCCATTCAAATAGCAAACTGTACCAACTTTGATGCTTAATTATTAAAAATTTCCAAAACAACTTTTTCTCTGATTCACTGTACATAAACTATAGCACATCTAGTCTATAGTAAGAGTGTTTTCGTCAACAAACATTTTGATTTGATGATGTTATTGGGTTTCTAATATGGTACCCATAGCGGTTTTCCCATTCAAATAGCAAAGTGTACCAAATTTGATGCTTAATTATTAAAAATTCCCACAACAACTTTTTCTCTGATTCACTGGACATAAACTATAGCACATCTAGTTTATAGTAATAGTGTTTTTGTCAACAAACTTTTTGATTTGATCAAGTTATTGGGCTTCCAATATGGTACCCATACCGGTTTTCCCATTCAAATAGCAAACTGTACCAAATTTGATGCTTAATTATTTAAAATTTCCACAACAACTTTTTCTGATATTCACTGTACATAGAGAATAGCACATCTCGTTTATAGTAATAGTATTTTTGTCAACAAACTTTTTAATTTGATCAAGTTATTGGGCTTCCAATATGGTACCCATAGCGGTTTTCCCCATTCAAATAGCAAACTGTACTAAATTTGATGCTTAATTATTAAAAATTCCCACAACAACTTTTTCTGATATTCACTCTACATAGACTATAGCACATCTAGTTTATAGTAATAGTGTTTTTGTCAACAAACTTTTTGATTTGATCAAGTTATTGGGCTTCCAATATGGTACCCATAGCGGTTTGATTTGTTGGAGTTAAATTATTTCAAATATTAGTTTTCTTGTGCAACCTGCGATTCATACCAACCCCGTTGCTGATGTCTTACAAAACATTGTAGTATATTCAGTTTTCTTGAAATTGTAATTGAAAGCATAATTGTGATAATTGTGTAAACGTTTAAAATTCTGCGAAATAATGAAAAAAAAAGGCAAAAATTCTGCGTTGTCCAATACTCGCTGCTTCTCTCTGAGCAATTTCCAGCTAACGCAGCACGTGACGGCGTTACCGACGTAATCTCTTGTATATTTGCGAAAGTTAATTTTAAGCCGTGATAGCTTGACCATCATTTTCCGAACCCGTGATAGCTTGACCGCAGTTTTATAACCTACCCCAGTGAATATGTTTCTGTTGAAGTCTAAAAAGCCGCCCAGATAGCTAGCAAAACGCTAACGGTAGTGGGTCAACATCGGGTTGGCTGCAGAAAAGTTGTCCAGCTCCCGACGTATTATGCTTGTTAATAACGCTAGCTAACAAGATAGTTATTAAACATTTTTAGTAACTATTCGCGGCTCGTTTATCTGGATTTGCAGTTTTGCTCACATTAGGCTGCGAGGCGATTTTAACAAGATAGCCGCAACGTGGCCTCTAGCCATTAATCTGTCTAACGTTACAAGATCACCATAGTTCATTCAGTCTAACAACATCGACATACCGGAGAGGCTATACCTGAAAAATAGGCAACAAGTTTCACTGTGGCCATTTCCATTGCGATTTCTAATTATTTAGGCTGCAGTTCCATGGCTACACCGCGCTATTAGCTAGCTGCGCTGGCTGGTTCACGGAAATCTTGAGCCAGGGTTCGGTCGGGATGTAAAGTTACCGTTGTAGCTACAGGGCGCCCATTATCGGGCACAGCCGCGTTCGATCATATTTGAACTTCGTCGAAAGCCGATTTGCCAACGGAAAAAAACAAAACCACTATTTTCCACCCACTTCAAACCAAATAAGGTATGTATCCGCTCAATTTCATGAATATTTGACCATAATTACACATTTTGTGAGCATTTTTATCACGACCCCCATCTGAACAAAAATGTCCGAAATCTGATTCTAGTTCCGCGCTGGTGTACTACGCCGCATAGTCATGTTTACTTCGGGGGATTTAATTAAATAAAATGTCACTAAAACTTTAGCTAGATAGCTAGCGATGTTTCCAAGTGTTGAGAGAATGTAGGGCGTCCACACACTGGTCAAGGAACGTGAGAAAACCGAGTTTCGCCAGGGTTGCGGTACTTAATCACCATTAAAAAATACATTTTTGGAAGATTTTGTCTTAAATAAGTCAACATACATGTCCATTTGTAGAGGACATGACAGCGGCCATGGAGAACTGTGAGAGGGGATGGCTGTCCGTAAGGCTGCGGGTTAGTTTGTGAATGAATACACATCAGTAAACCATCACCAACAGCAGAAACAACGACAACCAAACATTCTTTGTTAAACGATAAGCTAATAACAAGCATAAATGTTAATCAAAATATTGTTTTATTTCCTGTAATATTCAGATCCATCAGGTGCCGAGGCAAACCCTGCAGGATGGGGTAAGTGGCCGGGTTGTCCACGGGAGCCGTAGTGGGGGACCCACAATGCTGTCACCAGAGGATGAGAATGATCTGGTACAGTATTGCCTCTACTGCGCGCCCCGTGGCTTTCCCTTGACCCGCCACATCCTGGCGGCATTTGTAACGGCGCTGCGTCGGAAGAGGCACCCTGGGGGGAATATCCCAAAACTGGAAAAGACGTGGTGGAGAAATTTCAGAGACAGGTACACTGATGTCCTGAGCATGAGAAGGTCGGACAACACTGACAGGGCACGGGCAGCCTCCTCTAGAGTCCCTTGATAGAGAGAGTAGCGACAACTCACGATTTGACGCCATTTTGAGTCCATTCAGTGCGGAGCCGCCGTATGGCGCTAGTGCATTGAACCGTGTATTCCATTATGTTCTCTATGTATGAGAGATGGGAATGGTCTTTTCCATGTTGATAATGAACAAATTATGTGAAGATGACAAAATAGAAGATTTATGACAACTAAGAGCCATATGATAAAGAAGAAAATCACAGAGCTGGTTGTGATTTAACAGTCACAGACATTTAGAACCATGACAAAGAAGGAATTAACTAGACAGGTACTCGAAATGAACCTGCGAATTACAAAGAGGAACACGTTGGATAGTGGTGCAATGTGATATTTTTTTCATGCTAAACTAGATGCCGTGCATGCCAAAGGGGGAAAATAAATCTGGTATAACCTACTCTTAAAAGCTAGGGTTTATTTATTTATTTATTTATTGCATTTCTTTACCCAGGGTATGCCCAAACAGTTAAAAACTGGTTTCCATTGGGGCCCTGCATTCATTTAAATACTACATACGTACTGTACTACATGCAATTCAAAATAAAAACCAAATTTAAATTTAACAAACACTCAAGCCGTCAAGGCATTACAAATATGTCCATAATTTTCTTAATTACGCATGGAAAGGTAGAAGGTGTTTTCTCTTGTCTTAAACCATACTCCATAATAATGACATCACAAAAGTACAAATATGTGCATGTTAATTCAATACGCATATGGGACCATTACCACTGACCTGGCAGAGAACTGAGGAAGAAGTTGCTTTCCATCCAACACGACTGACTCTGTTCTCCCAGATTTCCCGTCTTTTTGCATCTGATGGAAATCTATATACCTTGAATCCCTTCTCCGTTCTATTTGTGCACCCACAAGCACTACAACCTGTCATTTTGTCGTAAAATCGATATGCGTCCGATCCCGATCCTGTCCGCGATGGACTCAAAATGGCTCCACGCAATCACGTGACTAGATTTTTCCGGACCCTCTATGTCGCTACTCTCTCTATCAAGGGACTCTAGGCCTCCTCTAATGCCACCACCCCCACGGGCAAATCAACATCACAGCCACAACATCGCCTCCTGTCTCTTCCGACACCAACCCCCTCTCACATAACACGCGGCCCAACAACCGTAGAGGTAGTTAACATTATACATAAACAAATTGTTGCCTATTCTTGTCTTGTTACTTTCTGTTATTTGTATCAACATTTTTATTTAATTTTTTTAGTGCAACGAAGGCCGGTAAAACGACCCTACTCCGCGGTGTCCTCTACCCGTACTGTTCCACTTCCGCATCTACCTCCACCTCTGAAAAAGGACAAGGAAATGGCAGGCAATGGAGGAGGAGGAGGAAATGGCGGTGTATGGCGTCTGCGGCCTGAGAAACCCAGAAACATCAGGGGAGGTGGTGTCCTGGGTGCAGTGCAGCCACTGTGGCAGTGGTTCCACACTGTGTGCAGTGGGTGTTAGACAACCTGAGGGAAAACGAGGACTATTTCTGCAGCTACTTCAGCTTAAAATAAATTAAAAAAACAATAAAAATATATTTTTTATAAAATTCAAGTGCTCTGTGTTTGTGCTTTCAGATATACAGTATGTTTGATGATAAGATTCTTGTTTACAATACAGGTATTTTAATAATAAAGTAAAAATATATATTAACCATTAATAGACTGATATGTGTATAGCACATTTACAATATTAGCACTCAACTAGCCTGAACTAGCAAGCGCCAACATCAATAAGTGCCATTTTTTATATGTCCACTTGAGGGCGCGGTAGGTGAAAAAATAAATCCAATGAGATTGACAACTTTAGGACTGCCAGGTAAACAATCCAGTTAGCCAGCTATTTTGCCAACATATTGGTTATTCAAATGGTAGCTATCTTTCTTGATGATTATAAACTATTAATTGATTTTTAAAACGACTAAAATCGTGAGCTTCTTTATGGATTACAACAGCCGCCCGATAATGGGCGCCCCTTCTTTGGCAGTCTTGTCTGATCTTAAAGACGTTACAACAAAAGAAAAAAACTACCGGTCATGTCTAACGTTACATGTTTATTGGTTTAAAAGTTAATTTATTGTTTTTGTGAAGAAACAAGTCCAATAACATTGAGCCAATACATGATAATGGGTTCCCCTTTTTGGACAGTACTGTCCCATCTAAAATACGTTCAAACCAAAAAATACCGGTCACTTCTACATTGGCTTAAAAGTTAGTTTATAGTTTTGTGAAGAAATAAATTCAATGAGATGGACAACTTCCGGACTGCCAGGTAAACAATCCAGTTAGCCAGCTATTTTGCCAACATATTGGTTATTCAAACGGTATCTTTCTTGATGAAATAAACTATTCATTGATTTTTAAAACGACTAAAATCGTGAGCTTCTTTATGGATTACTCCAGCCGCCCGATAAAGGGCGCCGCTTTTTTTGCAGCACTTTCTCTTATAAAAGACGTTAAAACAAAAAAACTACCGGTTATATCTACATGTTTATTGGCTTAAAAGTTAGCTTATCGTTTTGTGAACCTAATAAATATAATATGTCCAATGGTATGTGCCCGAATAATATCAGTATCGTATGTTGAACACAAAAATTTCTGTTTTCCGCCCGATAATAGGCTCCGGTACGCTAGCTAGGCTATACTGCCTCGCCATACCACCTCGCCATACCACATACTACGGATTAAACAAAATAAACACGCAGATGCAATAATCATTATTTAAGTATGTGAACGTAATCATATCATAGACCTATTTAATATTTTATCTTTGTATTTATTGTTTTGGTTTTCACATAACATCGAATGTTCTCACAACACCCACTCTGCGGTGAGAGCGGATCTGGGGTAGGCGCTGGAGTCTGAACTCAGGAAAGCGGGCTGGAAAGAACTTTGTTTTAATACACTGCTCAACAAAAATTAAGGGAACACTTAATAATCACTGTATAACACCAAGTCCATGAAACCAAACCGGTCATGCTGGATGATGTTGCAGGAGTCACAAAATTTGATCCGGGCTGCAAAATTGATCCGGGTGATGTATTCACGTTCTGAAACAGCTGTTAAAACCCTCTGTGACGTACTTGACTTTCTAAAACAGCATCTGTTGCTATGACGACGCTGCCTGCTCGCGAGGAGCTGTGGAGATGAAGATTCTAAGATGACCTAATCATTCCTCTGGTCAAGAAATTTTATCCGGGCTGTCCGGGTGACGTAATTAACGTTCTAAAACAGCCTACCGAAGCTGCCTGCTAATGTTAGTTAGGTTCTCTAGAGATAAAGATTCTAAGACGACCTAGCTAACGTCAACCATTTCTCCGCGTTTATGGGTCATTTTCATAAATGGTTGAAATAAATAGTTTCAGTAAATAACGGCCACATATTTCGACTATATCCATGACAGAATAGTTATCTGTCGTCATGAATACGAATGTAATGTTTTTAACCTAGATAAATATGGGAATGGCAGTGGTTTGGGCTGGAAACTAGCTTGGAATAATCACCCCGAATTGAAACACAACGCGACCTAACTTACTGATCAACTTCGTTGATATTTAAGTAGCCTACGTTATATTTTTTTAATCAAATGTTAATAGTATTCATACTCTCCTTTGTATGCTATGCTGTTTTGGGTGGGTGTTTTCTCAGCCTCATTGCCATAATACTTTCCCCAGATTATCTATACGGTACCTACAATGGAGATTGAGGAGGATGCAAGAGCGAGAGAGATTATATCCTTGATCAGAGTGCAAAATAAATGGTACAGTAGACTGACTGCTTTGAAAATTGTACATATCAGTATATGCCATCTCTACCCTAAACACAGTTTTATGATTGTTAGGGGGAACTAAGGTATAGTGGGACACTTTTTGGTAAATCCTCCTGGAAACCCTGGAAAAGCAGTTTACTCACTCAAGTGATGTTTCTATAAATGATCTTATGTCTGCAACATTTCTACTGAAATTATTTTGGAATATACACTACATGGCCAAAAGTCTATGGACACCTGCTCATTCAACATCTCATTCCTAAACCATGGGCATTAATAGAGCATCCACATTAAATAATCATAGATTTTTTTTCACATGGACGCGCTTAGTCTCCACATTGTGTATCCAAGGAGGGCACATACAGTCAAGCTGTTGATTATAGCTTCAAGGCGTCTTGTGTCTGCTTACAAGCTGACTCCAAATTATATGCAAAGAAAGGACCAGTGCTAGCTTATGATATATGACTTTTGAAAGTTTCAAAACGATATTTTCACATTGAATTTGACATTAAGACACGCATATCATGAAAGCCAAGACATTTTTCGAGTAAAATCAGGTGAAACCCAATACATTAGCTTGTCACTTTGAAAGCATATTGATTTACATAAAAACGGCTATGGCAACTTCCGCCTGATTATGATAGAACACATCACTTATTAACCTTCCAATCGTATCAATATCAGCTGAGGAGATGTCTGAGCTTTACCCCAGATAGCTACTTTGAATTTCTGGATCGAACATATTCGTTCATGGCGGGATTTTAATAATTTATACATAATAAAAACAACAGTTTTTAAAAATGTAAGAACAAGCATGTATCTGGTCAGAAAACTACTCAAGTGCAAGTTGCTTATGTGTTAAAAACACATTTGTATTTGGAATCATTTACCTGGCAAATTAAACATGTGTAGCCTATATGTGTTTCATTGAAAAACAACAGTGGACTATGACAGTGTTCAAAGGGGCTGCATAAAACCTTTTTTTAACTGCAGGAGAGCAAGTATTGCACAAATACTGTGTTTGTGTTACAGAACCAAGAGGCATAAATACTAAAATACCAGAGCCAGTGTTATCAAGATTACCCAACAAAATAAGTTATACATACAGTCAAGCCAGAAAGTCTGCACACCCCTTTCACCTTCTCCACGTTTTATTACGTTACAGACTTATACTAAAATAGATTGAGTTAATTTTTTGCCTCAAGCATCTACACACAATAGCCAATAATGACAAAGTGAAAACAGGTTTTTAGAAAATATGCAATTTTATTTTACTGACAAAAGTAGGTTATTTAGGGGTTACATATCTGGACACACCCTTAGCCTAATACTTGGTTGCTGCACCTTTGGCAGTGATTACAGTTTCAAGGCGTCTTGGGAAAGAAGCTACGAGCTTGGCACACTTGTTTCTGGACATTTTTGCCCATTCCTCTTGGCATATCCTTGCAAGCTCCGTCAGGTTGGATGGGGAGCGTCGGTACACAGCCATATTTAGCTCTTTCCACAGATGTTCAATTGGATTCAGGTCTGGGCTCTGGCTGGGCCACTCAAGGACATGCACAGACTTTCTCCGAAGCCACTCCTTTGTTCTCTTGGTTGTGTGCTTCAGGTCGTTGTCATATTGGAAGGTAAACCTTCGCCCCAGTCTGAGGTCCAGAGCGCTCTGGAGCAGGTTTTCTTCAAGGATCTCGGTGTACTTAGCTGCATTCATCTTTCCCTCTATCAGGACTAGTCGCCCCGCTCCCGCTGCTGAAAAACATCCTCACATCATGATGCTGCCACCGCCATGCTTCACTGTAGGGATGGTATTAGCCAGGTGATGAGCGGTGCCTGGTTTTCTCCAGACGTGGCGCTTGGTATTCAGGCCAAAAAGTTCAATTTTGGTTTAATCAGACCAGAGAATCTTGATTCTCATGGTTTGAGAGTCCTCTAGGTGCCTTTTGGCAAACTCCAAGCGGGCTGTGATGTGCCTTTTACTAAGGAGGGGCTTCCGTCTGGCCACTCTACCATAAAGGCCTGCTTGACGGAGTGCTGCCTAGATGGTTGATCTTCTGAAAGGTTCTCCCATCTCCACAAGGATACGCTGGAGCTCTGTCAGAGTGACCCTCGGGTTCCTGCTCACCTCCCTGGCCCGTCTTCCCCGATTGCTCAGTTTGGCCGGCCGGCCAGGTCTAGGAAGATTCTTGGTGGGTTCCAAACTTCTTCCATTTACGAATGATGGTGGCCACTGTGCTTTTTGGGACCTGTAAAGCTGCAGAGATTTTTCCGTACCCTTCTCCAGATCTATGCCTTGACACAGTCCTGTTTCTGAGGTCTGCAGATAATTCCTTTGACCCCATGGCTTGGAGTTTGCTCTGACATGTCAACTGTGGGACCTTATATAGGCAGGTGTTGGCAATCCCCAATCATGTCCAATCAATTGAATTTATCACAGGTGGACTCAAATTAAGTTGTAGAAACATCTCAAGCAGTATCAGTGGAAACAAAATGCACCTCAACTCACTTTTGGGTGTCATATCAAAGGGTGTCCACACTTGTGTACATATTTTACATTTAGATTTTTAATAAATTAGCAGAATTTGTAGAATTTTGAGACAAAAAATGAATTTAATCAATTGTAGAATATGTCTGTAACGTAATAAAACGTGGAGAAGGTGAAAGGGGTGTGCAGACTTTCCGGCTTGTTTCTCCTGTAAGTCAGGAGAAACAACCCTTAAAGTGATCCATCCATATCTACTGCATATCTGGCAGCAGAGTGATGGTTTGAGGCTTGTTTGATACCTCAGATACTTGATGACTTACAGCCATTTAGCCAACCATGTGTTCCATACTATTCCCGTATAATTTACAGCCAGGGCTGGGCTGGACTGGGACAAAAAAATCGGTCGGACACCACCCACCAGTACACCATCCTTGTGGTTCCCTTAAATATGCATACCTACGATACTATTTCCCAACATGATTATACATTCAGGTCCAGAATTGTTGGAATTCCCTGACAAAGATGTGCAAAAAGCTGTACAATTTAAACAATACCAATGAGCAAATAGTTGTTTCAATTATTGCATGTAATTCAATTAATGCATGGAGCTGTTCCATCTTATTTAATTTGATACTAACTATTCAGTTCATACAGATTTCAAGTATCCACATATTGATGATGAATATCACATAATAGATCACCTTTTTGTTTTATATTAATGTTCAGAGAGGAGTAATAGTTAAATCTTTGTATGTGATAGGGCAATTAAATGAATGGTGTGCTTGTTTGTTTTGGGGAGTTTGACCTACAGTTCATGCGCCTACCATGTGAAGGTCCATGCTCAATGGACAGCAGCACCAAGCAATTTGAACGTACTGTAGGTGGAGAGCTACCCCACAAATAGTACTAACAGTAATCCATACCATATACTGTATATCCTAATAGTTACATACCTGGCTGAAAATAAACAAAGGAAAAATGTTGCCTGTTGTTGGAAATTAAAACATGTTTTTTTTCTTCCTGTAGGCTAATGCATAAGCAGGCATACATTTTAGCACAGTAGATCTAGCTTACAGGTGTTGTATATTATACAGCCTTTTCGCGCATCTTTATCAAGGGAACCCTGAGCATAATCATTTAAATATTATGATACGATATGGACCTAGGTCACTCACAACGTGGGCTTAGCCAACGCGATGCTGACAAAATAACGTTAGCTTGTTAACGTTAGAATAGTCAGCCGAAGTTGCGACTGCATTAGGGAACTATGCTAACTACAAAAACAATGCTGCGCTATTTGACATTGACTGACTGAGTGACCACCAGCAGTAGGTGACGGTCTCACTTTATGATAGCGTTACGATTATGTAATCTTATCTTATTATCATCGACATTAATGGAGGCCTGTCACATAGAACTAGAACTGTCGTTACCAATGGTTACAGGGACGCGCCGCCATGTTGGAGGTCCAACCCTAACAGAGACGCTTAACGTTACCACTGAACTCGTAGTGTTCGCTACTCCATGAAACGAGTTTCATGCTAACGCTACTATGATTGCTGTCCTACAATGACGAACTTCTGCACTGCGTACTGATGTGCGAATAAAACTGGGAAAAGGCGAAAATGTCCTTTTACATGATAATCTGAGGACTCACCATAGTAGCTAAACCACCAGGCAGGGTGAACGAACTCAATTTTACGACCGAAAGAAGAGACTGGTGGTTGAAAGCAGTGAGGAGTGAGCAGGGTTTAGACAGCATAGGCTCGGATCATTAATGGTAAATTACGCTTTATGAACAAATTATAAAGTTAGCCAGTTAATATATACATAACTAGCTGGCCTAATGTACATCTATGTGCATTATCGTAATGTTAGAAAGTTAAAAGTGAATTAATCGCTTGGTCTACTATTAGTAGCTATATCATTTGTGTGAACGACTGCTACGCCTGCGAAACATTAATGTTAACCTAATGCGATACGTCAAGCATATTGTGAACATCAAAACAGTGTTCATTTGAACTATTATTACATTGCTAGGGGTGCTACGTTGTACGATGTCTCACAAATAGATTGGATAAACTGTAAACATTAGCTACCTGTGCTGGCCAGGCAGGGTTCGAGCAATATGAGAGAATCCAGAAGAGGGCGAAAATAAAATGTAACGTTACGATAGTAAGCACCAAATAACAATGTATTTGAAAGTAATAATTAAAGTAACGGTAAATGTACTTTATGTGTAGAACTGATTTGCCTTTTATGGTGTCTACAACTGAAGTTCCCTATCGGGAAAAAAAGTTATTATATTCTATCCATCGAGCTAAAATGTTTTATTGCTGAAGTAGGCTACTGTAGCCTACCTAACATGTAACGTATCGCTTTGCTCCCATATTAACTGCACAAGCACTTTACTTACCACAGTGGTATACTACAAAGCAGGATTACTGAGTTAGTACTAGCTGGATAACTCAATAAAACACAGAACAGCTCTTTCTACTTCAGCCCCATGCATGTTCCAGATTTGGGAGGGTTCCGGGGTTTACTCTGTAATTAATCTTACTTCGTACGTATACCCCCGCGATACTCCTTATAATATTTGTTTATGTTGGTATTATTAGAATAGAATATAATAACTTTTATTTCCCGCCAGGGAACTTCAGTTGTAGCCCCAGCAACAACAAAAAAGACATAGACAGTGGGACCCACAACACACAAACAAACATATCAAACAAAGATATCCAACAGAATCATTACATCAATCAAGTGAATGCAAGTGCAATACAGCCATGATTAAAAATGGCCCCCGCTGTCCCGAGATGTCCAGTGTCACCAAGCAGTCCAACGCACAAACTCCACATCCACGAATTTCCTCCATACATGCAGTGCCGCGGTCTCTGTACACCGCCAAACTGAGAAATTGTTTCGTTATGTTGTGCACTGTATATTTTGTATATTGCTGAGCTACCTGTAAGCATTGCGTAAAGCAAATTCCGATGATGGCAATAAAGGGAAATTAAGCAACCTCCCGATTAAATGTGATAGCCTATTAGTTTGGTTTGCATAACGTTATGGAACACCAGCATTTGGTCTTCCAGTAAGGCGGTTTGCGTAAAAAGTGGGCGTGTCTGGCCAAATTGTGACGTAGGTGACAGGCCTCCATTGAATGAATCATCATCGTCGTCATCACGGCATGGCGCGCACACACTACCTCCCTACTACCTCCCCGAGAGTCCGTTAATCATGAAGCTACCACGCTTACCGCTCCAACTACACTCTCCTCCGGCTCACTCTTTCCTGCCCTGTCATGCTCACTCTGTTCCTCCTCGGCTCCCCTGTCATACGCCTGCTTCTCTGCCTGGCAGTGGCCATAGCCAGCCACCTCTCCTCCTTCAAGTTCCACCTGTTGCTGCACAATGTCGGGTACTGTAGATGTTGAAGCTACTGCAGCAAACATGTTCGTTATTTTTGCACATTTGGCGGTATCCGCCTGTAGATTTTTTCGGCCCGCAACTTCTCCGCACCCCCCTAGCGCTTTTGATTATCCATTTTGACGCCCTCATCCACTTTTGGCTCTGAGCCACGGCATCTGACACGAGAAACAGAGGGGAAGGGACCTAGTAAGAGAGCCCAGCCCAGTGTCAGTATAGAAAATGAACCAATGGGCCACATTCCCTTCTTTTATTTTTAAATATATTATTTTTTTTCTATATATGTTTTTTAATTACAAATTATAAATAAAATTATATGAACCCCAAGGTGCGTCGGCCCACCGGGAAAATGCCCAGTATGCCAGATTACCAGTTTAGAGCTGTTTACAGTTTAATCTAGTCCCACCCCCCAATTTCCATTGAGATCCATTCAAATGCAGAGGTTATACACTGCTCAAAAAAAATGAAGGGAACACTTAATCGTCACAGTATAACACCAAGTCAATTCAACCAAACCGGTCATGCTGGCTGATGTTGCAGGCAGCATAACATTTGCCATGGTGTCTCCAGACTCTTTCACATCTGTCACATGTGCACAGTGTGAACCTGCTCTCATCTGTGAAGAGAACAGGGCGCCAATGGTGAACCTGCCAATTCTGGTGTTCTCTGGCAAATGCCAATCGAGCTGCATGGTGCTGGGCTGTGAGCACAGGTCCCGCTACAGGACATCGAGCCCTCATGCCACCCACATGGAGTCTGTTTCTGACAGTTTGGTCAGAAACATGCACACGAGTAGCCTGCTGGAGGTCATTTTGTAGGGCTCTGGCAGTGCTCCTCCTGTTCCTCCTCGCACATAGGAGCAGATACCGGTCCTGCTGGGTTGTTGCCCTTCTACGGCCCTGTCTAGCTCTCCTCGTGTAATGGCCCGTCTCCCGGTATCTCCTGAATGGGCTGCAGGTACCGCCTCATGCTACCAGTAGTGACAAGGGCACTAGCAAAATGCAAAACTAGAGAAAAATCAGTCAGGAAGGCTAAGGAGAGAGAAATGGTCTGTGGCCACCACCTGCAAAACCATTTACGTTTTGGGGGTTGTCTTGCTGTTGCCTTTCCTGTCCATCTGTTGTCACTTCCATTTGCACCAAAGCAGGTGAAATTGATTCACAATCATTTACACTTCCTAACTGGACAGATCGATATCCCAGAAGTTTAATTGACTTGGTTATACTGTGTTGATTAAGTGTTCCCTTAATTTTTTTGAGCAGTGTAGTATCGTTTGTAAGAGTACCTGAAAATAAGATATTTTGATGTTGTTGGGTCACAGACATCAGGAAATCATGGCATGCAAAAGATATGCAACCAAATATTAAAAATGACAATTTAAATGTATGTTAATTACCTTTGGTGCCCTAAAATGGGGGAGACTGTGTAAAAATGGCTACAATTGCTAAAGTAGAAATGGAATGAAATAGAAATAGTAGTTTGTAACATTATCAATGTCTTGACTGTATTTTTTTGATCAATTTAATGCTACCTTGGTGAATAAAAGTATCAATTTCTTTCAAAAACATAATGTCCAAACTTCTGAATGCCTGTGTAAATGTGAACTGGTGGGGCTCAAACCGCCGACCTGCTACATAGTAGCCCAACACTGTAACCACCAAGCTATGTTTCACTGTTTGTATGGTAGGTAAACAGCCTCTTAAGCATTTAGAGATGTGTACTTTGAGACAACATTAATCAGGCTTTCTCATTTGCACATTACCTGCAGTTATCCAATGGGGAGAATTATTCTTTGAGGGCATGGATAATTTTTGATGACGAATATGGCAGGAAAAAGAAGACGAAGAGTATGGGGCTTTATTGTGTGGATGTGTGACATTGTACATGAATTCTGTGTACATGAGGTCAGAACGTACAGAAGTTAATGTTTTTAAGGGTTGAAAGTCTGTGGTCACTGTGGTTATTTCTGTAGGAAACCCTGAAAAGTGGTAAACTCTCTGTGCTGTATAGGTATGGGCCACGCCTCATATTTTGGCGGATGGCATACCTGCCATCCCAATGCATTTTATGTGAAACGCTCAGTGGTTCATATACAGTTGTGTTAAAAACAAATAGCAGTACAACATCAGTAACCTGATGAACCACTGTTATTAGTAGTAGTGATATTTCTGCATGGAAAATAATTTACTTGTAGATGTAGTAGTGTAATAGAAAAACAACAGACCCAACTGTCATGACATGCACGCTGCTTGTTCTGAGTAATTGACTCATTCATTGAAAGGGGCGTGTTCAAAATAATAGCAGAATTAGAGCATTCATTCATTCTGTGAAAAAACAGGTGTCATTAATTGTCCTTTATTAAGGAAGAAGGGAAGCAAATGTTTCACACATTGTTATAAAATATATTTGGGCTGTTCCAAACATTGTTCGGAGGAACAACGTAATTTGATTAAAAGGTTGATTGGAGAGGGGAAAATGTATTAAAAAGTGCAGCAAATTATAGGATGTTCAGCTAAAAAGATCTCAAATGCTTTAAAATGGCAACAAAAACCAGAAACACGTGGAAGAAAATGAGCAACTACTGTTAAAACGGATTGAAGAATAGTCAGAATGGCAAAGATTCAGCCAATCATCACCTCCAGAAAGATCAAAGATTATCTAAAATTATGTGTAAGTGCTGTTACAGTCAGAAGACGTTTGATCGAAGCTAAGCTATCAGCAAGAAGCCCCCGTAAAGCACCATTGTTGAAAAAACGGCATGTGCAGAATCGGTTAAAATTAGCCAAGGAACACATCGATTAGCCGGCCCGAAGAGAAATGGTGTAACATTCTGTGGACTGATCAGAGTAAAATTGTTCTTTTCGGGTCTAGTGGTCGTCGACAGTACGTCAGATGACCCCCGGGTATTGAATTCAAGCCACAGTACACTGTGAAGACAGTGAAGCATGGGGGCGCAAAAATCATGGTATGGGGATGTTTTTCATTCTATGGTGTTGGACCTATTTATCGTATACCAGGGATCATGGATCAGTTTGAATACATCAAAATACTTGGAGATTATGTTGCCGTAGGCCGAGGAGGAAATGCCCCTGAAATGGGTGTTTCAACAAGACAACGACCCAAAACACACGAGTAAGCAAGCAACATCTTGGTTCAAGACAAAAATAATTGAGGTAATGGAGTGGCCAGCTCAACCCCCCGACCTCAACCACATTGAAAACTTGTGGGGTGACATTAAAAATGCAGTTTCTGAAGCAAAACCCAAAAATTCACAGGAACTGTGGAATGTAATTTGTTCATCCTGGGCTGAAATACCTGTTTTTTAGGTGCCAGAAGTTGGTTGACTCGATGCAACGCAGATGCGCAGCAGTTATCAAAAACAATGGTTATGCAACAAAATATTAGTTCAGTAATTTCAAGTGAAGTTAAATCTTGAAAAATTTCTTCGGTTTATACAGTAAGTGTTTGAGTCTGAAGAGAAAAATGTAGACACTGCTATTTTTTTTTACAGAATAATATTCCTTTTCTTTGCTTCCTGTAAAAGAATAACACAGACTTGAAAAAATGTGTTAATGCTTTGATTTGGAATTGAATGTGTAATGTTTCCACTACATTTGAAATATGGAACTAAAAGCTATTTAAAAATATTTGCTATTCATTTGAATACAACTGTATAGAATGTGCAGAACATTGTATCTAATAAAATTGGAACTGGTTGAGCAGCTGAGGCATGCAAGTTTGTGTTCATGTGTAAATTGCATGTGGTAATTACCAAGATCTCAAACATTATAAAAGTTTAATTCAGATAAATACACCCCTGTGTACAGGACAAAACATTTAAAAGTGTTAAAAAAACAAAAATCTTAGATCGTGTTGCATCAGCTTCTGCTGGGAGAGGGGGCAGGTCACTGCACGTTCGTGGACAAGGCAAACCATCCTTCATCCTTCAGCCTATCCACCTGTCACAAAATCATGAAGCACAAATGTCACCCCATCACCAGAGCATCTTGCTATTTCTCAAATCTTGCGAGTGCTATTGTACAGCATGTGTACCTGTCTCTGGAGAATTGGGGATCGGTTCTCTCCAATAGCACCATGCATAGAACTCCCAGACGCAAACCTGTAACACAGGAAAATGAGCCACCACACCAAACTTAGTCCCAGCACTGAGCGTACTTGTGACTCACCTGCACCCACCACTGCTGGTAACGGGGGGAAGGATCTGCTCAGGCACTGAGATAGTGGCGTCAGTGGTCCTTCTCTCACCATCTGTCAACAAGAGGAAGATATTAATGAGCGAAAGTAACACACACGGGAACACATTTTAACCCGCCACTTTTTAAAAAGATTTTTTTTAGCATTCTCAAAGCAGATATACAGAGTTAAATTAATAAAATAATTACTATCACAAAGGTACACAGAAGCACCATAAAATCAATACTAAAAAGCTTTTTAAAAAAGACTATTCATGAAAGAGTAACAATTACATGAACTGCACCTGAGGAGCCAGACAGAAGTGTAGGCATGGTGGGTGGGATTGGGGAGATGGAGGGTGAGACTGCGCTCATGGATGGGTGTGTCTGCTGCTCAATGATCTCCAACAGCCTGCACCGTGCTTCTGTGCTCTGCCTGTTGAGCTCCAAGAGGCGCTGTTCCATGCAGGGACCAGCAGAGGGTGCCTTTTCCTGCAACTGGCAACCACATTGACTAAACCGTGCACATACAAAAACCTCAGAAACACCATATACAGAATTGAACTTGGACCATGAACGCTGCCCTTCTCCTTCCCCATCTCACCTGTGCTGCTTGATGAAGGCCCGGATCCAGGGGCCCAGCTGGCTGTGTGCAGAACTGCTGGAGCTGTGCTCGAATAAGGGTGTTCTGCCGAGTTAGTTCGGCAATCTGCTGCAGTATAGCGGCTTGTGGCAGAACCTGCTTCTGGTCACTGCAGTAACGCTCCTGGCTGTGAACTGCTTGGTGCTGCAGGGACATGCCTTGCTCTGCTGGGACAGTATGGAGCTTATTCAGTTTTTATGCCCTGTGGAATTATTGGGCTTATTCATAAGATTCATAAGACTGCACCCTGTGTGACAGATACAGTTGGCAAGAGAGAGCATGCCACAAAAACGTCATATCCCTCCAATCCCAACCCCAGAGGAAAATAATTGAGCAGTTTCCATCGGAAGGTATTGTAAAAACAGTCAATTATAGGTCTTTAAACAGGAATCTAATAAAATATTAAAAACAATATGCACAATGCCAAAAAGCTGCTATGTGGCTTACTGCTCAGCCAACAAATTGAAAACCCGGATTTGGAGTTTGCCAAATGGGGAGAAAGTGCCGCACAGGAGGCCTCACTGGTTGCAAGCTATCTGGCGGGAGGACAAGCACGGCCACATGTAGAATCCTTCCTCCAAACGTGTATGTGTGCAGTCAACATTTCATCACAGGTAATGAACATGACATTATTTAATCAAGTAATTAGGTTAACTGATATCCTCATTAAGAGTCACGTATACCTGCCATTATGTGATGTCAAATTACAGGAGTCATTGGCTGTAATAGCATCTAGGTCAGTGGTTCGTCCTAGGGGAGCCCTGCGTATGCTGGTTTTTGTTACAACTAATCTCTTGTTCAATTAAGGTTGTTTAACACATAAGGTCTTTCACAATTTGTTCCGTAAACTTGTTAAGAATGCAGGTTTGACTCATTATCATTTACTTGGTCTTTGAATTTCATTATCCACCAAATGGTTAGTTTAAGTGGCCATATGTCCACACTTTCACGACAGGAGCTTCTTGATTAACCTAGCAACAAGCTGACCCACTACCTCTGGGAAGGCTGTCATTGTTTGTGTAATATGCGCTCAGAATAGGAATGTGGTTATGGGGTTTTATTCTTCATTGCATACATAACTATTTCGGACATGATGTGGTTTAAAGGGTAACTACACCCTAGATCACTTTTTGTTTTAGCTGTAAACGTGTTTGTATGCCTACCTTATAATGAAACTTATTCATCCATTTCGTTATTTCAAGAATTCTGAAATAATAACATAAATCAGGAGAAACTGGTAGAAAAGCGTCTTTGTGCTGCCCCTAACGGTTGAAATTTCCTTTCTGCTCCCCACACTGCCCCCGTCCCAATCGTGATGTCAGAGTACCTCTTTGGAGGTACCTCTATGTCAGATGGATAATATCCAGATGGGGAGGGAATATGACTAGAGAAGATGCCAACCATATCAACAAACTAATTAAGAAAGTAGGGTCAATGGTGGGCTTTCGTCTAGACAGTTTAGAGGTTATTTTTGAACAGCGCATTCTAAGTAAGTTTTAGAGAATTGAGAAAAATTACAGGATTATAGTCATCCCCTATATGGAACTCTTAGCAAGCAGCACAGTTTACTGGGAAATAGATTTATTGTACCAAAGTGTAGGAGTGAACAGTTCAGAAAGTTTTTTATACCAACAGCTATTAGATGCTTTAATCAGTACACTCGCAGTACACCAAGTAAAGATATTGGGATGAATACAGTACATTCTACTCTATCACATTGTATTATTCAGTTTCTGTTCCACCTTAAAAGTCTATCGCGAATCGTATATTTCAACTCATTTTTCAACTCATATTTTCAACTCAACTCAATTCATATAACTTAACTTTTGACAAGGCTGAAGTAATGTTAGAACTAATCTAATATCACACTGTGTTATTCTGAATTTAAATGAGAGCAGTAATCTAATAGGCTATGTCATTGTGTTATTCAGAGTTTAAATGAGATCGGAGTTGTTACAATAAGCAACACCGTATTATTCAGAGTTTCCGTTCCTCCACGTCATTGTGAAGCAAATTCCACGTCAGCACCCAGGGCCTGATGGATGGAGAAGTTCCTCGCAAAAGCCTGCAGAATGGGGTGGGTTTGGATATGGGCGGGGTTGGATGTCATACTCTAACCATACAAGGAGACTCGGGCGGGGTCAGAGAGAACATTGTCGCTGCAGCCTGCGGAATGGGGCGGGGTTGGATATGCTTCCAATCCCTTGAAGCAAGGGAAGGGAACGACAGGAAGAAAGAATAAAAATCGGATCCGAACAAAGCCCTGCAAAGCTCTTTCCAAACTAGTGAAGAAGTAGTTGATAATATATTTTTTATATTTTTTATTTTTATTGAGAACTGCGCACTCATCCGACAATTTCGGGAAGTAAAAACTACAACTTGTTGTACGAGAGTAGGATAGTTTACGAACTAGGTCTACTCTCTTTATTTTTGTTAATTCTATTAAATCTTGTGTATTCCACCAGAGCCCCATTAGCTAGAAATGAGTCCAGGTATATGCAAACAGGATATAAAATCAAATGTCCACAAGTTTCCTATATAAAATAAAAACTCCTGCATAATAACAAACTCATCCTCAACAACAAACTCATCCTCATGTTATCTCTCGCTCGTGTTAGGTCAAGCATAAATGGCTCATTTTACTCATGTGGAACAATAACTCTACTAAACAAACACTGTCAGACATCATTTCATACAACAACAAACAAAAAAAACTCGGAACAGATAATCCCAGACAGCTGCTATATGTAATTTTGCTGGCTAGCTTGCCATTGTTACAATATAGTAACGTTAGCTATATTCAGAGGGATTTGTTTTATATATATATGTATGTAAACATCGAACAAAAAGTTAGGAAATTTGTGTTTGGTAGATTATTTCTCTGTTGTAACAATGCTTCTTGGCAAAAAATTTATACCGTTGGAAAGCCTGTTTATTACCCTTTTAAATGGTGCCCCATTTGTAAGAAACATGCATTTGTGGGATGAGCAGCACAGCTGAGTATGTGGGTTGCGCCCATGTAAAATTTGCCAAATCTTCTCTGCCAATGCCAAACAGTTTACACCTGCACTGGAACCTGAACATGTGGAGGAACGTTATGTTCAGCGATGAGTCCAGATACTGCCTACGGAAGTTGGATCGTAGGGTCAAAGTGTGGAGAAGACGGGGAGAACGCTATGCTGATTGCTGCACCGATAGAGTAACACCTTTTGGTGGAGGCAGTGTGATGGTGTGGGGCGGCATCTCCATCACTGGAAAAATGAGGCTTGTCATCATTGGAGGCAATCTCAATGCAGAGAGATATCGAGATGAGATTCTGCAACCAGTGGCAATCCCATATCTCCAGTCTGGGACCGAACTCCATCCTCCAAGATGACAACGCTCGCCCCCACAGAGCGGGGTTTATCAGAGACTACCTCCAGAATTTGAAAGTAGAGAGAATGGAATGGCCTGCCAACAGTCCTGACCTCAACCCAATTGAACACTTGTGGGATCAGCTTGGGTGTGCTGTTCGTGCTAGAGTGACCAACACAACCACGTTGGCTGACTTGCGACAAATCCTGGTTGAGGAGTGGAATGCCATCCCACAGCAGTGTGTGACCACGCTGGTAACCAGCATGAGGAGGAGGTGCCAGGCTGTTGTGGCTGTGTATGGTTCTTCCACACACTACTGAGGCTCCTGACTGTTTGTTAAATTAATAAATTGTAAAAGTGCCAATATGTCTTGTTTCTTCCTTGTTACTGATAGACTTCAATCATCCAATCCACCAAACAACACCAAACAAGAGTCACTAGCAACAGCAGAATAAGCTGTTTGGCATTGGCAGAGAAGATTTGGCAAATTTTACATGGGCGCAACCCACATACTCAGCTGTGCTGCTCATCCCACAAATGCATGTTCCTTACAAATGGGGCACCATTTAAAAGGGAAATAAACAGGCTTTCCAACGGTATAAAATGTATTGCCAAGAAGCATTGTTACAACAGAGAAATAATCTACCAAACACAAATTTCCGAACTTTTTGTTCGATGTTTATATTATGTGTTTGTTGTGTGTGTTGAGACTAAGGACCACAACGGAAACTGTGTCTGTGACCTTTTGTGCTATCCTTAACATTTTTTATGATGCATGACTTGCTCTATCATGTATTTTAACAATTGTCCAATAAACTAAACTATACATATATAAAGTTAATATATAGAATTAATATATAAAGTTATATAGCTCAAATCACAAGGATTCACGCATTGCTGCTTGATTGTACGTTTCCTTAGATGCATTCTCAGTGCTGTTGGTAACATAACGGCACATTTTTTATAAAACGGTGAGTTTCAGTCAACACAGCCAATACACCTTAAATTTACTTCATACGTTGTTTACAATGTGCATTTTAAAATATTAATCGGATGAAAAACAATAAAATACAATTGACGACGCTATTTCAAAACCTCATGCTGTTTGTGTGAATGCACACTGGTATACCGGCAAAATAAATTCAGTAACGTTATACGGATGCATTTATGGCATAACACTTAGTATTTCGCACCATAACTTGCATGTCAACAAGAAGAGAAATGCTTCAAAAACCTCAACATAACTAAACAAAAAACGCACTGACTCTATGAAAGAGACTGTAATGTAAAAAAACGTACTTACTGGAATGTAGCTAGCTAAAGTTATATGAACAAACAAAGCTATGCTAAGATAAAAACATTGTACCAAGATGCCGCACCTACGCGCAGTGAAAATACCCCCGGGGCTCTCGCCCGATACGCACAACTGTATCTTCGTCACTTCTGAAGAGATTATAGTGTTTGAGGTCTTATCTGAACGATAATAATATTGGCTATTGGCTGGAGCAATTGACTGACAGGCTTATAACCCAATCTTAGCAAAGGATGCCTGTGTCTGGAGATCCAACTATCGATTCCCACTTCAGATAGGTCTATTGTACAATCAGTCAGAAAAATATACCCAATAGAAGGCAAAGTTTTGCATCCCTCCCTGCTCTGGCCAGGAGCTTGTCCGCACGCTCCAGGAGATCTCCAACCTGGGCACCAGGCATGCAACAGACCGCACGAGACCCCTTATTGTGCGAACAGACTATACTGTCTACACCACTAAGTATGGACTCCCCCACTATCAATAACTCTTTTCTTGGAGAAAGTGGTCATCTGGGTGCCCTGAGGCTTACCAGTCCTCCCACCCTCAGTGTCAAACGCCAGGTCCAATTGCTGCAAAGGCTGGAATCGGTTAGACACCACAACCTCTGTAGAAATGGTCCATGTGTGGTAGGCACGCCCTTTTCAACACGTGCGCCCTACTGTCACCATACTCTCTCTACTTCAGACAATCTATTAACACAAATGCTCCCCGAGCATACCTTATGAAAACTGAACTGATGTTTAAGATATCTAATGTTACTCTACTTTTCATGGTCATGGATCATAATCATAGTGTAGTGATGTGGTTACGTGTAGTGATGTGGTTACTTGTCGTGGATACAATGAGATAGAAGTCAGGGAATGACCCCCAGTCGACTGAACTGGAAAATTGGTCCACTCTGGCTCTGTTTGCCTAAATACCTTTACTGGTCTGTAACTGCATAAGGACAGCACTCGAGTCCCATTCGGCTCAGTTTGCCTAAATACCTTTACTGGTCTGTAACTGCAGAAGGACAGCACTCGAGTTCCATTCGGCTCAGTTTGCCTAAATACCTTTACTGGTCTGTAACTGCAGAAGGACAGCACTCGAGTTCCACTCGGCTCAGTTTGCCTAAATACCTTTACTGGTCTTTCGGAACGAACAAGTCAATGTAATTTGTTATAATGAAGTAGCAATGAGCTTGATCTAATATGGGTAGCTATTCACACCAATGACAGTCATGTTTTATCCCTCTATGGATTTGCCCACGTTCTTTGCCTGTGCCACATTGCTGACTATCAGTATGTAATTGTGAGGCTGATTTATGACCATAATATTTGCACATTTATAAAAAGGAGGTGGGTCTCACCAGTAGAGTGGGAGTGTGGATGCAGGCCGTTTCTCTGGCGGGGGGGTGACAGCAGCATTGCAGGGCCATGGGAGAGGTGGTCTCTGTGGGCTGGAGGGGGCAGGCTCTGTTCCTGCACTTTCCTCTCAACACGGTGTGGCTCAGCTCCCGACTCCACACAGTCTGTACATCCCAATAAAAAAAAAACACACTTGACTTAGCCTTTACAAGACAGATCCTACCCTTTACTCTGTATTCACACCACACACCATACACTTCCCTCAACATTAACACAATATACCATACCCTTTACATGAAATGCCCTACCCTTTACTCAGAATATATACACCAAACACCCTACCCTTTATTCAGCATATACACCATACACCCTACCATTTACTCAGCATATACACCATACACCCTACCCTTTAATCAGCATATATACACCAAACACCCTACCCTTTAATCAGCATATACACCATACACCCTACCCTTTACTCAGCATATATACACCAAACACCCTACCCTTTACTCAGCCTATACAACATTCACCCTACCCTTTACTCAGCATATACACCATTCACCCTAACCTTTACTCAGCATATACACTATACACCCTACCCTTTACTGAGCATATACACCATACATCCTACCCGTTACTCCGAATATACACCATACCCTTTACTGAGCATATACACCAAATACCCTACCCTTTACTCGGCATATACACCATTCACCCTACTCTTTACAACATGATGTGGCTCAGCTCCTGACTCCACAGTCTGTACATCCAAAAAACAAAAACCCAACTCTTGACTTAGCCTTTACAAGACAGATCCTACCCTTTACTCGGTATTCACACCACACACCATACATCATACACTTCACTCAGCATTAACACAATATACCATACCCTTTACATGAGGGTATGGTAGTGCCATAAAATAAAGTTGGCTATTTAGCTTTTTTAAAACTGATAATACATGAATTACGAATAGTTAGATATTATGTTATCTTGTTGTACCTAATTAGAATTAAATTTTATGTTAGAAACTTCATTACTACATTAGCTAGGCTACGTTATTCAAAATAATTGATTCCCATTGGGGGCTTCATACCCCACATAATGGGGGGGCGTCTTCCCTCTTACACTTTTATAGATTACAAAAAATATATTTGTTATTTTGTTGTTGAAATTAATGGATCACAATCCATATATTCTCATATTAACAGTAAAAAAGGTTTGTATATGTACATCCTTATTAAAAAATCTTATTTTGTACTGTCAAAATATGACATCAATAATAATTTCTTTCCACCACAAAAATTAGTGGGATGCTATTCAAAGATTAAAAAGGCCACTACCATCCAAGAAATTGGCTGAAATTGGCTGCATCTAGTAGTAATTACAGATGGAGGGCTTCTTACATGGGGCATTTTACCCCAGCTTACCATGAAGGTTGTTTCTATTGAAAATAATGGAATTGTCATGGACCAAAGCAATGAATAGGTGAGCAGGATTTAATTTATTATTAAATAAGGACATTCACAACACAACGCAAGCTTTTCATAGTAGCCTACATATATTGTCTTTATAAAATATAAAGCAAGTCAAATACCATGTACCCTACCCTTTACTCAGCATTTAACACAAATACCTACCCTTTACACGACACAATCTACCCTTCAGGGCCAGCCTGAAGCATAGGCTGTTGCCTATGGTGCTATCCAGATGAGGCTGGAAGGTACACTTCCAGATGAGAATTTGTATGTTTTTTTTGTAATCTTTTTGTCCTAAGAGAGAAATAAGAGTAAGAGAAATAAGATTCCTAAGTCTAAATATAAGATTAAAATGCTTATGAACCTTCGTGGCCATGGTGCCGGTGCCAAGATTTTTCTTAACTCAGATATTAATTTCTCCTGCAACCGAACTATGAGTGGAAACAACAAACTCCATGTTTTAGCTTTATTAGTACATGGCTCGTCACAACTCTGCCGAATACGGAGTTTCTAAGTGTCACTATTATCCCGTAGCAAGTCCATTTAACAAGCAACCCCCCACCCAGTCTCGCCTGCAACTATGCCTACAATAGCGTGTGTGTGAGATATTTTTTCATCACCAAAAAGTCGTATTCCGTCATAGCAACAACATAAACCCAACATTAGTCGTATGCCAAAAAAAGCCTGCTCACTCAAATGCAAAATAAACGTGAAATTATTGTGTAATTACACCACTTTAATTAATACCACTGTAATTCATTATTGTATCATTCTACTAGCAATATATGCAACTAAATATGAGCGATCATTTATTGTCTGGGACAATACATAACACTTTATAAAGCTATTACACTATCTGGAACATCGATGCGTAACACCCCCCACGCTCTGCAAACCTGCCTAATGCATTTGTTTTTATTAGTTATAGTTTTACCTGTTTCACATATTATGTACCTCTCAGTATTTCATTACAAATTTATTAGCATTTTTCCCAAAGGTTCTTTGCATTTATGGCACTTTATTTTTATCTAAATTATGAAAATAAACTAATTTTAGTAGTATTGTAAATGGTACAACTGTCTTGTTTCCTTTAAGCCATGTGGAATATTTGCAACTTGCTCTAAGAATTCCAGCTCATTTTTTAATTATAGCTGGGCTATATTTCTGCAGAATGCGACGTCCTGGAATAAGAAAACTATGGGTTTGCATTCATTATTACCCTATCCACGGTGGCCTACTAGTGGTAGTCGTTGACACCCAAATTATAACAACCTATTCATATTTCTCTGAAATCATAAATTAAATTACAACTTTAAAAAAAAGAAAAGAAAAAAAGAAAAAAGCCAGACATTTTATAGACTATAGCTAATGGTTAAAAGGGTAGAATAGGCTAGATGTTCTGGGAAATTTGGAAATAAGGTGACCTCTGTTATGCTGACATTTCTCATGTTTATAAGTCAAATTTTACAAAAATGAGTTGAGAATTAAGTGAGTTTATAGTATTTTATCAGGGGAAGTCTGCATCTGTCAATACACTACCAACATGATCTTGACCGCCTAATATGGTGGCCGTGCTGAGTATCTAGTTTTTTTATATCTACGGACTGAGCAACCAATGATCATAGCTGACCCTGCCCGTTTCATGTTGACTGACAGGCCGAGTTGTTTTGAAATAAATACGTCATGAAATAAATGCTCTGTGAAATAAATATGCCCTATGCCTTGAAATAAATACGAGTGGAAATAAATACGGCATGAAACAAATAAGAGATGTAAAATAATGAATATTTATTTAATTGATTATTTATTTATGTAATTATCTATTTCATTGCTTATTTATTTAATTTAGTCACATTTGGTCTTCCATAACCGAGAAACTGTGCTACGCCAATACATAGATCTAAATGGGGCAAAAATTGGGAGTGGAGGATGGGCATAATGCGTGTGCACTTGCAGACCGTCCAGCAGCAGAAGCGACAAATACAAACTTTGATACACATAAAAATATAGCTGACTGTCTATACTTTTCCATCTTTTTTTTTGTATAATTATAGATTCATTATGTGTATTTTTAATGACACAATTACACACAAATACTGACATTTAACAAACAATAACAAACATTTAACCACAACACTACTACTAATACTAATAATGATTACAAAAATAGTAAAATGTTGCCCACCATGAAATAATTTGGCAGAAAAACTCATTATAAATAAATAAATAAATGAGAATAAAGGTGGGGTGTACAGCAATATTTTAAGAACAGGTATAGATTCTAGATATTGTTCATTCATTATCCTTTGTACATGGTCATAATCGATTTTGTTGTATTAATACAAATACTTCATAAATAATTGGCATGGCAGGTATCCCATCCGCCAAGTTATGGCTTGGTGGGGAATGCCCCATACCTTTACAGCACCGAGAGTTTGGCACTTTTCAGGGTTTCCTACAGAAATAACCACAATGACCACAGACTTTCAGCCGTTAAAAACATTAACTTCTTCACGTTCTGACCTCATGTAACCACACATAATTCAGATGCAACTTCACACATCCACACAATAAAGCCCCAAACTTGGGTTATTTAGCAATTTTTCTCCTTCCTCTTCCGCTTCTTCTTGTTCTTCTTCCCATTTTTCCTGCCTACCCAGAGACCCTCACTACCTGCCTGCCTCCGTACCCTCAAAGAATAATTCTCCCCATTGGGTAACAACATTGCATACCTGCTCTCCCAAGCTTATCGCCCAATAAAAATAGCAGAATCACAGACAAAACCTCTATATGGCTCTGTGTATTCCATGAAGCTACTGTGGCCGACTGGTTACAGTTTCTGTCTCTCACACAGAGGATTGGGGGTTCGAGCCCAACAGGGCACAAGTTTATTTTAGACAAAAATAATTTTCAACTGTTAACTTGTTTGTGCTGACCCCTAGTGGCATAGACGCCTGCGTCCCAAAATGTAAAAACATCATTAATATGATTATTAATCATAATATTAATTGCTAGTTCTACGAGAATATGGATTTTATCACCATAACCCACATATCATCATAATCAGTACTTAATATCCTATCAGCGTTCAAAATATCACGTTTCTATCTGCCACCATTAGCTTGTAATTCATAAAAGTAGCATGCTATGCTGCTACACTGTTATCTACAATGGACCCGACCACATGTAAGATAGCAGACATTTAAACATATTTGAGAGGGAATTAAAGTTTTTATTTTATCACCAAAAATGTGATAAAATGAAATATGAAATAGTCATAACCTTACCTTTGGCTATGAGGATTAAGATGTCCCCTGCAAGAATCTGAGGTTATTTTTTGCCTTGGTTGACCCGTTTTTAATATTTAATCCTTGTTACAACATGTGACCATGCTCTAAAATGGCCGTGCGTAAATGATCGCATTCAAAAGACACAAACATGATTTTAATTGACACTTATATCGTCCAATAGAGCGCATCCTAAGCTTTCTGAAATGGTATGGCATTCCCATAGGTACATTTCAACAGCTGACCAATATCCATGTGTAACACAGGACTAGGTTGCATCCATTCGGAAGCCATTTTGGATCCGATTTCTACCAGTTTCAGACGCACAATGCCTCATCGTTATCATCATCCCGCTTATTCCTATTCAGGGTCACGGGGGGTGCTGGAGCCTATCCCAGCATGCATTGGGCGAGAGGCAGGAATACACCCTGGACAGGCCGCCAATCCATCACAGAGCACTCACACCATTCACTCACTCATTCATACCTATGGGCAATTTAGAGTCTCCAATTAGCCTAACCTGCATGTTTTTGGACTGTGGGAGGAAACCGGAGTACCCGGAGGAAACCCACGCTGACACGGGGAGAACATGCAAACTCCACAAAGAAAGGCCCTCGGCCGGGATTCAAACTCGGTACCTTCTTGCTGTAAGGCGTGCCGCCTGCCTCATCGTTATTACACGGAGATTCAAGTAGATTTTTTCAAGTGATAACTTTTTGTGCATAGGTTGAATTTTAGTCACAGTAGCCATGTAAAATATATATATTTTTTTTTTTGTGGCTAAATAGTAGCATAGGTCATATCATGTATTGTATCATTAGTATTTGGTACATATGCATTATGCTATCTTGAGCACACCAGAATCAATGGGCTATAAACTAACCTATGACATTTTTGCTGGCTGTCAATGGTAATCCAGTGTCACAATATTTTGTAATATTTATAAGACTAAAGTAACAAGTTTATATGTGACCAGGGTAAATTGTAGTCACAATTCATGTAAAATCTTTATTTATTCTGTGCTTGTCATAGACCCAAAGCAGTGGATGCAGACAATTGTTCAAACATGCCCTATAGTATAGTAATCTTTCTGTTTAATTTCTAAGTGCAACACATCTGAATCAAAGTATGTCCTATATAAATAATTTTCATTTTACAGTTTGATGTGGAACATAGTTTCATTCTCTGTTAAGATGAATAAACACAGTGCCAGAAATGCAGTAGATATGGATGATCACTTTAAGGGTCGTTTCTCCTGACAAATTTTCCTATTGAACTCTATGGACAAAATAAGTCAGGAGAAGAAACTCTTCAAGTTATCCATCCATATCTACTGCATATCTGGCAGCAGTGATGGTTTGAGGCTCGGTCACAAAAAAAAGGAAAAAAAATAAAAATAAATTAGTTTTAATGACTTCAACCTAAGTATATGTAAACCGACTTCAACTGTATCTCTGGTGTAATAGATTCTATTCTTTAATTTATATTGAATTAATCTGAGATTTTCTTTTGTTGTAATTACTCTTATGTTAAGTTTAAACCTTCTTTCCATATTGTAGCTACGTTGTTACTTTCAAAATCTTTATCCCTCTTTGCATATACTTTATCGAGAATCATATCACTGCTAAGTGATTTGAATATTGTTCTTTATAGTTTCCCTGTGAGATGTTTGTTATTTAAGTAAATCAATATCTCATCTATGGTGCTATTAACTTCAGTCTGAGAAAGAGAGAAATGATTTATGATCAGGCCTTTAATTTGAAGATGCCTAAATAGCTCATCATCTTCTCATTTATATTTCCCCTTTATTTGAGTGAATGACATGAATGTAGTAATTTCCATTAATTATTGTATTTGTGAAATACCTGAGGTTTCCCATTGCGTCCAGTGGAGCTTTTGGTTTTGAGTGGTAAGCCTGGGGTTATTCTATATCCCAGTGTTTCCTGGTATAGCAATATCTTCTTTAACTTTTTTCTTAATATTGATCCAGGAACGTAAGGTGTTGTTAATAATGAAATTATCAATATTTTTACCTTGTTTTTTTGAAAGAATAGATTATTTGGCGCTTTCGTTCATTATTGATATTGATCCATTGTTCTTCTGCTGAATTGTGGATAATTTGATACAAATAAAAACTCTCGTATAGTTCCAGGTCTGGGAGGTTTAGACCTCTCTCATTTCTTGGAAATTGTATGAGCCTTATTTGACCAGATAAAAGATGTGACCCATTCATGTATTGATTTAAAGTAGGATTTTGGAGAAATAATAGGTATTGTTAAAAAAATAAACAAGAACTTTGGTAACCATATTGTTCTGAAGAGATTCGTTCTACCAATAATATTGAGTGGAAGATCACACCATTTTTGAAGATTTTTTTTTAAATGAATAGAAGATTGTAGAATAGAATAATTGTTTTTTGTTTGGGCTAATATAGCATCCCAAGTATTTAATACTTTGTCTACCTCTGGATATGCTTCCAGAGTTGTTATTTAGAACCATAATTTCGGTTTTATACTTATTAATTTTTAATCCTGACAATTTTGAGTATTCTTCCAGAATATTCATAAGTTAGGGTACAGAGGATTCTAAATTTGTGAAATAAAGTAAAAGGTCGTCTGCAAATACAGGTGCAGCTCAAAAAATTTGAATATCGTGAAAAAGTTCAATATTTTTTGTCATTCATTTCAGAAAGTGAAACTCATATATTACACATCGTGAAATATTTCAAGCCTTTATTTCTTGTAATTTTGATGATTATGGCTTACAGCTAATGAAAACCCAAATTCAGTGTCTCAGAAAATTAGAATATTGTGAAAAAATTCAATATTGGAAACTCATGGTGTCACACTCTAATCAGCTAATTAACTCAAAACACCTTTAAATGGTCTCTCAGTCTGGTTCAGTAAGTTACACAATCATGGGGAAGACTGCTGACTTGACAGATGTCCAGAAGACAGTCATTGACACCCTCCACAAGGAGGGTAAGCCGCTAAAGAAGCTGGTTGTTCACAGAGTGCTGTATCCAAGCATATTCATAGAAAGTTGAGTGGAAGGAAAAAGTGTGGTAGGAAAAGGTGCACAAGCAACAGGGATAACCGCAGCCTTGAGAGGATTGTCAAGCAAAATCCATTCAAGAATTTGGGGGAGCTTCTCAAGGAGTGGACTGAGGCTGGAGTCAGTGCATCAAGAGCCACCACGCACAGACGAATCCAGGACATGGGCTACAAATGTCGCATTCCTTGTGTCAAGCCACTCCTGAACCAGAGACGTCAGAAGCGTCTTACCTGGGCTAAGGAGAAAAATAACTGGACTGTTGCTCAGTGGTCCAAAGTCCTCTTTTCAGATGAAAGTAAATTTTGCATTTCATTTGGAAATCAAGGTCCCAGAGTCTGGAGGAAGAGTGGAGAGGCACAGAATCCACGTTGCTTGAAGTCCAGTGTGAAGTTTCCACAGTCAGTGATTATTTGGGGTGCCATGTCATCTGCTGGTGTTGGTCCACTGTGTTTTCTGAAGTCCACAGTCAACGCAGCCATCTACCAGGAAATTTTACAGCACTTCATGCTTCCTTCTGCTGACAAGCTTTATGGAGATGCTGATTTCATATTCCAGCAGGACTTGGCACCTGCCCACACTGCCAAAAGTACCAAAAGCTGGTTCAATGACCATGGTATTACTGTGCTTGATTGGCCAGCAAACTCGCCTGACCTGAACCCCATAGAGAATCTATGGGGTATTGTCAAGAGGAAGATGCGACACCAGACCCAACAATGCAGACGACCTGAAGGCCGCTATCAAAGCAACCTGGGCTTCCATTACACCTCAGCAGTGCCACAGGCTGATCGCCTCCATGCCACGCCGCATTGATGCAGTAATTCATGCAAAAGGAGCCCCAACCAAGTATTGAGTGCATAGAAATGAACATACTTTTCAGAAGGCTGACATTTCTATTTAAAATATCCTTTTTTATTGATATTATGTAATATTCAAATTTTCTGAGACACTGAATTTGGGTTTTCATTAGCTGTAAGCCATAATCATAAAAATTACAAGAAATAAAGGCTTGAAATATTTCACTCTATGTAATGAATCTATATAATATATGAATTTCACTTTCTGACATGAGTGACAAAAAATATTGAACTGTTTCACAATATTCTAATTTTTTGAGCTGCACCTGTATATATTTTTTGCAAACTGAGTAATATTTAGACATATGTGAGTATTAGTTTGGATGTGTATGTTTTGTATAAACCCTGTCTGATTACAGTGTATAATACTGGGTAAAATCTTGGCAATTGCTAATCAGTTTAGAAATTAGTTTCATGTCACAATTAATGAATGAAATAGGTCTATAATCTGCTGGAGATTCTCCAGAGCGGACTGGGTTTGTTAAAACTGAAATCACTGCTTGATACATGGAATCTGAAAATGAATAGCAAGAAATAATGTTATTAAACATTTCCATAAATAGTGGAGATAGGCCATCCCAGGGGAATCCATCAATTCCAATTAAGGTATCTTTCACTTCAGTTGCTGTTATTTCCTTTACCAATTCTGTTCTTTGTTGTATAGATAACTGATTTCATTTGATCGAGTTCAAGAAAGATTCTGGGTTCTAATTTATTTCTGATGTACAAACCCAAATTCCCAAAAAGTTGGGGCAGTATGTAAAATGCACATAAAAGCAGAAAGCAGTGATTTGTAAATTCTATTTTACATATATTTAATTGAAAACGGTACAAAGAAAAAATATTTTAACCAGGCCTCAGTGGCGCATGGTTGGTTGGGGGGGCACCATGTATAGATCTTGCCTAGTGCTGCTAAAAGGCTATGGCCGGCCCTGCTACGCTGTACGCAGAATTTACAGCAGACTGATAAATAAAACGTGTACTTACATGGGACTGTGCTGTCGGAGTTATGTTCCGTGTCCCACACACACTGCTGCAGTTGGCCCTTTGAAAGATCACCACCCTCATCATCATCACAAACACCACCTTATTCAGTACCATCACGGCATTCAGCAGCAGGGAAAATTTCCAGGACTTCAAGTGAAATATGTAGTGTTTGAATCTGAATCTGTACCTGTAGGACGAGGCTCTCCTCCCGCAGGGTTAGGGTCTCAGCTGTGAGGGCGTCAATCAGACACCTCTGCTCCATCACCTGCTCCTCTAACCTCTTCCTGTCCTGCACTTCCCTCTGTATCTCCTCTCTGCTCTGTACATGCACAAACAACCACAAGAAGTGTTTGTGTGCCCGTGCATATGTGTGCGTATGTGTGTGCGTATGTGTGTGCGTATGTGTGTGCGTACGCGTGTGTGTTTGCTGTACCTGGCGGAGGCAGCGTGCTAGTCGGGTCACAGTATGCAGCAGTGACACCGAGAAGCCGGTGAGACTGGGAGGACTGTTGTCTGTACTCGCAGACCCAATGGGCTCCTGCAACTCCAGAGAGTCCAGTTCTGCCTCCACCTCTTCCAGCATGCACTGCAGTAGATTCAAGCTGGACCGGTTCTCAGTCAGGCTGTCATGTCCCAGAGGTTCACCACAGCACTGCCTGCTGTTGTTGGAGAGCCCACTGTTCTTGGCTACAAATATGCAGAGAAGAAAATGTCATAGATGCAGAATATGAACTGTGACAGCACTGTGCTTAAAGGTGTCCCGCACCCAGGAGACTGTACAGCCACAGATATAAAACCATAGATATGACATATCATGTAATGTAATAGTAATTTTGAATTCTGAAATGGAACAATTTGGCAGCCATCTTACCTGGGTACCGCTATATGGTTGATGCTAGATTGGAGTTGTTGGAAAGTGTATTTTGTCACTTTTGAGGGAGCTAAGCTATCTGGTCTAACCCACTTCCAGTGATTGCGGCTAAGCTAGGCTAACGGTGCGGGTCTCTCTGCTTCTTACTGCACGTGCACACAAAAAAAGGGTATTCATCTTCTTGTCTGACTGGGGAAGATGGCAAATAAGCCAATTTCCCAAAATGTTGGCGTGTTTCTTTAACTACCACAGCAGAGTACGTAACACCCAGGTCCCTCCGGGCTATCCAATCTAGCATCAACCATATAGCGGTACCCAGGTAAGATGGCTTCCAAAGAGAGCAAGAGAGAGAGAGAAATTCCCTCATTAAAATTAAGTACCATCTCTCAAGGCAGGGACTCAGGGAAACTAATAATTTGATATAAATTACAACTACAAAAATCTAATACAGCTCGTCAAAAAAAGGTCAATATTATTTATGGTTGAACATCAAAAAAGAACTTGTCTCCACACTGAAAGATATATTTCTCTGTGCGGTGTACATTCCTCCCTCAGAATCCCCATATTTCAGTGAAGAGGTCTTCCCTAACCTCCAGAAAGAAACAAGCCATTTCCAGGCCCAGGGAAATGTGCTAATCTGTGGGGATCTGAATTGTAGAACCGGAACACTGCCGAACATCACCAGCACAGAGGGAGACAACTACTTTACCGGCAAAAACCCCTTCAATTAATTACATTTCTCCAAAAAAACCATGACAGGGTAATCAACCAAATGGTAAGGAACTCCTGCAGCTCTGCTGTAGACTGAGTCCGTACATTGTCAATGGTAGGATATGAGGGGATTCTTTGAGAAGGTACACCTATTGCTCACCTCTTGGCTGCAGTACAGTTAATTACATGGTCAAAGATACGGACCCTTTCTCTTTCAGATCATTCACGGTCAAGCCACTAACCCCTCTGTCGGATCACAGCCAAATTACTGTGTATCTCAAAAGGACAGACACTAACACCACCACACACACAGCCCAGTAAGCTGTTCAATTTCCAAAAATCATACAGATGGGCCAAAAACAGTACTGAGGAATGCCAGAAAGCAATCAGTAGCAAAGTCATTCAAAGATTATGCGATACCATATACTCACAGTAAAGAAGGAGTCAACCAGGCAGTGGATAATATAAACCATATATTTAGAAAAACTGCTAAAATATCTCATTTGAAAGTATCACAAAACAAACAAATAAAACCAAAAGAAGACAACTGAGTTTGATGCAGAATGTCAAAATATAAGAAAAGAACTGCGGAAATGATCAAATCAAAAACCCTGATTTGCACCTTTGCTACTGTGAGACACTAAAACACTACAAGCACGCTCAGAACCAAAAAGGCACTATACATTCGTAAGCAGCTGACACTAATTGAGGAGTCCATAAATTCTAACAATTTCTGGGAAAATTGGAATACACTGAATACAACAAAACCTGAACAATTGGCCATTCAAAATGGAGATATAGACTAAAGATTTCAAAACACTCTATGAAACAATACATCTGGGCATAGCATCAGAACAAAACCACAATTTTTTTTACAAACATTAGAACTGGCAACAAAAGATAACCAGAACCCATTGAATTCCCCCATTACTGAACAGGAGCTGCTAGAAAAACTTCAGGTCCTCAAACCCAAAAAAGCTTCTCAAACCCAAACCCTTAAATGAGATGCTCAAATACACCAGTCTCAAATTTCAACAGGCCATTCAAAAATGAACTTACTTCCCTGACTTCTGGAATCAAGGGCTTATAACCCCAAGGAGGTAAATTGGATCCCAACAATTACCGAGGCATTTGTGTGAACAGTAATCTGGGGAAGGTACTTTGTAACATCTTTAATACAAGACTTATAGACTTCCTGAACTCATTCAGTGCCGTGGGGGCGACTTTAGTTGACGAACATACGAATGGTCTAAAGTGCCGAGGGCAACTGAAGTCGACCATAGTTTTTTTTTGTTTTTTTATCTTTACTCTGCTACACCAGTCAAGAATTCTGAATTTGAGTCACGAAAAATGAAACTATGACCAATTTATAATGGCGTTATTTTACCGTCTTTTACCCTGATTTGCTTTTTTATTTTAATTTTTACTTAATTTTTTTTTACATGGTTCTAGATGGAAATATTTGAAGTTTTATTTATCCCATGTTTAAAAAAATTAATGAAATTAAATTTTTAAAAACCCTCATGTCTCACCATCTAAACCAACATCGAGGCGTCCCCGTCAATTTGTACAAACACGTTTCTGCGCCAGTGACCAAGAATATAAAGAAATTCAACACAATCAAGTGGGCAATATATCAAACTATGCTGCTACTGTCTGAGTAACGGGAAAAAATGACTCTCCTAGCTTTCAGTTGTTCCATGATCGTCTGGTAAACATTTGAATCATGGACAGTAGCCTACCATCAATGAGATTTATAATATCCTTTTCCCGATTTATATTTAATAATTCTCTGATTTACACTTCTGTCCAATTATTTCCCATCTCCTCCAGTGACCATTGTTTTGTTGGTTCCGTTTTTAATTAGTCCCTCACACCACAGATTTTAGCCTACTATGTTATTTTTGCCTCAGGATAACCGTTTCTGTTTGAAACAGTTGATACAAAGTAACTCACGTGAACAACTGATTTGTACATTTCGGGCATCAAAAAATATTGGACAGTTTAACAATGTAGAATAAAGTATTCATTTTTAATATTGGGTCACATACCCTTTGCATGCCAAGACTTACTGATGTCTGTGACCCAACGATATCAAAAGACCCTTGATATCTTATTTTCTGGTACTCCTACAAGCGATACTATATCCTCTCTGCATTTACAATTACAATTTAGCTGTACATTACACTGGAAAAGTATAGAACATACTTATTTTTTTTCCATAGAGTTCAATAGGACATTTTGTCTGGAGAAGAAACCCTTCAAGTTATCCATCCATATCTACTGTATTTCTGGCAGCAGAGCCATTTAGCCAACCATGTGTTCCATACTGTTTGTGTAATTTACAGCTAAATCTAGTCCAACCCCCCAATTCCCTTAGAGATCCATTCAAATTTATAGTATCGCTTGTAAAAGTACCAGAAAATAAGATATCAAGAGTCTTTTGCCAATAATTGTTAAAAATAATTATTTCTTGATGAGGGATTTTTTTTTCTCATAATGTACTTAATTTGAAGCTTGGATTTGTCTCATATTTTTCACCAAACTAAATTTTTTATTACCCTTTTTACTCGGGGTGCCAATAATAGTGGAGGGCACTGTATATCTGAAAATGTCAATAAAGCATTTTGAATTTGAATTTGAGAGAGAGACCCTTAAACCAAAGAAAATCTTTACTCCCCAGCCCTTAAACTCAAGTGAGATGTACAACAAGACCCTCCCCTGTACATGAGCATAAGGCTTGCCCCACACACCAGGCTACCTGTAAACCACTGAGATCATTTTGAAGCTGGGCATGGGCATGGGCATACTCCACATGGAACCGTGCTTCCACAAACCCTCTAAAAACCAACAGCGGGTCTGCGGGCACGCTCTCTTTAATTTTGTTTTGCCTCGTCACCCACACTGCCAGCTTAGCCTGGCCAAACAAAAAATGTATCAAACAACATTTTCTTCTGTGTACAAAACTGTACCCTGACCCAAAAACAAGGGAAGACTAAAATTAAGCCCCAGCCTCCCACACAATGCCTTGCACAAACAAGTCTCGTAACCTATGGCATTCTGTGAAAAGGTGAACAACCGTCTCCATTCTAAAACAAAAAGGGCACCCCGTACTCTTCCCCGGATCTAAATGGGTTACATGCACATTGGAGGCAATGGCCCCATGGATCAGTCTCCACTATAGATCCCCAGACCTCTTTGGTAGAGGTTGTTTATAAAATAAAAAAAACCTTCCATCCACCTGCTCGCATATATACAGGTGCAGCTCAAAAAATAAGAATATCGTGAAAAAGTTCAATATTTTTTGTCACTCATTTCAGAAAGTGAAACTCATATATTATATAGATTCATTACACATAGAGTGAAATATTTCAAGCCTTTATTTCTTGTAATTTTGATGATTATGGCTTACAGCTAATGAAAACCCAGAGTCTCAGAAAATTAGAATATTGTGAAAAAGTTAAATATTGGAAACTCATGGTGTGACACTCTAATCAGCTAATTAACACAAAACATCTGCAAAGGTTTCCTGAGCCTTTAAATGGTCTCTCAGTCTGGTTCAGTAGGCTACACAATCATGGGGAAGACTGCTGACTTGACAGATGTCCAGAAGACAGTCAATGGGTGCGTTTACATGCACTCAATATTCCGATAACTGGGAGTAATCCCAACATGGCAATAATACAATAAATGCGTTTACATGCACTTAAGTAATGCGATAATGGGAAAAATCCAGGTTTACATGATTGTCAATATTCCGATTTCTTTCCCTGAACGCGATGTGCAACTCAAACGTAAATTAGAAACACATATTAGCCTAACGTTATATATTATAACTTACATATTTTAACGTTTTCACATAACGTGATTATACTTCCTGCTGGGTTGCTAGAAACAGCACGCGGGTTGTTATGCGTAACCGTAAATTAGTAAACACATTAACTATAGCCTAACGTTAGTTACATAAGAAAGAACAGTAGCCTATAACGTATAAGAAAGTAACGTTAAACATGGTAACGTTAGACAGGAATGCTCTTATGGGTTTCGTCGTTATATGGCAGATGTTATGGTTGCGGGTGGCAACTAACACTGTCCTTCAAGCGATCTGTGTTATGAGCAGAAGACGACGAAGAGCTTTAACGTAACAACAAGCGCTGATTATTGGACCCAGAATAGGCCTTCCTCCGGCACTGTTAAGGACCCGGTCGTGCTGGATGCGCGTTAAGAGCAAGGACTGGTGGGAGAGAGTGGTGCTAAATGAATTCACCGATTCAGACCGTAGACTTGTGGACACCAAACTGGTTCGCTATCAGCCTGTACTCCCCGCAGCTACCGAGTTTGTACAGCGCTATTGCGACTCGCATTTGAAGAGGTACAGCTGGACGCACTGTCACTTCGTCAGGGCTCATTATGTTCTGTACCAAACCACAAAGTTTCATAAATGATCTCCGAGCCATCCTGAAGTTGCCTCTCCATTCTGAATCGGTGAATTAATTTACCATATGACGACGAAACCCATAAGAGCATTATTGAGTGCATGTAAACGTGCTCATTATTTCCGCGTTTCTAACCTTTTTCCCATCTATGAGATGAAGTATATTCCTCTTTATTATTTCGGATAACATTAGGAAGGTTTCCTCCTCGCTCCAGAAATGACTTCTCCGGTTGGTTGACATCTCTCTCTGACCACTCTCATCTGTTTTGACGTTAGCGTTACGTTACTAACAATATCCGGAGTGGCTGTTGCTGTCAAACACGCACATGCGCAGATTTAAAAAAACGACCGAGATCGGAATAAGCGTTTACACGCAACCAATAAAACAAAAAACACGGCTTTTTAATAAAACAAAAACAAAAGCTTTTCGGAATATTGCGTTTACATGACAATTTGAATAATCCGATAACAGCCATATTCCGAATATGATCGGAATATTGAGTGCATGTAAACGCACCCATTGACACCCTCCACAAGGAGGGTAAGCCACAAAAGGTAATTGCTAAAGAAGCTGGTTGTTCACAGAGTGCTGTATCCAAGCATATTCATAGAAAGTTGAGTGGAAGGAAAAAGTGTGGTAGGAAAAGGTGCACAAGCAACAGGGGTAACCACAGCCTTGAGAGGATTGTCAAGCAAAATCCATTCAAGAATTTGGGAGAGCTTCACAAGGAGTGGACTGAGGCTGGAGTCAGTGCATCAAGAGCCACCACGCACAGACGAATCCAGGACATGGGCTACAAATGTCGCATTCCTTGTGTCAAGCCACTCCTGAACCAGAGACAACGTCAGAAGCGTCTCACCTGGGCTAAGGAGAAAAAGAACTGTTGCTCAGTGGTCCAAAGTCCTCTTTTCAGATGAAAGTAAATTTTGCATTTCATTTGGAAATCAAGGTCCCAGAGTTTGGAAGAAGAGTGGAGAGGCACAGAATCCACGTTGCTTGAAGTCCAGTGTGACGTTTCCACAGTCAGTGATGATTTGGGGTGCCATGTCATCTGCCGGTGTTGGTCCAGTGTTTTCTGATGTCCACAGTCAACGCAGCCATCTACCAGAAAATTTTAGAGCACTTCATGCTTCCTTCTGCTGACAAGCTTTATGGAGATGCTGATTTCATTAAAAAAATATTGAACTTTTTCACGATATTCTAATTTTTTGAGCTGCACCTGTACATCAGTGAACACCCCCTGCCACTTATCCTGCCTGACGTCAGTCAGTTCTGTCAAGTGGGGACCCTTACGCAAACAACATACAAACCCCAATCCAATGTGAGTATGTATGTGAAATACCAAATTTCGTGCAAATAGCATTTTAAGTAGCATTTGAAGTGTTTAACAAAAAATGCAAATTAGCAGAAAATCCAATATGGCAGACTTTATGGGTCCTTGAGGCAAATTTGTTCCTAACGAGGAGATGGAACAGTGCACCAAATTTTGTGACTCTAGATCAAATGGAGCGTCGGGGCTGGGTGTGTGAATGTCAATCTGAGTCATCATTTTATGGACCCAAGAGTTCAACCATCCCAACAATCCTACCAAGTTTGGTGATTCTGGGCCCTACCAGCTTATGTTATTTGTGGTGAAAGGGGTGAAAAAAAAAAAGAAAGAAAGCCAAAACAAAAGGGTTCCAGCAGTTGTGCTGCTTGGACCCCTGGAAAAGAATAGGAACAAAAAAATTGTGTAACTATAATAACTAAAGCTAAACGTAAAGCTTTAGGCACAGAAATGTTCACAGAGTCAGTCCAACATTAGGTTTGTGTCATTTTATTTTCTAACTTGTAGCGCTGTCTGTCTGTCTTGGTACCTTGGTACCTCATTTTATACTCAACTAGTAGTCTTATCAATAGCATTTACCAACTAGCTAGTGTTGTTTTGACAAATGTCTAAATTTGAAGGTATTTCCCATTTGATGTTGTAGATATCCACTGCAGCCATCACCCTAATATAATGGACTTCAGCACGTCCAAGGTTTGTGGTGCTTAGAGCGGCAAAATGTGAAAAAACAATGTCTCTTTCCAAGTATAATGACACGGTTACTCACAAACATCCACTGACCTTGTGGTGCATGTTTTTTTTCTTCGAAAAACTACTTATGCAAACTGTGTATATCCACAAAAAAAGTCTTCTGGGGCTTATGTCAAAACAGTGCGCCCTAGAGTACGGGCATGGTACTTTGTGCAGATATACGGTCGGTGTACTTAGGCAGACAGTAGTTTTTGAAAAAACCGTGCACAACAAGGTCGGTGGACATTCATATTACCTGGATGGATAGATGGCACTCTGTACATGTAGAAACATATCAAAATAAAAATTTTGGGTGAACTGCCCCTTTAAAACTGTCAATCAATCCTGGATGAACTGACCCCAAACTCAGCATCTTCATTGGCTGCATTGGTGTCTGGATATTTGGCCTGTCCTCTATGAATGTGCCAAATAACACAAAAAATCCACCAAGAGGTTCTATGGGCTGCCATAGACTCCCATGGCAGAAACTATAATAATAGTGAAAAATTCTAACAATTACAAAAAAAAATGCCTACACACCATTAGCGCATAGCCCCTAATAACACCAGAAAATACAATAGGGTTCCAGCAGCTTCGCTGGGTGTATCCCCAATAATAGTTACAATGACTGCAAGCAGCGATTCATGGGGACAGAGCAGCATAAGCAGCATTTATCAAACACAAAAATTGGCAAACAATTCAAAACAGAGTTGACCCAATCAGCATTAAAAATAGAAATCAATTAGAAGGTCTTATTAAAGTCTGTGGTAAGGTCGCTGGCATGACTTTAAACAGTCTAAATGACCTGTATAAGATCAGGTCCTTGAAGAAAGCCCGTGCTGTCCTGGCTGATCCGAGCCATCCGCTTTTTAAAGCGTTTATGTTGCTCCCTTCCGGCCGCAGATTTATTGTGCCAAGGTGCAGGACCAACAGGTTCAAGAACTCTTTTGTTCCTGCTGCTATTGGCCTTCTTAACAACATAAAGTGAGTGACATTCTTTGTTTCGTACTTCTCGCCCTGTAGTCTGTTTTATGATATTTATTGTTTGCACTTCTTGTCCTGTTTATTTGTTGTTTTTGTTTTGTTTTGTTTTGTTACTGCTGGCTGTGAAACTAATTACCCCTAGGGGATAATAAAGATATCCTTGACCTTGACCCAAAAAGCTAAAATCTATGTTTCTAATCAGGGCTTTGGTCATTTGGTGATTTAGTAGTAGCATTTTAAGTGTTTTTACAAAAAATGCTAATTAGTGGAAAATCCAATAAGACAAATGGGGAGAAAAAAGAAAAGAAAAAAGAATCAACAAATAAGGTACCAGCAGCCTCGCTGCTCAGTCCCCTAATAATACTAAAGAATTCAATAGGGTGCCTCGAAACTTCTGTGCTTCGACCCCTAATAATAATAACACCACCAGGAAACATTATAGGGTGCATCGCAGTAATAATAGTAGTCATTATAACCGTAATAATAGTTATAATAACACCAAGAAATACAATGGGGTGCAACTTCAGTGATTGGTCCCCTAATAATAAATAAATAAATAAAATAGAGTTACAGTTCCAGCAGCTTCGCTAATCACACCAAGAAATACCGTAATGGTGTCATTTGTTTTTTAGTCTTTTTTGTGCATCTTTACTAATTGCCAATAATTCTAAACCTGACCATATGTTTGGAGGAAGACATACCCGCTTGTTGCTCTGGTGCAGGGGTGGTGTGGGGGCCGGGAGATGGGGGTGGTTCCCGTCTTACTTCTGGACCCTGGGCCTCCTCTTGCAGTAACCGCCCAAACCTGCAACCATGCAAATCAGTGCCTGATATAGATAGATCGGCAGTTATTAAGAAAAGGGTAGGTGTTGTAAAGAGATCAGTAGATGCTGCTGTGAGTACATGTTGATACCTGCTCATGTCCACGCTGGAGCTGAGAGTTGCGGAGGATGAAGCATTGGGTTCATCTTCCTTATATTTTCTTCCACTATCATCTTTAAAATCATTCAGGGCCTGGAACATATACTGCAGTTTTACGAGTACATAATATGTATAAGGACAGAATTCACACTTATAATTTTCCCTCACAGTGATAATGGTACGCCATATTGTTATTGCTTAAATCTTTTTCACTTTTAAAATTATTTATTTATTGATTAATTAATAAATTTTTAATTTGGCATCTCCAATCCCACCCGAATTCTGAATTTCCAATTTGCAACCTATGTACAAGTGTGCTTATATACGCCCCCCTGCTGCCGGCTCGAGTGAAGACCATTCAAAAAAAGTTAAATAATGAATAATAAACAAAAATAATTTTTAAAAAGACTCTATGCGTATACATAGAGCAAACATGGGTTGCTGAAGCAATGAACACCGCTATCCCCGCTCAATGAATATATCTCTTGGGCGACATGAAGCAAATTGTGCACTGCCCCTGCAGGGCTGCCGGACCCAGTCAGCAATGGTATTTTTTGACAGCTATTTTCCAAACAGTATTTCCCCACTAACTCTCCCCCCTGGTCCTTTATCCACCCAATATTTCATAGTAAGCCTTTTCTACACACTCATTCACTCACAGCCATTCCAGATATGCACAAATACAAACTGAATGCACCGACACACCAAGGTACCTGGGGATCCATAATGGACTGGCTCAGAAGGGACAGTGGAGTTGGAGCTTCTGGCCTCAACAGCACCGGAAGGTCTGGGTCAGGTGCAGAGTCAGGGGCCACAGTCACATTAGGGAACCCTTGGACCCCAGAAAAATTCTCTCTTTACCAGACAGAACACTGTACCCCCTATCCACACACGCACAAGCACAGTATTGTGTCAATGTCTTAAGAATAGCATCATTTATTTTATATGTGAGCAGAGCAAGGAAGAGAGCAGACATATTTTCAAGGAGCACAGAGTAGATTAATGTAATTTCAGAACATCAGATTGTACATCACCACAGTGCAAAAATTCTGCATCTAGACTGCTTTAAGTTGGAAGTTAGGCAAGTATTTTTGCAAAGAAATTACCCAAAATACAATAAAAAGCATACTATGTAGAGCCTGACCAATATACAGGCCTATTACAGGAATATTAGTACTGGCACATATTCAACCGATGAGGCACCAATACAACAATCAGGCATGTGATTGGCAAAAGGAGAAAAAGCCTGAAAATATAGAGCGCAGAACAAGGCGCAGAGCTGCGTGACAATCATGAATTACTTTGCCTTAAAAGTTACATTTAGAAACAACAAAAATAGGTCTTGTTTTCATAAAACATAATTTATCATTTATAAGCTATTACACTCTGCATTATGGTATGTGTAATAGGCTACACTGACTAGTGTTTTATGAAAAGACAAATATGCTCTTATTTTGGTTGTACTAGCTGAATAATAAATGGGCAAAAAAAAACTGTGGTTAAGCTAATGTACTCCACAACTGTGTCTGAGAAGACAGTATGAATGGTCGGCAAACTGTTCATGAAATTAGATCAACAGTAGACTAGAGCCGTGACTGGGAAAAGATGAATGCAAGACGCATGGGCACATCTATTCATGTGCGCATTTTATTCATCATATAAAATAAGAATTCCATCATAGCAACAAAATAAACCCAAAAATTGCCTGATCGCATCCCAAAAAAGCAGTGCAAAATAAACATGGGAAAGCATTCTCATTCTACCATGTATTCTACTCGCAATATATTTTACTAAATATGAAATCAATATACAATTTACAGTTTTACAATTTACAATACAAACTTTGTATTTGTTTATTTTCATAATTTAAGTCAAAATAAAGTGCCACAAATGCAAAGAAACTTTGGAAAAAAGCAACAAAAATAAAAGGTTTCTCATTAGTTTGCAATGAAATACAGAGAGCTACATATGTGAAACAGGTAGGTCTATACAGTGCCTGGATCATAAACTGTGACCACAAGTGTGCAAAATCTGAGGATGATATGCAGAACTACTAAAGATCTATGATGCAGAATAAAGGCACTGTACCCTGTTGTCCATTAGTGTCTCCGAATCTATCCAAATGGCTAAATTGTGCACTGCTCTAAATAATAAAATAATGATATACTTAACTACAAATCAAATGTTTTGGATCATAAAACTCACTTTTGCATCTTTTTCAAGTGGGAATTACTTTTCATCAGTATAGAGGGGTGGATATCTAGTCAAGCCGGAAAGTCTGCAGACCCCTTTCACCTTCGCCACGTTTTATTACGTTAGACATATTCTACAATAGATTGAGTTCATTTGTCTCAAAATTCTACACAAAATAGCCCATAATGACAAAGTGAAAACAGGTTTAGACATTTGTGCTAATTTATTAAAAATCTACATGTAAAATATATGTACACAAATTCCATGAACTGCAATTCAAATTCAACTTACTGTGGGAGTGTGGCCAATTCAATTCAAATTCCAACTCATGAATTTAATGGGATTCAATTCCAAAATTCGGAATTGAGCACAACCCTGATATGAATTAGAACGAAGCGGATTCTGTCAATACAACAACAAAAAAAACAGCCCTCGTACATATTTTTAAAAAATTTCCCTTTCCTGGCTTTTTCACAAAATAGCCCATAATGACAGGTGAAAACAGGTTTATAGACATTTGTGCCAATTTATTAAAAATCGAAATGTAAAATATCATATGTATTTTACAAGTGTGCACACCCTTTGATATGGCACCCAAAAGTGAGCTGAGGTGCATTTTGTTTCCACTGATACTGCTTGAGATGTTTCTACAACTTAATTGGAGTCCACCTGTGATAAATTCAATTGATTGGACATGATTCGGGATTGCCAACAGAGTCTGATAAGATGTTCCTAAACAATGGTTATTTTGGGCGCCTTCCAAGGCGTTCCTAGGCAACAGTTACTAAGTTGGTTGGATGAAAAGTTGTATCTCCGGACACCTGGTGTCTGACCCACTATGGTCTCTGACCCTGGTTTCAGCACTGTATGAGCACATAAAACACATAGTCTTTCTGCACATATATACAGAATCGCATAGAGCATTGGATGAGCACAGAAACATAGTGATATATTAATTAAAATGCACTTTCACAGAATCCCATAAAGTTAATAAATAGAATGGTCACAGTGAGAGACATTTCTGTGAATATGAACGCTGAGTCTGACTATAAAAGTTGAAGCCACAGTTATTTTTTACACACAGTTAGCCGTCCAGAGAGTTTGAGAAGAACTTGGGAATTGTCCAAACACCTGGTGTCTGATCACCATGGTTACTCAGTTCTCAATGCAAAATTGTGCTGTCCCATGGGAGGGGGCCTACAGGGTTAACCACGGTTAGACAACATGCAAACACTGCTACAGCAAAAAATGGCTTTGGTGAGATATGCCTCTCCCAACGTACAGGGTTCCGGTTCAAATATAATTATAACAAAGATGTGCTGCCTCAACATGTAAAGTCGTATTTTAGTTCAATAACACTTGCAGGTAGTAGAGCAAAACATATAGCTCCAATTATTTACAGGTCTTGATATGCTTTATGGCTATTTAATTCAACCGTACAATGCGCAAGTATTTTATCAGTGCAGTGTGTCAGCCTATTTGCAGGCTATATTGTCTGTAGCCTACTGCATCTTTCAGTGTTTATGAGCCAAAAATAGCTACAGTAGTAGGCTACGAGATAGTATCACACATCCAGGTAGCTCACAAAAGTTGGCAACCCTGTTACCAACATACATTTAGAGTAAACATTTACATTTTATTTCGTAATTGCAGTTTTAGGCAATATGACGTAGCCGCTACTCAGCTTTAGGTCTATCCCATATAGCAAGCCATATAGCTAGCGAGGTTAGTTCAAATCAGTACGCACAATCTGCAGTACATGATTTATTATGTTTCATGTACATGAGCCAGACATGCCCGTCAAAAAAATCTGGCGGGTCTGGCACCATGTTATTCCTTGAGTAGTTCCTCTTTTTTGCATTGTTCGTATGGATTGGAAATAAGTAACACTGGTTGAATAGCCTATTTAGTCTCACTGGTGGACAGTCCACTGCAGCTTCTCTCTGCACTTACCGCTATGTGCACTGTTGAGCGATAGTGAGCGCAGACTGGGGATTCTGGGTAGTGTAGTTATGTTTCTCAAACTCCGTTAATTATACGATTCAAATTTGATTTAAACGCGGTGGTGAGTATATAATGGACTCTGTATCACATGTATGTCAAAGTTTGGTCCGTACAATGCCATATATCATCATAAGGGTGACTGAAAGATCCCGAAGTGGGGCAGGTAATGGCTTCCGGCAGTCTTCCGGGACCAGCCAGGGATAGGAGGGGGCGGGACTGTGGATCTTTATTACTGTCTTTTCTGTGTTCCATCATGAAAACAGTTCTGGTTAAAGTTCCCGGTAAATATTTCCATTCAAATTCATGCCACCAAGCACTTCTGGGACAACACACAGCAACGTGGGTAGCGCAAAATATTAATTATTAATTGTGAATTTTTATAATATAATGTTAGAATTAATTCAAATGATATATTGTTCCTTTAAAAGCTGTGAAACTGAATGATGTTAGCTTCACAGTTGAAAGATGTTTTCTTTTTGGAAAATGTTAACATTAGCATTTAATGTTAACTTGATTCTTAGATTCTTTGCATGATATCACAGAGTGATGTAGATATATATTTTAAGCTTCCTCATATAGATTATTTAAGATATTTGGTGCTTTGTCATCGAGATTTCCCTTGTTGATTTCCTGTGCATGAAATTATTACATTAGGTTCACCAACACCAGCATTACGTTCTGTCGCTATCTGTCAATGATTTATGTAAAATCTTTAAGTGGAATGTTATCTTACTTTGCTTTAGTGCAGGGGTAGGCAACCCTGGTCCTGGAATGCTGGTGATGTTTCTGGTTTTTGTTCCATCTGAGCTTGATCGCAAGAGTTTGATGGATGATTATAAGTCTGAGCCTGAATATTCTGAATGGAGAAATACTCCTCCATGTGAAGTTGCCTGCATTCACTACATCTGATTAATTAAAGTGAATCCAGTTATGTAGTTATAGGTTTGGATGGAGCAAAAACCAGACCGAACTCCAGGACCAAGGTTGCCTAACCCTGCTTTAGTGTCTTTATTGCACCCCCTTAACACACATAACAGAAATAGTCAAAAAATATCCTTCACATTTTATGGCATTGCAAAACTATGGACATTTTGTAAGAAATATTAAAATATAATCAAATCTCATATTTTTGTAATACAATATTCAAACTTATTTTTTTGGTGCAGTTAACAGCCCTAGAGGTCATGTTCATACCAAGAAAATATATTGCCATTCGATAGCATACAAAGTCCAAAATTGATCCAATTAACTGGCCAGGGCAATGTAACCGTTGATCTAGTGCATACATCCTGTGGGCAAACTCAAGGAGCACAACCATTTAGAGCTTAGCTACATATCACTAACCGCAACACTGTAAACCAAAGTCCATACTGACACAAAGTGGAGTGTTAGAGAGCAGTACCTGTTTGTCTGTGAGGAGCATCACAAAACATGTCCTTCACCACAGCTAAGGCTTTATCAGATCGGGCCAGAACATCCTGAAACTGGTACTGATCCGAGAGCACCTGCAGTAGTACATACATACATGTAGGGATGCAAAATAGTTTATTTCACTTTGTTTAATGTAAATGCAACACCTTACCTGCTGCAGTATATTCCAGCTGTATAAAAGATAAGGTCTGGGATATAAGCTGTGTAAGCTGTTCTACATAAGGGGCGACTGCTAAGCAAATAACCAAAAAGTTATTAGTAAATATTAAAAAGTAGCCTGCAGCAGGGTAAAGTGGATTGTACTGGATGTGGTTCACACTCACACAAGTACAGATGCCTGTACCCAATCATGAGGGGTGTGACGAAATATCGTGACGCAATAATTTGCGATACGAAAACGTGACGATATGCATCGTGGAGTTTAAAAATGTATCGTGAAACGAGCATGAGTACCAGTAATTCACATAACCACATATTTGAATCTTCTATCACACCCTTTGGGCACAAGAGGGCTCCATCAACAATTTATGTTACTAAAGTTACTTTAACGCACAACACGCACGTACACCAAAAGCGCAAGACTGTTTATGCCCAGCTAGCTGAGAAAGCTGCACACGTGCAAGAGAATCAGGTCGGCTTATTTATTTGAAATGGGGTGTTTGAATTTGTAAATGTATAATTCTAAAATTACTCAAGTAACGTTACATTATTTGTAATCTGCTCTATCAAAATCAGTCACACTGACCCACTGAACACATTTTGGGCTTTATACTACCTGAGATAAGAAAATGTAAGCTTTCCTCCATCAGAAAAAAACACCTTCAAAGTTCAGCCGCGAAAGTTGCTAGCTATATGTTAACGTTTCTGGATAGAGCTTAGTCTCATAACCTAACAAACTCTGGTGTTATCTTGTCATGCTACGTTTAAATGCTTCAAAACTATATTTTCACAATGCATTTGACATGAAGACATGAAAGCAAAGACATTTTTAGAGTAAAATCTGATGAAACCCAATGCATTAGTTTGTAGCCGTGAAAGCAGGATAGCCAAGCTACCTCGTGCCTAGTGAGCGAGTGTTCTCCACTGCGGGGGACATTGTAAATGCTCAAAAATCTGTGCTACTGCCTGAAAATGTTGTAAATTTTCCTGAAGAAGAACATGTCCATATCCTAGACTCGAAACAGGTAATCAGTCTGAATGTCTAGCTTTATGTTGGTATTTTTGAAAGTGCAATTTTGGCTATTATATTTTATATATATTTTATATTTTCTTACATTAGTCTTAAAATAATATGTTTTAAGAGGACATTCTTTCATTTAAAAAGTACTAAAGTATTTCTAATTTAATTTCATAGTGCAGTTATTTTAACAAGACTATCTTCCATGTATGTTTCATACCTCCCATGATGGGTAAGTAAACTTTCAGTCTTGTTCAGCCATACTGCAATAAATTGCAAATTTATAAAAAATCTAAAACTGAAATCTCTCATTTACATAAGTATTCATAGCCTTTGCTTTAACTTATTTTTAAATAAATAAAAATTTTATATTTCATATTTGGTCACATATTCTTCGCATGCTGTTACTTCCTGAAGTCTGTGACCCATCAACATCAAAAGACTCTCGATATCTTATTTTCAGGTGCTGTTACAAGTGATACTATAACCTCTCTGCATTTGAATTAATCTTGGGAATTGGGGGTGAGACTAGATTCAGCTGTAAATTACGCTGGAACAGTATGGAACACATGACTGGTGAAATGGCTGTAAGTCATCAAGGGTCTAAGGTAAGGTAACGAGCCCCAAACCATCATTCTGTTGCCAGATATGGAGTAGATGTGGATGGATCACTGCAATGGTTATTTCTCCTGACTCACTTTCCTATATAACTCTATGGGAAAAAAAGTCAGGAGAAGAAACCCTTAAAGTGATCCATTCACATCTACTCCATATCTGGCTGTAGAGTTACGGTTTGGGGCTTGTTTGATACGATTTTCTTTACCTTACGAGACGGGTCAAATTGTGCAATTGTGATATCTTGAAATATATTGAGTAATTGTACAGGTTGTATCATATTGAATGTTGAAATGAGTACCAGTATTATGATATACAGTATAGAATCAATCTTAATCTCTTATTTACATTATTAGCTACATTAACTACTATCAATCTCTTATTTATTATATTATTCCATTAACTTCTACAGTCACAAGTGATTAGTCGGGCCTGAAACAGCGATAGTTTATGTTTGGGGGGGGGGGGGTCTTAGGTCGATGTTGTTCATTTTCATCATTAATACAGCAACATCTTTCCCACCTTAAAGGAGAAATTAGGAATGTTGCTGCTTACTACTGTTTATTAATGATGTATATATGTTTGTGATACATACCGTAATTATGGATGCATGCTTACGATGTTTAACTGTTACTTTTTTGGTCGTAATGCGCAACGCGCAAACTTTAATTAACTAACATTAGCTAGCTAGCTAACAACTCTAACGACGTTAGCCATAACACGATAATAACACATGTAGGCCAAATGCATAATCAGTTGAGGTTAATTAAAGAAATCATTGATGCTCTTTGTAGCTCAAAAAACAATTAATTGCTTTCAAATTAGTGCAAAATTTACGCCCTACCAAAAGCTGAAAAGAAACCTACGCCCCTGCATTAGAGGATGCATTCATCCTACAGCCCAACACCCTTCTCATGCATCCTGAGTGTGAGCTATAGGCTATATCAGGGCAGACATTTCGTCTGCTTTCAAGAGATCTAAAAATTCTCACTAAGATGAGTCGCTATTAATGCCTACTTTAATAAATCAAACGGAATACATAGTTGGCCTAATTTACATAATCTCCAGCCTGTTTTAGAGCTTCCACTCCAGGTATAGATACATATGCATGAACACAAAAGCACCAAAAACACTGCATGAACACTATCAAAATGAGTCGCAGAGTGGCGTTACCCCCGTAATTTACATCCTAATAGCGTTTTTTACCCATTGCGACTGTTTAGTAAATGCGATGAGGATGTTGCGACTTAAGCGACTGCTTTTGCAACAGAAAAGCAGTCGCAATCATGGCTGTAGAGTTACGGTTTGGGGCTTGTTTGATACGATTTTCTTTACCTTACGAGACGGGTCAAATTGTGCAATTGTGCAATTGTGATATCCAAGTCAGGACTCCCCCCGTATTATCAAAATGTATTTTTAAATGCTATATTGTTTTTATGGCATTGTCCTGGACGTATCTTCTTTTTGGGACCGAAAATATCCGTACAGGGCATTCTAAATTCCTAAAACTGTCGGTTAGGTTTTGCTCATTCCATAGACCGCATAAACAGCCTAAAATATGTTAAGCATGTGGTAGCAGGCTCTGTTTCAATTATATTGCAGTGTTTCACCGCAAATAGTACAATTAGGCCTATATACATTAAGCTGTTTTATAATTTCGTACCTTCCCTATTTTACAGACTACCCTACTTACACTGGACAAGTATTGGTCTACAGCAGGGGTGGCCAATTCCAGGCCTCGCGGGCCGGTGTGTATGCAGGTTTTTACTGCCACCAGTTACCACGGTTCAATCAGCTAATTAGTCATACACACAATCACCGATTCACTTGTAAATTACAGAACGATAAAATGCTACAATACACGCATTGACGCATACCGGCACAAGAACATTCATCAGCTGCTGTTCATATCGCGGATATGTAGATTAAAATATCAGATCGTGTAAACGATTGGGCTAATTCAATAATTGTTAACTGGCGGCAGCAAAAACCTGCATACACACCGGCCCGCGAGGCCTGGAATTGGCCACCCCTGGTCTACAGGGACCTCATGCGATTTAGGAATTAACCTCCGATGTCTGTTTTTCGTGCAGCGCATTCTCACGGTATAAAAAAAGTATGCATTTCACTGGAATTTACTGATCAAATCCTGAGGATTTCTATACTTCCATATTGGAAGTTTGGAAAGTGTTATTTTCTGCACATGTGTAAGGCACAGCGTAGGCTATACAAATTGGTGCGTTGAAGGTGGCTACAGGGTTGGATACAGACTATAATTCACTTTCAATTCAGAAGTAGGCCTAGATTTAAAAACCTTTGGTGTAAGAACTGCACCGAAAATGTTGTCAAAATTCGCATTAACAATTTCCACGGCAGCATCCATAATTTGCGACCTGGAAAGATGCAGAAAAAAGGGGTGGAAAAAACAAAGAATCCTTGCGGGAGAAAAAAAATATCACCCCAAATTACTGAGATGCCGTTTCGCACGGGACTAATATTATCAGATCTTCTCGGTTTAGCAAAATATGGTAGGTAATTTACTGTGAAATTTTTACTTCACAAATTATGGCATTGCAGATTCGCACGGGATTAACCTCACAGACGACCTCCGTAATTATTACAAATCACATGAGATCCCCAGGTAATACTAGTCCAGGGTAAATAAGGCACTTGACCGTAAAATTCATAGATTTTATTTTATTTTATTTTAAATAATGGTGTGAATCCTTTGAGAAGGCAGCTCGATTTAAATGGCACAGCCATAGTGATGAGTTGTCAAGCAATTTAAACCTGTATTAAATGGGTCGGCAGCTCTTTTCTGCCTACAGCTAGCCATGTGACATGGTCAGTGTTTAACAACTCACAAATGGCCTAGCTCACCAGGTAAAGCACAGCACTAACATGGATTCGATTTTCACAGGACCACTGACACACACACACACACACCTCTCTGATAATGTTGAGGTGGCCTGGGTCCAGCTGGCAAGGGTTGATGGATGTGGTGCTCCTTAATTTGTGCCTTAGGATGCGCTCCTTCATCTCACACTGAACTGCTACTCTGTTCTGAGATTTATGGAGCTCATGACGCCGTTTCTGAGACAGGGAGAAGAAGAGTCTCATACAGGGCCAGGAGTCATAGCAGTACACAGAAACACACAAACGCACACTCCGAAATGTTCAGGTTAATTAATACATTACTCACCAGTTCCTCGGGTGTGGCTTTGTGCACATTAAGGTCATGGATGGTGCTCTACTTAAGTGGGAGGGGAAAAAGGAGATAAAGGGAAAACAGTTATCGTTGTTCAACAGGGAAGAATACTGAATGTTTATATAACCAGCCAACAGTAATACAAAAAATAAAAATAAAAATTTAAATTAAAAATTTTTTTTTTTATTGGGAAACACAAAAACTGCCAATGGGGAAAGGAAAATGTTGCCAAATCACCAGAAGCCAGTCATTAACCTCTTTGCGCAGACCCCCTAGTGGCCATGGTGCTGGTGCCAAGATTTGGCTTAATTTCTCCTACAACCAAACCGAGTGGAAACAACAAACTCTGCATTTTATTTTTATTTGTACACGGTTCATGACAACTCTGCTGAATCCGGGGTTTCTAAATGTCACTATTGTCATGTAACAAGTACATTTAAAATGTCTCCCAGTCTCCCCTGCAACTATACCTACCCATGCAATGAACAATAGCATCCATGTGTGAGTTCATAAAAATATTTCATCAAAAAAATTGGTATAGAAACAAGATAAACCCAACAATAGCCCGATCGTATGCCAAAACATGTGAAAAGCCCTGCTCACTCAAATGCAAAATAAATTCTTGTGTAATTATACCACGTCATTCTACTCTCAATATCCGTTACTAAATATGAAATAAATAACCAATCCTACCATAGGTTTTACACATAGAGATGTCCCTTTCAAAATTCAGTGGTCATTTATAGTCTGGGACAATCAGAGAAATACACAATACTTTATAACGCTATTACACTATCTGAAACGTTGACGCGTAATACCCCCCACACTCCGCAAAAATCTGTCAATCATTCTGGTTTCATTGACAAATCTTTTATCCAATATAGGATATTATAACCTTAGCAAAGGTGTATGTAATGGCTTATTGGATGCTTTGAACAATAAATTACAACCGGGCGTAACAGCATTTCTAGTTTTATTAGTTTTGTTTTACGCAAACAACTGAGGCCGAAGCGTAATAGTTGTTTCCTGTTATTTTCACAAGTTTTTACTCATTTACTAACTTGTCAGCATGGCAAGAAAAATCTGCGGAGTGGGTCAGAAGAAGATATTTGTTACAAAGATACCATAGCATTGATTCTGTCTGAGAATATTCCTGAGGGATATACATGAGGGACATTTCCCTCCTCAATATGCAAGTATTGCTGCTTGCGACATTTCAAATATGTACACGAGTTTTTCCACTCCGCCACAGTGTTGTACCATACGTTTCGATATTGTTATTGGTATTGTTTTTGCATTTTGAGTGCACTTCACATAGGGGACTCAGTCATGTTTTATTTGCCAGCATTTTCCTGATGGTGGAATATTATTGTAATCTTATTGAAAGGTTGCCGGTTCGATTCCCAGGTAGGACACTGCCGTTGTACCCTTGAGCAAGGTACTTAACCTGCATTGCTTCAGTATATATCCAGCTGTATGAATGGATAAATGTAATAAGAAGTATGTAAGTCGCTCTGGATAAGAGCGTCTGCTAAATGCCTATAATGTAATGTAATTGTAAATAATATAAATTATGTCATATTTGTATCTCTCTGGGCAATAATTGTCACTTAGGGTATGGAAAATACACATTCAAAATTTACTGTGCATATATGCTAGATGAATGTAAGATTTTACTTGGAGTGAGTATGAATGTGTATATATAGCATGCTTTATAATGGCCAAAAAATATTTTATTAATTTTAGGACAGGCTTTGGATAGGTTTTCGGACCCAATGATATTCATCCCCCTATACTGACGAAAATACAGTAATTCCCCCTTGTAAATGATACAAAAGTGAGTTTTAGGAGCCAAGACAGTTGATTTGTAGTTAAATATATAATTACTTTATGATTTACAGCAGTGCACAACTTAGCCATTTGAAGACACTAAGGGACAACAGGGTACACTGCCTATTTTTTTTAAAATCATAGCAGTTCTACATATCACCCTCACTCATGTCCACACTTGTGGACTCAGTGTTTATGATCCAGGACATAGTTATACCTGTTACACATATGTAGGATTTTATTGCAAACTAAAACAAAATATGTTTTTTCTTTCTTTTGCATTTTTCCAAAGTTTCTTTGCATTTGTGGCACTTTATTTTGAACTAAATTATGAAAATAAACTAATCTAAGTTAGTATTGTAAATGGTAGAACTGTCTTGTTTCATTTAAGCCATTTAACAAGTTTATGTGATGCACACACCTAGAGCTATAAAGCCTTAAATAGAACACCCCCTAAATAGATGTGAATTGACCAAATTTGGCATCTGCGTGAAGGGGTTAACCAACATTGAATGGAACATCCACACCGGGGAGTCAACTGCCCAATGCATTGACCTTACTGCTTATTGTGACTGATAATGGAGGCAACATCATCAGGCTGCACGGCTGCTTAAAGATTGATTGAAACCTTTATTTAGACAGGGAAGAACATACTGAGACCAGGTCTCTTTTACAGATGTGCCCTGCTTACAATCAACGTATACAATAAATACAGCAGTCAATTAATCAGTGACAATTACAAGCTACAGTCCCATAGGTATCAACTAATAATTCTTTAAATGTTCGCAGGGGAATAAGGGATGGCAACTCGTTCTGTTTCTGGAAGGAGTTCCAGAGTGTGGGACCCGCAATGCGAAACGCAGAATTTCCCCATTTTGTTCTAGCTCTAGGAATGTTTAATGCTAACGGTACATGTGAGCTAGTAGGATAGTTCGAAGCATTAAATGAAAGGAGGCTGGATAGATACAGAGGTAGTTTGGCAATGAGAGCTCTATATGTAAATAAGACTCCATGATGTTTTCTCCTGAGCTCAAGGGAGGGCCACTCCAGTTTTTGGTAGAGCAGGCAGTGATGGGTTCTAAACCCTTCGCCAGTAATAAATCTTAAGGCACTATGATAAATTGGGTCAAGGGAATTTAGGATAGTGGCTGAGGCGTGCATGTACAGGGTATCGCCATAGTCAATAATTGGCAAGATATTTGTCTGTATAATCCTTTTTCGACACTCCAGGGTGAAACAGGATTTATTTCTAAATAGAAATCCGATTCTAGGTTTAATTTTGTTTCTTATATATGTAATATGGTGGCGGAAGGATAGATTAAAGTCTAGCCAGATGCCTAAATACTTATATTCCTGAACACGTTCTATTTCAGTGTTGTTTAGAGTGGTGAGGCACGCTATCAAAAGATCAGGGCTCTTGATGGAGAAAATCATAAATTTGGTTTTATTGGCATTTAGAACCAGTTTCGGACTGGCTAGCGAGTATTGAATGGAATTGAAGGGTGTTTGAAGTATCAGGAGGGCTTCGCTGGTAGAGGGCGCTGTTGTATAGAGTACCGTGTCATCAGCATAGAAATGAACATTACAGTTAATAAGATTAGAAGCAATTTCATTAATGTAAATGGTGAAAAGTAAGGGACCAAGAATAGATCCTTGAGGGACTCCTTTCTTTAAAGTCAGAAAAGGATATTTAAACTAATTGGATAATACAGCTTGCGTTCTATTTGATAATCCTGAAACCAATTGCAAGCGTTTGCATCTACGCCTATGTCGGACAGTCTGTTTAGTAAAATAGAGTGATCAACTGTATCAAAGGCTTTAGAAAGGTCAAAAGACCATGCATGCAGACCATGCCTTGTTTCTATTCATAAGTAATTCAGATAATGCAGAAGAGAACCATGGATTAGACCTATCTTTAATTCTTTGTTTCTTAAAGGGTGCGTGTTTATCTGCAATTGAATTAAAAATTTTGGTAAAATGACTCAGCGCTAGTTCAATGTCGGGGATTGCTGCAATCAGTGTAATGTCACTATAAAAGAGGTCATGTAAAAATCATTGTTCATTAAAATGCTTAAAATTTCTTTTGGTGATAAAACGAGGGCGAGATTTCTGAATTTTTACATCTCTAATACACGCGATCGGGCAGTGATCACTTGCGTCTAGAGGGACGACTATTCCGTTTAGGTATTTATGTGGCTTGTTAGTTAAAACTATGTCGATCAAGGATGATCTTAAGGGATTTTTAAAATTAGGTCGCATCGGTTCGGTGATGAGCTGCGCCAAGTTTAGATCATTACAAGTATCCTTAAGTGTGTCTGAAGCACAGTTCAGCCAGTCTAAATTAAAATCACCCATTATAATAAGTTCATAATGGGCAAATTCCGAGAAAATTATTGATGAGTTATTGATGGCGCAGGGGGGTACTGAGGGCGGGCGGTACACTGCAGAAACTAATAATGGAACTCCACCTAAATCTATCTTTAGGATTAAACACTCAAATTGGTCTGGGACTGATTTTGAGAAGATAATGTTAGAAATCAGAGTAGATTTACCATAGAGGAGAACACCTCCTCCCTTTTTAATTCTATCACATCTATATAAGTTATAACCTTCCAGTGCAACTTCGGTATCAGGGTTTTTATTTATTATTTATTTATTTTTTTTATTTTTTGTTAAGCCAGGATTCAGTCATTATAAAAATGTCCAGGTTGCACTGTAAAGCCCAAATCCGGATAAAGTCCATTTTATTTACCATACTTCTAGAGTTAAAACAGAGCAGGCGCAGTCCTCTGTTACGTGATTTCAAATCTGAGGGAGTGGAGATTATCACCTTATTGCTGTTCAGATCATTTACATGCACAGATTCAAAAACATTCTTGTGTGCTAGGCTGACAGTTTGTACTGCTGTTAGGTTATTAAAAATGACGCCCTTTGGTCGAAGGCGTGATCTAGGTAAAATGTGATGACTAATGATTACAGGTATTATTTTTGTCAGCCTGAAGTCAAGAAGGGTGAGAATGTTAGACATTTCAGAGGGTTCCAACTGCGGGTACATCTGGGATTCATGTGTTATAGGACTGAGAGAATTGGAACCCTCTATACATCATACAGCAGACTTTTTTAGACTTTTTTTGAAGATAAGATGCAAGAGCCAAGAGGCGACTGATCCTCAGCCGAGAGGGACCACGGAGGTCGAGCTGTGGTCAGGGTCAGAGTCAGAGGAGTCAGACACAGAAGAAAAGGAAACAGGAGTTTGGTTAAGACTAGCATCAAATGGTATTAATATTGCTGTCCCACAGAACGGGGATAAATGCCACTTGCCATTGAAAACAAGCCGAACATTGAAATTAGACTACCTTCATAAATTGCCAAATTGTAACATATTTTCTTCATTTCAGTTGTAGTGATTGTTAAATTAATTGATAAAAGTAATATCTAAGCCTTGTATTGGGATGGAAGGTATGCCATCTGCTATGTTACAGCTATACAGCACCGAGTGATTGGCACCTACAGAAACAACCACAATGACCACAGACTCTCAGCCCTTAAAAACATTAACTTCTGTACGTTCTGACCTCATGTAACCACACGGAATTCATATACAACTTCTTCTTATTCTTCTTCTTCATCCCGCCCAATTTGTCATCAAAAATGACCCATACCCTCAAACAATAATTCTCCCCATTTGATGCAACATCTCATCTGCCAATAACAACACCTCATCACACTACTCTAACTCACAAGAGTATCACAGGATACACAGACAAAAGCCCTATAGACCCTTTAAAAAACTATGATGTAATTCACGAGGCAGAAAAGCTAACAAACTTTTGTAAAGCACAGGCAGTGTCCAGCAACTAGAGCTGCATTTTCTGTATTTGTCTGCTGCTGCAGCTGCAAACTCTCTGCATTGGTAAGACACTGCTTGTTATCTGAAGAGACTACAATGAGCCTAAATGAACTGAAATTTAAAAAAACAAAACATCAAGAAACACGTATTTGTTTGATAGGCTACTTAATGCGGTAAACTCAGAACTTTCGCTGCGGACATCCTAACGTTATTAATTTAATTAAATTAATTTTAGTTCAGTTCACATTATTCAGGCTTTGCATGTGAGAGATCAGAGTTCGATCCCCCGCCAGTTACCAAAGGGTAAATTAATTTAACAAAAACAATGTTATGGTTTTCACTTATAAGAGTGTTCTTTATTTTTTTTGCCATTGGCTACACGTTCTCAAAAACATTGATTGTGGCTTAGTGCTTAAGGTGTTACCTTTCACATGGGAGACTTGGGTTTGATCCCCACCATGTACCAAAACTTAAGATTATTTTCAACAAAAACAATGTCCACACTTTATGCTTTTCACATTAAAGAATGGCTTTCTATTGAAAAGGCTAAGAAATTGAACAATACTAATTGGTAACCGTTTAAATTATACTTGAACTGAGGCGAGTAAACCTACATGGTCCGGTACCAGTAGCTTACAACCAAAAGATTTACCGCAGGTAACTTTACAATTCTGGAAAAAAATTACACTGAAACTGCGGTGGACACTGCCCTTCTCCCCCAAACCACAGAAATATTAAATAAGCAAAACTGCAGTCACTTTTACCTCCTGACTTTCACAACCAAACATAAAAATGGTGAGAGAAAATTCCTTTCTGATATGCTGGGAAATATGCCTATGTGGCCTTGAATGTGTCTATTTTTTAATCATGTCAACAATGCAGAATGATATAAATATGCCTATTAGTTTTGGCGGTGAAATTTCTCTCATGTTAGCATTTTTGTAAGTTGAGTACATTTTTTGTTTAGATGCAATTAATCTACAAACTGATATTTTATACAGTGCAATCAATTCTGGGCAGGGCTCGACATTACAATTGCCCCGCCGGGGCCAGTTTAAATATTGCCTTTAAAAAATCTGTACAGTAAAAAACATCTTCTCTGTAATTAGGCTACTGCTACAACTTTTTATACATCTCAGAGTTGAAAGGCAGCTGCAGCAAACTGTGCTCCATGCGCATGCAGTCTCTGCTGTCAAGCGCGCTTACCTCTGCGCTTCACGCTTATGCAGTAAATGTTGTCAATTGTGCTCACCAGTTTGCCAGTAAACTTGATCAAGTCTTAGGCTATATATAAAAGAAACCTTTGTAATCTGAAATGTTTTGAAGCCCCCGACTGCAGGCCAAACGCCAGGCAAAAAAGAAAGTAGAAAACAACTGAAGAGTTGAGGGAGAATGACAAAATATATGAGAAGAGAAAAAAAAGTTTCAGCAATAGGGCTGTGCCGGCAAGGAACCGAAGTAACATGCCCCTATGACGGCAAAAACCAATTAACCGGCCATTAAAAACTGCATGCCGGGCGCTGGAGGTCTTGCCTAGAGCGCAATAAGTAGTTAGTCTATGTTAGAAAATTACACTGACACATTGTTTCCTGAAGATATTTTGGCAAAATAAACCAAACAGTAGGCTACTCGAGTGCTGTCTTTATGCGGTTACAGAGTGGACAAATGATAGGCTACAACTCAGTGGCCTCCGGTCATTCCCTGACATCCTTGAATATCCCTGGTAAGAACCATCAACTAGCCTACATTATGATCCAATGGTGTACCTGTAACCTGTAACCTAACCTTTATACGGATATTTACTTGGCCTGTTTCCATTTATAGTTCTTAATTATCAAGCAAATTAACCAAATAACAAATATCAATTAATGTTTTTCTGTGCTAGCATTTTTTTTGTGTCATAAAATGTGTAGCTGACTTATTAGCCTATATGTAGCCTATTGATAGCTGGTGCACTGGAAAAAGCGGGGTATAGGCTATAGAATTAGAATTGTTTCCTTTTATTTGGCTTTAGTAGCCTATAGCAATTAATTAGCTGAATAAGCTAGACCAATATGTAGCCTAATGATTAAGAAATGACAACGACAAAGATGACTAACTTACGATTGTTTAACAAGAATCAGGCAATAATCTGAAAGTGTTAAAGAATGTAACGTTATCCTAATTTTAAGACGGCACTTAAGATTCATCCTAGAGAGTGCAATGTGAAAGCGTATGGTAAGTGATTGAAACTAGCTAACTATCAAATAAAGAAATAACGTTGCTTGCTGTGAGGCTAGGTAGCTAGTTGGCTAAACCGACCAATCGATCAGCCATCACGCCTAGCTACTGTTAGCATCAAGCAATATTTTCCCCATACTTTTGGAGGTAGTCTAGTCTGATTTTTGCCATTTCTTTTGGCAGTTCTGTGACTTTCCTCGTGTTTTGCCATTTCTGCGGTTACTAAAAATCTGAATGTCAGGTTAAGTAACAAAACTTAGTTACTCTGAAGAGGTCGTCCACACTTCTTTATATAGGCTAATGGCTTGACATGCATCAATATAGTTGTCATGGAAATGTGGATTTTATCTTCTAAACAGTGCTCATTTCTCAGAGAGAATGTAGCCTAATCAATGGCCTATGCTTGTAATTTTTGGATTTCCAAATGGAATTTAACATGATAGCCTACATCTGAGAATAGTGATGTATTCTTTGATAGGCTATGTTAATCTGTGATCCATTATGAACAATCAATATAAAAAGGATTAGGCTATTCGTAATATTCAAGTTTTGTTCTACAGATTTAAAAAATGACAAATAGCTCTTATTATGGCTTGTCGTTACCATTTTGACACCGGTGTTAGGGATGGAGCTGAGCCGATATGGATGGATCACTTAAAGGGTTATTTCTCCTGACAAATTTTCGGATTGAACTCAATGGAAAAATAAGTCAGGAGAAGATACCCTTCAAGTAATCCATCCATATCTACTGTATTTCTGGCAGCAGAGTGATGGTTTAAGGCTTGTTTGATACGTCAGACCATTGATGACTTACAGCCATTTAGCCAACCATGTGTTCCATACTGTTCCAGTGTAATTTACAGATAAATCGAGTCCCACCCCCCAATTCCCATCCAAATGCAGAGAGGTTATAGTATCGCATGTAGGAGTACCAGAAAATGTCAGAGACATCAGGAAGTCATGGCCTACATTATGTTAAACTGTCCAATATGTTTTTATGCCTCGCTTTCGCAGCGCTTGCTATAATTCGCTCCTAGTGTAAAACGACCTTTAGGACTGTGCGTGTGTCGACAGGGGTCACAGAGGCGGAGTTTGTGCGTTTGTCGACAGGGCTTGGAGTGGAACAGATGTGATCTGAGAGACGCGTTGCTCGCATTGTCTTTTAGACCCAAGTATCTACCGCGAAACAGAAACAAGACTTTGGAAGGAAAGGATTGATTTTATTAGAATCCCCATTAGCTGATGCAGAAAACATCAGATACTCTTCCTGAGGTACTTTACAAGTATAATACAAGTATGGGGAGTGATATGGAGTCTGTATCAATGAATTGCTTTTTTGAAGTGGAGGACTTCTCCCCTCCGGAAACCCCTGGGCTTTACACCTATCAGGAGGATGATGGTGAAAAGCTTTATCAGTTTCACGAAGTCTCTGAGTGGTAGTCGAGCTAATTATCTTTTATTCCACTTGAACTCTATTATCTCCGTCTGCTTAAATCAGTGTTCTGCCCAGTATTGTCAGCACATAATAACCCCTTAGCACAGATGGCAAATTTAGTCACCCATTTCGGGGGTGCTTGGTTTAAGGCTTTATAACTCCAGGTGAGAGCATCACAGAAACTTGGTAAATGGCTTAAATGAAACAAGACAGGTGTACCATTTACAATACGAACATAGATTTGTTTATTTTCATAACTTAAATCAAAATAAAGTGCCACAAATGCAAAGAAACAATGCAAAAAAAATAAAATAATAATTCTTTAGCTTGCAACAAAATACTGAGAGCTACATAAGTGAAACACATAAATCTATACATTTCCTGGATCATAAACTCCATGTCCACAAGTGTGCAAAATCTGAGGATGATATGCATAACTAGTAAAATATAGGCAGTGTACCCTGTTACCCATTAGTGTCTCCAAATCTATCCAAATGGCTAAATTGTGCACTGCTCTAAATAAAAAAAATAATGATATAACTACAAATCAACAGTTTTGGCTCATAAAACTCACTTTTCCACCATTTTAAAGTGGGAATGACTATATTTTCATCAGTATAGGGGGGTAGATATCTATGGGTCCAAAACCCTATCCAAAACATGTCATAAAATTAATAAAATTAGTTTTGTCCGTTATAAACCACATGAGACCCAGCGCAGACTTTGAATGTCAGGCTAAGTAACAAACCATGTCCGACCATTGCACAAGAGAGCCAAAAGACCACTAAAACCACTATCCGGTCAAAATTGAGTTAATACCAGAATCACATTCTTGAATATCAAATGTACCATTCACCTAAATTTCTAAATTCAAATTGTTGTGTAAATATGTGAAATTTTGTTAAATATAGGGAATAGTTGGACCTCCTGAGCCCACCACACATAATAAATAACTTTGACTCACCGTAAATGTTTGAGTTCCAAACAAAACTGTCATGTGTTCACACATTGATATGGTTTTAAAGATAGATATCATACTTCATCGGTCTCTGTGATGACAAGTTAAAATCAAACGTAATAGTGATGCGCTAGTGTTATAAAGTATTCCTTTTTAATGACAGAAAATGTTATTTTCTTCTGTTGTCCGAAATTAGCCTTTTTTCTTCTTCTGTGGAGTGGAAATGATGTACAGGCACTGACCATCATGAATATCATCGACCATCACCCCCTTCCCCGTGGCTGACAGATTCTCTCAGATCCAACAGAACCATACTGCGAGGCGCTGAGAGAAAGTGGAGGAAATCCAGATCCCCAGATGACCTGGCCTCCTATCACACTCTGCTGGCAGCCTTCACAGCTGCAACTACATCGGCTAAGACTTCTTTTTTTCAGACAAAAATTAATGCATGTGTGTCTAATCCACGGAAACTCTTTTCCACCTTCTCCTCCCTGCTTACCCCCCCTCCACCCCCTTCACCCTCCTCCCTCTCTGCAGATGACTTCCTGACCCACTTTGAGGGGAAGGTGGCCATGATTCGCAACTCCTTCACACCTCAGGTGACACCCCACACCCCCCGTACCAAACCTATCGCCACGCTGTCCTCCTTCAAGACTCTGGAGGATGCAGATGTGCTCCAACTTGTGACGCACCATCGCGCGACCACCTGTCCGCTGGACCCCATCCCGTCAGCAGTCCTCCAGTCAATATCTGCTGAGCTCGTTCCATATCTGTCCACTATTATCAACACCTCCCTAACCTGTGGCCATGTCCCTGCTGTTTTTAAGACTGCCCGTGTATCCCCACTCCTAAAAAAACCTAGCTTAGACCCCTCTGATGTCAGGAACTACTGTCCTGTATCTCTTTTGCCCTTCCTGTCCAAAACTCTGGAACGAGCTGTCCATAACCAACTGTCTGTTTTTCTCCACCAGAACAACCTGCTTGACCCCCATCAGTCCGGCTTCAGAACCGGACATTCCACAGAAACTGCTCTCCTGGCCGTGACTGAGGCGCTCTCCACTGCCAGAGCCTCATCCCTCTCCTCTGTCCTGATTCTACTTGACCTGTCTGCAGCGTTCGACACGGTCAACCACAAACTCCTGATTTCCACACTTTCTGAGATGGGCATTTCTGGGACTGCCCTCTCCTGGTTTGTATCGTACCTCACTGATAGATCCTACCAAGTCTCTTGGAAGGGTTCTGTGTCTGCACCCCATCCCCTGTCTACAGGAGTCCCGCAGGGATCTGTACTGGGTCCTCTGCTGTTCTCCATCTATACAAAATCCCTTGGTTCAGTAATCAATTCACATGGCTTCTCATACCATAGTTATGCTGACGATACTCAACTCTTCCTCTCTTTCCCTCCCTCTACCCAACAGGTGAAGGAGAGGATATCTGCTTGTCTGGCCGACATCTCTGAGTGGATGACTACCCATCACCTGAAGCTCAACCTCGACAAGACAGAGCTCCTCTTCATGCCACACAAAACCTCCCCGCTACTTGACCTCTCCATCACCGTTGACGGGACCGTGGTGGCTGCCTCCCGCTCTGCAAAGAACCTGGGGGTGGTCCTGGACGACCAGCTGAACTTCAAAGACCAGATCAGGGCGACGGCACGGTCCTGCAGGTTCCTCCTGTACAACATCAGGAGGATTCGACCGTACCTGACCACCTATTCCACCCAGCTTTTGGTCCAGACCATGGTCACCTCACGCCTGGACTACCGTAACTCCCTGCTCGCAAGCCTACCGGCCTGCGCCATCCTGCCTCTCCAACTGATCCAGAACGCAGCTGCCCGGCTTGTGTTCAACCTCCCGAAATTTTCACGTCACCCCCCTGTTGAGGTCACTCCACTGGCTGCCAGTTGCAGCCAGGATCAGGTTCAAAGTTCTGACCCTGGCCTACACTGCAGCCAATAGGACAGGCCCTGTCTACCTGCAGGACTTGATCCAGAACTATGTTCCTGCTCGACCGCTTCGCTCATCTACTGCAGGGCGACTTGCACTTCCCCCCCTCCGTGTAAATGGCACTCGCTCGTCCCGACTGCGGAGCTTTTCCACCCTAGCTCCCCAGTGGTGGAACGAACTTCCCATTCCCCTACGTTCCATGCCAACCCTGCCTACTTTCCGTCGTGGCCTGAAAACGCACCTTTTCAGACTCCACCTGGACTAATACTTATCTAGGACCTCATGGTTTGTGTTCTTGTTGAACTGTGTACTCAAGATAGTCAAGTTTATAATAGTTAGAATAGAATTGTATTAGAGCTGATTTACCCAGTTCACTGTGAACTGCATTGTGTTCATTACTAGGGATAGCTGCTACTGTATGGGAAGAATGTGCTTTCTTATCTGTTCTGTAGTTACTTCGATGACCTTTCTGTATGCACTTACTGTACGTCGCTTTGGATAAAAGCGTCTGCTAAATGAATGTAATGTAATGTAATATACATAGACGCTATTGTCCACTATGTCACACATGGGTGGGGGGTATATGGACTTGCTACGGGAAAATAGTGACGCTTCGAAACTCTATATTCGGCAGAGTTGTCACAAATCGTGTACTAACAAAGATAAAACACGGAGTTTGAGGTTTCCATTCATAGTTCGGCTGCAAGAGCAACGGAAGTCGCAGTTGAGCAAAATCTTGGTGCCAGTGTCCTGGTCACTAGGCATCTGCGCAAAGGGGTTAAGTCTGACCTACCTGTAGGCTACATGTACATAAAATATATAATGAATGAAAATAATAAATAAATAAATAAAATACATAATTAATGCCAGGTGAAAATAAACGGCTGTTACCCTGTAAATACGAAACATCCTGTCACACCATACCTCCATTGTCAATCTAGCTAGCTTTTTTAGCCATCTATACATCTGACGTAGGCTACCAGTACACAAACATGACATAATAAAATGTGTAATTCATAGGGATTTGTTTACTCCGTTTCCTGAGAGTATATAATAAGGGGACCAATTGCTATAAATAAATGTCTGGTAGTGCGTTTTGTTGCTGGTTTACTACAAATACAATAAACTTAAATGAACAAGATTATAAATGACCAAAGAACTATAGTTCTTGAGTTTCTCAGAAGCTAACAGAATAATAAATAATACAGCGGTGGTGAATGGGTTGAGCTTGGGTGTTTGTCTTGAACTGCTATCCCCTGAAGGAGTGGGGGCTGCCGCCTGACTGACGTTAGCTATAGGATGAGGAACATGTTTCAAAAGCATTTTGTTGCTGGCAACTACAACTGAAGTGCCCTCACAGGAAAATAAGATATTCTATTCCATTTTATTATCCTAAAGTTAGGACACTTTATTCTGATTGCCAATAGAAGAAATACAAACATTGTCCCTGACTGCATTGTTGACACGTGTGCACCCTCCTGTGTATAGCCTCCATGATATTTCCACAGAAGAACTTCCCAGGCAGGAACCGTCGTCACACGCAGCACCACAAACGCAATAGCCCGATAATTAATATCTTTGATAATAATTAACTAATTAAATCAAATAAATACATTTTAAGTGTTGGATAAGTGAGGAGTTTTAACCGTTGATGCCACTCATGTTCTGTATTCAGAGTGCTGAACATTACACGAGGGTGTTGGCTGTTAAAACTGCTGGATTCATAAAATACACATTTTACTAAATCCTCACTTCCCAGACAACATACTCCATCAGACACACTAATGGTGTTATAGTCACATAGAGGTACCTACCACCCATTCCTGCTTTGGTGCATTGACATTCCTCGACTGGGAAGGCCACCTTCTTGAACCTCGGCTGAAGCGGTTCATCTTTCCAAAAGACATCTGATCATACAAAGAAGTAGTCAGTTGACCAACACACAACAATGCACCATGCAGAGGACACACTATGAAAGTGATTAGGTAGCTAGCTAGTGTATAGCGTGTCACCTGAAAGTATGAAAGAACGTATAGTCTACTACACCTGACCAGAAAGAATAAGCGTTTCCTTTATGTCATGACTTTGCAACCATTAACTAAATTAGTGCCGCGGGCGACTATAGTCGACCACTGATGTCTTTACTCTGCTACACCGGTAAATAATTCTGGATTTGAGTCAGGAAAAATTAAACCATGACCAACTTCCAATTAAGTTTTTTCACTGTCTTTTACCTGGATTTGCTCTTTTTATAATATAACAATAAAGCAATATAACAAACTAGGCTACTGCTATGCTAACTGTCTCAGTAAAGAGAGAAAATTACTCCCCAAGCTTTCAGTCGTTCCAAGATTGTCTAGTAAAAGTTTGAGTCACAGTAGCCTACCATCAATGAGTTTTATTATATCCCTTTCAGACTTACAGTCAAGCCGGAAAGTCTGCACACCCCTTTCACCTTCTCCACGTTTTATTACGTTAGACATATTCTACAATAGATTGAGTTAATTTTTTGTCTCAAAATTCTACACAAAATAGCCCATAATGACAAAGTGAAAACAGGCTTAGACATTTGTGCTAATTTATTAAAAATTAAAATGTAAAATATCATATGTACACAAGTGTGCACACCCTTTGATATGACACCCAAAAGTGAGCTGAGGTGCATTTTGTTTCCACTGATACTGCTTGAGATGTTTCTACAACTTAATTGGAGTCCACCTGTGATAAATTCAATTGATTGGACATGATTGGGGATTGCAAACACCCGCCTATATAAGGTCCCACAGTTGACAGTGCAATTCAGAGGAAACTCCAAGCCATGGGGTCAAAGAGATTATCTGCAGACCTCAGAAACAGGATTGTGTCAAGACATAGATCTGGAGAAGAGTACGGAAAAATCTCTGCAGCTTTACAGGTCCCAAAGATCACAGTGGCCACCATCATTCGTAAACGGAAGAAGTTTGGAAGAACCACCAAGAATCTTCCTAGACCTGGCCGCCCGGCCAAACTGAGCAATCGGGGAAGACGGGCCTTGGCCAGGGAGGTGAGCAGAAACCAGAGGGTCACTCTGACAGAGCTCCAGCATATCCTTGTGGAGATGGGAGAACCTTTCAGAAGATCAACCATCCAGGCAGCACTCCACCAATCAGGCCTTTATGGTAGAGTGGCCAGACGGAAGCCCCTCCTTAGTAAAAGGCACATCACAGCCCACTTGGAGTTTGCCAAAAAGCAACTAGAGGACTCTCAAACCATGAGAATCAAGATTCTCTGGTCTGATGAAACCAAAATTTAACTTTTTGGCCTGAATACCAAGCGTCACATCTGGAGGAAACCAGGCACCGCTCATCACCTGGCTAATACCATTTCTACAGTGAAGCATGGCGGTGGCAGCATCATTATGTGGGGATGTTTTTCAGCAGCGGGAACGGGGCGACTAGTCCTGATAGAGGGAAAGATGAATGCAGCTAAGTACACCGAGATCCTTGAAGAAAACATGCTTCAGAGCGCTCTGGACCTCAGAATGGGGGGAAGATTTACCTTCCAACATGACAACGACCCGAAGCACACAGCCAAGAGAACAAAGGAGTGGCTTCGGAGAAAGTCTGTGCATGTCCTTGAGTGGCCCAGCCAGAGCCCAGACCTGAATCCAATTGAACATCTGTGGAAAGAGCTGAAAATGGCTGTGTACCGACACTCCCCATCCAACCTGATGGAGCTTGCAAGGATATGACAAGAGGAATGGACAAAAAAGTCCAGAAACAAGTGTGCCAAGCTCGTAGCTTCTTTCCCAAGACGCCTTGAAGCTGTAATCGCTGCCAAAGGTGCAGCAACCAAGTATTAGGCTAAGGGTGTGTCCAGATATGTAACCCCTAAATAACCTATTTTTGTCAGTAAAATAAAATTGCTTATTTGAAAAAAAACTAGCCAACCTGTCATTATTGGCTATTGTGTGTAGATGTTTGAGGCAAAAAATGAACTCAATCTATTGTAGTATAAGTCTGTAACGTAATAAAACATGGAGACTATAAAAAACACGGCTTGACTATATTTAATAATTCTCTGATTTCCACTTATGTCCAGTAAAATTTCCCATATCTCCTCCAGTGACCATCGTTTTGTTAGTTCCTTTTTTAATTAGTCCCTCGCACCACCAATTTTAGCCTACGTTATTTTTGCCTCAGGATAACTTTCTGTTTGTAGACAGTTCATTCGTACATATCTATACAAATGACCAGTGATTATGTTTATTGTTCATTTTTACATATCTATAGTTATGCAAGATCAGATTTTTATGGAAAACTGTTTTCACTATTATTACACATCACCAATGTAATGTTAACCAATCTAAGAAGCACTGAATATAAATTATTTATATTTCCATTGATATTGTTTGAAGGTGTGCTATTTAGTGCCATCTATCCTCATTAATAAAAAATTGTTGAATAGCTAAAATAATGTGTTTTATTAGAAGTTTGCACATTGACAGGATACATTTTTTCATTTTGAATGTCGGCAACCATGTTGGCTTGGCACTGCAGAGGCTTAGTGTTCCAGAACACTCTTGCATTGAATGAGTTAAGCAAGTACAATATGATTTTTTTTTTTACTGCAATAAATATATGTCATGGCAGAGAATTCAAGAATTGAAATGTCAAGCGTGCTCAAAGGGCTTTCACACAACAAAACTTTGGCAGTTCCGTGACTTCCCCATTTTTGCCATTCCGCAATTTCCCCCGTTTTCCAGCGATTAGGAATGAATAATTTTTCATTTTGTTTTGTATATGATATAACGCTTCTGTTACAGTGTTCCGCCCACATAAACTAATGGAATAATGGTTAGAAAGAAATGTAAAAACCGGTCAGTAACATTAGGATGATTTCACAATGGTGTCTAAACAAATAAAATCATAGGAACAGCAAACAAAATTCTAAAAAACTTGTGAAGACAGCAGGCCTAAAGCCGGCAATTACAAATCCTATCAAAGCATGCTGATGTGGCATTTGTTTCAGTTCTCACCTGGCAGTTTGCAAGAATATGTGCAAACATCCATGCCAGTCATCCCTATTATTAGTTGATACTACATTATACTAATTACTTATTAGTATACTTACAATATCCCAGAATGTTTCCAATACCCTATCCTTTTTTTCGATACGTTTACCCTACCGTTTCAGCCAAATCCCAGAAACAATTATATAATTAAAGTTGCACGCAAAATTTGGGAGTACCAGGCTTAGGACATAATGATGAATAGAGATATGGATTATTTGTCCTTGAGAGCATGTGTACAAAGTATCATGAAGATAGGATTGATTGTGTTGGAGGTAGAACCAGTTGAAAAGGCCATACCCACAATGGCTATACCCACAATCATTTCCATATTCAAGATATTGTTAAATATTTTACTCTAGAGCATGTGTACGACGTTTAGTGAAGATTGGTTGCACAGACATTGAGTCACAAATACAATGGAAGCCTATGGAAGGAGTAGTCTACTTTTTACATCTTTAAAAGACATCTTCTAAGCATTTGAGAATTCAGCACCAGACTTGGTATATAGCATCAACAGAGTTCTACATGTGAGACATTTTCTAGACTGATCAGATAAACAAGATGGCTGCCACAAGTGATTTTGTCATAGGCCACACCCAGAATGTTGAATCATGTCCATATTCAAGATAACAATACATGCTCTAGTCTAGAACATGCCTTGTGAAGATTGGTTGTACAGAGTTACAAGTACAATGAAAGTCTATCGCAGTAGCACATTATAGAATAACTTTTATTTCCTAGTGAGGGAACTTAATTTGTAGTCACCAGCAACAATTATTATTATAATAATTTTTTTTAAATACTCCTCCGAGAGTATTTCACCAATCAGCATGAAACTTGGTATGTAGCATCAACAGAGGCACTTCGCCACAAATACTATTTTGTCGACTGATCAAATAAACAAGAAAGCCGCCAAGTGGTTTTATGTGATAGAATCATCTCCATATTGTGGATATGAGTTAGTGGTGTCCTTTAGAGCAAGTGTGCCAAATTTGGTGATAATTGGTCATGCAAAATATGAATATATGAATATATGGCATTTACAGTGCCCCCTTATGGTTGATTTAGATCTGCAGCATCATCCATAATGATGCTGCAGATATGAGTTATAACCATTGGTCAATGGCGGCTATGTTGTTTATCCAATCAGTCTGAAAAATAGTAGATTTGATCGGACTGGGTTGTTGAAGCTTCCCACTAAGTTTGGTGTTGATTGGTCAATTTGTCTAGGAGTTTGGTATTGCCATTTTACATTAAGCGATACTATAATGTCTCTGCATTTGAATGGATCTCTATGGGAATTGGGGGGTGGGACTAGATTTAGCTGTAAATTACACTGGAACAGTATAGAACACATGGTTGGCTAAATCGCTGTAAGTCAACAAGGGTATCAAACGAGCCTCAAACTATCAATCGGCTGCCAGATATACAGTATATTATTTAATGTTTTGAAAGCAAAGAAGCAAAAGTTCATTAATGCATCCATTTGTTTACTCGTTTCCTATATTTTAATGTTTTATTTGACATAAAATATTTGTCTAAAATTATTTTATTCCCTTAACCTGAAAATCCAGATCTTTTGGAGGCAAAGGTCTCGACTGTTTAAGGGGAAGATAAAATTTTAGATAAATTTTAACATAGAAAATACAACGTGAACATACAGGGAAAAAGTAAACCAAGATATGCTTTAATGAGAACTTATGCCCGTGTTACCCCACTCCTCGTCTCTCCTGCCCTGCCTGTCCAAAGTTCTTGAACGAGCTGCCCTTAACTAACTGTTTTTCTCCACCAGAACAACCTGCTCGAACCTCATCAGCCTGGCTTCAGAACCGGGCACTCTACTGAAACTGCGCTCCTGGCTGTGACTGAGGCACTCGCCACTGCTAGAGCCTCCTCCCTCTCCTCTGTCCGGATTCTCGTTGACCTGTCTGCAGCGTTCGACATGGTCAATTACAAACTCTTGATCTCCACACTGGCTGAGATGGGCATCTCTGGAACTGCCTAGACACCGCTACATCCTATCTCACAGATAGATCCTACCAAGTCTCCTGGAAGGGCTCCGTCTCTGCACCTCATCCACTTTTTACAGGTGTCCCGCAGGGATCTGTACTGGGTCCTCTGCTGTTCTCCATTCACACTAAGTCTCTTGGTTTGGTTATTAATTCACATGGCTTCTCTTACCATAGTTATGCTGATGACACTCAACTCTTCCTCTCTTTCCCTCCCTCTACCCCACAGGTTAAAGAGAGGATATCTGCTTGCCTGGCTGACATCTCTGAGTGGATGGCTAGCCATCACCTGAAGCTCAACCTCGACAAGAGTGAGCTGCTCTTCATGCCATACAAGACCTCCCCACTTCTAGACCTGTCCATCACCGTCGAGGGAACCATGGTGACCGCCTCCCGCTCGGCAAGGAACCTGGGGGTGGTCCTGGACGACCAGCTGGACTTCAAAAAACACATCAGGGCAACAGCACGGTCCCGTAGGTTTCTCCTGTACAGCATCAGGAGGATTCGGCCGTACCTGACCACCTACTCTGCCCAGCTTCTTGTCCAGACCATGGTCACCTCACGTCTGGGCTACTGCAACTTCCTTCTCGTAAGCCTACCAGCCTGCGCCAATCTGCCCCTACAACTGGTCCAGAACGCGGCTGCTCGGCTTGTGTTCAACCTCCCGAAGTTCTCACACATCACCCCCTTGCTGAGGTCACTCCACTGGCTGCCAGTCATAGCCAGGATTAGGTTCAAAGTTCTGACCCTGGCCTACACTGCAGCAAAAAGGACAGGCCCCTCCTACCTACAGGACTTGATCCAGCACTATGCTCCTGCTCGACCACTTTGCTCTGCTGCTGCAGGGCGACTTGCACTTCCCTCCTCCCATGTTAACGGCTCTCGCTCGTCCAGACTGCGGAGCTTTTCCACCCTAGCTCCCCAGTGGTGGAACGAACTCCCCACTCCGCTACGCTCAACGGAAACACTCTGTTTTCCGCCGTGGTCTGAAAACGCACTTTTTCAGACTCCACCTTGACTAAACTACCTATATAGGGCCAATTCTATAGTACTTCCTGTTTTGCTTCTATTTGTGTTTTTTTCTATTTTTATAGTTGTTATGAATGTATAGCTGACTGTATTCTATGTTCATTACTAGAGATAGCTCCTACATTGTGAGAAAGTTGTGCTTTGTCGGATTTGCTTTGTAGTTGTGTCAATGACCTTTAATATGCACTTATTGTACGTCGCTTTGGATAAAAGCGTCTGCCAAATAATTGTAATGTAATGTACATGTTTAATCATATTATGCCTACACGTTTATGTTTACTACATTACCAAGACAGACTGCAAAGCTCAAAGATATGTTAATGCACATATTTAATGTTTTGAAAGCAAATAAATATTTGCATCATGTTCAGGTGATGTGAGGGTGGGGACATACCCTTTTCTTCTCCCTTTCTTCTCCATCTCTATTTTCATGTATTATTTTCTTTGCTAACATTGATCTATTTTTTTCCCCTTAAATAGAAGATCTGGACCTTTTGGAGGCAAAGGTCCAGACTGTCTGTTTAAGAGGAAAAAGGAATTTTAGATCAATATTAACATAAAAAATAAAACATCAAAATACAGGAAAAAAGTAAACCGAGATGAACCACTGATCTAGAAACAGTACTACGAGTCTAAAGACCACAGAGCTTTTACATTTTTTGTATGTTTGTAATCATACTATGTGAACAAATGTATGTTTGCAATGTATGTTAACCAAGACAGACTGCAAATCTCAAAGTTATGTTAATGCACAGTTTTAATGTTTTGAAAACAAAGAAGCAAAATTTTACATTGAAGCATCTGTTTACTTGTTTCCTATATATTATTGTTTTATTTTACATTAAATATTAGTCTAAAATTATTTAATTCCCTTAACCTGAAAATCCAGACCTTTTGGAGGCAAAGATCTGGACTGTTTAAGGGAAATACAATTAAACACACAAACAAACAATAGAATACACAACATGAACATACAGGAAATCGTAAACAGAGAGATGCTTTATGCCGCACATTATTTTTGTAATCATATTGCACAATTTTAATTATGTACATATGCATTTATTTTGTTAACATTTATTCAGCAAAAAATGTGTTGTTAATAAAAAAATTGTGTAAACAGTTCAGAGTTGTATGCATGTGTGAATTTTATTTTATTATTATTTTATTTTTATGTGATGTGTACTAAATGGATTTCTTTCTAAATTTAGGCTGGTGCTTTTTTAGAAGAGTAGTTAGAAATGCTCTCTGAGAATAGATTGATTAGTTAGTTGTACTTACTCAATAAAATTGAGGCAACGAGTTTCCTTAACTTAATTAACTATAGAGGACATAAGATTAATACCATTTATTAGTTCTTCTTGCTTATTTCTGAACAAATCAAAAAATTGATTCTGAGTTACAATAACTAATGCAGGTTCAATGCACTCAGAATAACCAAGTTTTCCCTACTTAGACTTTACAGTACATATAACTTAATTAAGTCTGAACAACTCTATAAAATTATTTATCATAAAGCATGATTCTGAGTTACAGTAACTAATGCTAGTTCAATGCACTCAATGGCCAAGTTCTCTACTTAGACTTCAAAGTACATATAACTTAACCAACTAAGTTCCTTTACTCCATTTTTTTGAGGCAACGAGTTTCCCCAATTTTTGAGTAAAGTCAACTTATTCGGTTTTACAGTGTGTATGCAGCCAGTGGGGAACATTTGACAAGGCACGGTGGATATTGTTATGTATGGAAGCATATCTGTGCCAAAATTCTAATGAAAATGCTAATTGGCGAGTGCATTTCGTTTACAGTCGATGTGTGCAAAAACCATGGCATAACTCAAATGAAAATGCAAAAGGCCACTTTGCGTTTTCAATCGCAAGTTAATGTATGCACTTTCTGACCATTTGAAAATGTTAACGCAAACCAATTTCACATTTAATTTCTCGCCCTCTACAACACAACCTTGCCATAATATAAATGAAAAAGCACATTTCTTATTGTAATAGCATGATCCATGACAAAAAGGAAATGATAATTCAATTCGCCATTTAACATATCATTTTCATGCTTTTGCAGCACAAGAGTGACATAATGCAAATGCAATGGCATTGCATCCGTTTACATTATCATTTCCGCATTGGTCACGCAAAAACCCGGCCAAAACTCTGAACTAAAAATTCTAAATGTCAAAGCTGCCCATCAAGGTGGGGCCTCTAAGAAAGGGGTGTTACAGGGGACCATTCAAAGCACTGAACTTATGGTTCAACTTCAATGGTTGTCTGAATTATTTTGGTCATCAGGCAGTTACCACAACTTAGCCTACCAGGCTAGATAGCGACATTTCCTAGTTCTCTGGGTTTGGGGATCATAGGCCAAATGCTAAAAACTATAAAGGAAACAAGGTAGCCTAAACGTTACGATGAGCCTAGCCAGGCCGTTGTTAACTAACTTAACCTTAACAGCAGGGAGGACTTGCCGTAAAAGGCAATAGATTTCCGTTCACCGGTTTGCCTTAGACAGGGCTGTGTGACAAACTAACAATGGGCTATTGCCGAGCCTATATTCCATGTCACACAAATAAAATAAGCAGGCTATCAATAAAATAAGTGCTTATGTCTCTAATTTTGTCTGAGTGGTAGACCTATTTAAATGAAAATTATTCTGGAGCCTATGTACTTAAAATACGTTCTTATAATTTATTTAGTTTAGTTTAGTTTTTTACAGCTGTACGGATAGGCTACTGCCAGAACTCACTATATTCGCACATCCTCTAAAAAGACCAGTATTTACGTTCTCCGAATAACCACTTGGCCTATTAAAATTGAACAAATTAAAATGTTGTGTAGGCTAGGCTACAACTATGACCAGTAAATGTCTAGGGCTACAACAGGAAAGTCAGTGTCATAGAAGCTAACCGTCTCATCTTACAGCATTGAGATCTGGTAAGCTCCAGAGACTGTGCGAATAACGTTAGCCTACCTACTAGCCTACAAAAGATGGTGGATTGTGTTGTAGGCTATATGGTGTAACGTTATAATAAAATAAAAATATAATTAGAAAAGTAATGTCCATTTGTTTTAATCTGTAGGCTATGTTGCTTTATGACTATGCTAAATATTGATTATTATAATAGCCGAGGCCACAGGTAAATGGGTTGATGGGCAGGCCAGGATTACCGCACGGGCCTATCAGGGACAGGCCCAGGGGCCCAGAGGTCTCAGGGGGCCTTAAAACCCACACCAACAATCGTCCTCACCTTTCATGCCTTTACGGCACCCATGGTCAGTGAGTACTGTGTGTCACAATAATATGTGTTAACGTGTGTGTTTAAGCAATCGTACCAAGTCAAATTCCTTGTCGACCTACATGTCTTGTGCTCGGTGAATGAAGAAATTCAGTTTCTGATTCAGATTATAGGGTTTCTAAGGGCCTCTAGTAGTGATCGGGGACCTTCAGATTTGAAATACCCTTTTTCCCTATAAAAGTCTGGTTAATGAAGATTTTATAGCCTACTTAGTTGTCTTGTGGTTATACCTGAATAACTATAAGAAAAAAAAAATCTATATATATATTTTTTTTTAAGTAAAATTAAATATCAGATTGGATATATTGTTGATGCTATTATTATGCAGATTAAGTATTTTCATGCGTGGCAATTGAACTGAAAAAAATAAAAATCATGCATATTTATTTTATTTTACAAAAAGAAAACCCGTTATGTCACAGCCTTGAACACTGTCTGGATGCCTACAGATATTTGTACAATTTGTTTGGCATGCTTTTCTGCTCGGAATCAAAGTCAAACACTTCAGTCATTGACAGGGCCAAAATTCTGTCTTCTGCATATCCCTCTGACCTAGACGGGAGCCCTGGCGATGAGCTTATTCAGCTGAGGTCTTTCATGAGGCCCTAACAGGACAAAACCCCATCAGGACTGCTTAAAACAATATTGGATTATGGCATGCAGTCCACCTTTCCAAATACATGTCGCTTTCAGACTATTCCTGACACTACCAGTCAGTAACTGCGAGGGGGAACGATCATTTTCCCTTTTGTCAAGAATTAAAAATTAATTGAGGACAAAGATGACTCAAAAACGCCTCAATTCACTTCCCCTCATGGCAATTGAAAGCAAACTGACCAGACAGTTGGACTTGGTGGATGATTTCTGCTGTTTGCTTTTGAAACGGAAAAGCAATTCCATTTGTCTTATAGGCCTGTAGTCTAGTTATGTTTTATAATCTTGGTAAGATGTTTGCTTGAAATAACAAGATTAACAATTCCTAAAGGAACTTGTAGGTGTGGTTGCTTCAGTGTTATCAATTGCTGGAAACGGCATATAAAGGTGGTAATATGGTATAGTGTGAGGTGGAAATGGTATGAACTGGTAACGCAGTATAAAGGGATCTAGTGAAGGTGAAAGTGTTCAAATATGGTGATGTAGCCTATGTTGTGATAAATCTAAATAATCTGGAAGTGATACAAAGAAATAATGACTTGAGGAAAGCACAAAAAGGTAAGGTGAGCGGCTTAGCTTCACACAGAGCGAAGAACACACTTAACGAGTTGCTCAGTTTCGATCACTCTGAGCTGCTCAAAGCGTTGCTGAGCACTAAAATTTCTCGTCGCCATTTTCCCAAACTCAGACGGTTTCACAGTTGCTCATCGCTCAGGTAGAGCAGAACGTTAAGTGATTAAAAAATCTCATTCCCATCGTGAGCTACTCAGTTAGCTTCAGTTACTTACCGCGACCAATGTCAAATCATCTGGGATCGTAGTGTTGTAGAGGAAGACATTGTGATGTCAATATATGTCAACAATATGGTGTAAGAAAAAATCTATAAAGGTTCTGAAAAAGTGGCGGAATAATAATAAGTATGGTGAATAACAAAAGGTGCGGTTTCATAACCACACCTAATGATGGCTTTTATGAACTTGGTATGAGATCACATTTTTGTGTTTTCTGTTGGCACAGCCTAGATGTATTATAAGTTAACAATGTGGGTCGTTAGTGATTAGGCTAATGCTACTGCCTGTGGTAATAGGCCGCGATCACACTGGATCTGCTTCAACAGTTGCAGCGCCTTTTTTCTAATTGTTTTCAATGAGTTTGAAGTGTTTTCCACGCTGCTTTTGCACCCCAGGCGCCTCGAGTTTATCAGTTTCGAGCACCTCGCTGTTTAAAAAAATATATATGTTTTTATTTATAATAATAAGCGATCCAAGGCACTCTTATTCACGGCTTTATAACTCCAGGTGTGAGCATCACAAACTTAGTAATTGGCTTGAATTACTAAGCGTAATGGATCAGCGTTCACGTCGCGTCCTCCGTCAGTACCCGGGCCCGCCCGGGGAAACTAATGATCCTTCCAGCAGACTAAATTCTAAGAGACGACGCCCGAGAGCCAAGTCAAAGAATCCTAGTCACAGTCTTAAAGCCGAAAGCAAACAGCCCCAAGAGCACCTTGCGGTAGGACCTGCCCTTCGAATACTACAACTAAACGTTGAAGGCCTTTCTGCAGCCAAGCGAAGCCTCCTCAAAGTCCTTGCCTTCCAACACTCGATTGATGTTATCTGCCTCCAAGAGACTCACATTGGCACAGAGGAAGCAGGCCGCTACATCATCAATGGCTTTGACCTCCTGTGCCACACTCCACATGCCAAACATGGACTTGCCACCTATGTGCGTTCTGACATAGTTGAAGCAAACCACCTGACAACAACACATTTCTCAGATACCATAATCATTGGTGGCTTCCATATTGTTAATGTGTACAAGCCCCCTAGTGCCAACTGGGATCTGCAGGTCTTACCCACCCTACCCCACCCTGCCATCTATGTGGGGGACTTTAACAGCCACCACCCTGACTGGGGATACCCAGTGGTGGATAGTGATGGTGAGGCACTTTCAGACTGGGCATCCAGAAATGACCTTGTTCTGATACACGACCCCAAACAAAGAGGAACTTTCCACTCAGCCAGGTGGAAAAAGGACTACTCTCCTGACCTGTGCTGGGTCAGCTCTTTGAATGGAACGCCTTATCCTGCACAGATCCTCATTCTTGACGATTTTCCACACAGTCAACACCGGCCCTTGCTGGTACACATTGACCTACATCTCCCAGTCATAAACAGCCCAAGGAAGATGCGCTGGAACTTCCGCAAAGCCAACTGGAAACAATACAGTGAAACCCTGGACCGGAGTGTCGTTACCATCCCACTCCACACCATCACTGTAGATGAAGCATACAACCGCTTCTGTAGCGCCATATTCAAAGCAGCCCACACAGCAATCCCACGAGGCTACCGACCCCTCTACGTCCCATGTCTGGACGGAGAAAGCGCTGCCCTCCTACAAGCCTACAAAACATCAGGGGACCCTGAGATAGCAGACCATCTCATTGAATCGCTAACTACAGCCAGGCGAAAGAAGTGGGAGGAGACAGTAGCTGACCTGAATTTCACCCACTCTAGCAGGAAATGTTGGAGCCTCATACGCCGCCTAGGAGCTGCACAGAAGCCCCCTAGCCATAGCCGAGCATCTGTCACACCTAACCAAGTTGCATCCCACCTACTGTCTATTGCAAAAGCAACCCAAGATAAACACACCAGAAGAGCAGTTACAACTGAGCTAAAGAAACACCGAAAAACGCTCGGAGAGGAAAGTAACCCTGAGCCTTTTGAGGTTGCTGAACTGGAGAAAGTCCTGCAGGGCCTGAAATGTGGAAAGGCAGCAGGATATGACAACATCTCTCCAGAGTTCATGAAACATCTTGGCCCCCGAGCCCTAACCTGGCTGAAACAATTCTACACCAGGATCACACAGACAAACTTGATCCCAAAGAAATGGCGGACAGCAAAAGTTATTGCCATACCAAAACCTGGCAAAGACCACAAACTACCAGCAAGCTACTGCCCAATCTCCCTACTCAGCGTTCCCTTCAAAATCCTGGAACGCCTAATACTACAACGTATTTCTCCAGGAGTAGAGGATATCCTCTGTGTGGATCAGGCAGGTTTCCGCAAGGACCGCAGCACAGGAGAACAAGTACTGGCCCTTACCACCTTCATCGAAAATGGATTCGAGAGCAGACTAACTGTCTAACTGTGTTCCTCGACCTCACAGCCGCCTATGATACTGTCTGGCACAAAGGCCTCCTACTGAAACTCACAAAGACGCTCCCTGCCTGGGCAACAGCAATAATAAATAAAAATAAATAAATAAATAAAAAACAAGACAGGTGTACCATTTACAATACAAACTTAGATTTGTTGATTTTCATAATTTAAGTCAAAATAAAGTGCCACAAATAGAAAAATGCATTTACTTTGCAACAAAATACTGAGAGCTACATAAGTGAAACAGATAAATACACTGCTCAAAAAAATGAAGGGAACACTTAATCATCACAGTATAACACCAAGTCAATTAAACCAAACCGGTCATGCTGGATGATGTTGCAGGCAGCATAACATTTGCCACGGCGTCTCCAGACTCTTTCATGTCAGTCACATGTGCTCAGTGTGAACCTGCTCTCATCTGTGAAGAGAACGGGGCGCCAATGGCGAACCTGCCAATTCTGGTGTTCTCTGGCAAATGCCAATCAAGCTGCATGGTGCTGGGCTGTGAGCACAGGTCCCACTACAGGACGTCGGGTCCTCATGCCACCCGCATCAGTTTGGTCAGAAACATGCACACGAGTAGGCCGCTGGAGGTCATTTTGTAGGGCTCTGGCAGTGCTCGTCCTGTTCCTCCTCGCACAAAGGAGCAGATACCGGTCCTGCCGCTGAGTTGTTGCCCTTCTACGGCCCTGTCCAGCTCTCCTCGTGTAATGGCCCGGTATCTCCTCTACGCTCTTGAGACTGTGCTGGGACACAGCAAACCTTCTTGCGACAGCACGTATGGATGTGCCATCCTGGAGGAGCTGGACTACCTGTGCAACCTGAATGGGCTGCAGGTACCGCCTCATGCTACCAGTAGTGACAAGGGCACTAGCAAAATACAAACCTAGAGAAAAATCTGCTTCCTAACTGGACAGATCGATATCCCAGAAGTTTAATTGACTTGGTGTTATACTGTGATGATTAAGTGTTCTCTTAATTTATTTGAGCAGTGTATAATTGAACAAGGCACAAGGCCTTATAATATAAAATAAATTGATCAAAATGAATAAATTAAGTAGTGCAAATGCTCAGGTTGCGATAAACAAAAAAGGCTAAAACGAATAAGGCTATACACATTCATGTGCATTATAATATAAAATAAGGCCATATATATGAAGTTTATTTCCGAAATGCAGTATCCACCATTCGAAAAAACTGATGCCTACTCATGACAGCTTATTGACAAGCGAAAATTCGGTAACCGATTGCACTTTAGAGCACGTAAACGTTGCTAGCACACGCACAGAAAATAGAGGTTCAATATACCTGCTCCAAACGTGGAGAGCAAAATCATGTCAAGCAACATGTGGAAGAATTTTGAGAAACTTAATACTAACGAGGCAAAACGTCTGGGTTTTTTTTAAAGAGTTGTAAATAAACAGGCCAATTGTGACATCAATGACAAGGTTACCACTAGAGGGCAACCGTGGAGAGTAATAATGAACGCAAACCCATAGTTTTGTTATTCCAGGACATTAGATTCAGCAGAAATAGGCTATAGCGGAGCGATAATTACAAAACGAGCTGGAATTCTTTGAGCTTTTTCGCTTTTCTTACCAACTCGTAACCTACAGCTAAACGTCTCTCATTTCACAACGGTAGGCTAGCGTATATTTGCTGATGTGTCTTGATTGAGATATTGAATTTATGCCATCATATTAAGTTACTGTAGCTATTTATGCCATAACATTTACTTAGGCTATATAATGTAGGCCTATTACATCACATTCTTAGTTTTTACATCAAAAACCTAGATTTTTTTAATTTAGGTTTTATTTTTTATAGGCTTGTTATAAACGTGAGAAATTTCTGCATAACACACGTTTGTTTATTTCCAAATTTCAGTTTTGGACATTCACCGCGGAAACCCTCCTACCATGACAAGCCCTCTTCATGTGCCGGTTCAGCATCGAGGTCCCTGTCTTTTTGCCATCATATGTTCGCAAGATGCCGCTGTTACAACCTGAAACCAACTGTTGGGAACCAGAAGCAGTTCCGAGACATCCAGTCAGTCCTTCTGGTTAACATATAACAAATGTAGCTACAATTTTAACTCTACAATTAGCCTACTCACGTGAGAGAAGATCCAAATGCTGATGCCTTCAGAATGACCTTACCAGCTAACCTACCAACTAACTAGCTGTAAATTAGTCGGTCAGTCGTGGGAAAAAGTCGACAGACAGGGGAAGAACAAAGGATAACAATATAGGAAAACCCAAAGATAAATAGAAACACAAAAAAGTTCAGAGCCAGCCTGCAATAGGCTATCTTCGTATAAAATAATAAACACTTCTCAAACAGAAAACCCGTAAACAAGAAGGCACCACCGGCTAATTAACCAATGTTAATTCTCCAGATGTTTTTTTTTTTTTTTTTTGCTTCACATCATCAAGCTCCATTTTTGCAGTAATTTTTTCCCCCGTTAGCTAGCTAGCTCGTGAACGTGTGAGAAACAAATGAACTGAAGTGTGGGGCTGGGAGGAGACACGTGTTGCATGCACATGTTGAAATGTATTATAACATTCTAACTTTGTTGTAACCTTATTATGTATCGATCACGGTGATTGAGACATAAGGTGTAAGGTTACAATGTTATAATACATATAATCGTACAGCAGCTATACCACCATGCAATCTGCTCCTGCTGAATGGCTGAAGCTAAGTAGGCGTGGGCTTGTAGGTAGTTTTCCCTCTGGTCAAATAAAAAGCCCAATGTCCCAGTGCAGTGATGGGGACACTGTGCTGACAGATGCCGTCTTTCGGATGAGATGTTAAACCGAGGTCCTGACTCACTGTGGTCATTAAAGATCTCATGACACTTATCGCAAAGAGTAGGGGTTTCCCTGGTGTCCTGGCTAAACTCCCAACTCAGGCTCTTTCAATCTGCCACCTAATCATCCCCCAGTTTAATTGGCTAAAAAAAATTATTCTCTCCCTCTCCACCTCAGCTTATGTGTGGTGAGCATTCTGGCGCAAAATGGCTGCCGCTGTATCACCCAGGTGGGTGCTACACATTGGTGGTGGTTGAGGCGAGTTTCCCATCAACATTGTAAGCGCTTTGAGTATCGAGAAAGGCGCTATATAAATGCCAGGTATTATTATTATTATAAAATTCTGATTATCACACCCCCACCCCAATTATAAAAAAACCAGACCACAAAATTGAGGTCATGGAGGGGATATTCCTACCTGATGGGTTCAGGCAGAGAATCAAACCTCTACCTCAAACAGAGAACTAGGAAATATCTATCTAGCCCGGTAACTGCCTGACAACCAAAATCACAGAAAACATTTTGCATTTTCAGTTTGGAGTTTTGTTTTTTTGGATTATGTCACTCTTGTGCCGCAAAAGCATGAAAACAATATGTTAAGTGGCAAATTGAATTATCATTTCCTTTTTGTCATGGTCAGGCAATTAAAATGCGAAACTGCTAATGCAAATGTCATTTTCATATTATGGCAGGGTTCTGTCGTAGAGGGAGAGAAAAATTTAATGTGAAATGGATTTGCATTAACATTTTCAAATTGTCAGAAAGTGCGTACATTAAAGTGATCTTTTGCATTTTCATTTGAATTATGTCATGGTTTTTTTGGACATCGAATGTAAAATAAATGCAATCACCGATCTGTTGGACCAGCAGACGTCCAAGTCTCAGAACTTGTTTTTGCACAGAAAATAGAAAGTACTGATTTATTGGATGCTGTATTTCGGACATGAAATATGTAGCCTACGGTAAATGATGCAAAATAGTAATAGCCTAAAACATATGAATTGATTCGGTAAAAGACACCAAACGCACGTAAACTAATTGAAGTTACCATAGCCTGAGTGACAGGGGAAAAAAGGGTTTGAACGCAAGGCAGCTTGCATGTTTATATCTGAGCTGTTGTGCTTGAAAACATGTGCCGCGACTGTCGTCAACTATAGTTATTTGCCGGATGCATTCAATGAAGATAGGATAAAACGTGACAAAGCATAGGCTACATACGGCAAAATTAAATATTGTTTTGAAAGGAGTTCACGTTAAGCATTGAAGGTTGTGTTTTCTATGCAATAACAAACAAAAAACGCCAGAAATAGAATGCTTACGCGCTTAACTAGGCTATAATATATATATTTATTTATTTTTAGTTTTTTTGACTGAGGTTGACCCAGACATTGTCGTTTTGCGGTTCCTGTGTAAATTACTATCAGCTGGATAACTACCAAGTTAGTGCTAACCAATAAATAATGCAACAGGTAGCTAGCAAGTTAACGTCAAATTTATGGTTGGCAGGCTAACGTTAACTTACATATTTGGATAACGTTACGTTAGCTAAGTTAACTTAGCACTAGCTAACTAACCAGTGATTGTTTGTTAGCTTAATAGCCGACGTAACTTTAACAACATAATCCTCAGTTGTCATTTCCTAACGCCACATTATTTCACAAAACATCAATAGCCTACATTGACGGTCGAACAGTAGCTACGCCCGTATGGTTACTTCTGGACGATTTAAAGTCAATTGTTTCATGAAGAGCTCACCTTCTGACGCCGAAAAACTGCCGTTATCACAACAGTAACTGTAACTTCTACTTGTGCCAATTCGACTCCCCTACGCATCTCAACCCCCCTTCACGTGAACGCGTACGTCAAATTACGCTACGCTGCAGCTTCTTCTTCTTCTTTGGTTTTAATGGCGTAAAATTCCATTTATGGAGTATTACCGCCACCCACTGAAGGTTTTACAATATTTTATATTCTGTTAATCAGTCCAGTCATTTGTAGGAATGAGAATAAATGTTTAGTTATTATGCTCCCGGATGGATTATTGAAAACTGATTTAAGGTCCATTACTGATTCCTTCTTTTTTTAATTCTTCAGATAATATTTTCCTCTCCTGTGTATATTGTATGCAGTTGCAAAGTACATGTTCCACATTTTCTCTCTCATGACAGGTGTCACATTGTCCAGTTGGGTGTTTTTAATGAGCTGTAATGATTAATTAAATTTTGTATGTCCTAGTCTTAATCTACTTATGATGCGCTCTTCTTTCCTGTTTCGTCCTAATGGTCTGCTAACTCCAACCATCTTTTGAATTTGATGTAAATGTCTTCCTTTTGTATCTCTATCACATCTCTCCTGCCACTGTTTCTTTATTTGATGCCAGATGTATGATTTTGCCTCTGCTTTACGAATAAGTATTTCTAAGTCTATTTTCTCCCGTTTTGAAGTTCCCTTAGCAAACATGTCAACCCTCTCATTTCTTTCAACCCCCACATGAGCCGGGATCCACAAAAACAGAATGTCAATAGCAAGTTTGTTTATTCTAAACAATGTTTGCAATATTTTGTATGAAATGTCCAGTCTACAACTGGATGAATAAGATTTTAGACTAATCAGTGATGCACTTGAGTCTGAGCAAATTACCTGTCGTACTGGCTACACTTCCGCTATCCATTGCAATGCAAGAAGAATTGCCATAATTTTGATCTGAGATTCTTTGACTCACCTTAATTTCTAATTCAGGGATATTGAATGCACACCCTGTCCTACGTGTAATAGGGTCTTTTGATCCATCAGTATATATAGGATTATACACTGCTCAAAGAAATTAAGGAAACACTTAATCAACACAGTATAACACCAAGTCAATTACACTTCTGGGATATCGATCTGTCCAGTTAGGAAGCGTAAACTATTGTGATTCAATTTCACCTGCTTTGGTGCAAATGAAAGTGATAACAGATGAACAGGAGAGGCAATAGCAAGACAACCCCAAAAAAGTTAATGGTTTTGCAGGTGGTGGCCACAGACCATTTCTCTCTCCTTATCCTTCCTGACTGATTTTTCTCTAGTTTTGCATTTTGCTAGTGCCCTTGTCACTACTGGTAGCCTGAGGCGGTACCTGCAGCCCATTCAGGTTGCACAGGTAGTCCATGTCAGGTTTAGGTTTAGAAAATAGAGAACCAAACGCGACAGATAAGGATACAGAAAGCGTCAGTGGCGGCTGCTGACCTGAAAATTGAGGAGGTAGAAAACTTCCCCTTAAACCGATTATTGGTCTTAATCATTTCCCTTGATTAACAATAGGCTACAGCGTTTAATTCACTAATTACTCAATACCATCAAATGTAGCCAGCTCCTCAATTAGGCTATTAGGCAAGTAATTCAATTACTTTAATTTGCATCGCAAAATTGTGTACATTTTAATCAACATTATAATTGTGGATACATCTGCTCTTTTTTTCTCCGCACTCAAATTCCGAGAATATTCATGGATATTAAACGATCTTAAAGCTCAGCTTTTGTTTGATTATTTTGATTGCAGGTTGTTTATTTCTATTAACGTGTACTTTTCCATTTAATCTCCCTGACATGATGTGAAGAAAGACGCTTGTGTCCTCACCTGCAAATTATTGTTCAGATCGTTGGCACACTTGTTAATCAAGGGAAATGATTGGAAAATGATAGAGACCAATAAACAGTTTAAAGGGAAGTTTTCTGCCTCCTCAATTTTCAGCTCAGCAGCCACCACTGGAAAGCGTATCTAAATATGGATACGCCACAGAAGCGGAATTAAACCACACTAGTAGAAGGGAAACAGAAAAACGGGAACAAAACTTCCCTAGCACAAGGCTAACACAAAACAACCTCAAACGGAGGCGGAAATTCGCTTAAACAGCGAGAAACTAACAGAAAGAAATGGCCTCACGCACTTATTGATCGGCGTGTATAAGAGGTCGAGAACTGAAAAGAAACTAACAAAATAGCAAGCCTGTAACTACAGCTCTCTTAGTTTTTCTTTTTATAAAACCATATACCAGCTTTCTAGTCCTACTGCAACGTCAATCTAGAAGCACCGGAAAGCAGAAGTCAAGCTCTATTTATAGCCGACGGAAACCAAACACAGGTGTAGGCGATAATGACCTGGAGAGATCCAAACACCGGGACGGAGGAAGAAAAAATCCGATAGAGCTTCAGACGACGCCAAACAGAAAACAATGGTAGAAAACAAAAAGAGACAGCCACTACCCATGACAGTACCCCCCAACTAAGGGATGGTACCAGACGATCCCTAAGCTTTGCTGTCTCGGAAGTCCCTAATGAGAGTGGGGTCCAAAATATTCTTGGACGAAACCCAGCAGCGCTCCTCGGGACCATACCCCTCTCAGTCCACCAGGAACTGGTACCCTCTGCCCACACGTCTCTCGGCCAAAATGCGCCGAACGGTGTACACCGTACCTCCCTCCAAGAATCGAGGAGGAGGAGGCGGCTTGTCAGCCGGAGCAAGGGTGCTCACGAGTACCGGTTTCGAGCATGAGACATGAAAGGTAGGGTGGATGCGCATGGAAGATGGTAACTGAAGACGTACCGTGACCGGGTTGAGTTTCCGCACAATCTTAAAGGGACCCACGAATCGAGGCGCGAGTTTGCGGGACTCAACTCGCAACGGCAGGTCCCGTGTGGAAAGCCACACCCATTGACCCACCCGGTAGAAGGGGGCCGGACGGCGGTGCCTGTCAGCCACCACTTTCTGTTTAGCTGAAGCGCGCAGTAACGATGCACGTACGCGCTTACAGACCGCTCGACACCTACGCACGAAGAATCCGGTGGAGGGTACCTCCGCATTTCTCTCCAGCTCAGGGAACAAGGGAGGTAGGTATCCCAGCTGAGCCTCAAAAGGAGAGATTCCCGTGGACGCGTTGTGCAGGGTATTATGCGCGTATTCGGCCCAGGCGAGAAAGCGACTCCAGGAGCTAGGATTGGCCGCGGCCAGACACCGGAGAGTACTCTCCATACTCTGATTGGTGTGCTCTGTCTGACCGTTAGTCTCCGGGTGAAAGCCGGAAGAAAGACTGACAGATGCCCCCAAAAGAGCACAAAATGAACGCCAGAATCTAGCAGTGAATTGGGACCCGCAATCCGACACCACGTCCAGAGGTAAACCGTGCACCCTAAACACATCATTAGCTGGGCCGTCTCAGGTGCCGATGGCAGTTTAGGCAGAGCGACAAAATGAGCTGCTTTGGAAAAACGGTCAACTATAACCAAGATGACCGTATTCCCATGCGAAGGTGGCAGGCCTGTAACGAAGTCGAGGGCGATGTGACTCCAGGGACGCCTGGGAATGGGCAGGGGACGCAAGAGACCCGAAGGGAGAAGCCGTGAACCCTTATTACGGGCGCAAATAGCACATGCCACGACAAACTACCGCACATCACTCTCGAGCTTGGGCCACCAAAACCGATGCAAGACAAACTCCTTTGTCCGGTGCATGCCTGGATGAGCCGCTAACTGGGAAGTGTGACCCCACTGAAGGACACGAGACCTCAATCGAGGGGGAACAAACAAGCAGTGAAGCGGACCCCCCCTGGGCCGGGATCGGAACGCAGCGCCTTCTGCACAGCCGCCTCAATGGCCCACATAACAGGGGCCACAATACTAGAACTAGGGACCACAGATTTGGGACGTGACTCCTTATCCAACCGGTGATAAATGCGTGATAACGCATCAGGTTTAATATTTTTTGACCCGGGGCGATAGGTAAGGATAAAATTAAATCTGGTAAAAAACAAGGCCCAACAGGCTTGTCGCGAATTGCGCGTTTTAGCCTGTTGAATATACTGCAAATTCTTATGGTCAGTCCAGACTGTAAAAGGGTGCTCAGCTCCCTCCAACCAATGACGCCACTCCTCCAGCGCCAATTTGACCGCCAACAGCTCAAGATCACCGATGTCGTAGTTTCTCTCGGCAGGTGTAAGGCTACAAGAAAAATATGCACATGGGTGTAGCTTGCGGTCCACCGGAGAATGCTGAGACAGAATGGCCCCAACCCCCAGCTCCGAAGCGTCGACCTCCACCACAAAGGGAAGGGAGGGATTGGGAGTAGCAAGAATGGGCTCGCAGCAGAACCTCCTTTTTAGTTCAATAAAAGCGGTCTCCGCCCTGGAGTTCCACTGAAACCGAGCAGGAAATGCTTTTTTTTTTGTGAGGGCTGTGATAGGAGCTGCTACTGAGCTAAAATTGCGGATAAATCTTCTATAAAAATTAGCGAAACCCAAGAAGCGCTGCACCTGCTTCACAGAAGTAGGAGTGGGCTAATTCTTAACCGCTGAAACTTTCTTTGGATCCATCAGGACTTTACCGTCAGCAACAATGAAGCCTAAAAAGGAGACGGAACTGGTGTGGAAAGAACACTTTTCAGCCTTAGCAAATAGTTGGGCCTTAACCCCTTAGTGCAGATGGCATATTTGGTAAATCATGGGGGTACTCTGTTTAAGGCTTTATAACTCCAGGTGTGAGCATCACATAAACTTGGTAAATGGCTTAAATGAAACAAAACCGGTGTACCATTTTTTGTACAAACTTAGATGTGTTTATTTTCATAATTTAAGGTCAAAATAAAGTGCCGGAAATGCAAGCAAAACTTTTATAAAAATGCTACAAAATATATATTTCTTCAAAATACTGAGAGGTACATAAGTGAAACAGGTAAAACTACACATTTCCTGGATCATAAACTCCTTGTCCACAAGCATTCAATAATCGCAGGGTGATATACAGAACTACTAAAGATCTATGACACGAAATGTAAGCAGTGTAGCCTGATGTACCCAGGGTCTCCAAACCTATCCAAATTGGCTAAAATGTGAATAGCTGTAAATCTTAAACTAATCATACATTTCAGTGCAAATCAACCGTTTTGACTCATTTAACTCACCTTTTTATCATTTTCATGTGGGAATTATTTTGGATCAGTACAGGGGGGTGGATATCTAGGTGTCCAATAACCTACCCAAAACCTCTCCGAGAAATTATTAAAAAGCCTTTTGTCCTTTATAAAGCATATACATTTTACCTTACGATCACTTAATGGATGAAAACATAGATATTGCACAGTTTCAGTTCAGTGTTTGATGCCAAGTGTGCCATTTTTTCACCATTATCCTTCATATACTGCTTCATCCTGTGCGGTGCCTTCGTGGGCAACATGCACTCATCAATGGCACGGTCTTCAGTATGCTGGAAGGATCTGGTCCTGCAGTGGCTTCACTCTGAACAGTAGAGGGCACTGCTGGAGTGGCAGAGGTGGAGGGTCAAGCATGTTATAGGAACAAATTACATAATGCAGAAGCATTATAACACTGTGGTACACACAGCTAAATATGAAATCATTCACTCTTGTACTTCAGTAAACACTTTCTTCTGTATGCTACATTATGTTATATTTTGTTGCGTGCTCTAGGATGGCATTACTCTGTAGTGTGTTTCACAACTGTTGCTTATTGATTTTATTTATTTATTTTACATTCATCTTGCACACATCTGGACACAGTACATTTGAATACATATTTTCCATTCCCTAAGTGAAAAGCATCACCCATGGATATACTAATACCCCATAGAGTACATTATGCACAAAGAAATTACAATACAATACAATAATATCGGAAAACACTACCAATGTTCTAGCTTCACGGCAAATCGAGGCATAAAATAAACTCCTCCAAAAAAGTTTGGAAACGTTATTTCGGTCGATTATTCCTCCCCTTTAATAATACCAATTGGTATTGTATTTTATATCGTTGGAAAGCCTGATTAGTCACCTTTACAACGAGGTACAACTTGTAAGGATCATGCATTCGTGGAATGAGCAACACAGCTAACCGTGTGGGTAGCGGGCCAAAAAAATGTGCCTAAATGCCCAGCAATATTCTTCTGTTGGTATTCACTCTCGTTTTGAGCTTCAAGTGCTGGCAGGTGTATGCCAGTGGGATGGAATGGGATGCCATCCCACAGCAGTGTGTGACCAGGCTGGTGACCAGCATGAGGAGGAGGTGCCAAGCTGTTGTGGCTGCGTATGGATCTTCCACACGCTACTGAGGTCCCTGACAGTGTAAAATGAATAAAGTGTAAAAATGGCCAATATGTGTTGTTTTTTCCTTATTACTGTGGGAGAGTGCAATCATCCAGTCCACCAAGCAACTCAAAACGAGAGTGAATACCAACAGAAGAATATTGCAGGGGATTTTGGCACATTTTGTTGGCCCGCTACCCACACGGTTAGCTGTGTTGCTCATTCCACGAATGCATGATCCTTACAAGTTGTACCTCGTTGTAAAGGTGACTAATCAGGCTTTCCAACGATATAAAATACAATACCAATTGGTATTATTAAAGGGGAGGAATAATCGACCGAAATAACGTTTCCGAACTTTTTTTGAGGAGTTTATAACTTACGACTGAGCAACCAAACAGAACAGCGCTAAAATACGCAATTTCATTGTGAATGCTATGAATTCTAACAAAGCAGGCCACCACGAGCCACTACGGGAACGTCACGAACACAATAGTATCAATACATTACAGTTATTTGGCAGACGCGTTTATCCAAAGCGACGTACAATAAGTGCATATTGAAGGTCATAGACACAATCTACGAAGCTAAGTCACGAAAGCGCTACTTTCTCACAACATAGAAGCTATCGCTAGTCATCAACCGAATACAGTCAGCTATACATTCTAAGCTATGAGATAGCTAAACCAAATAGAAAATAACAAATAAACGGAAAGAACGTACTATATAATTTGCCGTATACATGTAGTTATTCAAGGTGGAGTCTGAAAAAGTGTGTTTGCAAATATGTTCAGCATTATTAGCAGGCTAACAGTGGTCTATTACGACCGATGCAAATACAAAAATATAGCACGCAGTGGAAAAACGAATGTATATACTCAAAATATTACAAGCAGTAATACTTACATGTCGAGGAGGATATCTTCCCCATATTGATAGGCACCTCTTCCACAGAATCTATGCTACAGGGATTAGAAGAATCTCTGTTGTTGTCCTCTTCTGACCGACTTCGGGGGAAAAGTACTAAAAAGTCTCTTCAAAGTTGCGCGCCGTTTTATTGCGTAAGACCAACTGCGTCATACCAAACGCGTCAAACCAAATGCGTCATCTGCGCATGCCCGCGTAAAGTTGTCGTGATATAACAAGTATTGCAGTTACGCTCGCCCTTAAATAGTTAATCCAAGCTTTCAATTACACATGTAAATTACTTTTGGGAAGCTTGTCGTGCCTTCTATTGGATAAAACAATTGTCGATCAAACCAGAATAAAATTGAAAGCGTCACAGCAGTGCTATCAGGGAGGGGGGGTTACGCAGAGATAGTTTCGTTTGTCTAATAGTGTTCCAATGCGCTGTGTATTTTTCAAACGGATTGTCCAAGACAATAAATGACCACGGAATCTTGAAAGGGACATATCTACGCTTAAATCCACGGGAGGATTGCATACGAATTCCATATTTAATAGCAGATATTGATAGTAGAATGGCATTGTATGATTTCACTTGTTTATGTCGGTATTGATTGAGCAGCGATTTGCACCGCTGTATTTGCATACGGTCGGGCTATTGGTGGGTTTATCTGGTTGCTGGACGGAATTCTGATATTATATGATGAATACATATATTTATGAACTCCCAACATAGACGCTATTGCCCACTATGTCACGCATGGGTAGGTATAGGCTGGGTGGGGAGTGCTTGTTAAATGGACTTGCTACGGAAAGATAGTGACACTTAGAAACTACGCATTGGCCAGAAATCGTCGCGAATCGTCTACCAATAAAGTTAAAATACCGCGTTTGGGTTTTCCACTAATAGTTTGGCTGCAGGAGCAACGAGTGTCTCAGTTGCGTAAAACTGTCTCGCAGGCGAGAAAAAATAGACTATCTGCACTAAGTAGTTAAGAAGTGCCTCCAACACCTGTCTAACGTGTATGATGTGAGAGGGAAGATCCGGAGAAAAAAATTAAATATCGTCTTACACCCCATCCCCACCAGACTCGCAAGCGCAAGCGCACTGGTGCGCTTCACTTCCGCTCCCATGTTAACGAATTGCCGTGGTCCTCACCGGCCGCGCGCGCACGGCTGGCGGGCGGACGGCTCGCGGACGTGGAGCGGATTTTTCTGCTCGGGGCGGAATTTTCTGGCCGTTCGCATGCGCAATCTCATAGAAATACATTGTATATGCACAATATCTGCATCATATGACCACATATTAATGTTTTTCAACCTACTAATAGTTTTACTATTGTTATTCATTATTGTAATACATATTATATTTTAATATAGGCTCTAATAAAAAAGGGAACAGAGACAATGACCATTGTGGGATGAATGAAGTTATATCAAGTCATACATTTTACATATAACCAGTTATTACCGTTTTTATAATGCTTTTTCTTTATTATAGGATACATATTTGTTCAATTAATTAAGACTATGCTTACTTCCCGAAAGGGAAATAAACGTTATTCTATTCTATATTCTATTCTGTTTTTATTGTACTGATATCACTGTATCGATTTAAGGTACTACAGAATAGCTGCTAATTCTGATATAATTAAATGTTTAGAACGTGTTGATTACTGTCCCAAATAAATAAAAGCGAACTTTATAAAGGAGGCATTGTCTTGTTTGCTACATTTAGCTTTACATTGCTAAATTTAGCTTTTAAGCAGTAAGACATATGTAATAGCAGAATTTACTTAACCATTATTTAGCGAAGCTCACAAATCCGGAATGTAGATTGTTTGTTTGTACATCGCGTCTCTGTCGTTCACGGAATGCGCTCCGAAAAAGCAAAAAGCGTCTGTGCTCTTGCGCGTCTGGTGGGGAACGTTCTGCTCAAATCTGCACGCGCAATAAGCGTCTGTGCGCTTGCGCGTCTGGTGGGGATGGGGCGTAAGTAAACGAAGACGAATTTCTCCAGCATCTCTCTCAAGACATCGTTCACTAGCGCCTGAAAAACAGAGGGGGCGCTAGTGAGACCGAACGGCATCACCCGGTATTCGTAGTGTCCGTGATGCGTGTTAAAAGCGGTCTTCCACTCATCCCCCTCACGAATGCGCACGAGATTGTATGCACTACGTAGGTCGAGTTTAGTAAAAACCGACGCCCCCTGTAAACGCTCAAATGCGGAATTCATGAGGAGAAGAGGGTACCTGTTCTTAATGGTAATAGCATTGAGACCCCGGTAATCTATACAGGGTCTTAGCCCTCCGTCTTTCTTTTTAACAAAAAAAAACCTCGCACCGGCTGGTGACGTGGACGGTGCGATAAACCCATTGGCTAAGGACTCCTCAATGTACTGCTTCATAGCAGTGCTCTCAGGAGCTGACAAGGAGTACAAAGAGCCTCTGGGAGGAAAAGTACCAGGGTACAGATCAATGGCACAATCGTATGGTCTGTGAGGTGGTAATTTGGCTAAATTTACTAAAAACCTCTGCGAGGTCTGAATATTCGATAGGCACACCCGCGGGTAGATTCGACTCAAGCGCCCCTACCACCTCCGGAGTACCGGAGGATCTGTCAGACGAGCTATCCCACTCGAAATCGGAGATGGAATGTTCATCCTCCTCTGTGAGAAGCCCCTCCGCAAAGGGATCCCAAGACAGACTCTCCTCACCACTCCCCGTCAGGAAGGAGGAAGTATCTCGGTCCGGATAAGATTCTGCCTCCTCCGAATCACTCTCAGAATTAGGTTCGGACAGATCAAAGGTGGCGTTTGGAACAGAGTAAACGACAGGATAACAATGAGATAAACAGTGGGATTCATATTCCTACCCCAACAGATATGCGGGTTATGTAGCCCTAACCATGAATGTCCCAGTACTAAAGGATACGACGGAGAGTTTATAAAAAAAAATTCTATTCTCTCCGAGTGCCACTGGAGAGAAATGCGCATCTCAATTGGATTCGTCTTTAGTTTAATGAGTCCAGAACCCAAAGGACGACCATCCAGGGCAGTAACTTGGCGAGGACTAATTAAGGGATTGGTAGGGATTTTTAAATTCCTAGCCCATTTAGCGTCAATAAAAGACTCCACGGCCCCTGAATCAATAAAAGCGGTAACGTTTGCCGAACGACCCTCCCAAAACAGTCGGACAGGTATGAGGGTCCGGGAGTTAATACAATCTTGTCTCACTAGGGACCCCGACCTCCCTAGTGAGAACCCTCGTTTCCCACCAACTTATAGCATCGATCTTTAGTATGACCGTTACGCTTACAATGCTGGCACCAGTACCTCTGCGGTCTCGCTCTCTTATTTTGATGGAGGGATGAGCCAGGCTCCTCCTGATCAACGGAGAGGTATGTGGGCACAGTAGGCGGAATGTCTCTTAACACGGATCTTAAACGGGGCGACTGATCTTTAATCGCACGTTCACGTTCTCGTTCTCTAATCCGGTTATCGAGACGTATAGCAGAAGTTATTAATTTATTTAGTGTAGCAGGTGGTTCTAGCATAGCCAACGCATCCTTGATGGAATTGGATAATGCTTGAAGGAAGATGGATTTTAACGGGCCGTCTGACCATCCCGTCTCCCCGGCTAGCGCTCGAAATGTAATGGAGAACTCAGCTTCAGTCTTAGTGCCTTGGCGTAAGCTGGTAAGTCTCCTTGCCACCTCGTCTCCTGAAACCTCGTGATCAAAAACCAGTTGCATTTTGTCCATAAGTTTAACTGGATCACGAATGACAGGTACATTGGCTCGAATGAGAGGATCCGCCCACGCAAGAGCCTGGCCATTTAATAAAGATAAAATGAATGCTACCCGGGATTCTGGTGTGGAGAAACGAGAGGGTTGTGCCTGAAAAAATATCAGACACTGGGTTAGAAATGGCCGGCATTTACCCGATTCCCCACCATAGTGATCCGGTAATTGTAATTTGGGCTCTTTTAGAGTACGTGGAGCGGGTATGGGAGGTGTGGGTGCTTGTGCAACTGGAGGGGAGTTATTTGCCACAGAAAGTCTATGCAGGCTCTCTCTCAAACGTTGGAGGCACTCTCCCTGGCTACGCAACTGTTCCCACAGCTGACCCTGTTGAATTTGCATGGAGAGGAGTGCTTGCTCCATAGTAACCCCCGTAGCGCCCTGACTGGCTTGTGCATCCTTATCTAACGCTGATTCCTCCATGTTTGTAAGGCTTCTAGATTCTGTCAGGTTTAGGTTTAGAAAATAGAGAACCAAACGCGACAGATAAGGATACAGAAAGCGTATCTAAATATGGATACGCCACAGAAGCGGAATTAAACCGCACTAGTAGAAGGGAAACGGAAAAACGGGAACAAAACTTCCCTAGCACAAGGCTAACACAAAACAACCTCAAACGGAGAGAAACTAACAAAAAGAAATGGCCTCACGCACTTATTGATCGGCGTGTATAAGAGGTCGAGAACTGAAAAGAAACAAACAAAATAGCAAGCCTGTAACTACAGCTCTCTTAGTTTTTCTTTTTATAAAACCATATACCGGCTTTCTAGTCCTACTGCAACGTCAATCTAGAAGCACCGGAAAGCGGAAGTCAAGCTCTATTTATAGCCGACGGAAACCAAACACAGGTGTAGGCGATAATGACCTGGAGAGATCCAAACACCGGGACGGAGGAAGAAAAAATCCGATAGAGCTTCAGACGACGCCAAACGGAAAACAATGGTAGAAAACAAAAAGAGACAGCCACTACCCATGACAGTCCAGCTCCTCCAGGATGGCACATCCATACGTGCCGTCACAAGAAGGTTTGCTGTGTCTCCCAGCACAGTCTCAAGAGCGTGGAGGAGATACCGGGAGACGGGCCATTACACGAGGAGAGCTGGACAGGGCCGTAGAAGGGCAACAACCCAGCGGCAGGACCAGTATCTGCTCCTTTGTGCGAGGAGGAACAGGACGAGCACTGCCAGAGCCCTACAAAATGACCTCCAGTGGGCTACTCGTGTGCATGTTTCTGACCAAACTGTCAGAAACAGACTCCATGAGGGTGGCATGAGGGCCCGACGTCCTGTAGTGGGCCTGTGCTCACAGCCCAGCACCGTGCACCTCGATTGGCATTTGCCAGAGAAAACCAGAATTGGCAGGTTTGCCATTGGCACCCCGTTCTCTTCACAGATGAGAGCAGGTTCACACTGAGCACATGCGACAGACGTGAAAAAGTCTGGAGACGCCGTGGCGAATGTTATGCTGCCTGCAACATCATCCAGCATTACGGGTTTGGTTTAATTGACTTGGTGTTATACTGTGATGATTAAGTGTTCCCTTAATTTTTTTGAGCAGTGTACATACTATATTTACTTTTCAAAACATTTTCTACCAAACTAGCATGATTTGTCACTTCTTTATTTGAATGTATTTTCTCCAATATGCTCAAATCTACTATTGGTTGAGGTAGAATACAAGGCGGTACTATCTATCTATCTGCTCCGCATACTATACCTGTCAAGCACCTCATAACATTCAACACTTTTTTACACTTGGTTTCAATGTTATCAATATGGTATTTACATGTTGCTTTGGTATCAAACCATACTCCAAGTAATTTAAATATCTCTACCCTCTCTAACTTTTTCCCATATAATTGCAAATGGATATCCTCACCTACTCTTTTCCGAGTGAAGAACATTGTTTGAGTTCTCAACAGAAAACTTAAACCCCCATTTTAACGATCATGCTTCTACTACAAAAATAGCTTCTTGTACCTTTTGTAATGTATATTTGATGTTCCTTACTTTTTTCCAAAGACCCCATCATCTGAAAATAACGACTTACCTATATTTTGATTTACCTGATCATATATATCATTTATCATAACTGTAAATAGTGGACTAAGTATACTTCCCTGGGGAGTACCAGTATCTACTACATATTTACCTGATGAATTATTCCCAATTCTTACCTGTATGGACCTACCAAATAGAAAGTCTTTAATCCAATTATATGTTCTTCCTCCAACTCCCAAAATGTTGAGTTTAATCAATACTCCCTCCTTCCACATCATATCATATGCTTTTTCCACATCAAAGAATACGGCTACTCCTCCTTCCTTATTGGCTTGTGCTTTCCTTATATCAGATTCCAGATTCTAAACATACCGGTGGGTCCATTGTGTAACGACCTCTTCTAAACCCACTTTGAAATGGTGACAACAGACTTTTACTCTCTAAATAGTTTGTTAATCTGTCTGTAATCATTCTTTCCATTATTTTACAAATATGAGATGTTTATGCAATTGGCCTATAGCTATGGGTTGATTGGATCTTTACCTGTTTTCCTTATAGGAACTATAATTGCTTCCGTCCAGCAAGCTGGCATTTTCCCTTCAAACCAACACTTGTACATTTCCAACATTTTCCTTAATGCAAGATCACTCATGTGTGCTAACATAATATAGCATACATTATCTTTCCTTGGCGCAGTCATTCCTGATTGATCTATTGCTCTTCTCAACTCTTCTATGGAAAAAGGTACATCTATTATACTCTATTTCCTGTCTCCCCAACTTACCTTCCTCTGTTAAATTATCACAACTGTGAATCTGGACAAATGTTTTTGCCAATAGTTCTACCTCTTTTTCTACCTCCTCAACAGCCCGCTCATCTCCCTTAAGAACTGGTAAATCCCATTCTTTTCTTATTCCACTCATCTTTTTAATCATACCCCATACTTCACCTATCGGCGTTGTCCGCCCAATATTTGTACAAAATTCCCTCCAACATAACCTTTTTGCTCTTCTAATTTTTTTCCTAGCTACAGCTTGGGCCAATTTGTATTCTATCTCTTTAATATTTTAAAAGCTCTATTTTATTTCTTAATTGCCATTGTACATTCCTCATTCCACCATGGAACCATCTTTTTCTTAAATTTTCCAGTACTTTGAGGTATGGATTGTGAAGCTGCTTTAATTATCCCTGCTGTTATCTCCATGTATTATGTCTACATTAGTGCTCATTTCTACATTACATAACTCCTTATCACACGATACTTGAAATTCATCCCACTTTGCTTTACCAAACACCCATCTCTTCAATCCTTCATTTTGTTTGCTTTTGTTTTTGATGTCCAGTTTAATTAAAATAGGATAATGATCACTTCCTATTGTATTATCACCTTACACTTCCCAATCACTAGTTCTAGCTATTTCATTAGATACCAAGGTTAGATCTATTGCAGATTCCTTACCATTGCTCAAATTTATCCGTGTTCCCCTTCCATCATTTAAGCATACTAATCCTTTAGCTTCTACTAATTCTTCTACAACTTTGCCATTGCTATCAGTTACTTTACCTGTCCATAGTGTACTGTGGGCATTGAAATCTCCACACTAAATCAATTTACTATTTTCCCTGCCTATTTGTTCCAATTCTTCCAGGTACATTTTTTACAGGGATTATATACATTCACAAGCTAGTTCTACCTATCCATATCTCCAGAATTATATTTTCCAGATCTGATGTTCTGTCTTCATTTAAATTAAATGTTATTTATCTATGTGCTAACCCCTCTTTAATGGATGTGATACATCCTCCTCCTTGATTTCATATTCTATCTTGCCTGATGGATGTATACCCTCTAACAATAAAATCTAGATGAGGTTTCAGCCAAGTTTCTTGTATACATATTACATCAGGTTTTATTTCTAAATCATCAATACATTTTTAAAATTCCTGACCCTTAGCTATTAGACTCCTAGCATTCCATTGTAGTAAATGGAATACCATAATTGAATCACTACACTGTGACTGTGAATCAATCGGACGTAACATTTCATGAATAATTTCAACACTAATATCCTTTATTCCCAAGAATTCTGTTGCTGCATCTAGATTCAAGATTGTTCAAGATTGTTTTGAGTCTTGAACTTTTCCTTTTTTGCTGATATGTCACGTTAATGACCTTACCGACAAATGCTCCAAAACGGATCTTGTCAACAACCAATGTATCAGATGATACCGCACATTTACGTGAACACTTCGGGTACTTTTGGCTTTGTAGTACCTGGGGTAATCTGGGGAATTCTGAGAGGCTTTCTATCCTTATTGACGAATTAGCGCCTTGTTTAATTTCTCTCCCCTGCACTCCATCCGATACCTTTCTTGTGGCTTCAGCGTATGATACTTTATTTAAAGTTTTATACCGCTGAATCTTTCTCACCTTTCTTTGCACCTCACATCCCAAATACGCTGCACTGTGTTCTCCTCCGCAGTTACAACATTTTAGTTTTGAACCCGCTGCACAAGCCCCATACTCATGCTCTCCTGCACATTTGGCACATCTTAGTTTCCCTTTACATTGGCTTGCTACATGTCCGATTCTCTGACATTTATAACATCGTAATGGTAGTGGAATGTAACTTACGCACAGAATAACTTAGATAACCTATCATGACTTTCTGTGGCATAGTTCCCTCAAAGTGAATTACAATAGACATGGTTTCTGTCATTTGTCCTAGTTTCTTATTTACTAATCTTTTAATCTCTGTTACTTTTCCCCCACTTATCTCTCTCTTTATTTCATCTACACTTATTGATATGGGTACACCACTAATAACCCCTATGCTCCTTTCATTACTACCAGGGTCGTAACATTTGACGCTAACCTCGTTTAACGATTTAATTTGCTAAATTTTCTCATGTTGAGTTTGATTTCCTACAAGCAACAACTTTCCTTTACTTAAAAATCTGGCATATTTTATTTCTCCTATTTCTTTTCTGATTGCCTTAGTAAGATTAATTGGATTAAGTTTGTTTTGTTCATGTTGCTCATTAAATATTATCATCACTTTCCATTCCTTTACTTCTTCCGCCTTTCACTTCCTCTCTGTCTGATTCACTTCTACTTGATTCCATGGTTTTCTTCCTTGCTTTTTTATTTCTGGCCGTGGACCACTCCATTTTAGTTCCATTCCCATGTTCGTCATCTGAGCCGATTGCCAAGTATTCAGCATTACTTTCTTTCCGCTCGTCTTTCCTACTTTCAATATTTACAGCATTCCTTATTTCGCCTCCCTCTGACCATCTCCCTGGACCGCGTCCTGCTGAGGACGCCGCCATTCAAATTGACACCATCGTATCTCGTAGATAGAAGCACAGTTTTGCTAACTAGCTTGCGTTTTTGAAATTCAACTGCCCAAACAAACCGCGCACTTTCCCCCACCTTCTTCTTTGGGTCTTCTATGGCGGGTTGTACGAATTGTCAGGTGCATACCGCCATCTACTGTTACGGAGTGTGGAAAGCGATAGCAGGGGTTCAGACCATCTCACCCACATCAATCGAATAAATACATTTCAGCACAGCTCTGCGAACCTTACAGTTAAGTGCCATAGTTATTGCCACCATTTCAGCTGTAAAAACTGATAGGCTATCATCTAGCCTCTCTGATACCCCAAATAGGAACCCAAATACGCCTGACCCGACACGACCCATCTCTGGATCCTTAGCACCATCTGTAAAAACAGGAAGAGAAGCATGAAATGTTCTTTCTATATAGCCATCAACCCTCCCGCCAACATCGGCCCAGCCCTCCCTATCCTGCTCTAACAGCCACCAATCAATATCAGGCTGTAGGAGCATCCAGGGCGGGTCTGCAGACACCGGAAAGGATGGCGCTAATGTCAGGTCCATAATAGTCATGTCAGTAGCCCACTTATTAGCCGTCCACCCAAATCCCACACCCGGCCTAGTTGTATACTCCCAGCAATCCTGCAGCACCGCAGACGTCAGATGGGCACTGGAGTGGCCCTTCAATGTGGCCCAGTATGACATCATCAGTTTGCGCCTCCTCAGCTCCAATGGCAATTCCCCCATTTCCACCAACATTGCACATACTGGTGTCATCTTAAATGCTCCACAGCATAGCCACAAAGCCTTTGCCTGGATCACATCTAGATGCTTCAATGTTGAAGGCGCAGCTGATTGGAACACCACACATCCATAGTCTAGGACTGATCTGATGAGTGCATAGTATATAGTCACAAGAGAAGATCTATCCACCCCCCACTCACAGCCTGCTACACACCTCATAAGTTTAAGAACCTTCTTACACTTTGCCACTATATGATCAATATGTATTTTCCAGGTCAATCCAGTATCGAACCATAGGCCCAAATATTTAAAGGAGCGTACCCTCTCCACCGGCTGGCCATATAGGCTCAACACCTCCGTATCTGGAATCCGCCTCCTCGTGAAAAACATACTCTTAGTTTTCCGTACCGAAAACGTCCCCCATTTTACAGACCACCCTTCCACCCTAAAAATGGCCTCTTGCACCCTCCTCCTAACGTGGCTAAGGTTTCGCCCCCGTTTCCATAAAGCACCGTACAATGCCACCTCTACATCCCTATCCACCCTAGTAAAAACATCATCAATCATTATACTAAACAATATTGGACTAATTGCACTACCCTGTGGAGTACCAATATTAACTGCACAGGAATCCGATAGAGCAGACCCCACCCTAACTTGCATAGACCTGTTATAAAAAAAAGACAGAACCCAATTATAGACACGTCCAGCCACCCCCAACACTTACAATTTTAACAAAAGGCCTTCTCTCCACATAGAATCATATTCCTTTTCAATATAAAAAAACACAGTCACAACCACATCCTTTATAGCCTGCGCCTTCTTAATATCCGTCTCCAACCTCACCAGGGCATCAAATGTGGAGCGACCTCTCTGGAACCCACTCTGCACCTGCGATAAAAGACCCCGCCTCTCCAAAAAATTAGTCAACCACCCCACCACCATAAGTTCCATCAACTTACTAAAGTTAGATGTCAGCACTATTGGGCAGTAGCTAGCAGCACTAGTAGGATCCTTCCCTGGCTTCACAAACGGCAATACTACCGCCTTCTTTCATAGCCCCGGAAGGCTGCCCTCCACCCAGATTTTATTAAACACCTTCAACACAATCATCAAAACCTTCTCCGATACATGCCTCAGCATTTCATAACATACTAAATCCTGACCCGGGGATGAAATACCCGCCCTCGTCACAGCCAAAATAAGTTCAAGCATAGTAAACTCCACATCCAACACACTATCAAATCTTTTTATGACATAAATCTCTGTGTTCCTCCAACACAGATCTCTGTGTTCCTGTTTCAGGCACTCCGCACTCAACCTCACACCACCAGCTTCCCCCGACAACGTCCTGGCCAACAGGTTTGCTTTTTTCCCGTCTGATCTGGCAACCATATCACCATCCACTAAAACAGGCACCCGCCTCATACCAACGCAGCCCCTCATTTTTTAAACTACTCTCCACACATCAGTCTCCCTCCAAAAAGTGGAGCAGAACCGCCGCCACGCCGCCCTCTTAGCCCCTTTAATGGTGCGCTTAACCATCACCCCCATTCTCTGATACTCCAACACAGCCTGCTGAGTCATAGATACCCTCAGCGCCCTAAACGATTTGTTCCTCGCCCGAATCGCCACAGAGCACTCATCCGTCCACCATGGTACCACCCTGCTAACCCCCTTACCCCTACGAACCGGAATCGTCTGATTAGCAGCCCCAATAAAAACGTCAGTCAGCTCCTCAACACACAAATCTACATCCCCCTCAACAGAGATGCCCTGTACACCCGCCACACACAGCTCATTAAATTTAACCTGGTCGGCTTTATTAAAACACCAAGCCCTTGTATTACTACGAGGCCTCTGGTCAACCCCAAAACCTACCTCACAAAAAATCGGAAAATGGTCGCTTCCCACTGTTGACTCAGCCCACACCCTCCAATCACACACAGCAGCCATGGCACTCGAAACTAATGTGAGATCCAAGCAAGATGTAAGAGCAGTCCTAACATCAAACCTAGTACCCTTACCCATGTTCACACATACCAGCGACATATCCTCCATAAGCTCTTCAACAATCACCCCATTTGCATTCGTATGTTCACTGCCCCACAGTGTGCTATAAGCATTAAAATCACCACACCACACCGCACGAGCAGCCCTATTGCCACATACTCCTTTAAGGGCCTCCAATGACAGAGGAGCACATGGGTTATAAAAATTTACCACTAGCAACCTGCTCTCCACCCCAAACACCTCCACTATCACACATTCCAATTCAGTATTCACCTGTATTTCCCGGTAGCCTAATCCCTCCCTTATAAATGTAGCACACCCCCTGTCCCCAAACTCTGTCTTTTCTGACTGATTCATACCCAGGTAACACAAAATCCAAATGCGATTTCACCCAAGTCTCCTGGATGCATACAACCTCCGGCCAAGCAGGAGCTTCCACAAACTCTTGCCCGTTGGAAATCAGGCTGTGAGCATTCCACTGGAGAATCAAAAACGTCATCTCACTAACCAGGAGGCTGCGTCAGCACACCTCCTTCCTGAGCATGCAATTTTTCACACAGATTCTCATACGACATATCAGTAATACCCAAAAAGAGCTCAGCCACTCCCAGAATTTTCCCAGTTTCTCCATACGTCTTGTCGCCTGAGACGCACAGTTAACAACCGTGGCAATAAACGCTATAAAATCAAACTTCTTAACATGAAGCACATCTGGATCGGCAACACAGCTATGAACACAACCTCCCCCCTTACCACCTTCTGCTAATTCACCTGCCGGAGCCACACCCGCATCTCCCGTCCACGCTAACTCTCTGGGAAGCCTCCTCACAGCCTCTGAATACGAGACATTTTGGGTAACTTTAATTTTCTGCACTTCTTGGGCCTGTTTTTGCACTCTGCATCCCCCATACGCTGCACTATGCTCACCCCCACAATTACAGCATTTCAATCCCTTACCCTCCTCACATTCCCCAAAACCATGACCCTCCCCACACCTCACACATCTCTTCTTCCCCTTACACACAACTGCCACATGACCTATATGCAGACAGTTAAAACACCGCAAAGGCTGTGGCACAAACCGTCTCACTGTATAGCATATGTATCCTATTTTGACTCTCTCTGGTAGTGTTCCTCCCCCAAAATCCAGTAACACTGACAAACTGTCTTCTTTTTGTCCTTCCCTAGTACGACGCAGCCTATTGCAGTCCATAAGTTTACTTCCCTTGATACAGCTCTGTAGTTCAGCCATCTCCATAGACAGCGGAACGCCTGTGATTACCCCCCTATTCCGAGCCCCGCCAGGCACGACAACCTTCTCCACTTCATGTCCCCCCAATTTACGGCATCCTAACACTTTAGCTTGTTGCTCTAAACTGGAGCAAAAAACTAAAATCCTCCCGTCTCTCAACCACCTCTCCAATTCAATATTACTTATGTCCTTAGCTAAAATCTTAGACATTTTTACCAGATTCGGAAGCTGCCTATCATTCTTTATAAATGTAATTATTACCTTAAATTCCGTTTCCCCTGCACGGTTACTTATGCTTGGTTCCCGTTCACTCGACTTCGCTGTTTTAGTGCTCCGGTGTTCCCTTGTCTTCCCTTGATCCATCCGATAGCCCACGTTTTTTCCAGGGCATATGCCACTCCATATCTGACAGCTCAGACCCATCCAAAGACCCCGCCATCGCCCTCCAGTCACACAACAGGCGTAGTCAACCTGCCTCTGCCTCCCGACTGCCAATTCCACAGAAAAACCTACCCTGTTTCGGCGGTGTCACGCCACCAACATAAAATAAATATATAGAACAAAACAAAAGCTATCGATTTCCCACTGTCCGATTTGAACCAGAGCCTCTCCTACACCACCTATTCACACAATTTCGCACTACTATGCAGTACGCACTATCATCCAACCAATGCCAACAAGTCCCGCCAAAAACCTGTATGGAAGCCTTCCTCCTCAGCACCATTCCACCTCGTTCCAGCGGCGGCTGTGGTTCCCAGCCTCCATGTCGTTGGCTACCTGGCGTCCTACGCTCTGCACTTTTATTTTGCTTAATTTCTCAAATTAAAATTAAAATGATAATACTGTGGATCTTGGTACGAGCATAGCTATGAACCATGAATTATATATCGTTCTATTGATTGAGGTTGACCATACAATAATTAGAAAAAGTCACGATGTTGATTCTAGTGTCACATCTCACTAAACTAGCTACTTATTGTCTTGTGAACCAATAAACACACATAGCAACAATCCATTTTACAACAAGCAGATTTTTGGAGAAAACCGTCGTCTAGCAGTGAATTCAATTGAAGTCCCATTTCAACAATAATATTGTAGGCTAGTTATCAAGTATTTCTTAAACTAATGAAAAACTGTCTGATTTTGTTATTATTGTTTTTCGAAACATGAATCCATCAATATATGAATTAATGGTCATGTATAAAACTGTCGGGGGGTAGCCTATCCGAAAGAGATGACCAAGTGCGAAAAGAACCTTTTTCGCAAAAAACACTTTTATTTGTAGTTGCTAGCAATAAAAAAAATATTTAAAAAAGACACAGACACACTCAACACTCAGTTGAATCAGGTGTTTCACATTAAAGTGAAGGTATGAGTGGAGTGGAATACATTATAATTATGATTTTAATTATTAGTATTTGTATCAAAATTATATCATATTAAATGAATTCATTATTAATTGTGATGAAAATTTAAGCATCAAAAGCAATAACAGTTACTCATCTGCCTTTACTTTTCTTTCTTTTTTTTAACTTTTTGATGCTTTTCGTTCTGCTTAGTCTCTGAAACATCATCATTCCACTGTTTAACAGTTTTGTAGACAACTCCTTCTCTCTGCAATTTTGTTTTATAGGATGGAATGAGGTGAATAGCAATGTGTCTCTTTGAGCTATAATGTACACATGCATATCTCTTTAGATGTTTAGATTATTAGATTATTTTATGCTTCATAAATGTACATGCATTATCATTATCAATACCCATAATAACACAGTTTTGTCTTAACAAAAACATTTTCAATCTTAAAACAAAGGCCAAGTTACTCACTCATACAAAGCACTGTCTATAAGTCATTAAAACTTGCAAAATGTAGTACTGACGTTAAAAGTATTAAAAGTTACAACAAACAATATTGGCTATCTTAGCTCACACAAGTTAAACAAGCTATATTTCCAAAGCATTGCTACCCAATGTTTCCTCAATTATTCTTGGCCCTGTTATTTCATCTTACCATCTGAAAATAATGTGGTCATTCAAACTGTGTGTCACATCAATGTGTCAAAACACTAAAATTGCGTCATAGAATTTAATTTAAATTAATCTTTTAAACAGCTGACAAAAAATTACACCCCAGAAAGACTACTTGGTCATCAACTTAATTTTATGAAACTGTACAAGTTTTAAATTGCACCATAAAATAACTATATGACAAACAAAAATTGATTCTTCAGCTGGTGCAAAATAATATTTTTAAAAGTTTAACATAATATAATACATGCTACATGGCAGGAGACAACAACAACAACAACTATAATAATAATAATAATAATAATAATAATAATAATACAGATTTTTATTCATTATGTGCGTTCCATAAACCCACTGCTGGATGCAGACAATTGTTCAATCATGTAGTGTAGACATTATTTTTATTTTTACACAGCTGATTTTAAGATAATTTCCACTATAAATGATTTCCGTTTGAAACTTTGATGTGACACACAAAGTTTGATTGATCACATTCTTTTCAGATGGTAAGATGAAAAAACACAGGGCCAAGTTACATGGAATAATTGAGGGAACATTGGGTAGCACTGCTTTGGAATAGAGCTTGTTTAATTTGCGTGAGCTACGAAATCTGTAGTGTCGTTAGGTACTTTAAGAATTTGGTAGTGAAGACAGAAAGTTAAAACGTGTACATCTTAACAGTCATCACATGGAGGCACCAATGAATGTGCAGAATATAAAAATAAATGTATATAGCTTCACATTGTGTTACCAGTTATGCCAGTAATATACACGTATACCCTCACACGAGCGCCAACTAGTGTTGGGAATACATATACAGAACCTCATATGGTGACTTCATGGTGAAAGTATAATTAATCAGTCTCATAAAATTATGAAGTTATGATTTATAAAGTATGAAATGAATCAGTCTCATGAATTATGAATTTCAATATTTATATTAAAATAACTATAACCAACAACTTAATCTGAAAGCATAAGTTCTTTGAAAGAATAGGCTCATAATTATCCAAAGAACAATCAGACCAACAACCAGGTTTAACAAAATACAATTTATTAAACCACAAACATATCTAAAACTAACTATGGAACACAGAGAGGGCCACAATAATAAATAAATAAATAAAATAAAAAATAAATAAATGTGGAAATATAAAAATGTAAAATAAATAAAATAACATCCAAAGTTGATATGTGGTATGTGGGCATTTCCTCTTTGGTATACGGCAACATAATCTCTTCAAGTATTTTGATGTATTCAAACTGATCCATGATCCCTGGTATACGATAAATAGGCCCAACACCGTAGTGTCCCCATACCATGATTTTTGCGCCACCATGCTTCACTGTCTTCACAGTGTACTGTGGCTTGAATTCAGTACCCAGGGGTCGTCTGACGTACTGTCGATGACCACTAGACCTGAAAAGAACAATTTTACTCTCATCAGTCCACAGAATGTTACGCCATTTCTCTTTGGGCCATTTCTCTTTCTCTTTTCTTTTTCGATGTGTTCCTTGGCAAATTTGAACCGATTCTGCAGATGCCGTTTTTTCAACAATGGTGCTTTACGAGGGCTTCTTGCTGATAGCATAGCTTCGATCAAATGTCTTCTGACTGTAACAGCACTTACAGGTAATTTTATATAATCTTTGATCTTTCTGGAGGTGATCATTTGCTGAATCTTTGCCATTCTGACTATTCTTCGATCCGTTTTAACAGTAGTTGCTCGTTTTCTTCCGCGTGTTTCGGGTTTGTGTTGCCATTTTAAAGCATTTGAGATCTTTTTAGCTGAACATCCTATAATTTGCTGCACTTCTTTATACGTTTTCCCTCTCCAATCAACTTTTTAATCAAATTATGTTGTTCCTCAGAACAATGTTTGGAACGGCCCATTTTACTTAGCAATTCAGAAAGAAATATATTTTATAACAATGTGTGAAACATTTGCTTCCCTTCTTCCTTAATAAAGGACAATTAATGACACCTGTTTTTTCACAGAATTAATGAATTCTCTAATTAAACTGAACATGCCCCTTTCAATGAATGAGTCAATTACTCAGAACAAGCAGCGTGCATGTCATGACAGTTGGGTCTGTTGTTTTTCTATTACACTACTACATCTACAAGTAAATTATTTGCCATGCAGAAATATCACTACGACTAATAACAGTGGTTCATCAGGTTACTGATGTTGTACTGCTATTTTTTTTAACACAACTGTAAGTTGCAACCAAAACCAAACTATTTACCAAACTACACTGCTCAAAGAAATGAAGGGAACACTTAATCAACACAGTATAACCAAGTCAATTAAACTTCTGGGATATCGATCTGTCCAGTTTGGAAGCGTAAATGATTGTGAATCAATTTCACCTGCTTTGGTGCAAATGAAAGTGACAACAGGTGGACAGGAGAGGCAATAGCAAGACAACCCCCAAAAAGTAAATGGTTTGCAGGTTGTTGCGCCCGCCCCTTATTCCCTGTCCCCCAGGGTGTTTGTGTGTCTGTGTGTTTCTTTCTCTCTCTCCCGCTTGTCTCTCTATGATGTACGGAGGGTGAGGGTGACCCCTGCTGGAGGGGTGGCGTCGGTTCTCTGTCAGGTGAGTGTACAATCACTTGATTGGGAAACCGACGCCACCTGTGAAGCCTGGATAAAGAGGCTGCTCCTACACACCAAGGCGGCTGCTTTCCTCTCACACATCCAGCAAGGCCCCACTTGCAAGGTGGTGCGAGACGGGGAGCTTATGCTGACCCTTTTTCTATTAATAAAGTATTGTTAAAACGTATGTCCTGTTTTCCGGCTGGCCACAGACTATTTCTCTCTCCTTATCCATCCTGACTGATTTTTTTCTAGTTTTGCTTTTTGCTAGTGCCCTTGTCAATACTGGTAGCATGAGTCTGTACCTGCAGCCCATTCAGGTTGCACAGGTAGTCCAGCTCCTCCAGGATGGCACATCCATACGTGCCGTCGCAAGAAGGTTTGCTGTGTCTCCCAGCACAGTCTCAAGAGCGTGGAAGAGATACCGGTATCTGCTCCTTTGTGTGAGGAGGAACAGGAGGAGCACTGCCAGAGCCCTACAAAATTACCTCCAGCAGGCTACTCGTGTGCATGTTTCTGACCAAACTGTCAGAAACAGACTCCACGAGTGTGGCATGAGATGTCCTGTAGTGGGACCTGTGCTCACAGCCCAGCACTGTGCAGCTCAATTGGCATTTGCCAGAGAACACCAGAATTGGCAGGTTCGCCATTGGCGCCCCGTTTTCTTCACAGATGAGAGCAGGTTCACACTGAGCACATGTGACAGATGTGAAAGAGTCTTGAGACGCTGTGGCGAATGCCTGCAACATCATCCAGCATGACCGGTTTGGCGGTGGGTCAGTGATGGTCTGGGGAGGCATATCCTTGGAGGGCCGCACAAGCCTCCACGTGTTAGCCAACGGTACCCTGACTGCTGTTAGGTACCGGGATGAAATCCTCAGACACATTGTCAGACCTTACACTGGTGCAGTTCCTCCTGGTGCAGGACAATGCCCGGCCTCATGTGGCCAGAGTGTGTAGGCAGTTCCTGGATGACGAAGGCATTGACGCCACAGACGGTCCAGGAGCTCACTGATGTCCTGATCCAGGTCTGGGCGGAGATCGTTGGGAGGAGACATTGTCGGAAGTGCATACAGGCACGTGGAGGCCATACACACTGCTGAGCCACATTATGAGTTGTCGTGATAAAATTCACACAAGTTGGATCAGCCTGTGATCTCAATTTTTCTTTAATCTTTAATTTTTTTGAGCAGTGTATATTAACCTATTGTATACAGATTTTCTAAATCTGTATTAGCCTATGGTTTCATCTGAATTCCTATCCAAAAGCACTTCAGGTTACTGTCAATTTAAATGAGTGAAATATTTGCATTATAAAGAATTGGGATTGAAGTTTTGCCTTATAGTATTAGTCAAATACAAAAATGCATGTATTCAACTGTTTTAATGTGGTGTTCAAATGGTGAAGAAAAAAAAACTAAAAGTTTTTCCAGTTATTCCCAGAATGCTTTGTAAAGAGAGACAGCCGGGTTGTGCTCTACCTGCATAATGCCATCAAGCTGGGCTTCAAGTCGACAGTAGTGAGGACCCCAGACACTGACATCTTCTTCATCCTCCTGCATCACACTGACACATCAACCTCATCATCTACCTTGACACTGGCACAGGCAGGCACCTTCAGCTGGTCAATGTCACAGAGCTGGCCACCTCTCTTGGGAAACTGTACTGCAGCACCCTGCTCGGCCACTATGTATTCAGTGGTGAGGACTGTACCAGTGCCTTCAAGGGCAAGGGCAAGGTGGCACTGCTCAAAAAGCTCCAGAAGAACACCAAATTTCAAAAGGTTTTCAAGTCGGTGGATGCATTTTTTGAAAATTTGGCATGATATGTATATTGAATAGAATGCAATATTTGGAAAGAGCAAACTTAGCAAGTATCCCAACAATCTTTTTTCAGTCAGCTGGGCGATGAGTGGAAGGTGAAGCCGGAAGTGCAGGAGCAGCTGAAGGGCTTCACATGCGTGATGTACAGTCAAGCATATGAGACATCAGTCAACCTGGTCAGGAGCAAGATGCTCAAGAAAATTGTGGGAGAAGAGAAGACCCTCAGCAGAAAGTCGAGAGTCGATTTTGCTCGCCTGACCCCCTGCCAAGACTCACTCATCCCCCACATCCAGCGGATGAACTATAGAGTGGCCTGTTACAAGCAGGCAGCTGAGCCAATCTTCTGAAGGCCTAAACCACATGATGAGGGGCAGGGCAGGGAGAAGACAGAGGGAGGGATTTTGGAGCCTGTGTGGTCTTGTGGACCCCCATCTCTCATTGACTTGTTAGCTGCTGGTGTCGTCAATGATGATGATGAGGGAGAAGAGGATGAGGTGGAGATTGATGATGAGATGGACGACGATGATGATCAGTGAAACGGGGTTTCGATGACTTTTGCTTTCAATTAGCTAGTATTATCAGATTGCCATCTATGTCAGTTAGAGTGATTGCCATCCATTTAATAACCTTGCAATTGATATAAGAGGATAAACTAGTTTCATTTGGCTATTGCAGGAAACTATTGTGAAACAAAATAAAAATGTGTTATTTGCTTGTTTTTCACCAATAAAAAATGGTTGTACCATGTCAATGACCTTTCCATTTGATTCCTGGTGTCAAAATTATATGAAAAAGTGGGTTCATTTGTCTTCGTATGTTGTCTGTTTCAGGAGTTATGAAAATCAGTGTTTTTCGCCACTCGCGTGGACATCAATTCAAGATGGCCGCCAAACAAACCCCATGGGCCATTATTTTACCTTAGCAACATGAAAAATTCTTAACTAGACACCATGTGGTCAATATACTTTTATAAAATATGGAAGAATGGTGGCACGTAGGAAATTTTGCCTGATAATAGACCAACGAGCGCTGATGAAGACGAAATGTGGTAATTATGAGAGTTTTCTGGGAGAAACAACGAAATGGGAGTACACTGGTAGATGGCTTTCAAATACCGTAGAAACCCAGGAAAAATGGGAGATTGGGCAGGTATGCGTGTACTAATAAAGTTAGAACATGCATTTTGTTGTTTTCACTCATAGTTTGGTTGCAGGAGCAATGAATGTCTGAGTTGAGCAATCGCATGCTGCCGGCATTATGGCCACTATGGGGTTTGCGCAAAGGGGTTAAGAGAAGTGCAAACCAGGCTGGAAATTGCCTTTTTATGTGCTTCAGGATTGTAGGGTTAAGTTTGAGAAAAAATATTTATCCATATTTTCCAGTCACTTCCGTTTTAGGCCACGTTTCTATCTGAATACAGATACAGATATATACAGTGCAGTTCAAAAGTGTTTGGACAGGTACTCATACAAGCAATACTATAACCTCTCTGCATTTGAATGGATCTCTATGGGAATTTGGGGGTGGGACTAGATTAAGCTGTAAATTACACGGTAATAGTATATGAAACACATGGTTGGCTAATTGGCTGTAAGTCATCAAGGTTCTGAGGTATCAAACCAGCCTCAAACCATCACCCTGCTGCCAGATATGCAGTAGATATGGATAGATCACTTTAAGGGTTGTTTCCTCTGACTTATTTTCAATAGGAAAATGAGTCAGGAGAAACAACCCTTCAAGTGAAAGTCTGTACTAACCTCATAGTCACTGTTCCATTTCAAATCCAATGTGCTGTAGTACTAAAGTGTTACTATCCAAACACCTCTGAACTGCACTGTATATAGTGTCCTCTATCATGTTATCAGGACAGACATATTTCTTCTTGGAAAAAAGAAAAATTCAAGGCACTCATATGGATTAAAAAGCCTTTATTCTCAGGGCAGGAACAATAAAACACTGCTGCCAACCTGCGGCTGAACTGCCAGGTGTATTCAATGCACAATTATGACTAGTAAATAGTTAGATGAGCTCTCTAACCTACAATTTCTTAACAAACATATTCTATGCTAATCATATCAGGGCAACAACGTCAACCTAGCTAGCTCTAGACTATGAGAAACGGATGCTAAGCTACTTGCATTTAGTATTATTTAAAAAAAGAATAGGTAGCATAGGCTTATTCACTCCTAGTAATTTTGCTTGCAAACTTCCATAGCCAAATTCAGGAAAGCTGCATCTAAATGCTGTCGACCTAAATAAAGTGTATGGTATACATGACTCTTGCGCTTTATTGGCAAATTTTAGCATACGATTCTCCCAAATGCCTCACTTGAATGTAACAACAGAAAAATCTTATTGATATAATCACAGTGGATTCCTCTGATGACTCATTGCTTTTTCCACAAAGCACTCTGGGAATATTCCAACTTTTCCTTTGCACTGTCCTTCGAGCCACTTTTCATTGACTGAAAAAAATGTGGTTAGAAAAGCATCATATTACAATGTTGAATTTCAAAGACAAAAACAAAGACATGGTCTGTGTGCACGAGCATTCATTTCACCTGGATACCTAACTTGTTTCACCTTACATCAATTTCAGCCTAAGTATGCACATACATGTTTTTTTTTTCTTTCTTCATAACTGTCTGGAACTGTGCTGAGTTTTAAAGTAACAGGAATACCATTTAATTAGAGATCATCAGTGAACCTACACAGAAAAGCAATAGTTTTCTTTGCTTATCCTTTGATTCTGATCTGCGCAAGTATGGCGATGATGCGTAGGGAGAAACGGATGGCTGAGCCACTAGTTACAAAAGAAAGCCGTTGGTTTGCACTGAGGTAAGAAACCTGTCGTGTGCAGTAGGGTTGTTCCATGTACATGGTTGGGGGGACAACTGCACATTCTAAATTAAGGTGAGGATTGGCCCTGCATTGGGCACCAAATTATTAATAAATAAATAAATAAATAAATTGTCAGTCATGAAGGTGGTAGTCAAGGGTGGGTGGTACACTTATACTAATACTTATCAAGTATTCTTTGAGCCCAATAACGATCATCACTTCCATGTGGTGTACTGCCTTTTAGAAATGCTTCCGGAAAAAAAATCACCACTGATATCTTTTGGATGTTGGATGCATCATCTCTGGTTGTAACCCCTTCAATAATCATAACTTTTTGACTAATTGCTCCTTTCTTGACATCCACCGAACCCATACAGGCCAGTTTTATGCAGAGCTCTTGAAATTGTTCACGGGGCCAATTCCAGCCTCTGAATTAACGAGTCTCCTTCTTGTTTGGATGCTGAGTCTTAAATGACAGTCTTTTCTAGACAGTGCTTGCAGTAGATACAACTTCCACTTCCTGACTATTCCGGCAGTACTCCCTGGGATATCCAAATGTATTTTGTACTCTTTTCCGAATTCATACATTTGTATGACTTAATCTCATAGAATATCACATATTGCTCTTTAGTCTTCATTGCCACACTTTTCCTTTAGATTCACAGTCTAACCAATGAGAGTGGAATTATTTTTCCCCAGAAAATGTGACTGTTGCCTTAATGGTTCAGAGGACAGGCCAAAGGTAAAGTACTTGTGTCCTTGATATGGAAATAATTTTCATCTGTGGAAACCTGTAGCTTCCATAGAACAAGAATTTAATACTTAAGCAAACAGCATATTTCAGTTTTACATTTTTTCGTAAATGACAGAGAACCAATGTCACCTTAAAATAATTAATTTTGAGTTTTTATTAAAATAGCACACAGAACAAAATGTCAATGTGTCATTTGTAATTCAGTAAAATCTGAGAATTGGTCAAGGCACTTAATCATTTAGCATGCACATTAACTATATATATTTATTATATATATTTGCTAGAAAAATAAATTAAAGGTTGCTTTTTTTGCACTAGGGCGCAGCAATCTTGGAACAACCTAGGTCGTGACTGCATTAGGTTGGTTCATCTCAGCTGCTCAATGTATTCCTCTGAGTAAATATCTGACATTCAATGAGCTCAAAAATGTGAGGAAAAAACAAAACAAAAAACATTTGTGAAAATGAATACATTTTGTTCGGTAATAATATAATTAGAACATCCTGGGGCAATGCATTTTTTCTTTTCTTTTTTCCTCACGATACACCATTGAGCTCATTGAAAGTCAGCGACTTATCTTATCTAAAACACAAACGAACCAGAGCCACATTACCGAGTGCTTCATATCCCCTTTAAAACTATGTTCTCTGGTTATACCAATCTAGCCATAATGGCAGAATGGTAGAAGAGAAAATACATCTGGAGCTCACTCCACTACTTTATACAAATTATGCAATAATTTAGAGTTATTCCACTGGTTTCCATCACTTGTTCTAGAAACAACAATGTTAAGGTGACACCATCACCCTCATTATTTTCATATATTCATATACCTTTATTAAATAGGTATATGAAGAGTGTTTTTCCAAACCTCATTTAGTCCAGTTTTGATAAACCATGTTATTTAATGTGGGTATAATTCTTCGGATAAATGGTTAGATAGTTGCAGTTTTACTTTTAAACTATTATTCTTAGAGATTTAAGTATAAAAATGTGTGATGTGTCATGCAAAACAACTCCACCAATTTGAAGTAAACAAAATTAGTAAAAATGGAAAAACACTCTTCAAATTTTAACAGAGCAGAGAATTTCTGAGCTGTAGCCATGAATGGCTATTAATAATCACATAATCTTGTCAGGAGTTTCATGTAGTTTTAATCCTTACCTTTTGACAGAACTGTGATGACATCACCCTTGCAGAACTCCAAGTCCTCTGGTTGCGTAGCCTCATACGTGTAAAGGGCAACAAACAAAGGCCTGTTTTCTTTGTCCTGGAAGCAAATAAGACAGAGTGCAGATCACACCAATGGCTCCATCTCACACTACATCACACCAACGCTTCCATCCCACACTGCCTCACAGCAATGACACTGTCTCACTGCAATGGCTCCGTCTCACACTGCCTCACGCCAATAGCTCCATCTCAAACTGCCAAACACCAAAGGGTACATCTCACCCGGCCTCAATTAGATTCTCAATTAAATTCCCTTTTACATATATTTAATTTAAAACAGTACAGAGAAAAGACATGTTTTACGTTATCAACTTTTGTAAATATACGATAATTCCAAATTTGATGCCTGTCACACATTCCCAAAAAGTTGGGACAGGGGCAAAAAAAAGGCAGGGAAGTAAAAAAAAACACCTGTTTGAAATATTCCACAGATAAACAGGTGATGCTATCATGACTGGGTATAAACGGATATCAAAAGACTCTTAATATCTTATTTTCAGGTACTCTTACAAGCGATACTATAACCTCTCTGCATTTTAATGGATCTCTATGGGAATTTGGGGGTGGGACTAGATTATTCTGTAAATGACATGGGAATAGTATGGAACCCATGGCTGGCTAAATGGCTGTAAATCATCAAGGGTTTGCGGTATCAAACGAGCCTCAAACCATCACTCAGATATGCTGTAGATATGGATGGATCACTTGAAAGGTTGTTTCTCCTGACTTATTTTTCCATGAAAATGATACATCCATATCTACTGCATATCTGGCAGCAGAGTGATGATTTGAGGCTCATTTGATACCTCAGACCCTTGATGACTTACAGCCATTTAGCCAACCATGGGTTCCATATTTTTCCCATGTAATTTACATCTTAATCTAGTCCCACCACCTAATTCTCCCTCATCCCAGTTATTTGATAATTTTTTATCTTAAAACTTCATTAGAAAATCAAACAGTATGCGACAGCTATGAATTTTGGAATTGGGGGGTGGGACTAGCTTTAGCTGTAAATTATGCCGGAACATAATACAGTCAAGCCGGAAAATCTGAACACCCCTTTCATCTTCTCCACGTTTTATTACATTACAGACATATTCTACAATAGATTGAGTTCATTTTTTGTCTCAAAATTCTACACAAAATAGCCCATAATGACAAAGTGAAAACATGTTTTTAGAAATGTTTTGCAAATGTATTAAAAATCGAAAACTGAAATCTTTAATTTACATAAGTATTCATACCCTTTGCTTTAACATATTTTTAAAGTATCATATTTAATATTTGGTCGCATATCCTTTGCATGCTGTTACTTCCTGAAGTCTGTGACCCATCAGCATCAAAAGACTCTCGATATCTTATTTCCAGGTACTGTTACAAGCGATACTATAAGCTCTCTGCATTTGAATGGATCTCTATGGGAATTGGGGGGTGAGACTAGATTCAGCTGTAAATTACACTGGTACAGTATGGAACACATGGCTGGTTAAATGGCTGTAAGTCATCAAAGGTTTGAGCTATCGAACGAGCCCCAAACCATCACGCTGTTGCCAGATATGGAGTAGATGTGGATGGATCACTGCAAGGGTTATTTCTCCTGACTCATTTTCCTATAGAACTCTATGGGGGAAAAAAAAAGTCAGGAGAAACAACCCTTAAAGGGATCCATCCACATCTACTCCATATCTGGCCGCAGAGTGATGGTTTGGGGCTCGTTTGATACTTTAGACCAGGGGTGGCCAACTCCAGGCCTCGCGGGCCGGTGTGTCTGCAGGTTTTTGCTGCCGCCAGTTAACAATTATTTAATTAGCCCAATCGTTTACACGATCTGATATTTTAATCTACATATCCGCGATATGAACAGCAGCTGATGAATGTTCTTGTGCCGGTATGCGTGTATTGTAACATTTTATCATTCTGTAATTTACAAGTGAATCGGTGATTGTGTGTATGACTAATTAGCTGATTGAACCGTGGTAACTGGTGGCAGTAAAAACATGCATACACACCGGCCCGCGAGGCCTGGAATTGCCCACCCCTGCCTTAGACCCTTGATGACATACAGCCATTTCGCCAGTCATGTGTTCCAACACCCCTCAAAGGGGGTGTTGTTTTGTTACGTTTTGAATTTTCAGAGCCTTGTAGGAATAAAAGTACTTTTATTCTACAGAAAAAGTTAGCCATAGTCACAAAGTTTCAAAGCTGTACATACCATATCAAAGGAGCTATGAATGTCAGAAGTTGGACCGAAAGGCTCGTTCGGCAAAATGCATAAAATTTATAAAAATTTCAAAGGGCTGTAGTTTCAAAACTATTAGAGATACAGACCTAATATTTATCTCCATAAGTTTGGTATAGGAGCAGCTGTGATTTTTTTCAGGGGAATCTGAGAGGGTGACCTGGGGCCCTCTGGGTGATTTGATATAGAATTACCCTGAGAACTCTTCAGGTTAGCCTTGGCCACCTCACATGCTCTGCTAAGCCTAGCCTGAAAACTGCTCCCATAATTAAGGATGTTAGCAGGAGAGTCATCAGGTAGTCACTTCTCTTTGAGAAGGTCCATGTACAGTGTGACCAAAAACCAGCTCTGCTGGGCTAAAGCCTAACGACTCCTGAACTACCTCCCTGATAGCAAACAACATCAAAGGTACTCCCTCATCCCAGTCTCGCTCAAATTCACAACAAAAAGTTCAAAGCATTGACTTTTTTCAATAAAATTAAAAAAAACTTAATTAAGGCCTTTATCACCTCAGAGGAATAGCCTCAGGGAACTGGGTGGATGCACACATGAGGGTAAGTAAGTACTGGTTACCGCTCTTTGTTCGTGGCAAAAGACCAACACAATCAACAATAACCCTACTAAAAGGCTCTTCAAACGCAGGAATTGGCTGCAAGGGGGTGACTGGAATTTTCTGATTTGGTTTTCCAGAAACCTGACAAATGTGACAAGATCTACAATACTCTGCAACATCCTGCTTCAAACCAGGCCAAAAGAAATGTCACAGAATACGGTCATACGTATGTATTTGCTATGCCTAAATTACCTGCCATAGTACCGTCATGATGGTTACTGGCTGTGAAACAGTCTCACCCCCCTGAGACAAAGAAACAGTACCCTTTGTGACAAATGGTGCATATTCCTTTAATACTGGCCTTGCCAGCCCAACATCCAGCCCCTCACCAAGTTAATTTTTTAGCCCACGTGGCTGTGTATTCACAAAAACCACTCCTTTGGGAGACTGATTTTTCTTCTGTAACGACCAACACGCAGACATCCTGTGTCCTTTCTTTTTACAGAAGAAGCAAACCAAAAGCTGTCTAGCTCCTGAAGCCCTTTCGTTACTAACAGGTACACCTATCTTTTCCTTATCACCTGCATTAGATGAGTACCTAACCTTGTCATGGCTAACTGGGCTTTTAATCATGGCCTTGGAGTCATGCTTCATAAAATCATGTGCTTTTTTTTCTGAAACATTCGCTTTATGTATAATTACATATTCATCTGCGATTACAGCTGCCTGACCGACCTCCAGAACTTTCTGTTCATTCAAATAAGTTGCTAAATCATCAGGAAGACCTCCTTTAAAATCCTCGACAAGAATCATGTCTCTCGGTTTTAAAAAATAATTTCCTGTGAGTCACACCATCTGTCAAAGAGAATCTCTTTTTCTTTAGCAAATTCTGAATACGTTTGACCATCTTGTTTACCATAATCTCTAAATCTCTGTCGGTACGCTTCTGGAACCAGCTGATAAGCTCTCAATATAGCTGCCTTTACCTCTCCATACTGCAAGCTTTGCTCAGCAGACAATGCAGAATATGCCGTTTGAGCTTTACCAGTAAGCACACATTGTAAAAGAAGAGCCCAAACATCTTTTGGCCGTTTTAAATTAGATGCAACTTTTTCAAAATACAAAAAATATTTATCTACATCCTTTTCTACAAAAGGCGGAACCATTCGAATATGTCGGCTTACATCAAATCCCAATGAATATGATACATGTTCCCACAACCCCAAGTTCCCGCAAGTGGACAGCTTTATCTGCTTCAAGCTTTCTATTCTCTAGCTCCATGCTACGCTCCAATTTCTGTCTCTCTGATTCCTTCTCATTTTCAAGCCTCAATTTTTCTACAATTTCTTAAATTTGATTTCCTTTTCTCTCATGTCTTTTTTCTCATTAAATTGCAATTGAATTTCTTTCTCTGCTAATGCTACCTTCTCCCAAATTCAGTTTCCTCTGGCAAAATATTTAACTCAATTAAGGACTGCAGTAAAGCAGATTTTATTTCCTTTTTGGTACCCGCACAATTTATTCTTACTTCATAATGTTCTGCAATAGTGATGAGCTGTGCTTTCGTATAATCATTAAATTGCTGTAATGTTGGATTAACAACAAATTAGTCCAGCATAAACGCCATATTTATTTAAGTAAAATTACAAGTAGTTAACAGAATCTGCGTTTAATACTCCCCCACTGAACAAAATAGCCAATGACACATGAAATCCAGCAAGCAAGCACGATCAACTATACGTTCTTTAAATACCGCAAAAAAAAAAAACCTATTATTAAAGAACAATCGTGGGCGAGCCCCTAATTATATGTTACGACCTGAAACCAACTGTTGGGAACCACAAGCGGTTCCGAGACATCCAGTCAGTCCTTCTGGTTAACATATAACAAATGTAGCTACAATTTTAACTCGAAGTAGCCTCCTCACGTGAAATAAGATCCGAATGCTGATGCCTTCATCATGACCTTAGCTAACCTACTGTAAATTAGTCGGTCAGTCGTGGGAAAAAGTCGACAGTCAGGGGAAAAAGAAAGGATAACAATATAGGAAAACCCAAAGGTGCCCCGAAACGTAAGAGAACGGCTGGTGGTCCTCAAAATAATAAATACAAATACGAAGAAGTTCAGAGCCAGCCTGCAATAGGCTGTCAGACCTGCTTCTTCATACAAAATAATAAACGTAAACAAAAAGGCACCACCGCCTATTCTAACTACTAACACTATATTTTAGGCTATATACAAAATATACAGGAACAGAGGACAATGTCTAAGGCTCCGACATGAGTTAACACAAACCAGACACAAATTCACCTACCCTTCTCCTCGCTAGGCAAACTCTGCAAAACTAAAAGAAAGATTCAGGTAACGTGCTAATTTCACACCTGATCACTCACCGGACCATTACGTCAATAATTTTTTTCATTCACATGTTGGAAACCCATAACAGATCTAAATAATGAAAATGTCTACTTAAACCGTGTCAAATGCAAGTTTGAGTGGACCGGCTAAAGTTAAAATGAGCTAGTCTATGTACTAGCTAGCCCAACCTTGGTCCCTGTGTATGCTTGTTTTCGTTCCACAGTTGCAATTCCAGAATTTGGGCTACCTTTTAACCGCAGCTTCTCAGTGGGTTTCAACACACTGGAGGGCAAGTAGTTTGGCTACAAAAACCAATATAAGGCTGCATTCGAATAGTCAAATTAGCGAAAGAAAGGACCCTTTGGCTCGCATGAACCGTAAATATTTCCCGGGCAGCCAAATATTTCAAATTTCAAACCGTTCAAATGTCTTATATTGAGAAAGAAAGAAAGAAGCTTTACAATTCCTTTTATCCGTCCTTTCACAAAGGATGCTCTGGACTATGCTTTTCAGAAGGAAGGTACTATTCGCGCCCGACAATGCAATGCCACTAATGTTTTCATAAGCATCTGAGTTTTCCGGAACCTACCGAATTCAAACAGCAAGGCGAACATCTGAGAAATGCCAGAAATCAAAATGTGAATAGCTAATATTGTTGGTTAGTATTGGCTTATAATATTAGAAAGTAAACAAACAATGACACAATCAGACAATACACCAAATTTTGCAAGTGAAATGCAGACGGCAATGATGCGCCTTTTGTCGTAATTTTTCATGAAGTTTGCTATGTTGAACAGTCACAACAATGCAGCTGGATGTTGCACCACGACGCAAGGTAGAGAAGGAGGTTCAAATTCCACAGTAGACGATAGATTCCTTGTAAATCTCTCCTTCCAACTTTTCCTTGACCCCCATGACGTTTTCTGGCGAGGTCAAGGAAAAGTTGCAAGGAAAGAAAATAGGAGCTTTTTTTTAGTATTCGAATGCAGCCTAAATCTCCTTTTCGAAAACAGGAAACTCAAGAGTATGTTTTTGATCTCTTCGTGAATTTTCGGTTTGTCTTTGTTTATTCAGAACATGTTTTAAACAACAGTAGCCTAATGTCATATCTCGCAGATGTAACCGAGAGAACAGACTTACGGAAATGCAAAATTAATTCAATAAAACCTGATAGCCTATAAAGCATGGTTTGGGTAGAGTTTTCATGACATTATATTTTTCGGTAGAACATATAGCCTAGCCTACAGATATGTCTGAGTAGCCTATAGTGTGCGTTTCTCATTTTCGAAAAGGAGATTTATCGCGGTTTTTGAAGGAAAAACAACTTGCCCCAATTGGAATGTGTTTAAACCATTCACATAAATGACCCAATTGCTATGTTGCAGGGTTTGGGTCATATTCCTGGGTCATTTTTTGATTAATGACCCTGTGTTATTATCTGTTAATAAACTACGTTACCCAGAAGCCTTAGGGTGATGGAACCAGGAAGAGGGACAGAAATTAATATCGAGGGCAGAGAAACTGCCGTTAAGTTAAATAAAGTATCCCTGCCTGTTAAGTTACTAAAGAATACTCGAACTAAGTTTGTTATACAATGAAGCAAAAGGAACAAACACGACATGGTGTCAGATACGGGATTTTAGTGAGAAGAAACGTGGAACTCTACACGAAGTAAGTACTAGTAAAAGTAACGTCAAGTGTCGGCTCGAAAAAAAATAAAATTATTATTTTTTAAAATAACGGACAAAATGGAAAAGTTTAATCCGCCATCCCAGATGCAGTTAACGGGAAATCTTGCTGATAACTGGAAGAGATTCAAGCAGAGATTTAATATATATTTGGCTGCAAGTGGAGTTGGGGGAGAAGACGAAAAAAAGAAAGCGTCGATCTTACTGCACGTCATTGGTGAGGATGCGTTGGATATATATAACGGTTTCCAATTTGACGATGACGACATAACCCTGGCTCAGCTGATAAAAAAATTTGAGGATTACTTTGTACCAAGTCAGAACATAATGTTCGAGAGATACAAGTTTTTCTTATGTGATCTAAAACAAGGAGTTGGATTTGATCAGTACTTAGCTGAGCTGCTCACACTGAGCAAGACGTGTGAGTTTGGGAATTTGAGAGACTCTCTAATCAAAGACAAAATCGTCTGTGGAATATCTGACAATGGATTAAGGGAGAGACTACTGAGGGAGCAAAACTTGACACTAGAGAAAACTGTGAATATGTGTAGAGCAGCAGAAACCACACGCGCTCAAGCCAAGGAGCTGCGCAGGGAGGAGACAACGGTGCACGCTATAAAGACAGAGGAGCAGCACAGGAAATACTCTAATAAACAATGGTCACAAAGAGAGACCAAAACAGACTACACATGTAGGAATTGTGGAGGAAGCCACAAACCAAGGTCATGTCCAGCATATGGCAAGAGATGTCATAACTGTGGGAAAAATAACCACTTTTCTAAATGCTGCAAAATGGAGGCTGTCAAGAAGAAGAAGAAGGTTCATGCAGTCGAAGAGGAACCTGAGGAGTTCTTCGTGGACACAGTACAGAAGAGGAAGCAGAAAAATGAGGAAGAATGGATAGTGCCATTGACAGTAAATAGGACTATTATTCAATTTAAACTGGACACAGGAGCCTCTGTGAATCTCATTTCGGCAGATGAGTATAAGACACTAACTATTAAGAGCAAAATCTTCCCAGTGAAAATAAGACTGAGTGGGTACACAGGAGAAAGAGTGCCAGTCAAAGGTGGCTGCATCGCAACATTCGAACACAGTGGTAAGAAAATAAAAGCTAGACTGCTGATTGTTGTGTCAAGCCGATACTGGGATTACAAGCATGTGAAAAGCTAAACCTGGTCAAGAGAGTCTATGTAGTCTCATCACAACCTGCTAATGATCATGACTCACTCATGAAGGAGTACAATGACTGTTTTGAGGGACTGGGATGTCTACCAGGTGAATACAAGATACAAGTGGATGAGAGTGTGACTCCAGTTGTCCATCCATGCAGGAAAATACCATTCAAACTGAGAGAAAAACTCAAAGAGGAGCTAGCACGGATGGAGAAATTAGGAGTGATAAAGAAAATAGATGAACCTACAGCATGGGTCAGCTCGCTGGTTGCTGTGGAGAAGCCCAATGGAAAGCTGAGGACATGTTTAGATCCAAGGGATCTTAGCAAAGCTGTAAAACGGGAACACTTTAAGTTGCCTACGAGAGAGGAAATAATGGCACAGTTTGCTGGAGCTAAGTGGTTCAGTAAACTAGACGCATCGTCTGGGTTTTGGCAAATGAAGCTAGAAGAGGAAAGCTCAAAGCTTTGTACTTTCAACACACCAGAGGGCAGATGCAGGTTCTTACGTCTGCCGTATGGGATCCTTTCAGCACTGGAGGTCTACCACAAGAGAATACACATGATCTTTGAACACATACCAGGAGTAGAGACCATGATGGATGACGTCATAGTTTGGGGGTCCAGCCGAGAAGAACATGATGAACGGCTGAGACAAGTGCTTGACATGACACGGCAAGTAAACCTAAAACTAAACAAAGAAAAATGCCTTTTTGGGGTGAAGTCATTGACTTTTGTGGGGGATGTAGAAGCAGGAATAAGTCCTGACCCAAGGAAAACATCAGCCATTGAGAACATGGAACATCCTAAGAGCAAGGAGGATGTTAAGAGGTTTCTTGGTATGGTTACTTACCTAGAAAAGTTCATACCTCAGCTGTCAACAAAGTCAGCACCACTAAGATGTCTCTTAGAAAAGAAAAATGAGGCCGCTGCGGTAGTACAGCGGTAAAAGCGCTGACTTTCAGTCAGCGCAGTTGTACTCCGAGGATCGGGGTTCGCGCCCCGGTCCTGCCATTTTCCGAGCATGGCCAGCGCCCTGTGGGAGCAGCAATTGGCGGCTGCTTCCGGATGGGGGGAGGGCTCGGATGAGAATCGCTGCGCAAAATAAGGCCCCGGGCGGGTTGGAATCACGGTCAGGAGCTTGGGGAGTCGCGCCCTGTAGAGGACGTGGCGGCCTCTTTCCTACTACCGACTGGAGGGGTTGTATAGCGGTGGTTCTCTAGCGGTTGCTACATGGGGGGAATTGAAGTAGAATAGGGGGGTTCAATTGGCTACTAAATTGGGAGAAAATGGGGAAAAATCTGAAACAAATTTTTTTTTAAAAGAAAAGAAAAATGAATGGATATGGTCACATGAACAGGAAGAATGTTTCAAAAATCTGAAGAGAATACTTACCAAGGAGCCAGTGCTAAAGTTCTACGACCCAGAGAGGAGCACCAGGATATCAGCAGACGCGTCACAGTACGGGCTAGGGGCAGTACTGCTACAGTTACACCAAAATGACTGGCAACCTGTCGCCTACGCATCCAGAGCCTTGACATCAGCTGAATCAAGGTATGCACAAATAGAGAAGGAGCTTTTAGTTAGCACCTATGGATGTGAACGATTCCACCAGTATGTCTATGGCCAAGCTTTTGAAGTGGAAACAGATCATAAGCCACTGGTATCCATCATGTCAAAGTCACTGAATGACTGTCCAATGAGGATACAACGCATGATGATAAGATTGCAAAAATATGATTTGAAGATGACCTACACACCGGGAAAGTTCATGTTTGCCGCAGACACACTTTCTCGTGCAGTTGACAAAAATGAGAGTGCAGATGAAACAAAAAGTGCACAAATACAGGCCTATGTGGACATGATAGTGACATCACTACCTGTTTCTGCTGAAAGAACAGAGCAGATCAGAAAAGAGACAGAGGAAGATGAGACCATGAGAACACTAAAGGAGACGATACTAAAAGGATGGCCTGCACACAAACAACACAGTCCACCTAGGATACAGGACTACTGGATGAGTAGAGCAGAACTCACCGTTGTGGATGGCATCATATTCAAAGGGAACAAGTTTGTCATTCCAGCTGCACTGCGGAAAAAGATGCTACAAAAGATACATGAAGGACATTTAGGTGAGGAAAAATGTAAACGCAGAGCACGGGAAGTCATGCATTGGCCAAAATATGAACACAGACATCAGCCATACTACAGCTTCTTGTGAACTGTGCCTCACATACAGACCCAAAACAGCAGGCGGAGCCGCTGATGCCACACCCTGTGCCTGAATATCCATACTACAAGGTAGGAGTGGACTTGTTTGACTGTAATGGAAAGAGTCATATTGTAGTTAGACAAGCCTAGACAAGTCTCAATTTGCCGCAAATTGCGGTAAATTCTTTTAATTAACGAAACATTACATATTTTACTTAACAAGCTGGCTACTGAACTCGCGTCCCGTGCAGCTGTACGTTAACGTTACTATCCAACATTTGTGCGCTGCTGGCAATGTAGTTGTCTGGTTTTCTTTTAGGTGTCACAGAAGGTTTCTGTCCAGAGAGGTATAGGCTAATATGAAGCATGATTACAATTTATGTTCTGTATTTTAAAGTTATATTTTATACTTGACAGGCTAGAACCAACATGACGGAGTAGGCTACCTTCGCCAATCTCAACCCCAACCCCAGCCCTTGATTTTCAGAATCAGAGCCTTGGCGTTCACTGTAATACAAGTCGAAGCTCTGCAGAACACAACAGGGCAGGGCAGTTGATATCCGTTTTAAATAATTTTATGTTTTTGACATTAGCTACCCAGCCAAGCAATCTTCCCCTGTATGGGAGTTCCTGCAAACATCAGTGTTTAACCTTCCAGGTGCAGAGTCCCCATCTGCGCGCTTTTTGCGTACGGCACTGGCCAGTGTTTCACCTTGAAATGGTGTGTGTCTGTGTGCATGTCTGACAACTTTAAAAGGGCATAGATTGCCTCATTGGGATGGCAGGTATGCCATCCACCAAGTTACGGCTTGGTGGGGCATGCCCCATACCTATACAGAACAGAAGTTTTGTTATGTTCTGAGTTTGTTTTTGTATTTCTGTCATGTTTAGTATTGTCAGTTTCGGTAGCATACACTTTTCCATGTTTTCCGCAGCCTTGCGTTCTGTGCTGTATCTCTCGCTCCCTCTCACGGAGTTTTACTTTCGTTTCTGTACACTTCGTTTGTATTACCCTGCACTACTAATATTTATATAGGACTTATTAATTACTACTGGCTAAACACGGGGTGGTTAACTAATCTACTAACGTCAGGGTTTAATAGAATTATTACTAACACAAACTAACAATTTAGTTCTCATCACGTTTCCACAGCTGTTTAGTGTTTCCTTACGTATCCAGTCATTGTCTTGTTAACTAATTTACTAACGACAGGGCTAGGATAGGATAATTACTAACGAATTACTAATTGCCTTGTTACGTGTCTCAGCTCTCTCGCTGTTTTCCATTTCCTGCTATTCTTGAGCTAAGTGTTTGCACCTGTCTACACATGCATTTATACCTGCTGTCTTTGTTCCTCGTCGCGAGTTTGTCTTTCTAAATATTGTTAAACGTTTATCTGTTGCCTGTTGTTTTCCTCCGAGTTTTATATAGCTGTTTTTTCCGAGTCAGTGTTTCTTGTGTCTAGTTGTTGGTTTTTGTTGTTCGTTCTCTTGTTTAGTTTTTTCGTGTATTGATTTCCCGGTTTCGACCTCAGTCCGTGTTCTCGCTACCCTGCTACTGGATTCTGATTTTGTACCTCTGCCGTGCCTTCCCGTAATCGACCCCTGCCTGTCTTGACTTCCCCCTGGACTTTGATTTTGTACCTCTCTGGAAATAAAACATCGTTTTTGTTCATCCCTGCCTGCTATTGGGTTCCTGTTTTCACCGGACATAACAAGTTTGGGGTTTCCTACAGAAACACAGGGTTTCCTACAGAAATAACCACAATGACCAGACTTTCAGCCCTTAAAAACATTAACTTCTTCATGTTCTGACCTCATACCACACATAATTCAGATGCAACTTCACACACCCACACAATAAAGCCCCAAACTTGCTGTTTTTCTCCTTCCTCTTCTTCTTCTTCCCATTATTCCTGCCTACCCAGAGACCCTCACTACCTGCCTGCCTCCGTACCCTCAAAAAATAATTCTCCCCATTGGGTAATAACATCGCATACCTGCTCTCCCAAGCTTATCGCCCAATAAAAACGCTTCAAACTAATGTCGAAACATCACAGAATCACAGACAAAACCGCTATATGGCTCTGTGTATTCCATGAAGCTACTGTGGCCTACTGGTTACAGTTGCTGCCTCTCACTTAGGGTTCAAGCCCAACAGGGCACATGTTTATTTTCTACAAAAACAATGTGCAACTGTTAAATACTTTTCATTTATTACACTGTTATTATTTTCACATTAACAAACGTATTTTTATTGCAAAGGCAAAAGACGTTTCCAATATTAACTGTTCAGTGTTTCACTTGTACTACAGCAAAATGGTGAAAGTCAGATGGACACTGACAAATCGCCTATAGCCTATGTCATGTGAAACAATTCAGTCACTGGACACCACGGCAGACTCACTGTGGAAACCGAACCTTCAACGCTCGCCTCACCAACATTTCTTTATTATGTCTTCATTCATTTCTTCTCTTCAGCTCAGTTCAGTTTATCCTTTTCACACAACACAATGTCACCATAAAATTAACTAGGACAATTAAGAATTTACGATAATACATTAACAATTGATGATAGCCTACTATAAGCTGCAATACCTGAAGAGATCGGATTTATAAACCTCCAATTCCCCAAACATATCTGTGTCATGGTTAGTGACTTAAAAAAATTACAAAAGCCTCCAAACATGCCTCTAGTCTACGCTACACTGCAGACAATGTAGCTTACTGCAAACACTTTTAATTATAATAATAACAAGAAGAATAATCTTTCTTAGAAGTATCTATTGTTTTCTTTCTTGTTAAGATTCCTGGTAAACATGCGTTTTCCAATTAAACTTGTTAGCCAACATTTGGGCCGAAACATAGCCTACCTCACGCAAATATGCGAACGTGTACGCTTCGAGCTGTGCAAACAGTTTTTCTTATGCCATGACATTTGTGAAATAAACCGGAGGAAAGCACAGATCGAACAAAAAAGTTTACTTCATCACATGCTAAGATGAAGAAACACAGGGACAAGTTGCATGAAATAATTTAGAAAAGTTTGGATAGCATTGCTTTGGAATAGAGCTAGTGTATTTCGTGTGATCTACGATAGGCAATATTGTTCGCTGTAACTTGGCCACATTTTGACATTTTAAAGGCAGGTCTAGTTTTTGCAAATTGGAATTAAGGACCTATAGACCGCACTCTGTAGGCTATGCATGAGTAACTTGGCTTTTTTATGTCGGAGACGTTTTTTTATGAGATAGTATATACAATACAGTATACCCCTTCTGTAAGTGTTGTAAAAGTGTTTTTAAAAAGGGTTTAATTCATTATGTGTAATGTGCTACATTTGCGAATGTGTTCTATTTGTATGAATTGTATATGAATATAAAATTATTGATTTAAAATTAATATTTTGGAATTGACCAAGTGTGTTGTTTGTATGTGTGTTTATAGCATGTTTTACATTGATTAATAGCCATCAATAGCTATAGTGACCCAGCGCTGGGTTATAGAAATTACCCAAATTGGGTAAATTTTGACCCAGCGTTTTTTAGTTTGTTGGCTATTCAGCGCACCACTGTCACCAAAACATGACGGATTCCACCGGAGTTCTAGCCAGATCACTTTTTCTCTGGGCAGAACACTCTCCTCTACAATCTATAGCTATGGGCAGAGGACAACGTAGCATTCCAAGCATTGTGATTGGCATTGTGATCTGCCCTCGACCCTCAGATACTAGTTGACTGCGCTCTCGCAGTATGCCTTTCAAAGTAAAAGTAGCCTACATGGCAAACTTTTTTTTCTCTGTACAATTTCAAAGTTCAACAGGACTAACTAACATGTATCGTCGCAAAATTGGCCTTGGATTGTGGTATAATGTGCAGGGGAACAGAATGGCCAGGTACTGGAAGTGCGAGGGACATGCCCTCCATGTTTTCCGACTAAATAACATTTAATAGTTGCATCAATGTTGAGGTTTAATTACAAACGTTTAATTATTTGCTACCTCGTTCAAAACCCACATAGCCTACAAGTGTATGAAAGACACAGTGAATGATATTTCAAACAATACGGTGCCCTCGAAATGGACATTTATTAACTTTATCTCAGAGGCCTCCAACAAAAAAAGGGGTAAAGCAGAATACATAATGAGATGTACGCTAGCCTATTAAAGCTGCTTCTTCCTCCATTGTCCCCTGAGTGTAAACTGGAACGTCACTGGAGTGCGTTTATACTTTTTGCGAATGACGACGGGCAGTGTATGTAGAGCGACAATAGAATGTTCATGAAAGTTCTGCGATTTCAGTCGAGCGACACACTGTCACTGGACCATAAACTGGCTTTTACAGTGTCAGAAATTTCGGGCCAAATTCTTGCAGTGTGACCACTGCTACAAGCACAAGCTGTGGAATGAACAACCAATAGAAGAACAGCAATGCATGACGTAAGAGACTGCAACTACTTTGTTTTCTATGCCGTTTTGCTACCACTCTGAAACCATTTTGCGTCCCAAATGAACAGCCTTAAACTAAGTTGAGGTAGTGTAAGGTTTGGAGAACCTGGTGTGACAGATAAGAAATCTAAAAGCGTTTCTTGAGAGATACACCACAAAAGCGGATAAATCCGCACCGGGGAAAGAATACCAAAAGAAAAACTTCCCGGCACAAGCCAAATCAAAACAACCCCAAACGGGCGCAAACTCGAAAATAGCGAGTATAAACAACAAAATAACCTCACTGTTACGCCCTCCATTCCCTCTCAGTCCCCTTCCCCCTTCAGTGTTTTCCCCCTTTTCCTCGTGTCTCTTGTAATGTTTTTACATTTCCCTGTCTGTCTTCCGTGTTGTACAGGCTTGGCATGGTTTCCCATCTTGTTTGCTCAATTCGCCCTCACTAATGGCAATTACATTCCTTCCCCATTTGCATTCCTCACACCCTTGTTATCGCTCAATCACACTCACATACATTCTCACGCTGCAATCACTCATTACCTCATTCACCACACTATATATTCTCCCGTTGTTCTTTGTCTTGTTGCCAGTTCGTTAAGTCTTGTCGCTTGTAATTCATGTCTAGCCTGGAACTCGGCCTCAGTCTTGTCTTGTCTTGCTGAATTAACGCTGTATTCTGCCTCTCTAGTGGTACCCGCCAGCCTGCAGTTTCCTGCCCGCTTCATCCACGCTACCCTGCTTCCCGCATCCGTTCTGGCCCTGCTACGCTAAACCCAGGATTCAGTCACCATCCAGCACCTTGCCTGCTTCCCTCTCCTGCTCTGTCCTCCGGTTCTGCCCAATCCAGGATTCAGTCCCTACCCCACTCTCTCCTTTGAGAGTATTATTGTATTAATAAACGCTCCCAGTGAGCTTATTGTGAGTTCTGTCTCTGAGTCGTGCATTTGAGTCCAGTTCTGATCCAGAACCTTAACACTCACACTCTAAATCAAAAAGCGTAGTCGAGAGGTTGTGAAAACAAACAAAAAAACCTGAGTAAAATGGGTGAAGGAATGAAAACAGAAAATCAAACCTGTACCTAAAGCTCTAGTAGCAAAAGAGCTGAACACAAAAGGTAACAGGTCGAGGGAATACAGAATAAAGAGAAAAATTGGACAGAAAAGACTAAACCAATCTTATCCTAATTCTAACCGGACTTGCCGCGTTTCTTATTTTAAATAACCAGAAATGCAGTGACCGAATTCCTATACCTTTCCAACTTCGTTTGTCAAAATAGCAAAGACAATATAAAAGTGCAGGAAGGCGGAAGTCCTGGGCTATTTATAACCGGCAGGAAACCCAAAACAGGTGTGAGGAATAATAGCCGGGCGAGATCCAAACACCGGAAACGGAGGTGGAAAAAATACGATAGAGCGCCCCGATGACGCCAAATACGACCGCAGAATGAACCGAGGCTGCCAATAACCATGAAACCATAAGAGATGCATGAAAAATTCTTCTTTGAAAATTTTTCGAAATCCCCATTCTCAATCGACTTCCATACAAGTTATCACAATTTGTCACCCATACCTACTTTTAAAACCCCCCAAACTATTAATGAATCCCATATATTTTTTTCTATAAGACTTCCCTATGAATGTTTTAAAAACCCTACTATTCAGGGTTTTTGGCAACATTGGCTGTGACGCTTGTGAGAACAGGCTGCTGCGCTCTTAAAGCTATAACGTTACCTACTCTAAAGTTAAGTACTCTACAGTTACAAGACATTTCATCAAAATGTTTTTTTTAAAAAAGTCAGAAGGGTATGTGGGATTCTTGCAAAGAGACGAGAATGGTAAAGTTGTGGCAAACACAAGAATGCCTGTTTGATATCTCTTCAGTTTCGTATCATGACTGGGTCAAAAAGGAGGCGGCTTGGCAAAAAATAGCTGAGGAACTTCATGTAAGTAATATTACCTATCTTTAAAACTCCACAATGTTGGTAATAAGCTAACGTTGGATCAACTATTTTTTATTGGAACTGAAAACATGGAAGTATAATAACGAATAAGACTACCATAAGCGCTATATCACCGAAAGATTGATGTTAATTTAAGGGCAGCTACGTCATTCGGGTTTCTCGCTTATTTGACAGCTGCAACGCTCCCTCAGAAATGAACAAAGCATGCTAATAATTAGCCTGCTACGTCGTTCCCATTGATTTACAATGCAATCTAGCAATTATTTTAGAAGTTAGTTTAGCACATCAAATATAGTCAAGGGAGGTTAAAATAAGTTAATTGAATCTATTTCACAGATGAGAGGCACACAGGATGACAACGTATGCTATTTAGCTTTTTATTATTAACAAATAACTGTTTCACTGTATGAGTCTGACATTCAAATTCAAATTCAAAATTGCTTTATTGTGGTAACGATAACAGGAAGATTACCTGTTACCTATGGAATATGTTTTGTGACTTAATTAAATGCAATCGCTTTAGCAACACATTGTGAAATGTAATACATATCTGCGTTTGCTTTTACATAAGGATGCACATTTATCATGCCATAATTAAAAACAAACCGCATATTGCATTGCATTTCATTGTGTTCTCTAAAAACACTCATACTGAAATACAATACGGGGTGTATTACTTTTCAACGCCAGCTGCGCGATTTTCGTGCCAAAATTGAAATGTAAACAAGCCCATTGCATTTAGCTTTGTCAGCATAGCGTGGCACATGGAACGTGACACAATTCATAGCAATCCTTGTGATTGTATTTATTGACCTGCAGAGCGGTCTGTCATTGCATTTCGACACCAGCTGCGCGGTTTCCATGCCAAAATTGAAATGAAACGGGAGCCGATTGCATTTCGCTCTGTGGCCACTGCGTGCCACACGAGATGTGACAAAATTCATAGCAATACTCGTGATTGTAATTATTTGACCTGCAGAGCGGTCTGTGATTGCATTAATCGAAGTGCTCCGCCTTTTCAGTGACAAAATTAAATGCAATCAACGGTCCAATCATCGTCCGTGGGGCGGGGCAGTGTGGGGACGAAACAGTGCGTAGAAGTCCATCGTCCTCGGTTTAGTGTGTGTGGGTAGCCGAAGCAATCTTGCAAGTGAATTGATTACTTGAGATTCATGCTGTAGTTTTTAAATTTTTTATTTTATGATGTATCCAATTAAAACAAATGTAAATGAGAGGCTGGCGGTGGTGAATGAGAAGCAGGCTTGATTTGCCGAGGCTGGTAACTGTGCCTTGGTTTACATCCCACTGAAAAATATTTGCCTTTATGATAATTAGATAGTATTTAATGCTTCACAGCTGGAGAGGTACAAACACGTGCAGCATCCCTGTGTACCCAGTATTGAAAGCTACTGCACCCCAAACCAAGCGGGAGTGGGGCAAAGGACCTAATATTTAGGTTTTAAGCGGGTCTTTCATACACTTGTAGGCTCTGTGGGTTTTGAACGAGGTAGTAAATAATAAAACGTTTGTAATTAAACCTCAACATTTAAGTGGATTCTGGCCCACTTGGAATTTCTGAAGCCTCATGTGCTACCTCTCCAGGCATTCAGTACACTATGTAAGTTGCATGTTGAATTAATTAAACACAAGATATAGGGTATATTTATTCAAGTACAGATACATGATTGTATTATCTAAATAATTTAAATCTAATGTAGTGTGGCAATTCAGTTTTGTACATACCATAAGAGGTGAGCTTAGTAAATCTTTGACTTCAAAAAGTGTTTTCTATTATTTCTGCTTTCAGCTAGAACAGATGTCAAATTTCACCACTTTTGACAGCACTGATGATGCGGAAGAGCAGAATGATGACCTAGAGAATCCTGCATCACCAGGACCCTCTACATGTAACCCCTCACCTTGTTATGTTCTGAGTGTGAGTTCTGTCTGATTTGTATTATTATTACTTTTCTATTCATCAGTATATTCCCCTCTGTTCGTGGGTTGTCCAAGTCACATTCATGTGTTTGTTTACCCTGTCTCGCGTACGCACCGTTTGGGTGACTTCGGGATTTCGTTTTCGTTTTCTGTTTACTTCCGGCTTTACGTTTCCAGTGTTTATATTGTTTATATTTACTAACTCGTGCTAACAATCACTCGGGTGTTTATTAGTTAGATGCACATTACTAAAACCATTAACGTAAATGTTTACTAACATACTAATTGTCTGTATTTAGTTAGAACTAACCATTAACAAGTTTCCTCGCTGTATCTTTTCTATCTCCGATACTAAGCTGTCCTTAAGATACTGGTTACTCGTTTCAGCTGTCTCTCTTTGAGACCACGCCTCCTTAATTCTAGTCACGTTCTGCTCCTACTTGAGCCCGTTGTTTGTAATGCTTGTTTCTGAGTCCCTTAAATGTTTTCGTGATTTCCTTGTTATCGAGTTATTGTCTCCTAATGTGTTCACCTTAGGTTGTTTGTAACCCCTCCCACTTCCTTGTGTAAGTCGTCCTAGTCCCTCTTTGCGAGTTCCTCATACTTTATAGCGTTGTTTGTTTTCCAGCCTATTTCGAGTTGTCTTAGTATCTGTTTTCCGAGAATCCGTTTCCCCCCCCCCGTGTATTTGTTTTTCCGAGTTCTGTTCGTTTTTTTGTGTTTGTTTTATTTTCGTGCCTCATTGATTGCCCGGTTTTTTACTTCTGCCTGTGTTCTCGCTACCCTGATTTTCTGGACTGTGATTTTGTACCTCTGCTGTGCCTTCCCGTTTTTGACCTCTGCCTGTTTGTATACTATTCTTTGTGATACACTACAGCAAGAAAGGGTGAAGCTCCACACAAGCTGACCTAGGAGCCAACAGAAAGGGTGAAGCTCCACACAAGCTGGCCTAGGAGCCAACAGAAAGGGTGAAGCTCCACACAAGCTGGCCTAGAAGCCAGCAGAAAGGGTGAAGTTCCACACAAGCTGGCCTAGGAGCCAACAGAAAGGGTGAAGCTCCACACAAGCTGGCCTAGGAGCCAACAGAAAGGGTGAAGCTCCACACAAGCTGGCCTAGAAGCCAGCAGAAAGGGTGAAGCTCCACACAAGCTGGCCTAGGAGCCAGCAGAAACCGAGGCAGAGAGAGAGAGGAGGAAAAGATCTCATTGGAGATCCTGTGGAGAAAATTCAAGTTAGACAAGCGATAACAAAAATTCTATGACGCTCAAAACCGAGCCTTGTCAAAACAATTACTGCACATGCTGTATCCTGCAGGTTCCACACAGCCCATGTACAACCCCTTTGGAAAGTGTGTAGCATCACACCCTTTATTTCATTCACCACCTTACCCTCAACCTCTGCCCCTTCCTTCCCATCAGATGTCTTTCAGCCAGCCTCCTCCCACTCCCATGAGCTTCACAGAAATGCTCAATGACCCTTATGATACCCGGAGAGAGGGGGGCAGTCAAAAAGAGTGATCTTTATAGTAAGTGATTGTTTTAAGTGAGAAACAGTTAGTTAATTAAAGACAAATCAACAATAAATCACTCTGCGGGTTGAAACTTTCAACTGCATTTCTTACAATCGCTGATTGGGGTGCTGCCAGCAGTGCAAACCAGTTTAAAGTATCAACCTAATTGTCTTTAATTAACTGTTTCTCAATTAACACAATCACTTACTATAAAGTTTTCAGGCTCAAGTTCAGGTATTTGAAAACGGTGGCCTAATGTTCTTGTAGCTGGCCATATGTTATAGTTTTAACAGTTAGTTATTACATTCAGTTTACAAATTGAACTCTAAAATGTATCCTGTTGATGTTTTAATAAAATCTCTGACCGTATCTGATTTCCATGTATTTATTTTGTCAAAAAGTATGCATTGCATAAACAGTAACACTGTAGGTAGTGTGATTTCCATTAGTGAAAGTTTATTGATTGACAGATGTACATCGACAGAGATTGTTACAGATTAATAGATATTACATGTGTTGATTCATTACAGTATAGATTGATAGATTAACACATTGAAATAAAAAAATAAAAAAGATCTAACTACATTCACAGCATATTTTCCTGCCAAGACACTGACCCTGCTGGTGAGACAAAATAGGCCTTAAGAATAACCCACTGTTCCTTGGCATCTTTGCAGGGATTTCTCGCATGGTTGGCAGACACAGAGTGGAGGGATGGATCATTCTGCCAGCTGCCAGTTGTCAGCAGGACAGAGAAACGAGACTTGTAGTCTAAATGTGGTGCCTTGGGTGAGGTTGGTAATATGTTTCCCATCAATTGCCCCTGGGCAATGAGGGAATTGCCACTTGTCCTCAAAGCCCTTAGCCACCTTTCTCCACTCAGCTTCTGTTGTTGGTGTCAAGAAAGACAAAGACCAGGACAGAGATTGATCATGCTCTGATCTAGAATGCATACATGATGCAGAAATGTAACCATTGAGCCTAAGCAGGTCAAAAATCAGACCTTTCCTAAACATTAGCGGAGCTAGGGGGGGTTTGTCTATTATATATTTGTATATTATATATATACAGTACCAAAAACGTTACATGTAATGTCATTAAATAAAAATTTAGCTAAAAATCCATTTTTTAAAATTGGGCTGGTAGCTGGTAGCTAATTGATAGCTGGTGTCCTATCCGTGCCACCGTAACTGTCATTAGCCCGCGCTAACAGTTACAGAGTAAAACAGTTTATGCTGATAGTTAAAGCACAACTGAAGTTTGGTAGAACTTTAGGTTGTGTAGTTAACTGGCCATGATATGAGTCCAAATGGTTGCGAAATATGTTCGTTTGATGCTCTGTGCTTCCCTGGGGTGATAATCCAAAATATAGAAGCGTCATTTTGAGACCATTTTAGCTTTCCAATAGAAGTGAATGGAGAGCAACAAATACCCTATTCTGGATTATCACCCCAAGGGAGCACAGAGCAACTAACAAACCTATTTTGCCACCATTTGGACATCATGGCCAGGTAACTACACAACCCAAAGTTCTACGAAACTTCAGTTGTGCTTTAAGCCTATGCTAGCTAACATAACTAGATAGCTAAAGTAAAATAGTATCGGGAGAAAATATTAATTAGGTGGCTGAAACAAAAGGAACGTATAAAAATAATAACTTTATTTGTATAGCACCTTTCATACAGACTGCAGCTCTAAGTGCTTAACTGAAAAAATAAAAACAAAGGCAAAAAACAGGGAAAAGCACAGCAATCATAATTAGTTACAAAGGTTTAAAACATAGAAACAAGGAGAATAAACTAGAAAAATAAAACAATGTATATTGAAATGGTAACATGAATAAAATAATATTAAATAACATATTTAGTATAAAAAAGTCAATGAGTAAGATAAATAAATATGTAAAATAAGAGATAACAATAAAAATGTAATAAAATAAAATAAAAATATGAAAAAGTATCAATGAGCAGAATAAAAAATGTATTAAAAGCCAAATTAAAAAGGAAGGTTTTGAGCTGCTTTTTAAAATTACCAACTGAATCTGCTATTCTAATGTTTTGTGGGAGAGTGTTCCAGAGTTTTGGTGCATAATAGCAGAAGGCACTCTCACCACTTTTTTTCTGTTTCACTACAGGTACAGTAAGTAAGCCCACTGTGGATGATCTAAGTGCTCGAGTTGGTACATAAAGTGATGTCTGATTGGCTATCTTTGATATATATACAAGTAACAAGACTTTAAAATCGATTCTAAAAGAAACTGGAAGCCAATGCAGAGCAGCAAGGACAGGTGTAATATGTTCTCTTTTTTTTGTTTACAAGAAAGAAAGAAAATGTAGTTGTGTCCCTCTGACAAATTTTTTTTTTACTGAAAAACCGCATTGCAGTCATGTAACAATAACATTAAAGAGTAATTCCACCCAAAAATTATGTTTGATTTGTAGGAAAGTAGCTCTCCTCCTGATTAAAATGAGCTCTCAGCCAACTTTCTACCTGTAGTGAGAGCAGAGATATAGCCCCAAACTACTGCGCATGTACCAGGTGCCTGCTAGAAACAACAATGACCAAGAGGGCTTACAGTTTATGGGCGGTGTCAGACAAGACAATGCAAGTCACAGCTACTCCTGTCCCCACAGACTGAATAACGTTAGCTACACTGGAGTGGAAATTTTACTGCTAGCCCTGCCGCGTCTCTTCGCTAGCAAGTTAGCCACTAATGTAACAGTTATACAAAAAAAAACAGGAAATACAGCCATTCATTTATGATAGCACAGCCCTTCATTTATCCACGTTTTCTATCGTGAAAACATTTAGCCAGTCTAACACTTAAGGCCATAATATAGTTCACGCTAAGTACGTGTACGCATATGCAAGATGGCTGCCGCACGTATCCTGCGTTCGTTTGGTGTGTCCAAAAGAGCAAAAGAGCAGACTCGGCAAGCTCATATTACCCACAATTCACATTGAACGTCCTGTTCAGTGAAAATCACGTGAATGTTTATCGCAGTATTATACATTAAAAGCACATGCAGAATGGAAAAGACGGTGTATAGGCTAATAAATATGCTATAGGTTAATCTAGTAGTTTGCTATTTTGTCTTTCATAGTTTAGCAAATTGCGTTATGCAGCAACAGAGTAGCGTATTGTGGGATGTAGGACCAGGTTCTCTGTAGTTAATCTTGCTTTTAAACCGATTATTAGGCTACTCGTCTCAATATTTTTCAGTAGGCTATAATTTTCCAGTTAGCCTAACAACTGAATTTCTCAATAACCACGACGAATAGGTAAATAAACGTGTGCAGCATTTTACTATTTGTGCTGCCGCAAAATGCGTTAATAGCTTATGTCATGCGAAGTGATCAATGCACAGCACATATATTTGTAATGGGTCTTTAATGTGTCGGAGATTCAAACACGAAGGTGGGGGAATCAGAACAATTCAGGTCACACCAATGAGGACCAATAAAGAGGGAACAATAATAAAAGAAAAGGAAGAAAAAACAGGAAACTAATTCCTTAAGGCTAAACAGCCAAAAACAAAAATCAACCCACTAAAATGGGCGAACTAGAGAACGAGTGGAATACCAACTAAATCTCCTGAGTGGAGGAAGATAACCTACTTGAGCCTCGAAGGGAGATAGGCCAGTGGAGGCATTGTGCAGAGTATTATGGGCATACTCAGCCCAAGAGAGATAACGACTCCACGAAGTAGGATTAGCAGCTGCCAAGCATCGAAGGGTGTTCTCCATGGTCTGGTTAGTTTGCTCCGTCTGCCCATTAGTTTGCGGGTGAAAACCGGACGAAAAGTCGACGTGCCAAACTGGGCGCACCGACAGTGTTTATGACTCCTGTGGGTACAAGGAGTTTATTTCACAGGTGGTAGCCAGCTGGTCTAGCTAGCTGCTATGTTGACTTTCTCCTAAAATTGTTTGTTTTTAGCCTGAATATCAGACTGAACTGCGCGAAGGCATTGCGATGACGTTGCGATTGCGACCAGGTCTCCCACGCTTCCTCTCGCAAGTGCAAGCTTGTCACAATGCTAGCGCGTCATGTTGGTATAGCAACTACATTCCAAGCATTCCGATGACGTGCCCGGACACATTTTGGCAGCCGGACACTATTTGGCCTGACAGCACCACTCTTCTAGAGCCAACTTGGCTGCCTGCATCACCTACATTATAATTCCTCACGGCCCAAGTAAGGGCACAAGAGAAATATGCACATGGATGGAACCCACAGCATTTTCCTGCTCTACTGTCATAGTGGCGAGGAAGCTGCAACTTAGGTTCCCTACCAATCTGAGCAATAGGAACTGGGGAAGTGATAGCCTGAGCGGCAGGTGTGGATGCTTGGTGTGCAACTGTGAGTGATCGCATACCCTCCGCCAACTCGCGGAGCCAGCCCTCTTGAACCCTTATTTGGGTATTCAGTTGACTGGCTTGATTAGCCAGTAACTGCTGTTGGGCCTCAATGCCCCTGATGTATTCCTCAGAATTCCTACCCCCTGACTGATCTCCCTGGGATAACCTTGCTGAATCGTCCATGATGGCTTGTTTGTACTGTAATGGGTCTTTAATGTGTCGGAGATTCAAACGCGAAGGTGGGGGAATCAGAACAAGTCAGCTCACACCAGTGAGGAGCAATAAAGAGGGGAAAAAATAATAAAAGAAAAGAAAGAAAAAACAGGAAACTAATTCCTTAAGACTAAACAGCCAAAAACAAAAATCAACCCACTAAAATGGGCGAACTAGAGAACGAGTGAAATACCAACTAAATCTCCCGAGCTCACTTCAGGAGCTAGAACGGGAAATTTAGCAAACAAAAGGACACCTTCGGCTACTAGTGATGTGCAGTTCGCGAACGAATCGGTATTTTTGAACGACTCTTTATGCTGAGTCGTCTGAGTCAACTCGCCAGTTCGAGGGAATCATGCTAACCCACGGCTCTGGCTCTCGGCTCTGGCTCTCGGCTCTGGCTCTCAGCTCTGGCTCTTAGCTCCGGCTCTGACTCTGCCTGCTTTCTACTACAGCCGGGAGACACTCCCCCGAGACACTCAGCAGTGGTTAATACGCGGCGCGCAGTTTCTGATTGCTAAGTTAGAACCGACGTAAGAATACATTTTAATTTGATCTAACAATATTGCACACACTTTTGTGAAGTTAATAATCGCCCCAGCTCATTCCAAAGTTATTATGACTACTAATGGTTTAAAGAAAGATACGTAGCTACAGTATCTATACTACCACACAGCACGAAATCAACTCGTCTCAATTTAAGAGCCATGAGCCGTAACAATATTCCACGGCTCCAGACAGAGCCGGAACAGAGCCGTGACACAAACCAAAGTAATTTTCGAGTTTTAACCACATAACTGTTCTTATAGAGTTCTGTGGTTTTAACAAAGGGCAAAATGCTGTACACCATTAAGCTATTAATCGGGTTTACTACTCAGCGTGTATCAACCAGAAACCATATTTGCAAAGGAATTCTGTACCTAATAGGCTATCTAATTTTATTCCGAGGCGCCGACACTTTAATAGCCAACTGTTTATTATTATATTAATACATTTGGCTGTTTGCGAGTAAATTGCAGTAGGCTATAAAACAGAATTAATATGCGATTGTGTTCAGCTAAGTTAGGTAACTAAAAATGACAGCAAATACTTCAAAAGGACAGGTTAGGCTACTAAAAATGACAGCAAAGTGGTGGCATTTTTATTTTAGAACTCTTGACCAACAACAACAGTGAACAGAATAAATAGCCTACAATTGTGTATGATATAATACATAAAGTAGTTAAAATAAACACATTTAAACAAATGACACAGGCTCCTGTACATCATATGCACACACTGACACACACAATAAATATCTGGCTTGTTTGTCAAATTTGGCTGGCTATCTCTGTTATACAGTCTTCCATCCACCTCATTTTCAGTAGACCTAGACTACTAGATTCTGGAATCTGATAAAAAAATAAGATTAATATTAGCATAGATTAAATAGCTCTATACAAATTTAACCATTCAATGTCTATTATTACCTGTAAGATCTAATGTTACAATCTATGATCGAAAAAACGGAGATGAGAAAGTCGTAAATAAACGTAACCTGCGATTGCAAACTAGCTTGAGACAGTAGGCTACTGTAAATTGAGAACATTAGCAATGAGTATCATTCAGATGATTTGGGTCTGAATAAAATATCAAGGCTAGTTTATGATCTTCTTTTGTCTACTTTGTTACCAGCTAGGGTCTGCTGTCTGAAACAGCTTCTAATTCCAGCTCGCGAGTCGCGCCGCTGAAAGAAAAAGATGCGGCTCAAAGGGCTCTTCTGTATTAACCGGAAGTACCAAAATTGCAACTCCGACTCTTCAAACTGGATGGTACGAATAGAGCCGACTCAGAAAAAAGAGCCGAACTGCCCATCACTATCAGCTACATAGGCTCAGAGCCGGAAAGTGTAAAACCAAAACAAACGAACAAAGAAAAACTGACAATATAAATATCCTATACCTGAATAATAACTAAATAGCAAGTCCCTCGTGAACATAAACAAAGTTTAATATCAGGAGGTCGCTAGTACCTGGCTATACCTGGCTCGATGCAATAGAAAATAAACAGCCACGAACCACGACAATATTGAGTACATTTGTTTTTTTTGTTTGAAAAGCATGCATTGCGCTCAATGCTGGTTCCAGCAATATGAGGGTTTCCTCTTTAAATGTATGCTTTCTAATGTTTAAATAGTTTTGACTAAATCGACTGCCGTTTGATTAATGACATTCTTCAACGTGATGAAAAAACGCAATGCTAACGTGCAACTCAGAGAAAACGTTGGGGATTATTTTACAGTTCATTCAGAATTATTGCCACCCTTATTAAACAATCTCACGTTAGTTATCGCTTTGTCATTGCCATTTGTTAATCATTAGCCTATAGGCTACATAATTGTTATTGATTATTTAGGTAATTTGTTTGATTGACATAAGCAAGCAACATAAACGGAAACCGGTTGAGAATATGTTCAGCTTAAATGCTTTATTCCAGAGCACGGGTTGTCCTACATATTTAAATGCTACATGATTTTATGACACAAAAAATATATTCTAGCCCACAAAACCTGCTGTATTTATTGATGGTTGTAATTCAGTAGCTAAATCAATTGCTTGGCTGATAATTAATGTAAACAGGTTGAGAGTTTCATCCGTTTAAAGGTTACGGTGACAGAGGTTTTACATGATCCGAGATCCAACGATACGCCACTGCGCAGCAGCATGGTTAACTTCCGAGTATAGATGGGGTGAAGTGCGTCTCAATTCAAATAACTCGCTCCAAATAAATGCAAGTCTATACCAAGGGGCCAGCTTTCGGCTCTCAACCTCAGCACTGGATATAATGTCGCCCTCTGCTGATATCTATGATTTGCGCTCATTGGGCTCCATTAATTTTTGACAGTAAATTAAAAATATCACTTTTCTGAAGTAATTTTTTTGGTTCTTACCACACAAAGATATGATTTTTTTTGTATTATTTATTTTGGCCTATCTGCGCCTTCCTCGTTGTACATGTGACTTGACTGGACACAACTGCATGTGAGATGAGTACAAAATTAAAACTTCCTGGTTCGGATGTGCTCCCCATTGGTTTCTATTGGCATCGCTGTCTCTACATTATATATACTCTTCGGTGTATTCTCCTGTTTTATTGGTATGTGCGTCACATCCTCCCAAGTGAAGTTTGCAAGTGAAGTTTATGAGGGTGGAGCAAAAACTGGATTGGGACGCAGCCTTAGTGACCTGCCTCCTAGTGGACATAACTTTTAAACATCCATTTAGACATAAAGTACGCAGTAGAGTATGTGAACAATGCAGCTTGCGTCGCGTTAGCGTACGTACATACGTACACGTACAAAACTGGAGTATATCGAGGCCTTTAGGCTACTCGTTTCTCTAGGAGTTCCATGTTGGACATCAGGGATCCCGTTTTCAGTATGAAATGTATCGCCCAACATGCCGACACAGAATGATAAACATATACAATTAAAAGTTAAAACGTCATTGTTGTAGGCTAGTTGTTAGCCGTTTTAGCTATGTTTGCTAGCAAAGGCAAAACTTTCCCAGTGCAAGTCAAACGCACTGATGTCGGTAATAACATGGAGACGACGCGTTACCACCCCAATATCCAATCTCTTTCCATTCACGAATATAAAGTAAGCTACTTTCGCCTACTGCATGGCAAGCATATTTAAAAACCAATTTGTTTTATGCTAAGAAACCTGTGGCTAACATCAGCTAACGCACTAGCCCAGAAAAAAAAACACACTGCTTCTTTAATCGGCTGTGGCTCAGGAGGTAGAGCAGGTCGTCCGCTGATCACAGGGTTGGCGGTTCGATCCCCGGCTCCTCCTGTCCACATGTCGAAATGTCCTTGGTCAAGACACTGAACCCCAAATTGCTCCCAATGAGCAGGCTAGCGCCTTGCATGGTGGCTGCTGCCATTGGTGTGTGAATGTGTATGTGAACGGGTGAGTGAGAGGCCATTGTAAAGCGCTTTGGATAAAGGCGCTATATAAGTGCAGTCCATTTACCATTTACCATAATCGATTTCTCAAAGCAAAACCGTTCAATTATGGTCAGCTCAGTCTACTTTTCATGGTCATGGATCATAATGTAATGTTGGTTGACATGGTTCCTTACCGGGTGATTCAATAAGGAAGATGTAGGCTAATTACAGAGAATCAGGGAATACCGGAGGAGCTCCACTCTGTAACCGACAGCACTCGAGTCCTGTTTGGTTTAGTTTGCCAAAACATCTTTAGGAAATAACATAGCCTATCAATGTAATTTTCTGACATTATAATAAAATAGCAATGACAGCTAGCTTTATCTATGATGTGTCCCTACCACAGAACTCTTCTGTGGTCCCTATTCAGAACAGTGACAGACACAAGCAGCTTTCTTCCCTCGCTGGCTCCGCCTACATGCCTATGTAATTTACACGCCCACTTGAAAACACTGTAGTCTTTCAGAGACCAGGAAGTGGTAGAGGTACACATCATTTTGACATATACCTCAACCAAATTTTCTACTTTATATTCAAATAACTATTAATTCAAATAAGATTTATTTTGGCCAGCCACAAAGAGAGACTGAATTAGTTGTGCCTTGATCTGTTAAATAAGGTTAATGTTGTTTTTGGGTGGAATTACTCTTTAACACTAATGCCATATTTGAGGGCATGCATGGACGAATCAAGACTCTCAAATTTAACGCTGCTGTGAGGGACATTGACAAGGACATGGTGGTTGGCAGATTTGCCAAAGTGAAGGAGAGGAGGATGAAGGTCTAAAAAGGGATTGCGCAAATTTGTATATAGTTCAACACTCGTTGTTTAGCTACTGTACTTTTCTTTGTTCACTGGACTTTGGTTGATACAAGAGAACTATCATGCAGGCTGCGTCTCCAGTGCAACCTTTACTTGTGTTTTTGTATAAGTGAAAGCAGATGCTGGGTATCTGATGGTGTATGGTTGCTCATAGCTGCTCTCTCCCTGGCACCGAATGCAGGTGAGTATCTCTCCTGGGGGCTACCAATCCCTGCAGGTAGTTGAATTCCTCAACATTCACATATAGGAGATCCCTAAATCCACTCTTATTATCAATCTGTAAAAGAAAAAATATATTACTAGAAATATAAATATATTACCCGTGTTATATTTTACTGTACTCTGCTATTCATATTTTCCTCTGTTGTGTCATAAAGCTTATTGAATTGTATTAAAACAGAGAGATATGATTGATTGAAAGATGGATCAGAGGCAAATATTCAATTCAAATTTAGATGCGATTGACAACATTGTTATCAGAATTGGTTGGGAAAAATAACATTACCTTGAGTTCGCTCTGTAGAATTGGCAATCCATAATGTTGTCTTCTACCCAACCGCGTTCGGCTCCAAATTCTTCGCCTTCTTCTCTTTTTTTTGTCTTTTCAAGGCAAAACATTGCCACGATTACTCCAATTGCTTGTTTCTGTTGGGGTATCATCTTCAAATTGTGCACGTGGATATCAGATGACGTAACTACTGTAACCGTAGGATAGAATTTCTGAACTTATTATATAACGCTTTGGATCTTATCGCAGTCTGACTACACTGAAGACAATAGATTATCGTGGCTGTATCGCACAATCTGACATGCAACCATCATAAAGGACGGCAAAAAACGCACAGTGTGTACCAGTAACTATACCAGTATGAAGGTGTGTGTCAAAATACCACATATTAAAAATAATAATAATTCCAAAACTGTTTGACAGAACGTTTTGAAACTTGGTATGTCTGTTAAAGTTGTTTAGCATATTAGTGTTCCCCCTATATTCAGCAGCAGTGCATGGCTTCTTCAAGAATGTTAGCGCTAAGATGACAGATATCCTGTAAAAGCCAACAGTCACATCTTTCCAATGAATGAGGGGGTGATACATTTCCAAGAGATAAACAGAGCCAGAGTTAATACATTTATAGATAAAAAAATCACAATGTCGATTCCGGGCCGCTGCGGTAGTACAACGGTAAGAGCGCTGACTTTCAGTCAGCACAGTTGTACTCCGAGGATCGGGGTTCGCGCCCCGGACCTGCCATTTTCCGAACAGGGCCGGCGCCCTATGGGAGCAGCAATTGGCGGCTGCTTCCGGGTGGGGGGAGGGCTCGGAAGAGAATTGCTGCGCAAATAAGGCCCCAGGGAATCACAGCCAGGAGCTTGGGGAGTCGCGCCCTGTAGAGGACGTGGCGGCCTCTTTCCTACAACCGGCTGACGGGGTCGTATAGCGGTGGTTCTCTAGCGGTTGCTACATGGGGGGAATTGAATTAGAATAGGGGTTCAATTGGCTACTAAATTGGGAGAAAATGGGGAAAAATCAGAAACAAAATTTAAAAAAATAAAATAAAAAAAACAATGTCGATTCCGACTGGGTACAGATTATTCATCCCTCCTCTCTCTCCCCATCTTTTCTATTGCGCTCTAATATCACTATCCAAATAAAGCAGAAATATAAAGTTGCCTATAAGAATTCACTCACTAAAGATGGCTTGCCACACTTTTGCTTTAAAATTAAAACAATAATACTGTGGGTTGTGGTAGCTTACGATCATAGCTATAAACCATGAATTGTAGATTGTTCTATTGATGGAGGTGGACCATAAAATAATTGAAAACGGTCACAATGTTGAACACTAGCGTTTTCATTGTAAAGGGAGGTATAAAGCAGGCAGAGGGTGGGATATATAAATAAAAGTTTACTGACAGCATATTAAGAGATGCATCGCAGCAAGTAACATCTACCAGAATTTGATTCAGCATATTTTTCACGCATATTTCTCCGGATGATTCTAATCATTATTCCCATTATAGTACGCCTACGTGTCCGACATTGCACTTCGCTTCGTGACACTTGAATGATATCCCACCCTCTACCTGCCTTTTGCCTCTCTTTATGAAAAAGATAGTGTTCAACATCGGGACTCTTTGCAATTATTTTTTGCTCAACCACAATCAGTAGGACAGTCTACAATTTGTGGTTCATAGCTATGGTCGTACCACAATCCACAGTATTATCATTTTTAAATGTTAACTGGAGAAATTGAGCAAAAGAAAAGCAAAGTGCATTTCGTGTAGGCTAATGTTAGCTTGAGTGCATTCACGTGAAGGGGAGATGAAATCTGCAAGACAGTCGAAAAACAGCACACTTGCCTCAGCAGCGTTGACCTGCTCTTCCTCCTCCACGTTTTTCTTTACGAATCTATCCAATGAACCTTTCAATTTTACATTTAATTAATCTCTTTTCTTTTTCTATGACTGGCTCCAGTGGTCAGCAAGTGGCAGAGAATTACATTTTTTCTCTCTCCATTCACTCCCATTGCATGGCGAAACAGGTCTCAAGAGCACATTTTAGCACATAAACTAATGGAAACAACGCAGATTATGCCGATATATAAAATCATGACACCCAGTACCGAACGTTTGAAAAGATAAAAAGCTCCATTCATGATATTTTACACTTTTCCAAACAAAGGTTTCAAAGAAGATCTGGTTGTTAGCTTATGAAGAACTTCCTTGTTTCGTTCTTGCGCCAGTAATTGCCCCACTTCCTTAAGCGTACGTTAGAAAACAAACCTTGCAAGTTAGAAAAAAGAAGTTAGCAACAGTTGGTAGTTTTTTCAGAAAGTAGTTCTTCAAGATAAAATCAATCAAAAAATGTTCCAAAAGTTTCAGACGTTCGGTACTGGATGTCGTGATTTTGTATATCGGCATCATCCACGTTGTTTGCATTAGTTTATGTGCTAAAAGTGTGCTTTTGAGACCTGTTTTGCCATGCAATGGGAGTGAATGGAGCGAGAGAAAAACGTAATTCTCCATTAGCCAGTTGCCAACCACTGGAGCAAGTCATGACGATGAGCGTGAATATTACGGGAAAAAAGTGTTATTTCAGCGCCTAAACGCTTCCCGAATATGCATGGTGTTAGTACTTGATGCAGATGTTTTCACTTTGTCAGCCAATTAACAATCCTATCGCAAAATAGTACTATCCCAGAAGGCCTCCATTCCCTGCATGAAATTCTCTAATAAAGACGAATGGTATGAAAGAGTATCCAACAACCAATCGTGAAGACGCCTTCACCATGTACGATGCGTTGTGGATCGGAAGGTGGGAAAGTCTGGTGGTGGCCTTCTTTTCAGGCCATCAAAATGTTATACAGTCATCACAGTGACTGCTATGCTGTACAGCATTGCGATCCGGGCGAGGGCCCCACTATGAGAGGCGGAGGAGGGCGATAGATTGGGAGACGAGAACCCCAGAGATGCCCAATACATACGTGCCGGTTTTGAGGCACATCAACGTCTCATAGAAAGTTTCTTTTGAAATAAAATCATTTTCCCACTGATTTTCCTCGTCTCAATCGTATTTATTTGTGTAATTATGTATTATTATTAAAGAATGGATTTTATGGGTAATTTCCAAATGTAAATAATGTAGATAAAATGTAAATATTGTTGCATCTAACATCACTTAAAGAATGCAATTACTTACCTTGTTGACATCACACCACAATGTCAGACGGCCATTCTGCACACTCCTCCAGATGTTCTCCATCTCCAGCTCATCTGCATTTATTCTATCATAGGCTGTTTTCTTATAACTGGAAGGTTTTTAAATATATATATATATTAATGAACTTATGATATTGTTAGTGATTACATGCATGTATAATTTAATTTCCATTATATAGTGCATCAAACCTCAGAGTTATTGTATCCAATGGTAGACTCAGTTTCTTGCTGATTCTATGGAGAACAGTGCTGTATGAAAGTCCGATTGCTGTGTGAATTGCCATAGTGTATCTGAACTGCACTTTCAGAATACACATTTTGATGGGATCCTTGATGAGAACATAGAGACAAAGTAGTGAATGAGAGCAATCAATTGAATCTGTTAAGTTGATAAAGTAATTGCTACTAATTAAGCACAGACAATGAGAAGGGGTTTGTTGCACCGCTGGTGCCCAGGGCTCCATGGGCACATCTCTTTATGTAATTGTTTGCAATGTTACACAATGTGAATATGGGACTTTTATTCTGTATGCATTGTTATTTTTAGCATAATGTGGCTTAAGAAGGTAAATAATCCCTCAAAATATGAACAGTGTAGTTAAGAAGGAATTTTTTTAATTCCGGGATTCTACTTGTGGTTGGAACGAAAACCAGCATACACATGGATCCCCCAAAACAAAACTTGAGAACCACTGTGTTTAACCATATTCATAGTACATCCTGGAAAGTTCATTGGACAGATTGTTCCAATTCTGTAATTGTTCCCTTTTGTAAAATGTATGAATTTATCTGCCAAATTGATTTCTTACATCAGGGATAATTCACATTTTGCATTACTTACCTCATCTGAGGTTTTCACTGCATTTGCTTTCTGAGAGGCATCCAAAGCTGTGTGTGAAAATACATAAGTGTAAAATTAACTTATGAACCAATGTTATGATAATAAATTGCATTAAATTATGATACATTATGTCATGTTACATATGTAAATACATTACATTTGCAACGTGAGTAAATAACTCCATGATAAAATAATTAATGTTACTGACATCATCTGATGTCAAAAATAAAAACAAAATTAAAAAAATGTGACCAAATGCATCTTATTTCCATAAAAATTGGAGTTGAGGAGTAATTTTGGATAGGGTAAAATAGCTAAACTAGTCAGTTCTCAGTGATGGCAACAGAGTAAACACAGTTTGAGAGCTCCACTGCAGAGATACAGTTTAGCTGCGAGTAAATGTTAGTGCCAATTTTCCTGAGCAATGTATTGCTCAATTAGGCACAATGTACGGCACACATAGCTTGGAAGAAGCTGATTACACACAGCGACCACAAAGTGGACAATCCACCTCTCAACTCCACAGCACATAGAACCACAGGAAACAGAAGCACCAGTGGCCATGAACCCAGCTGAGATCAATGAGGCAATGACAGAGGATGAACACCAAACTGCTTTATCAGCATGCCAGCAGCGTGCTTTCTAAGCTTGGGACAGTCTCATGACTCTTTTGATGGGGAGCAAGCTAATCCCTACAAACACCCATCTGATTGGAAAGCCAGAATTCAGGCTGTCCCAAGGAGTGTACCATGGAGTGGACAGAACCCCCATATAACGCCTCTGATGACGCCATATAACACCTACTACCATACTGTTGTAGTGAGGTTTGGTCAGTTTTATTCAAAATGAATTAAGTACAATACTCAATTAGAATGCTATATAGGTGCAGCTCAAAAAATTTGAATATCGTGAAAAAGTTAAAAAAATGTTGTCACTCATGTCAGAAAGTGAAACTCATATATTATATAGATTCATTACCCATAGTGAAATATTTCAAGCCTTTATTTCTTGTAATTTTGATGATTATGGCTTACAGCTAATGAAAACCCAAATTCAGTGTCTCAGAAAATTAGAATATTACATAAGATCAATAAAAAAGGATATTTTAAACAGAAATGTCAGCCTTCTGAAAAGTATGTTCATTTCTATGCACTCAATACTTGGTTGGGGCTCCTTTTGCATGAATTACTGCATCAATGTGGCGTGGCATGGAGGCGATCAGCCTGTGGCACTGCTGAGGTGTAATGGAAGCCCAGGTTGCTTTTATAGCGGCCTTCAGGTCGTCTGCATTGTTGGGTCTGGTGTCTCTCATCTTCCTCTTGACAATACCCCATAGATTCTCTATGGGGTTCAGGTCAGGCGAGTTTGCTGGCCAATCAAGCACAGTAATACCATGGTCATTGAACCAGCTTTTGGTACTTTTGGCAGTGTGGGCAGGTGCCAAGTCCTGCTGGAAAATGAAATCAGCATCTCCATAAAGCTTGTCAGCAGAAGGAAGCATGAAGTGCTCTAAAATTTCCTGGTAGATGGCTGCGTTGACTGTGGACTTCAGAAAACACAGTGGACCAACAGATGACATGGCACCCCAAATCATCACTGACTGTGGAAACTTCATACTGGACTTCAAGCAACGTGGATTCTGTGCCCCTCCACTCTTCCTCCAGACTCTGGGACCTTGATTTCCAAATGAAATGCAAAATTTACTTTCATCTGAAAAGAGGACTTTGGACCACTGAGCAACAGTCCAGTTTTTTTTCTCCTTAGCCCACGTAAGACGCTTCTGACGTTGTCTCTGGTTCAGGAGTGGCTTGACACGAGGAATGCGACATTTGTAGTCCTGGATTCGTCTGTGCGTGGTGGCTCTTGATGCACTGACGCCAGCCTCAGTCCACTCCTTGTGAAGCTCCCCCAAATTCTTAAATGGATTTTGCTTGACAATCCTATCAAGGCTGCGGTTATCCCTGTTGCACCTTTTCCGAGCACACTTTTTCCTTCCACTCAACTTTCTATGAATATGCTTGGATACAGCACTCTGTGAACAACCAGCTTCTTTAGCAATGACCTTTTGTGGCTTACCCTCCTTGTGGAGGGTGTCAAAGACCGTCTTCTGGACATCTGTGAAGTCAGCAGTCTTCCCCATGATTGTGTAGCCTACTGAACCAGACTGAGAGACCATTTAAAGGCTCAGGAAACATTTGCAGGTGTTTTGAGTTAATTAGCTGATTAGAGTGTGACACCATGAGTTTCCAATATTGAACTTTTCACAATATTCTAATTTTCTGAGACACTGAATTTGGGTTTTCATTAGCTGTAAGCCATAATCATCAAAATTACAAGAAATAAAGGCTTGAAATATTTCACTCTATGTGTAATGAATCTATATAATATATGAGTTTCACTTTCTGAAATGAGTGACAAAAAATATTGAACTTTTTCACGATATTCTAATTTTTTTGAGCTGCACCTGTACATCAGTAGAGCCCAACTTAGTGAAATGACATAGACACAACGGCAATGGTTTTGAAAAAAAATTTATGACGTCTTTTTGGCTACGATTATGAATATATGAATAATAGAAACAATAAGTTGCATATGCGGGATATTATTCTATGACATGATCTGAAATTATTAAAAAATGATAATTATGTGATGGCTAACTATAACAAAAGTTAGTCTGTGTTAAGGGTTAATGATGCTCTAAACTGTAGCATCCGCCGTTTCCCTCCAGTCCACCTCCCTTTCATTTCCTTCAGTTTCCCATTTCTTACATTTCATGTCATGTTTTTCAGTTTACCCTGTTCGTCTCGTTTCTGTGTTCGTTGCAGGCTGGGCGTGGTCCCCGTTTAGTTCCTTGTTTTCTGCCCTTATTGGTTAGCCTATCACTCTCCCTCTTGCACACATTCCTCACTCCTTTTCATTATCCAATTAGCCCTCACCTGTTCCCCTCTCTATTTAAGTTCCCCTGTTTCATAGTCTCATCACCAGTTTGTTTTCTCTGCTCTGTTTGAGATTACTCACGGCCTATTTGTTTGCTACTCTGTTTGCCTTAACCTGTTTGTTCTGTTCCTCATTCCAGCCTGCCTCCTTTTCTGCCCTGTCCTGCCCAGCCCAGTTCCCTTCACCTGCACAGCCTCCAGTCCAGTACTCAGTTGTAACACTAAACTATATTATGTGGTTACTTTGTTTCATCAGTCTCATAAAGATAAAGTATTTGGAAACAAAGAAAAACAAAGAAAGACAGGTCATAAGAAAAACCTTCACTCATTATATTTATGTTACCTTCTCTGTCGTCTCTTTGCCAGTTTGTTACGTCAAGTTATGTTTGTTGCTCGGCCATAGTCTGTTGTGTTTAGCAAACGTGTCAAGTCTGCTTTTTCCAGTTTACCCGCCAGCCTGCATTCCCTGCTCTGCCATTGCGCTCGCCAACCGGTTGTCTGCCATTCACCCAGCTCTTCTCCTGTTTTCCCTGATTATCTGCCCCTGGTTATCGCCAACCCCGTATCCAGACCCTCACCTTGCTCTCCCTCTTCATTGTTGTTTGCTTGCCTCAATAAAGTGCTCCGTGGGGGTTATTGTGAGTCTGTCTCCGAGTCCTGCATTTTGGTCCATACCAGTTGGGAGAAACGTAACAGGTACATGGTTTACGATAAACTACAACAGCTAAGGCACTTACAGTTCAGACAACAGGTTGCCACGCCCACTGAATGACATTACAGAAGCGGAGGCCAAGGGGCTGGGCATTTTACTGCTAATATAGTGCCTGTCTGTGTTACGGGTCTAGGTAGATCGATTCCATCGGCTATCGACTAGTTTTGTTTTGTTCTGCATGACCCGCGCTCATGAACCTGTTACGGCACTTTTGATAATACATGGCTGCACTACACGCTGCGTGTCTGTCATCATTCATGTATTCACAGTTAGCCTACAGAAACATGGTGTCAGAAGTTGGTGAACTTTATTATTTTGTTAGCTCGCATGTTAGCCGAGTTTTGTAGGCAAGTTACATGTCAGAGGATTCTGATTCGGAGCAAAGTGCTTCTCCAGAAGTCAACACAGAGCCAGAGGAGCCAGTGTTACCGGTGGTAGCTACAATGGCAGCTAATGCGAATATTCCACCACCGTCACCGATGAGCTTCACGGGTGATTGGAGCGTCAATTGGGACATTTTTCGGGCCGAATATGAGGACTACGTCCTCGTCACGGGCATAGCTGATAAGGACAAGAAAATACAAGCAGCAACTCTGAGGAGTGTGATGGGAAGTGAATGCAGACATATCTACCGCCACAACCTGAACCTCTCGGAACAAGATCAAGGGGATCCCGCCGCCATACTGAGAGAGTTGGGGAGGTACTTCAAACCAGCAAAGAACACGATATACGAGAGGTACATTTTCGGGAGTTGCAAGCAGGAGGAAGGAGAATCGTTTGATACCTTTGTGACGAGGCTGAGAGAAAGGGCAGCAACCTGTGAGTATGGACAGTTAAAAGATGAAATGATCCGTGATAAGATAGTCCTGGGTGTTGCAAACGAGGCCGTTAGGCGCAGGTTGCTGAGAGAAAAGGACCTGAACTTGATTACCGCCATCGATATGTGCCGCGCAGCAGAACAGACTGACATTCGAATGAGAGCAATGGAGATTGCAACAACTCCTCTGACAGAGGCTGTGCATGCCGTTGCTAGGCAACCCAGGCAAAACCAATGGAGGCAGAGCAACCCACCCAGAGCAGCAGGAGACGCAGGTAATTGCAAATACTGTGGCAACTCACATTCAAGGGGCAGAGAACATTGCCCTGCATTTGGGAAACAATGCAAATCATGTGGGACGCTTAATCATTTCGCAAAAGTGTGTCAAAAGAGCAAAAAGGGGCATACTGAGGGCAAAGTAAACTGTGTGGAATATACAGCAGAATCCTCAGAGCAGAACAGTGGTGAGGAAGACTTATACATGCACGAGTCAATCGGTGCAGTACACACCAAAGGAAAGAAGTGGTTCGTGACACTGCAGCTCCACAACAAGCCACAACAATGTCAGCTGGACTCTGGAGCCACATGCAATGTAATGGGCTTTCAAGACAAGAAAAGGCTGGCTCCAGACGCACCTCTCCGCCCTAGTGACACAAGACTGAAGCTGTACTCTGGGGAGACACTGAGTTCCATGGGCACCTTTGAAACTGACTGTACAGTGAGAGGCCAAACATACAAGCTCTCATTTGAAATAGTGAAGACCAGCCAACACCCTCTTCTGTCAGGCTCCACCTGTGAACGCCTAGGGCTCATGCAGTTCACAATTCCAGAGGATGTGCTCAAAGTGGAACATGCACAGCCAGGAGCCCTAACCAAGGCACAGCTGATCAACAGATACAGTGACGTGTTCAACTCTCCTGTGGAATCCGTACCTGGGGAGGTCCACTTTGACCTAGATCCCAGTGTTGCTGCAGTTCAAAGTGCTCCTCGCAATGTCCCCATCGCAATGAAAGCAGCAGTCAAAGCCCAGCTGGACAAGTACGAGGCTGATGGCCACCTAGCGCCAGTCACAGACCCTACAGATTGGATCAGCAACATGGTGATTGTAAAAAAGCCAGAGAAGCTAAGAATATGTATTGATCCAAAGCCATTGAACAAGACCCTAAAACGCTCTCACTACATCATGCCTACCTTGGAGGACGTCTTGTACAAACTGCCAAAGGCCAGAGTCTTCACCTTAGTGGATGCTCGGGATGCATTCCTGCAGTGCAAACTGGACTATGAGAGCAGCCTCATGACCACGTTCTGGACCCCCTGGGGGAGGAAGCGGTGGCTCAAGCTACCATTTGGAGTATCCGTGGCGCCCGAGGTATATCAGCGCAAGCAGCACGAGCTCCTGGCCGGTCTGAAGGGCGTCGAGCCCATCGCGGACGATATCCTGGTCGTCGGCTGCGATGGCACAGACAAGGAGGCTGAGGACGACCATGACGTCAAGCTTGTGGCGTTGATGGAACGCTGCCGCGAGGTCAAGCTGCGCCTGGGCCTGATGAACCTGCAGTTCAAGGTGGCTGAGGTGCAGTTTCATGGCCACATCCTCTCTTCTGCAGGACTAAAGCCCGATCCGGAGAAGGTGAGAGCCATCATCGACATGCCAAACCCAACAGACGCCAAAGGTGTGCAGCGTCTCATTGGCTTCGCCAACTATTTGGCCAAGTTCATGCCGCATCTATCAACTGTCTGCGAGCCGCTGCGACGCCTGCTGGACAAGGACACACCCTGGCACTGGCTACCTAAACATGAGGCGGCGGTCTATGAGCTCAAGACACTGGCTACAGCCATGCCCGTCCTACGCTACTATGATGTGACTAAGCCAATCACAATTCAGAGCGACGCCAGTCAGAGTGGACTCGGATGCTGCCTCATGCAGGAAGGTCAGCCCATCGCATTTGCCTCGAGGGCTCTTACCCCCACAGAAAAAAACTATGCACAAATTGAGAAGGAGTGTTTCAGTATCGTCTTCGCCTGCCAGAGGTTTCACCACTACCTATACGGCCGTGACCCAATCACAGCAGAGACAGACCATAAGCCTCTGATCTCTATCTTCAGCAAGCCACTTCTCAACGCGCCTATGAGGCTTCAGAGCATGCTCATGACTCTGCAGAACTACGACCTGAGGGTCATCTACAAACCAGGGCCTGAGATGTTCATCAGCGACACGCTCAGCAGAGCTACGGCAGGATGCTCCGGCAGAGGAACAGCATACCAGCGACACGCTATCTGCTCTCTGCAGCAAGAGCAGGAGGACGTACAGCACGTGAACCAGGCAGAATATCTTAATGTGACTAGCCAGTGGCTGGAACAGATCAGGCGGCACACTGACCGGGATGAGTGTTCACAGGCACTGAAAAACACTGTTCTCATGGGCTGGCCAGATGTAAAGGAAGAAGCACCTCTCATCGCTAGAGAGTACTGGCCCTTCAGGGATGAAATCAGTGTGCAGAATGGCGTACTTTTCCGGGGGCAAAAGGTCATCATCCCAAAATCACTCCGCCCAGAGATGCTGACACGCATACATTCAAGTCATATAGGGGGAGATGCATGCTACCGACACGCTCAAGAGACATTGTACTGGCCCAACATGCAGTCAGAGATAAAGGACTTTGTGAGCAGCTGCTCGACCTGCAATGTGTATGCCCACAACCAGCAAAAGGAGACCATGCTCTCTCATGAAGTGTCTACCAGGCCGTGGCAGATCCTGAGTATGGACATGTTCAGCCACAGGCAGAAGGACTACCTCCTGATAGTCGACCACTATTCAGATTTTTGGGAGATCGAACTTCTCCCCGACATGTCCGCAGAGACAGTCATCAAGCGATGTAAAGCACAGTTCGCATGACATGGCCAGCCAGAGAAGGTCATTACAGACAATGGCCCTCAGTTTACAGCTCAGTTCACACGCTTCGCTTCTGAATGGGAATTTGAACACGTGACCTCCTCTCCCAGACACCCAAAGGCAAATGGCAAGGCGGAGTCAGCCGTGAAGATTGTAAAGAATCTTCTGCGCAAGGCTGCACATGATGGTGAAGACCCCTGGAAGGCCGTACTACACTGGAGGAATACTCCCACTGAAAACATGGGCAGCAGCCCAGCACAACGCCTCATGTCCCGCCGACTGAAAACGTCTATCCCGGCGACAAACAAGCTCCTCGAACCAGCTGTCGTCGTGGGGGTCACTGAAAAGCTGCGCCACAGGAAGCAACTCGCCAAATCCTTCTATGACAGGTCTGCCCGAGACTTGCCGGAGCTGGAGGTCGGGGAAGCTGTGCGGATGAAGCCCCTGCCAGGTGATAACACTGGCCGCTGGAGAGTTGGGACTTGCCTTCGCAGGGTTGCACCGAGGTCTTATCTTGTGGACATTGATGGCTCCCTGTACCGGCGTAACAGGGTCGACCTCAGAGTGGCTGAGCTAACTGCAAGAGCCGCACACGACCCTATTGAACCCGGGGCCACACACGCTCCAGAGGGAGCTCCCACTACAGAGACTGTCGCTGAGACACCCCCGGCGGTGTCCGTGCCGAGCCCCATCAGGTCCATGCCCAAGGCTCCATCTAGTCCAGTGGGCGCCCCGCGTTCAGATGAACTTACTTACACTAGGGTTGGACCGATGTCTAAACCACCACTGAAACTCACTATGTAATCTGCATAATGTTGGCTGTTGCTGGGTGAAAAAATAAATAAATAAATAAATAAATAAATAAAAGGGAAGATGTTACTATACTGCACTGTTGTTACATTGATATGTGATAGGAAAATATTACTGCTATTGCATGGTTACTTGTTTGTTTGAAAAGGAAAGTAATTTACTTTGGCACTATCTTCTTTTGTGTTGTGCTTACTTGGAAAAGGAGGATGTTACGGGTCTAGGTAGATCGATGCCATCGGCTATCGACTAGTTTTGTTTTGTTCTGCATGACCCGCGCTCAGGAACCTGTTACGGCACTTTTGATAATACATGGCTGCACTGTCTGTCATCATTCATGTATTCACAGTTAGCCTACAGAAACAGTCTGCGGCATTTCTTGGAGACTAGAGAGGCCGCGTAACTCGCCACTAATGTAACAGTTATACTGCAAAAGTACCACCATCATTAGCTCAGTCTCCGGAAAAACAGGGGGAATACGGCCAGATGCGTAATTTCAGAAAAAACTAGGGGGTGGCAAAAAAGATAAAAATAAAAAAGTCAATAATCCCGAACCCATAATGTAATCATCACTGGCGTAGCTATATCACACGTCGGGCCCCGGTGCAAATTTTGCTCACACAGACTTTATATACGCAAACAGTAGGTAGACGCACCGAACGCAATATATCGGCGAAATCCACAGAGCAAGCATATGAACGGGGTTGCTTCAATACAATAAAAATGTACTTTTAAAAAATCAATTGCATCAACACCTTCTATCAAATATTAGAAGAAGGCGCCACTTCTACTTTTCAAGTGTTCTCTAAATTTGAGCTGCATATTCCAGCATGTGAACCCCTTATCAATGAAAGTTTAGTCCCGTTCTTTTCCCCTGCCACAATTGTGTCATCAGCAGCAAAGTGGCGGCAATGAAAGCAATACACAGCGTCTGATGACATGGAATACTCAACCCATTCGTGAATCTTATAGACTTACGCTTGTGCCGAAAAACGTCTTACATTTGCGGATGGAAAGCAAATCAATTGAGGCTGGACAGGGGCGTCATTTTTTGTCTTGCAAATGTCTAACACACTGCTTACCCCACTTGCTGTTGCTAGTACTGGCGATTCTGTCTTGCTGCTATTAAGTGCTAATGTCCATGTTAGTTGTACGGAATCCACAGTTGCTGCTGCAGTGTTAGCTTCAGTAGTTGATGATGCTGAATCTGACTCATGTGTATGTTCTTTAGTTTTCTTTAAAAATCCTTGTATCTTTTGCTGTTTGTTTGTTTCATTTTTCCATTAACCTAGCTAACTATTAAGTTAACTTACATATGCTACCTCTTTGAATCCTAGCTTGCTGCACCTCGTCACTTGGCGGCCTCCTTCGCGTACTCGTCGTTGAGCGTGCTCGCTTTCGTTCAGAATCACTCGTCTCGGATCGAGAGTGAAGCTGGCTGCATCAAACAATCATCTTGTTGCCTGAATCTGATCTGTGATATAAACGTTTTTGGAATTTTATCTCATTTTAGATCAGCGTTTATAGATATAGTTTATTATGAGGGCATACAGAGGAATAAAATATGTCAAAACTTTTTTTATATAGGCCTAGGATTCTCACCAACTCAATAAATAAGCTAGGGTTCCATGCCAACCCTGCCTACTTTCCGTCGTGGCCTGAAAACGCACCTTTTCAGACTCCACCTGGACTAATACTTATCTAGGACCTCATGGTATGTGTTCTTGTTGAACTGTGTATTCAAGTTTATAATATTTAGAATAGAATTGTATTAGAGCTGATTTACCCAGTTCACTGTGAACTGCATTGTGTTCATTACTAGGGATAGCTGCTACTGTATGGGAAGAATGTGCTTTCTTATCTGTTCTGTAGTTACTTCGACGACCTTCTGTATGCACTTACTGTACGTCGCTTTGGATAAAAGCGTCTGCTAAATGAATGTAATGTAAAAAGCTTTTCAGATTTATTGGACAGCCTGGAGACAAGAGGAACGGGAGCAAGTCGGTCAGATTCTAACATACAACATCGCGGGTACTATTATCTAATATCATCAACACTATTATCAGCGAAAAGGTAAGCATAATAAGTATATAATTTGCGGTTTTAAAGTACAGTACATTTAGATAACATTTAGTAGGGTGACCAGACGTCCTCTTGTTCCCGGACATTTCTTCTTTTGGGACCAAAAATATCCATCCAGATGGGATTTTTAAAATCCTAAAATGTCTGCTTAGGATTTCCTTGTTTCATAGACCATATATAAACAAACAAATAGCTTAGTATTATGTTCATAACGCCCGTCTAATCCTGTCCTTTTTTTAAAAAGTCCAAAATATGGTCACCCTACATTTAGTCAACTTAACAACTTTCAATAGTAGCCTATAGAAGGGCGTTGATTCAGACCAATTCGGACACATCCTTTGTTTAGCAGAAACCAAGTTAGCTAACAGTTATCTAGCTGGCCGCACATCCAAAAAATATCATTTGCAAACATTTTCGTTGTGATATTCCTATCGGTCTGTCTTTGTTTAACACAAACCAAGCCCTTGCTGACTAAGCTAACAGTTAGCTTTCTAGCTAGCCGCCTGTCCAAACATTGTATCTGCATGCGTGTTCGTCTCAGGATCTGTACTTTCATAAACTATAAAAAACAGAAAAATGACCCTGTGCGACTTGTGGACCGTTTTACCAGCACCAAGTCTAATATAACCCCTACAATCACAAGACCATATATATGTACAGTGGGGACGGAAAGTATTTGGGCAGTGACACAATTTTTGTTGTTTTGGCTCTGTACTCCAGAACATTAGAATTGAAATGGAATGGTGACTATGAGGTTAAAATGCAGACATTAATTCAAGGGTTTTTACATCCATATCGGGTGAACCGTGTAGCAGTTGTAGCCCTTTTTATACACAGCCCCTGGAAAGTAATTGTACAAATGAACATAAACTTAGTCATCATATTTAATATTTGGTTGCATATCCTTTGCATGCCATGACTTTCTGATGTCTGTGCCCCAACAACATCAAAAGACTCTGAGATGGATCTCTATGGGAATTGGGGGGTGGGTCTAGATTTAGCAGTAAATTACACTTGAACAGTATGGAACACATGGCTGGCTAAATGGCTCTAAGTCCTCAAGGGTCTGACGTATCAAACAAGCCTTAAACCATTACTCTGCTGCCAGATATGCAGTAGATATGGATGGATAACTTGAAGGGTTTCTTCTCCTGACTTATTTTTCAATAGGAAAATTTATGAAACATGCATATAGAGGGTATCTCTATAACATTTCAATGCTGCATTGTAACCTACTCAATCTATTTGTTTATCTACTGTAATTGTTCTGTTACCATTTATTCTGTGAAACGCTATGCAAAACAGACAAATTAAATAGGCAAATTGAATTATTAAAATTAATAAGACCTGACATTTTTACTTTTTATTGTTAAACCTATATTCATTATATTTTATATGTTTAAAAAGAGGATTGAGTTAAAATGTTAAATTTTACATATACAGTGGGGAGAACAAGTATTTGATACACTGCCGATTTTGCAGGTTTTCCCACTTACAAAGCATGTAGAGGTCTGTAATTTTTATCATAGGTACACTTCAACTGTGAGACGGAATCTAAAACAAAAATCCAGAAAATCACATTGTATGATTTTTAAGTAATTAATTTGCATTTTATTGCATGAAATAAGTATTTGATACATCAGAAAAATAGAACTTAATATTTGGTAAAGAAACCTTTGTTTGCAATTACAGAGATCAGACGTTTCCTGTAGTTCTTGACCAGGTTTGCACACACTGCAGCAGGGATTTTGGCCCACTCCTCCATACAGATCTTCTCCAGATCCTTCAGGTTTCGGGGCTGTCGCTGGGCAACACGGACTTTCAGCTCCCTCCAAAGATTTTCTATTGGGTTCAGGTCTGGAGACTGGCTAGGCCACTCCAGGACCTTGAGATGCTTCTTACGGAGCCACTCCTTAGTTGCCCTGGCTGTGTGTTTCGGGTCGTTATCATGCTGGAAGACCCAGCCACGACCCATCTTCAATGCTCTTATTGAGGGAAGGAGGTTGTTGGCCAAGATCTCGCGATACATGGCCCCATCCATCCTCCCCTCAATACGGTGCATTCGTCCTGTCCCCTTTGCAGAAAAGCATCCCCAAAGAATGATGTTTCCACCTCCATGCTTCATGGTTGGGATGGTGTTCTTGGGGTTGTACTCATCCTTCTTCTTCCTCCAAACACGGCGAGTGGAGTTTATACCAAAAAGCTCTATTTTGGTCTCATCAGACCACATGACCTTCTCCCATTCCTCCTCTGGATCATCCAGATGGTCATTGGCAAACCTCAGACGGGCCTGGACATGCGCTGGCTTGAGCAGGGGGACCTTGCGTGCGCTGCAGGATTTTAATCCATGACGGCGTGGTGTGTTACTAATGGTTTTCTTTGAGACTGTGGTCCCAGCTCTCTTCAGGTCATTGACCAGGTCCTGCCGTGTAGTTCTCGGCTGATCCCTCACCTTTCTGATGATCATTGATGCCCCACGAGGTGAGATCTTGCATGGAGGCCCAGACCGAGGGAGATTGACTGTCGTCTTGAACATCTTCCATTTTCTAATAATTGCGCCAACAGTTGTTGCCTTCTCACCAAGCTGCTTGCCTATTGTCCTGTAGCCCATCCCAGCCTTGTGCAGGTCTACCATTTTGTCCCTGATGTCCTTAGACAGCTCTTTGGTCTTGCCCATTGTGAAGAGATTGGAGTCTGATTGATTGAGTGTGTGGAGAGGTGTCTTTTACACAGGTAACGAGTTCAAACAGGTGCAGTTAATACAGGTAATGAGTGGAGAATAGGAGGGCTTCTTAAAGAAGAACTAACAGGTCTGTGAGAGCCGGAATTCTTGCTAGTTGGTAGGTGATCAAATACTTATTTCATGCAATAAAATGCAAATTAATTACTTAAAAATCATACAATGTGATTTTCTGGATTTTTGTTTTAGATTCCGTCTCTCACAGTTGAAGTGTACCTATGATAAAAATTACAGACCTCTACATGCTTTGTAAGTGGGAAAACCTGCAAAAATTGGCAGTGTATCAAATACTTGTTCTCCCCACTGTATATACGTATATAGGAGAGGAGCTGGGCAAGCGGTAGACAAACCGGAGACAGAGCTGGAAGCTGGATGGGCGAGGGCAATGACAGAGCGGGGAATGCAGGCTAGTGGGCAAACTAGAAACAAACTATAAACAGGTTAGTAAGACTTTAGACAAGACACAGGCCGAGTTCCAAGCATGACAAGGCGTACAAACTGGCAACGAGACAAAGCGATAAGGGAGAATATATAGGCGAGATAACGAGGCAATCAATGAATGAAGCGTGAGAATGTATGCGAGAGTGAATGAGCTGATGAGAGAACGTGTGGAATGCGAGCGGGGAAGGTGAGTGGTTGGCTGAGAGATGATGAGAGGGGAAACGAGGAGGAAAACCACACCCAGCCTGCACAACACAGAAGACAGACAGGGAAACATAAAAACATGACATGAAACGAGAGGAATGGGGAAAACACGGAGAACAATAGAGAGGTGGACTGCAAGGGATGCAGCAAACGTAACACAAAAGTGAGTTTTATGAGCCAAATTTTTTTTTAATGATTTACAGCAGTGCACAATTTCGCCATTTTGGATATATTTTGGAGATGCTCAGGGACAACAGGGTGCCTATATTTAGCATCATAGATCTTTAGTAGTTCTGCATATCACCCTCAGATTTTGCACACTTGTGGACACAGAGTCTATGATCCAGGAAATGTATACTTTTACCTGTTTTAGATATGTAGCTTTCAGTATTTCAGAAAAACAAAGTTTCTTTGCAATCGAGGTTGTGGTCCACAGTTCTTTAGTATTTACCTCCAGAAGAGTCCATTTAAAGTGTAAAAATGAATAATTTTATTAAAATCTACCAATTTAATACTTGAAGCAGCTGCCAGTGTTTGATTGCACTGCAAAAAAAGATCTGAATCATTGTGGATTGTTTGTGCTTATATTACTTTCAGTCCATCTTATCTTAATGTTTACTCAAAACAAAATATAATGCTGTAAAACATTTCATTCCATAGTGTGATTAAATATATGATCACAATTAACTATGAAAATTGTAAGATTTCTAATAAACCTACATCGGGTGCATGCATAGTAAAGTTAGCACGAGGAAAAACATTGAATGTTTATTTATTGCCCCGCAGATTGACGCCAATGTTTCTTCAAGCGGTGATATTTTTTAACAATCCAGCATTGGAATTTTGGGGTTTTCTTCAGAGAAATATGAATACTATCATTGGGATGTCAATGACTCACTACTAGGGGGCCACTATGGAGTTAATAAATATTTGTGTGTACGTTGGAAGAAATCTTCATGTGTTGGAGATGGGGCATGTATGCAGCCTACCAATGCTACCCATGAGCATCCCTTTATTAGCACAGTCATAAAGGGATGCACATAAAGGGAAGCACATTGTTGCAGACCATGTGCATCATTTTATGTTCACAGTCTACCCTTTTTCAAATGGATACTTCCAGCAGGATAATGCGCAATGTAACAAAGTGAACATAATCTCAAACTGGTTCTACAAACACGACAGTCACTTCCGTATGCTGTGCCACGAACATGGTTCTACGAACATGAGTTACTTCTGAATGCTGTGCCATTCAAATTATGCTTAATTTGTATTAAGGGGCCTAATGTGTAGAAAGAAAACATTTCCCATACCATTACACCACCACCAAGTCAAGTGTATTTATAAAGCACATTTAAAAACAACAGAAGTTGACCAAAGTGCTGTAAAATAATCAAATTAAAAATAAGATGCATAAAATACATAAATATAATAAAAGTATAAAATGCAATACACAAAAACACAACACATGCCAAGCATTAAGACTCAAATGCCAATGTAAAAAGGTGACTTAATACGGGATTTAAAAGAGTCAATGGAGGGGGAATACCTAATAGTAAATGGTAGACTATTCCAAAGCCTTGGGGCAGCATTTGAGAAGGCACGGTTGCCCTCAGTTTTCAACCGGGACCGAGGAACAGATAGGAGTAATTTGTCAGAAGATCTAAGAGGCCTGGAGGTGGAATAGGGGCAAAGGAGGTCAGAAATATACTGTGGTGCCAAACCATGTAGCGCTTTAAAAACAAATAATAAAACCTTAAAATGAATTCTGTTTTTGACAGGCAGCCAGCGAAGAGAGGCCAGTGTCGGGGAAATGTGGTCCCTTTTCTTAGTGCCGGTCAGGAGCCTAATGGCTGCATTTTGCACAAACTGCAGCCGAGATAAGGATGACTGACTGACTCCCATGTAAAGGGAATTACAGTAGTCGATACGGGAGGTGATGAAGGCATGTAAAACAATCTCCAAATCCTTAAATGAGAGGAAGAAACTACCACCCACAACAGAGTTGATTTGTTTGTCAAATTTTAAGGCAGAATCAAAGATGACACCAAGATCTTTCACATGTGTATGTAGATTTGAAGACAGAGGTCCTAGGTTGGTGGCTAAACCTCTGGTGGAGTCAGGGGGACCAAATAAGATAACCTCCATCTTTTTTTCGTTGAGCTGGAGAAAGTTTTTCGCCATTCAACATTTAATGTCCTCAAGGCAATCAGGGACTGATTTTATGGACTGATCATCACCGGGTTTCAGCGGAAGGTATAACTATGTGTCATCAGCATAACAGTGGTAGGAAATGCTATGTTTACAAAAAATAGAACCTAGGGGGAGGATATACAAAGAAAAATAGAACCTTGAGGTACTCCATAGGTGATAGGTGCCATGGAAGAAGAGCTCCCTATCTTAACAGAAAATGTTCTACTGTTTAAGTAGGAGGTAAACCATTATAAGGATGTACCCTGAATACCAACCTCATGCTTAAGATGGTCCAAGAGAATAGTGTGATCAACTGTATCAAATGCAGCACTAAGAACCAACAGAATTAAGATAGCAGTTTCCTAAATCAATGAACAAGAGTAGATCATTGGACACCTTACGGAGAGCCGACTCATTGCTATGATGTGGCCTAAAACCTGATTGTAATTGTTTTTTAAATAGGTAGAAAGTTGGGGAAAAAACAACAAACTTTTGCTAAAAATGGCAGTTTAGAGATGGGTTGGAAACAGTTCAAAACTGCAGGGTCTAAGTTGGGCTTTTTAATAAGAGGGTAGACCACTGCATGTTTATAACAGGATGGAACAAAGCCATTTACTAGGCTGCTATTTATTATTGATAAAATACTGGGACCAATAGTATCCAACACTTCTCTAGGGAGAAGTGAGGGAACAATGTCCAGAAGTCAGGTAGTAGGTTTCATGTGTGAGACTATTTCTAGCAGATGGGAAAGAGAGACGGGTTCAAACTTGTTTAGAGAACCAGGGGAAATTATTACATCAGACGGATCATAAGTGGGAGGTGAGATGTGAGATCTTATACTGTCAATCTTATCAGCAAAGAAGTTCAAAAAATCTTTACATGCCTCAGGAGTTGGATCATGACAGGCAGTGACAGCAGGGTTAATAGCTGAATTGGTTATGCTAAAAAGCACTCTAGGACTAAGGGAATTTTTTTAAATAATATTTGAAAAATATTTGGCCCTCGCTGTTTTGACAGCGTGCTGGTATTTTGCTAAGGAGTCACTTAGAATTTCATAGGACACTTGTAGCTCATCTTTTTTCCATTTACATTCAAATTTCCTGCACTACTGTCTAAGGGCACATGTGACATTATTTAGCCAGGGCTGAGCTCTAACTTTAGGTCTCCTGGTTTTTAGCGGAACAAGAGAATTTAAAATGTCGGCACAGGTGGAATTAAATAGAGTGACCATCTCCTCTATGCCCAGGCAAGGAGGGGAGGCCACAATAGTGCTGATTAGGGGAGCAGCTATATAGGCGTTGGATAACTGTCTGGCAGTGAAAGGGGTAATGGAACCAGAACAATTTACAGGCAAGAGAGATTTCTGAGTTTGACATGGGAATTTGGCATCAAACATGATAGGCCAGCGGTCAGACAGACAAGCATCATTTACAACAACAGAAAAGCCAAGTGTTAAAACAAGGTCGAGAGTATGACCATGCTGATGTGTAGGGCCCGTAACTGACTGCACCAAATTAAACGAGTCAATAAGATTTAAAAACTCACTGACCAAAGGCTTAGAAGGGCAACAAATATGGATGTTAAAATCACCAAGAATTTAAATATTATCGGACAAAAAGTCGGAAAATTCTTGAATAAAATCCGTATTGTATTTTGGAGGCCGATACACAAGAGCACAGAGTTAGACATTTCCACCTTACACAGTTGTACTTCGAAACTTGAATATTTTTCGACAGACAATAAACGCCATTTAAAACGATCACTGTTAAAAACTACTACCAGGCCCCCACCCCTACTTGTGAGCTGGGGGGAGTTCAAATAACTGTAGTTGGGTGGGCATAGCTCAATAAGAGGGCTATTTTGCCCTGGGCGTAGCCAAGTTTCAGTTAAAAATAAAAAGTCAAAATTTCGGCTTGAAATAAAATAATTTTAAATAAACTACTTATTAGAAACTGACCTGACATTTAAAAGAGCCATCTTATTTAAAATCTTGCATTAAAAAGTGCAGATGGGGGAGGCTGTGAAAACTGTAATTGTTTGCAGGGAATATGGATCAGGTGGTAGGAGTTGACACGAGAGGGGCAATGATTCATGGGGTTTGGGGCCATGATAACTGTGGTAATGGGATTTATTTTTTGACATCCTAACCACAAGGGAGAGTTGGCTAGAACAGGAGAGGATGCGGGGCCAGGGAGACACGTGTGCGATATAAATAGTCAGTCACGTAGGGCGGACAGCACAACGTGCACGAGATTAGCTGCTAGTATGCTACTGCCTAGCCTGTTCAGATGCAAACCATCTCTTGTAAACAGAGAAGAGCGGCTCCAGAATAAGTTAAAATTGTCAATATAGCAAAGGTTGTGAACACTACATGCAGGCTGGAGCCATGTATGGAGGCTGAGGATCCTGCTTAAAATCTGCTTTCGTCAAACTGCTGAAGGGTCACGTCATTCGTGCCGACATGTACAATAACTTTTTTAATGGATGGAAGCCTGTCCAATAAGCCGGGAAGCTTCTAGAGAATGTCGAGAGCAGTAGCCCCAGGAAAGGAATGTGTGATCGCATTCACACCACCAGCCTGTATCGTTGACAAAAGACAGGATTGATCCATGCATTCTGCATCTTGCAGAGGAAATCTAGATGTGTCAGACCAGGCAATGTTTTTCCAATTATCAATCATCCAGTGATCAGGTGGCCACTGTAGCCTAATTTTCCTATTCTTTGCTCAAAAGAGTGGAACCCAGCTTGGCCTGCACTTCAAGGTTCAATGCATTCTGAATGCAGTGTGTCCTTCTCCACAACACTTGTAAACAGCTGTTATTTGAACATTTGTGGCCCAGAGTGGGCTGTATTCGTGCTTTAAGAATAACATTTAATTTATAATTAGTTTTAGGCAAGAAACATTGAATGGCAACCTTATTTAGAGGGCAATGGATGTTATTGCCCATATTACAAGACAGGGTAATTGTAAAGCCAGTTCAAATTAAAGATAGTTTCTAGATTTATATATCACAGGTGTGATATATAAGACGGAGATACACCACTTTAAACCAACTCTCAGTTGTTTTTATACATGAAGTGTCAGCAAAACTTGGGAAATTATCTCTATCTTAAAATATTATGTTTTAAGTTTAAATCCAAGAACATTTTAATAATTTTTTAATTAGTTTATCTGGTGCTTATCAAGCTTCTTGGAAAAGAAACATACAGGTTGACAACGCTGTATGGCTTCCACAGAATCAGTCCCCTACATAATGGCCTTAACTTTTCACAAGTGTCCTGACAGCTCTGTGACCTCCCAGATTTGGCCTCTGGTGTAATGTCATACTTATGGTAATGTTATGTAGACTATGGCGTATGGTTCGAGTTTTACTGAAAATTTGTTATTGTCATTGTTAGTATTGTAATAAAGATATTGTCACTGTTATGTATATTAAAGGGGAATTCCACCAGAAAACAAAATTTGCCTTATTTAACAAGGCACAACTGATTAAGTCTTTCTTTGTGGCTGGCCAAAACAATCTGAACGGAATTATCAGCAGCTAATGGTGCAAATTTGGTCGACGTATACATGAAAATGACGTATACCTGTACCCTTCCTAATTTTAAAAAAAATAGAGGGCGGGTAAGTCATGCTGAAGGAGGCATGACCGAACACACAGAGAGGGAGAGGCTGTGTCCAAATCTTAGCCCTATCTATTGCGTCATCCTGTGTAGCCTACTACTAGCATACTGTATACTGCTTACTGCTTTGTCGTGTGCTTAACAGCTTTTTATAAAAGTATACTCAACTGGCATACTCAATAGTAGGCAAGTGTGCTGATTCGGACACTGTCAGTGAGGCGATGAACCTGTTGTTCTAAACAGTATCAGCTTGCAAGCTAGCTCAAAAAGTCCCTAGCTAAGTTACCAATTATTCCAGTTTAATGACTTCCAATGATTTTGTGGACCACGCACTGGGTGACGACACCTTCTGAGACATTTTACGTGAATCAGAGGTGGAAGGCTACAGTTTTGAGTCCAAATTCACAGCTGAGGTGAAGATTAGCCGAAGGTGTGAGGCAGCAGCCGGCTACATGCAGCCGACCCGGGCGGGAGTGCCTTGGATAAACAACGGCTGGTGGTGGACTGAGAGGAGAAATGAGTAACAAGTAAGTGCCACAGACTTCTGGCTAGGCTAGCTAATATGTTTTCACTATACCAAAAGTAAATAAATTAAGTGCTGTGTTTTCCTAAATAAAGCTGAATGAATGGCTGTATTTCCCCTGTATTCTCTGGAGACTCCAGCTAATGGTGGTGACATTTTTTCTAGCTTGCCAGCGAGTAACGTTAGCCTCCCGAAGAGTAGTTTCCAGGATTAGTAGTAACGCCCAGCCCCTCCGTTTGTATGCCGTAGGAGTGGCAACCTGTGACTGGCATTGTCTGACACCCGCCCATAAACTAATCCCCTGGCTGTTGTAGTCCACAGTAAAGCAGGTACCTGGAACATGCACAGTAGTTTGGGGTTATATATATGCTCTCACTACAGGTAGAGAGTTGGCTGAGAGCTAATTTTAATCAGGAAGACAGCCACTCTTATACAAATAAAACATACATTTTTGGTGGAATTCCCCTTTAAGCATTAGTTTGTGATTATCTTGTGTGTGTGTGTGTGTGTGTGTGTGTGTGTGTGTGTGTGTGTGTGTGAGTGTGTGTTTCCACTGAACTTGCTTGTTTTGAACATTGTGTTTTTCCACTGAACTTCCACGGAGCAACTCCGGAAATAATTGGGGAACCTGTAAAGCTTTGAGATATAAAAAGAGAAGTTTATTGGTGACTATCGGTCAGGGACAATGGTCCTGTTGAGTGAGTCTGACCTGTTTTCTCATATAGCTGTTATTATCAGAATATTGCAACTGTGATTTATCAGAATTATTAAGTGTATTTTTCCAACCACACCTATTGTTATTCCTCAGACTTACCGTTATTATTATTCCGCCGATTTTTGAGAACCTATCTCCTCCTACACCATTCACACCATCGACACCATTCATACCTAATATTATACCTTCATACACCCTCCAGGTTGCTATTACTTTTTACCTTTATACCATATACACTTTTTGAGATATTTGACATTTTATCGCCAAAAAATGAATGGGGGTCAATGGGCACGTGCAGTAGACTAGCTCACGGTGAGAATGCTCAATGTGAGCACTGAGCAGATTTTTTAATCACTTAACTTAACACCTTGGAAAGTTCCAAAGAAAAATTCCATAGCGAACGACGTAGCCTACTTTCATCAGCAACTGAAATGATCCTACTCAATTTAGCTTTCAAAAATAATAATCACTGGACTATAACTACAACAAATGCTGCATCAAGCGCAATGCCACAAACACGCATACTATAAGCCCTATCTAAGGTGCTAGCCTAGTCGTCAATGTCCCAATTATAGTAGCCTATTCATATTTCTCTGAAATTGTAAACAACTTTAAACACTCAAAATTCCAATGCAGGATTGCTACAGAGTCGCCGCTTGTGCATACATCAACCTCTCAAGTTGCACTGCATTATAAAATAGCCCAAACCCGTTTACAACCATCTTGCCACAGTCAGACAATAACATGCATAAAACTTATCGTTTCTACACACTACAAAAACTTTTGTTTTCCGATATAGGCTATAGGCTATTATTAAAAAGTTGAAGCTGTTACAAATAAACATTCTGTGTATTTTCCTTTGCGTAGGCTACGCCTACCAAATGTAGCTACTTTCGGTATAACGTTAACATTTTCTTTTCTTTTTTTTTAAACAAATTTCTGATAGATTAAGAAACCAAATATCCTACCTCGTAACGATTCTACAACTAGTTTCTGTTGAATGTTGAAGAAATTCTCTTATTCCATTTTGCCACTGCCCAGCAACGTTGATGTTTCCACAGCGCTATCGCACATTCGGCTGTAAGAGCCTACGTTGCTGTAAAAACACATGTAACGTTACTTATTAAGCTATATAAATACATTGGGCTACGTATTTTATCCGAATTATGCACACAACTGTTCCGTTGTATTATGAATGTACGAATGTATGATCATTCTGATATTGTAGCTATCAGCAGTTTGATGTGGGTCAGAAATAGTCAAGTATGAGTATCTGCCACAGTTCTGTGGTATTTGCAGATCAATAGACTAGAATAGCGTCATTAGAGTAATGGCATCACCGAAATAGCTTGAGTTAGGAACAGCGCCTACAATGGCTGAATGGGAAAACTACTGGGTCGGTGGTTCTTTTATTCACTGATTTTTATTTTTTAAATTATATACTTTTTTCAGTTTATGATTGAGGCGAGGCCCCTTTCAGTTGACTCGTTTCAGGTGAAACGAATGAAACATAGCAAATGCCGCCTATGCATCCGTCTCTGATCCAAATCCAAATGCTGTCACGTAACGTTATGTTGTCTAAGTTACAAAATAGGCTACAATTGAATTGTTAACAAAAAATATTTTTAGCGCTGTTGAAATTTTTGCCTATGTTTGAGCTAAATGCTCATCTACCCTACTAATCACTCCATTCAATTAATCAAATTCAGATTTACGTCTTAATGACGTTAGCACAAACAACTTCCTAACAAAACATGACAAAAGCATAAGCCAGCTAGGCTACTGTAGTTAAGCTACCAGGAAAAACAAACCTTTCACTTCGCATGAAAATGCCATGGTGACAGGTGCCAGTAGCCTACATTAGCAAAATGCAATCTATTATGACATAGCTACAGCAAATAAACTATCCGCTAGGACCGCTACACATGATTGGGTTATAATCTCAAGTTTATGCGAGTCAACAACGGTTAAACTAAGTTAATATTAGCCAAACGATAGCCTATGTTTAATAATTTCTTTACGATAGCTGCATGCTAGGTAGGCTGAATAGAACGCTGAATTCAGCACAGGACATGTGGTTTGGACTTTACAAAATGGTGAGATCTGTAATCGGAATCAGTTTGTTTAATAAAGTGGAGGAATCAGTAGATGAGCATTTGGTTAAAACCTAGGCAAAAATTGTATGAACCCATATTTTTCTACAAACACAACTACGACTGTGTCCGTATCAGCAACACTACTTGAACACTGTTATGACCCAACAATACTATCCCAGATGATTTGACATTACCTTTTTGTGCTTTTATCACAATTGATTACTTCTTTGTATCACAGGTTCTTTAGACTACTTACCACAAAATAGGCCAGATCACCATATTTTAACACTTTCACCTTCAGTAGACCCCTTTATACCACATTAAAGGGCAACTCTTAGGTTAACATCAACAGTGAATTAATTATGTAGCAATGGGATTTTCAAATGTAAAAAAAAAAAAATACACTTAGAATTACATCTATGCTTAAATCGGCCACGCGCACCTCAAATCTGCTAAATCGAACGGTGACGTCACATCAGGTAGTGAGAACAGAGCGGGCATTAGTCAATGGTAAATTAAGCAACATTAGCTGCAAAATGCATCGTAATGTCGGCATCGTTGAGACGGATGAGCTGGGAAATCCGCTTTCCAGTGCTTGCGTAAACTATCTCACGTGACAGCGGGCAAACTAACCCAGTGTCCAATCTGTCCAATCCCACGGAGCAAAATCGCTTCCATTCGTCGTCCGTAATAATGTCGGGCGACATTGGCTGTGTTGGTCGCCTGTGTATGTTCTTTAGATCACTTTTTAATCGTGATTTAGGGTTGAGTTAGAAGACATCGTTTGACATTTAACAATATGTTCATCTATTGTTTCGGTTGTAGGGGATACATATATGTAATTCCCACACCGCAACTCACACACATAGGCTTAGGTTCCTTTAAGAGATGATGACGCAGCGGGTGACGTTAGAACGCTGCGCCCTCTGTAACTAGGGATTCATTATGCTGGAGTTAAAGAGTAAAGACGGCTGCTGCCGAGTTCTGTTACAACAAACTGTCTCATTGTTGTTTATTTAGCATGCGCTAAACGGTCAAGATTGGCTGGTAGCTAGTGAGATAATTACACTTTGAATTAATCGGTAGCCTATATTGAGCTGCAATTGTGACCATTATAGCCTATGAAATGTGCAGAAATCAATATTGCACTCTATTGCAATCAAGAAGCCTAGCCTAAGTTCTCCTGCTTTCATGAATTAATAGTTAGCTAGTAGCAATCACTTACCATAAATATTTCACATTTCAGTCTCTAGTGTAATATGTGCTGGCTCTGTGAGAAGTGTTTTCGCCAGGGCCAGTGGCAGAGGCTGCTAATGTCGATGGAACTGAAGGTAGTCTCATCCCAGACCTGAACTCCATCATATCTCCAGGGACATAATCCTCCTCCCTAAAATGTGCACCGCACACGACTGCGTTTTTGGACACAGATGCCGCAGTGAAGTCCCGATCCTCACCTGCACAAATCGCAACTGACCGACTGACCTAAATACTAACTGCCAACTACCAACCAAGTAAGCTACTGCATTGTGTGGCTCATAACAAACTATGGACCATGACGATGATGGGATAGCTCAGAGCTTCTGCTCTTTTCTATCCATTGCTGAATATTATTGGCCGAGGTGGGATGGAGGACAAGAGAGGAGTAACGTTACAGTTTTACTCGGGGCATTCTAGTTGTGCATGCTAGCAATGCCCATTCCCGTGTTGTTCATGTTAATTTTATTGATCTTTAGTAAGAATAAATTACTATAATCCAATAAATACATTAAATAAATAACTAATAAAATAAAATATATAGAAAATAAAATAGAATTGATAAAAATATGAAATATAATAAGTTAAAAAATTAACTGTATTAACTCAGTCACTGCAGTGTGGCAAGGTCACGCAAAGACTTTATACCTACTGTTAAGTCTCTGGGCGATATATAAAAAAAGGTTTTAGTGGGCATGGCTTATAATGCCAATTTTTGTATTTCTGCCCTTGTGGCCTCAAAAAATTTGTTTCTCAAATCACCCTCTCCAAGAGCCCAAAATTGTAAATCCGTGAAGAAATTTAACCTGCAGGTTGCCCTTTCACAGTTCATACCATTTCCACCTTTTATTTTCCACCTCACACTATACCATATTACCATCTTTCTATGCCACTTCCAGCCATTGACATTTGTGATGCAACCACACCTCAAATTTCTTTAGGAATTGTTAATCTAGTTAATAATTATGCTTTACCACGAACTTACACGTGCAGTATATATGCCAATGAAGGAAACCGCCAAAGAGTCTCTGTCCTATTTGTGTAAAATAAACTTAAATTTTCAGTGGAGTAATGAACATTCTAGTGGCTGTGTGCTGTACTCTTACTGCAGAAATAAATCTATCCCCCTTCATGGTCTTATGCCATCTACCTAGTTTGGATAAAGTAAATAATACAACAATAATACAACTGGAAGTGCATCTGTTGTGAATTTGTCTTGCAAATAGTTGGCAGGCATCTGAAATACTCAACACAAAAAAGGAGGTAGAGCGGGGCGTCCGCTGATCACAGGGTTGGCGGTTCGATCCCCGGCTCCTCCTGTCCACATGTCGAAGTGTCCTTGGGCAAGACACTGAATCCCAAATTGCTCCCAATGAGCAGGCTAGTACCTTGCATGGCAGCTGCCGCCATTGGTGTGTGAATGGGTGAATGAGAGGCCATTGTAAAGCACTTTGGATAAAGGTGCAATATACCATTTACCATTTACCATTGTGAATGCAATGCAGTGGGTTACCTGCACTATTTTCAGGCCTGCTTGGTGGCTTTCCCAGTGGTGGGGCTGGGATGTCATTGTCCGGATCCCCCTCCTATAGCAGTCAAAATTTATATAAACAAACACTGAACAACAGAAACAGATGGAGTAATGAATATACTTAATTAAACTCAGTTACCAGTCCTTGCTTGCATGATGTTATTTCAACTGGCTCCAAGAAATTATAAGGCACAAGACCAATCTAAAGATAAAAACAGGAGAGGTAAATTCTCAGCAAGTTCAATTTCTAAAAATAAGTATTTTTAAACGAATTTACCAATATTTCTTTCAATAATTTGCAATCACCTTCACGTCATGAGTGAATATGGGTTTTATTTAATTCCTTCGACTAATAGGGTCGTCAACGTTACAAATATACTTTCTTGTTGGCGGATGCATCGAGAATCTTATACCAACAATTTGTCATGGCCATGACCTCCACGTGATGATGTAACTTCCTCCATAAATACGTCAGACACGTCAAGGTTGAAGTTCTCTTTTTTCTTCTCGCCGATGCAGATTGAGACATAAAACTTTGGTTTGCATACCTGTGCTATCCTCCAGCCTTGCGACTACAGTCAGAGCCATGGTTGACTAATCTGAGAGAAGGTCGTCGTGCTCCCCAGGGGGCTCAGTTTACCATGCCGATGTCTATCGATTTTGTGGCAGAACTAACTAAGTATTAGGCACGCCCTGGCTCATGGCGGTTGCTCGCAGACTGTAGGACGTTCTATGTCAGACGCTGAGGTCCACGGGCTTGACTGTATACCCTCTGTTGAGCCTGCCATCGTGGCGCTTGTGGTATTGCCATAGAAGGCAGTTCGGGCAGATGCCCGATGACTAAAGCCACAAGGCAGAGCGACTAATGACCTGCTCTGTAAGTTATATTATGCTGCGACCAGCATGGCGCGTATTGGGAACTCGCTTTCCTGGCTGATGCTTTCACAGTCACAAACGTTGCTTGATTCGAGGGTGGATACCTCGGCCAGTGACGCATCTCTTCAGGCCTTCGCATTCATGTCACGTGAGCTTGGCGTCAGGTGTGGTTGGCTCAGTCCCCTCTCCCTGACGCTACAAAAAGAACCATTCGGGACTGTGAAGCCGTTAGATCACTCCATCGGATTTTCTGCCTTCCGTTCCGGTCATTTATTTTCGCACTGCAATTATCTCTCGCACCTGTGTTTGGTTTCCTTTCCTTTTATATAGCTCAGTGTTTCCTTCTTCTGGCGCTTCTGCCTTGTCATTTGTTTTGACTTGAAGCCGATAACAGGTATAGGATTTGGCAACTACTTGTTTTGAATCCATTTCAAGATACGTGGGACTTGCTATAGTTGCTTTCGAGCTCTTAGTTTATAGGATTATCTCATTTGCACCTGGTTTCCTTGTTTTTGGTTTTTACTGTTCTCTCTGAGACAGTACCTTTGTTTCTAGTTGTTTTAGTTGCTTCTTTGTCGCTCTCTCTAGTTGAGAGTGAGAAGTAACTATTTTCTTTTCTGTTTTCCTTTGTTTTCACTTGTGTTTCGAGTTTATTTGCCCGCTTATTTTCTTTATTTTCTTACCTTCCCCGCGGATTACTCTCCGCAAATATTTATGGTTATTTCTTTCACAGGAATAACTTTTAGATTCTCTCTCAGTCGCGTCTGGTCTTCCGCCGCGACTCCACCCTTACAGGGTCCTGCCGGTTATCCCAGACCAGATCTTCACAGAGGCAGCCAAGCAGGCTCTTGAGCACTCTGTCGAGGCGTCAAAGTACAGGAAGCAGCAGATACCCCCCCCCCCTTCGCCACCCTCCTGCTTGTTGGCCCCAGCCTGTGGCTTGTGGCCACAAGCAGCCCTTGTATGGGAACCGGGGAGCCTCTCGCCGTCTGGCCGCCCATGCAACAACCGTCTGGGTTGCATCATGATCTCATGGGTACACCTACCCATCCGCCGCCCTCCCAGACCCCCCAAACATGCCGCCAAACAGGTATGACGGCCGGCGGTGGGGCAGTTTCGCCATGACCAACTGGCGAATTAGGTGGCCATTACAGGCCTCCTGGAGAAGGGCGCCGTGTCAGTGGTGACTCCGACTCAATGACTTTTACTTGTATCTTGTGGTACCAAAAAAGGACCTGATCTGAGGGGCCTGAGTTCGCATCTAAAGCAGTACACTTTCTGGATGTTCCGGGTACCAGAAGTCTTACACACCATAAAACCGGTGGATTGGTTTATGGCTGTGGACTTCAAAGACACGTACTTCCACCTCCCTATCTGTGTGGAACACCGTCGTTTCCTCCGTCTTGCGTTCCGACATCGGGCATACCAATTCAATGTCTTCCCATTCGGTCTTTCCCTGGCCCCCTGTGTTTTACCCGTTGTATGAGTGCTGTTCTATCGCCACTCCGGCTGCAGGGCTTAAGGATTCTGCCATACCTGCACGACTGGCTGATATGTGCCGAGTCTCACGGTATGGACCTCTCCCACACTGGCCAGACATTAGCCCATATCTCCAGTTTATGGCAACTAGTGCCAAATCAGTCCATCACTTATATCAGACTGTTGCTCAAATCGCGGAGCACAATAGCATCTTTGCCACCCCACCGCATAGCCAGTATACTCATTACATTACATTATAGGCATTTAGCAGACGCTCTTATCCAGAGCGACTTACACAGCATTTCTTTTGCATTTATACATAGTATCCATTAATACAGCTGGATATATACTGAAGCAATGCAGGTGAAGTACCTTGCTCAAGGGTACAACGGCAGTGTCCGACCCGGGAATCGAACCTGCAACCTTTCGGTTACAAACCCAGTTCCTTAACCATTATTCCACACTGCCGCCCATACTCGACGTTGTGCGTCAGCTCCGGGAGAATGCGGTCCTCGAGATTAGGGTTTTTCAGAGACTTCTGGACCTGATTGTGGCTCTGCTTCAAATGTGGTTGAACACCAGAGCACTGCACCCCGGGGCCGTCACGTTTGACACGCCGATTTTGCCAGCTAGTCCGCCCGTGGCAACGAGTCAGCTTTTTGACAAGGGGGGTCCGGATGGGGGCTATACCATCATGGCGTGTAGTGGTGACAAGAGACAGCATCACTCACCGGTTGGGGAGCTGTTTGTCATCACCAACCAGCTCAGGGAATGTGGTCGCGAGTGCATCAGTTGGACCACATCAAAGTTCTTGAACTTCGGACAGTTTTTCTGGCACTAAGGCATTTCTTGCCCTTGCACCAGGGCAAGCATGTGATGGTGAGGTTGGACAACACCTTGACAGTCTATCACATAAACCACCATGGAGTAAGGTCCAGCCAATCTTCGAGGGTCGCTTGATCTGGGCTCTTCCCAGGTTAGCCTCTCTTCATTCCGGTCAACTCCCGAGTGTTCGAAACAAGGCAGCAAACTTTTTATCTTGCCACCCCGGCGAATGGCGTCTCCACTCCGATGTGGTGGAGTTGTTGTGGTGACGGTCATGCTCAGACAGACCTGTTCGCCTCTCAAATGTCCACTCACTGCCCCCAGTTTTTCTCGATAGCCGAGAACGAATGGCCGGCGGCTTACTGTACGCTTTTCCGCCAGTCCCTCTGGTCAAGTTGATATGGCACAGAGTCAGCACGGGCCACCACAAGCTTCTTCTGGTGGCCCCTAGGTGGCTAATGGAACCTTGGTTACCAATGCAGCTCTGCCTTCTTTGAGGATTGCCCTGGTGACTCCAGATCCAGACAGACCTCCTGTCTCAGAGGAGCGGCTCTGTATGGCATCCTTGACCGAGCAGGATGAAGCTCTGGGTCTGGTTATTGAGGAGCCTGACCGTTCATTAGCTGGGTGTGTTTTGTCTTTTAGGAAAAGGGCCAATAAGTATATGTGGCAGTTATTTAGCATGTGGTGCTCACAGCACAGCACGGACCCCGTGCACTGCCCAATTTCTGTTGTACTGGATTTTCTGCAATCTCTGCTTGATCGTAGCAGGGCAGCCAGTACTCTGAAGGTTTATGCTGTTGCCATATTCAGCAGACATATGTGGGTGAACAACAGGCCTGCAGAGAACCATCACCTTATCAGCCGGTTCCTGAGGGGTGCCCAATGGCTGAGACCTGCAAGGTCCCTGGTCGCTCCCTCCTGGGATCTCCCTCTGGTTTTACGAGTGCTTAGGGGAAAACTTATGAGCCTCTCGATACGACCAGTGTTAAGTGACTTTCTTGAAAGATGACGTTTCTACTGGCAATGGCGACAGCAAGGCGTGTTGGTGAGCTCTGTGCTCTCTCCATCACCGCGGAGTGTATGAGGTGGCGGCCGAATGACTCTGGTGTCACTTTGTGGCCCAACCCATCTTTTCTACCCAAAATGGTTTCGGCGTTTCATACTAACCAACCGATTGAGCTTGGGGACCTGGGGATGCACATTTGGTATGACCAGTGCATGCGCTGCCCCGCTACGTTAAGGCTACCGCTTCCACCAGGTGCACAAAGCAGCTCTTTTTCTGCAACAGCAAATCCAAGGCCAAAGCACTCTCTCAGTCTTTCCCGCTGGGTAGTGTGGCTAGTGCTAGGCCTTTACCTACGTCTGTCCACTGTAGATTAACCAGGAGTGTGGCTACATCATGGGCAGTAGTGAGGGGTGTCCCTCTTCCTGACATCTGTGCGGCGGCGACTTTACATTTTCAAGGTTTTACCACGTCAACGTGGTGCCTGTATCAACGGTTGGCTTGGCCATCGTGCCAGCGGCCTTAGCATCCACTTAACGGTATGTCTGACCCTCATGATGCAGTGGGTATTAGTCATTCATAACGTTGATGACCTTAATGGTCGAAGGAACAAAATTAAACGAAGGTTACATCTGTAACCACAGTTTTATGAGTTCCGGATGACCATAAGGGCTCATGGTCACTCGGGACGAGAAGGGTTTGTGAGAGCTTGCGCCTTGACATGTCTCTATTTATGAAGGAAGTTACATCATCACACGGAGGTCATGGCCATGACAAATTGTTGGTATAAGATTCTCGATGCATCCAGCAACAAGAAAGTATATTCATATATGACCCTAATGGTCATCTGGAACTCATAAAACTATGGTTACAGTCGTAACCTTTGTTGCATAGAATCAGATGGACTCAGAAAAGGAGGAACTTAAATCATGGCTATGGACAAACTTGCTCACCTTCCCATTGAAGAAGACAGAGGCCCAGTTGTCTACCCCCTTTTTTAATACAAACACAATGTTCCCAGGTAACACTGTCAACTCTTCAACTGTCTCAGCGATAAACTCGTATCGTACGCTGTGTGGCTTTCCCTCCAGTGCCCTAAAGTGTGCAAAAGAGACATTCATCTTTAAATACACGGGATAAATATGTTTGCATATAAGACTTTGGGCCACTGGTGGCATAACTTTGAGTGAAACTGTTGAAATTTGTGGGCGTCAATTAGGGTTGGGCAATCGTCTCTATTTTCAGATCGTCCTATCAACATCATCAGAGGCACAATATGATATTTATTATTATTTGGCCTATTATTATTATTACTATCTGCCTATTTTGTTACTTTACAATCAAGTGAGGCTACATTGTATTCAGTTTTGAAATCCCAATCTTTGTTGCCGGGCACTGACAGTGCAGCCTGTCTCATATGTGTCTTGGTGTCGCATATGTGTTTTTAAAATAAAGCTTGTCCTACGACTTTATTTATTGTGAACTGTTTATGGGACTATCATCAATAGGATGTTCAGCCACTTTAAACAACAAACAGTTGTGTAGTACCTACTATTAGCGTACCGTTGGCTGTAAAATAGACCTTCTGTAACCTTACCTTTATACGTATATAACTCCCAATCGGTTTATAGTTTTTAATGATCAATCAAGCTATGAATTAACTGAATTACAAATATCAGTGAATATAGCATGTTTTTCTGTGCTAGCATTTTTCTTTGTCATAAAATGTCTAGCCTAGCAGTTAAATATATGTAGTGAAGGCTGGTGCGTTGGAAAAAGCAAGGTGTATGTTCCCATTTATTCAGCTTGCGTAGCCTAACAATCAAACAATGAATTCACTGAATAATCAAGACCAATATGTAGCCTATAATGATCAAGAAATGATAATGAAAATAAAATAGCCTAACTACAACTTGAGATTGTTTAACAAGGGTGGCAATAATCTGCATGTGTTAAAGAATGTAGGCTAATTAACTTTAAGACGGCACTCAAATTAGTCAAAGCGATTTAGACATTAGATAGCACGCATTTATAAAGGACAACCTCTTAAGTGTCTCGAACTGTTGCGTGCAACGCATAATTCAGGCTCGACAAACAAATTTACGAAATTTACAAATTTACAAAAATCTACGTAACATTGAACATTTAAACATTGAGCAAGTCAGAATCTTTGCATGATAATCATCATTAATTTGGATATAGAAAAATGTTTATGATCCACAGAACAATAATGCTATTTAAAACTAATTTGGTATAGTCTAATCATATACTTATTGGTCTTGGTTATTGAGTGAATCAATTGTTTGATTGACAATCAGACAAAGTAAAAGGAAACAGATTGAGAGTGATCATCCTTTTAAAGTTAAGATTGCAGAGGGCCTAGTTCTACTTCCCACGGTTCACTACTGTTTTTTAGCAATTAGTCTACAATGAGATGGGCTGCGCTGAAGGTGTATGTAATGTAGCCTATCACTTCAGTGCTCAAACGCAACACAGAATGCTACATTGAGTTAGCCTAACTGAAACAAAGTACAACGATGGGATGGATTCATTTTACTTGGTGGATTAACAATGTGTTCATTTTAACTCTGTAAACTTTGCTCCTAGTGGTTGAGACGTATCCGTCTCAATTACAGTATTCATGTTTGTCTGAAATGATAAACTACAGCTTTAAAAAAAAAAACGTTAATTTTGATGCAAGATTGTTTAACTACAAATTAACAGTTTTGGCTCATAAAACTCACTTTTGCATAATTTTCAAATGGGAATGACTATATTTTCATCAATATAGGGGGGTAGATATCTATGAGTCCAAAACCCCAATGCAAAACATGTCATAAAATGAATAAAATTTGTTTTGTCCATTATAAAGAATATACATTTGCTTCTTCTGATGGATTAACATAAAAATATTGATATCACAGAGTTTCATACACCTAAATATGTAGCCTAATCATTCATTCTTGTACCTCAATAAAACATCACTTTTCCCTGTACTCTACAGTATGTATACTTTTGCCCCGGGATTTGCATTTTTCTGTAGTTTTTTTATATTCCTAGTTATTTTGTTTCCAAGGTAAGTCTTTACCTTAATCTACCACACATCAGCGCACAGAAAATTGGAATGAGCATTTGCCATGCCATAAGTGACAAGTATATACGCTGTAGCCTATATTATGCACAATCACATGAAAATAAAATTGTATTCCACCATCTGCAAAATTCTGCCAAATGTTCTATCTTCAATGAAAATCAGTAGCCTACATCAAAAATAAAATTTAACGATTGCAGTACAGTAGGCCTATGTGAAATGCACTCAAAATGCAAAAATAACAATAGGCCTATCAATCATATTGGAAAGACAGTGCTCGAGTGGAAAAACAAACGTACATATGTAGCCAGCGAGACCAACCGCATTTTAGACGCAAAATCATTTAACATTTGGCGAAAGGGAATACTCCCCTCCATAAATGCGTTTTCTATAGAGCTTGCGTAATATGAGACTGTGAAAACGAAAACTGTTGTTACACTGGGCTGTAGTAAACTGTTCAAAGCACCCAAGAAGACATGGCATATAACGGTGGGTAATAATAAGGTTATAATGTACTCTATTGGATAAAAGAGTCGACAATTAAACCAGAATTAACTGTAATGAATGAGACAGGCTTGCAGGGCATGGGGGGTATTACGAATCGACATTTCAGATAGTGTAATAACGGTATAAAGTGTTGTATATTTCTCAAACCGATCGTACCAGACAATAAATGACCACTGAATTTTGAAAAGAACATCGATGTGTAAAACCAATGGTAGGATTGTATATTAATTTCATATTTAGTAGCATATATTGCTTGTAGAATACATGGTAGAATGAGAGAATACTTTCATTTATTTTGCATTTGAGTGAGCAGGGCTTTTCACGGCTTTTCTGGCATACGATCAGGTGATTGTTGGGTTTATCTTGTTGCTATGACGGAATTCTAATTTTATATTATGAATAAATGTATTTATTAACTCAAACATAGACGCTATTGTCCACTATGTCACACATGGGTAGATGCTTGTTAAATGGACTTGCTACGGGAAAATAGTGACACTAAGTAACTCAACTATTGACATTTAAATAAAACTAGTAGAAACTCGGTGTAAATTGCCTCTCAAGGGCCAAAGTAAATAGAGTTAAAAAAATACATTTTTGATGATTAAAAATAAGTGCTAGAGCACTGTTATAGCACTAGCCTACACCCCTGACAACAACGTTGACAATTTTTATAGGGAGTAGGTGTCATGGATCACGCCTTTCTTTCCTTATCTCTGCGTTTTGTATTCCTTTTTTCTTTTACCGGTTCCGCTACGGGTTTTGCTTTCGCCTCAGTAATTAGTGAGTTCACCTGTCCTGCATTTCCGCTCGCTATTGTTGGAATTCCCTGACAAAGATGTGCAAAAAGCTGGAACAATATCATACTGGTAATGAGCAAATAGTTGTTTATTCAATTAATACATGGAGCTGTTCCATCTTATTTAATTTGAACTCAGGTTTCAATTGTATGTACTTTGCATACATGAATATTGCATAAGGTTTACACAGTTAATAGATCACTTTTTTGTTTTATATTAATGTTCAGAGAGGAGTAATAGCTAGACCTTTGTATGTGATAGGGCAATTAAATCAGAGCATAAATTGAAGTTTGACCTACAGTTCATGCGCCTAACACGTGAAGGTGCATGCTCAATGGACACCAGCACCAAACAATTTGAACTTACTGTAGGTGGAGAGCTACCCCACAAATAGTAATAACAGTAATCCATACCATATTCAATATATCCTAATAGTTACATACCTGGCTGAAAATAAACATAGGACAGCTTTGTTGCCTGTTGTTGGAAATAAAAAAATGTTTTCCCTGTAGGCTAATACATAAGCAGGCGTACATTTTAGCACAGTAGAGCTACAGGGGTTGTATATTATACAGCCTTTGCATGCATCTTTATCAAGGGAACCCTTTGCCTAATCATTTTAATAATATTATGATGATACGATATGGACCTAGATCACTCACAGCAACGTGGGCTTAGCCAACGCGATGCTGACAAAATAACGTTAGCTAGTTAACATTAGAATAGTCAGCCGAAGTTGCGACTGCATTAGGGAACTATGCTAGCTACAAAAACAATGTGAAATAGCTTATGCTGCGCTATTTGACATTGACTGACTGAGTGACCACCAGCAGTAAGTGACGGTCTCACTTTATGATAGCGTTACGATTATGTTATCTTATCTTATAATCATCGACATTAATTGAATTAATCATCATCATCATCATGGCATGGAGCACACACACTACCTCCCTACTCCCTCCCTGTGAGTCCCTGTTAATCATGAAGCTACCATGCTTACCGCTTCAACTACACTCTCCTCCTGCTCACTCTGTCCTGCTCTGTCATGCTCACTCCTCAGCTTCCCTGTCACACACCTGCGCTCCTCTGCCTGGCAGTGGCCATAGTCATGATCGTGATCGCGATCGCGGTGCGCCGGTGGAAGGTCGCACTGACAATGGCTCCGCATTCAACGAGTAGCTTTTTGCTTATTATTATTTGTATTGTTTTTATTTTTGTACGTACTACACTGTCGCTCATACAGTATGATCGACAAGCACTTTTGGAAGTTCGTTCGTCACTGGACACGGACTTTTTCTCAACTTACCGGAGTACGTGCTGTGATTCCTTTGTCCTGCCGCCGTTGTGTTTACCAATACGCCGACGGAGGAGAAAGAGAAGAGGCAAACGTGCCGGTATCCTATGCAGATCACGGACGAGATACTGCAAACCGCCGTTACCGAGCATTTTACTGGCAAATGTTCAATCCCTGGACAATAAAATGGACGAACTACACGCACGGATTAAATTCCAGCGGGACATTGCAAACTGCTGCGTGCTGGCGTTTACTGAGACCTGGCTAGACCCGACGGTACCTGACTCGGCCGCTACCCCGGCTGGATTTTCCATCTACCGGCAGGACAGAACTACGGAGTCAGGCAAACGCAGAGGCGGTGGGGTCTGCATTATGGTTAACTCTCGCTGGGGTTCGGATGTAGCAGTACTTACAAAACACTGCTCACCAGACCTGGAGCACTTAACTATAAAAGTCCGTCCCTTCTACCTCCTTCGGGAATTCACCGCAGGCGGATAAAACGCGCGCACTAGAGGACCTTTACGGAGTAATTAATGGACTAGAGAACGCTCACCCTGAGGCAGCTTCTATTGTTGTTGGCGACTTCAACAGGGCTAATATGAGGAAAGTATTGCCTAAATATTCAAGGTTCAAGGTTCAAGGTTCACCAGCATATTAACTTTCCTACCCGTGGTGATCAGACTCTTGACCATTGTTATTCTCAACTACGGGACAGCTATAAACCCCTCCCCCGCCCTGCCTTTGGTAAGGCGGATCACACCTCCATTCTTCTCCTCCCAACCTACAGACAACGTCTAAAACAGGAAAAACCGGTTTTTCGAGCAGTTCAACGCTGGAGTGAGGAATCCATTGCCACTCTGCAGGACTGTTTTGAAACCACAGACTGGCAGATGTTCTGTGTTGCAGCTGATGGGGACATTGATGAATACACAGACTCTGTCTCAGCCTACATCTCCAAGTGCATAGATGACGTTGTCCCGAAAGTCAATGTTAGGACTTTCCCCAGTCAAAAGCCCTGGGTTAATGGTGATGTCCGTGCTAAGCTCAGAGCACGGTCTTCTGCCTATAGATCTGGGGACCTGGAGGCCTTGAGGAAGTCCAGATATGACCTACGGAAAACCATCAGAGATGCCAAAAGAGCCTACAGGGACAAGTTGGAGTCCAACTACCACAGTTCCGACCCCAGACGCATGTGGTGTGGACTGCGCTCCATCAAAGACTACAAAGGGAGAAATAGCAGTGATGCCCAGCCCGCCGCCTCTCTTCCCGACGAGCTCAACACCTTTTACGCATGGTTTGAGGCGAGCAACACCATCCCTATTGTAAGACTAGCTGAGGACCAGGATGACTGCACTCTGTACCTATCTATGGCTGACGTGAGGAGAGCTTTTAAAAGAGTAAACCCTCGGAAGTCACCAGGGCCAGATGGCATTCCAGGCCGTGTCCTCAGAGCGTGCGCTGACCAGCTAGCGGAGGTATTCACCTCTATATTCAACCTCTCCCTGAAACAGTCTGCAGTCCCCACCTGCTTCAAACAGACAACCATTGTCCCCGTACCAAAAAAACCTTCCATCACCTGCCTGAATGACTACCGCCCTGTAGCACTGACCTCCATCATCATGAAGTGCTTCGAGCGGTTAGTCAGAACCCACATTTGCTCCTCCCTTCCTGACACCTTGGACCCCCTTCAATTCGCATACCGTCCCAACAGATCTACGGACGACGCCATCACCCTGACAGTGCACACCGCCCTCTCCCACCTGGATAAGGGTAACACATACGTGAGGATGCTGTTTATTGACTACAGCTCAGCATTCAACACAATTGTGCCCGCTAAGCTCATTCCCAAGCTCAGGATCCTGGGTCTTAACACCTCCCTTTGCAACTGGATCCTGGACTTCCTGACGGGCAGACCCCAGGTGGTGAGAATGGGTAACCGCTTCTCCTCTGCACTGACCCTGAGCACCGGAGCCCCTCAGGGCTGCATACTCAGTCCCCTCCTGTACGCCCTGTTCACACACGACTGTGTGGCCATGCGCAGCTCCAACGCCATCCTTAAGTTTGCAGACGACACCACCATCCTGGGTCTCATCTCCAACAACGATGAGACCGCCTACAGAGAGGAGGTAAGCATCTTAGCAACATGGTGCCAGGAAAACAACTTTTCTCTCAACGTCTGCAAGACTAAGGAGATGATCGTGGACTTCAGGAAGCGACAGGGGGGGGGGTCACGCCCCCATTCACATCGATGGAGCTGAAGTGGAGAGAGTCTCCTGCTTCAAGTTCCTCGGTGTGTTCATCAGTGATGACCTCTCCTGGTCCAGGCAATCGGTCGCGGCAGTAAAAACTGCCCAAAAGCGCCTATACTTCCTGAGGAGACTCAAGAAGTTTGGCATGTCTGCCAAAACTCTCACCAACTTTTACAGGTGCACCATTGAGAGCATTCTCACTGGCTGCATTACTACCTGGTACGGCAGCTGCTCCGCTGCTGATCGCAAGGCCCTTCAGAGGGTGGTGAAGACAGCGGAGCGCATCATTGGCTGCCACCTCCCCTCTGTGCAAGGCATCTACTACACACGATGCCTTAAGAAAGCACAGAAAATCATAAAAGACTACAGCCACCCAGGCTATGGACTGTTCTCGCTGCTGCCGTCTGGTAGACGTTACCGGAGCATTCGGGCACGGACTACCAGACTCACAAACAGTTTTTTCCCCCAGGCCATCAGGCTTCTCAACCAGCAAAATTAATCTCATTCATCTCACCTCATTGTATGCTCTAGGCACTTCTTGTACATCACCTTAATTTAATTTATTGTACATGTCTATCGGCACCTCCACACTTTATATTTAATACTCCTACTCCTACTGTCCATATCTGGAACTGCTGCTAGTGTTTTACTGCTATGTATATTTATATTTATGTTATTCTTGCCCTTATTTGACTCTTTTTAACAATTTAATATATATATATATATATATATATTATTTTTATTATTATTATTATTTTTTGTTTGTTTTTAATGCCTACTACATAGTTGTTGCTTGCCATGTCCTAAGAATTTAATTGTTCAGAATGACCTTGTGTTATACTGTGCACTTGATAAATAAAACACTTTGACTTTAGTCAGCCACCTCTCCTCCTTCAAGTTCCACCTGTTGCGGGTACTGTAGATGTTGAAGCTACTGCAGCCCCTGCAGCAAACATGTCTGTTATTTTTGCACACAGGCATTCGCCTTGATCTTTAATTTTTTTGGCCCGCAACTTCTCCGCACCCCCTTGCGCTTTTGTTTATCCATTTTGATGCCCTCATCCATTTTTGGCTCTGAGCCATGGCATCTGACATGAGAAACAGGGGAAGGGGCCTAGTAAGAGATGTGATTGGGCCAGACCAGTGTTAGTATAGAAAATGAACCAATGGGCCGCTTTCCCTCCTTTATGGGCCGGTTGTTGGCCAAAATTATTATTATTATTTTTCTTAATTACAAATGATAAATAAAATTATATCGGCCCCAAGGTGCGTCCAAGGTGCTTTGGCCCACCGGGAAAATGCCCGGTATGTCAGATAGCTGGTTCAGCCGACAGCAAATAGTCGGCACAACAGTCATTCACACGCATACAATGCAGATGCACGAATGTATGGTAATGCACTGAAGGGAGAAGAGCTTATTTAAAAAATTTCTACCAATTACATTTCATTTATAGAAATGAAAAATGTTAAACACATATTTTGGGAATTGCTGGTGGAATCGAATTTTAACCCTGTAAGGCTGGAAAAAGTGTTATCAGTCCTAAAACTTTGCAGCTGTTGGTGATTTCCTGGAGGGTGCAATAAAACAATTTACTTGGGGGTCTGAGAGCCTGTTCTTCTGACTTCTCACGGCCTCGTAAACTACAGCGGGGGTCGAACCTACAACTGGACATCAGAACTCACAGGACTTTTACAGCCTAGATTCTGGACTGAATGGTGAACATATTAAACAAAGCTATATATGTATATTGAATCATGTGTATGTGCATGTAGATTGGTAATTGTGGAAGTATAACGTAATTGTGGATAATATGATAAATGTGGTGAACCTGGATAATACTAATTGAAGTGTGTGGTATGTGAAAGTATTGGAGGGGGAGAAATAAAGAATGTGGAAGGAGGATTGTATAGGTTATCAGGGATGCGCTTGTCCATATAAATATCTGGAACCAAGAGTGGCCATCACCGGGACCTCACCGGATATCTATATATGATAGAGAAGATCATGAGATCACGCGCCGTCGTTCAAAGAGTCTTATTACTGTCACTAGATTGGGGAGGGAGACTCTGTTTCTCTCCCTGGAGGGGGTCCCTGCGTGGTGAAACTGCTCTTCCTGCCAGACCTTATTTGGACAACAAAGGGACTTGTGGAGTGGGCATATCGGCGCTGAACTACATTTAAGAAGATCCCCAAGGGAGACTCAAGGAGAATCTGCTTAACAGGTCTCCTGGTGCTGTAGTGGCATCATAGCCATTTTCATATAGGAGAATCTGCTTAACAGGTCTCCTGGTGCTATAGTGGCACCATAGCCATTTTCATATAGGAGAATCTGCTTAACAGGTCTCCTGGTGCTGTAGTGGCATCATAGTCATTTTCATATAGGAGAATCTGCTTAACAGTTCTCCTGGTACCATAGTCACACCGTACGAAATCACTTGGTGATATACTTTGTTTGTGAACTTGTTCGTGTTTATTTGTCTTGACAGCATGTTATCCTGTGTTTAGTTATAGGCATTGAATGTGTTCGTGTTTGCTCTCACAGTCTTAACCAGTGATTATTTGTCATTAATAAATTACCATGTTTTCATATCAACTGCATCTTTCTTTTAATCCTTTTTCCCAGCTTCAATTGTCTGCATGATCTGAGCTGCAGCGTTCCAAGCTAATGACCTCCCTGCCTGTTATCCAATTCTTTTATATTTAACGTGCGTGGCTCTCATCCATCTTATACCCTTTTCAGCCTAAATTACTACTGAAGACTCAGGGGGACAATTCTGACCCAGGACCGACTGATCAGCGGCCTGGTACAGACGTGGCATAACACAAGTTGGGTAGACGGCAAGTGACGGTCCAATTGTAAAGGTCGGGTTGGTGTATCGGTTCTGGTGATTTGATGTGAAGAGAATCCATGGGCGTCCTACGCCGATTCTTGTCAAATTTGCCTTAAGGAACTCTTTAAATACACCCAGAGTAGTGCATGGTTCTGGTGATTTGATATGGGAACCCATGGGCATTTATGCCGGTTCTTATCAAATTTGCCTTAAGGAACCAGGTTCTGGTGATTTGATATGGGAACCCATGGGCATTAATGCCGGTTCTTATCAAATTTGCCTTAAGGAGCCCTTTAAATGTACTCAGACTGGGGCTCACAACTATCTATGATAAATGAATATCATGTATTATGTTGACTAGACCCCCAACCTCTGCGTTCGCCACCGAACTGAGCTTCAGCAATAATGTTGATTCCGGCAAACATATATTGAAGTAATGATGGTACCTAAGGGCGAGTGGAGTGTAAACACTCCGAGCTCCACGCATGTTTAACCAAAATTCTAAATTATAATTATAAATGGAGTCAGATAAACGAGTAAATAAAATAATAATATGTCTAAATAACTTTTACCTTTTCCCACAGCAAGAATGGAATACATCACGTTTAAACTTTCGCTCCGAGCTATTCCCTCATTGGTCTAGTAATTGCGGATTCTACATTTGGTGACCCCGACGTGATTCCAATTGCTGTTTGTGGGATTTACAATTTGGATCCCTCTGGCAGGGGGGTATCTGCTTTCCCTTTACCTCCTCATTTTCCCTGCACTTTTGTCTACGAAAAATTCCTGGCAGTTTGGCGTACAAGATATTCCTTACAGGGAGTTTCTGGTCAGCTAAATTGCTGGTTCTTCATCCTTGGTGTGGTGAGTAACACAATTATCTTATGTATTAACATATACTAGGGAGAGTTGTTGTTGTTTCACCACATCTAGAGGCTGTTTAGGGGATTTACATATCAGTGCAAAGTTTTCCTTTTATCTGTGGGATAGTGAGGTTGCAGTCCTCACTGTCACATGTATGCAATGTTGACGCTGTAATTGTAAAAGTCATATATGCAATTAGGTCACTATGATGACAATATAATTATAAAACCCTAGAATGGGTAAATGGAAGATGAGCTGTACATGGCTCAACGTAAAGGTTTGAGTATGTGTAAAAGAACGTAAAGGTTTGAGTATGTGTAAAGAAAGTAAAGGTTTGAGATATGGCAGAGAAGGGGTGTTGATATAAGGTACTGTTCTGTTGTTCCACAATACTGTGGGGAACGCAGAGAATCTTGTTCAGACACAGACAGGAAGAAATGACACACTGGTGAAAAGCCAGTGAGATTTAGAGGATAATTGTATGTAGGGAAGTGTGAGGAAGTGTTGAAGGTAATAGTAGGTAGAGAATGCAGAAATCAAGTGAAAGTATGTTAAAATGATTACATAATATATCAACTGTTGCCAGTAAGATCAATGATTAAAAATAAATCACGTGACAATGGCATCTGTGGCACTGCTCTAAAATCCAGCAGGCCACGCTTTCATAGGAAAGCACATCTTTAAAAACTGCATGCCATTTTTGCATTGGCTATTTTCATGCAAAAACAGAAGTCTTTCTTCTGTAGTTACTTGTTTGCCACCATATTGTGTCTTCCTTTGTTGTTAATTTGTGTCTTAAGCTATACATCTGTGAAACCATAAGGCTAAAGTGTAATACACTTGCTTTAAATCCATAAATGATGCCTGGGCATGTCATGTAGGGAATGTTGGGATTCACTAATATACCTACTTGGGTGCCCATTCAGTTAACTGAGGCATATTTATTAAATTTCATGGATGTATTTTTGTGTACATTTCCCTAGCACAAAAACATGTGTTAGAATGTCTGTCTGACGCCAAGAAGCCAGTTAATGCTGTAAAATTAATCAAATGCCATGCATATTTGACCTTTTCATTTAAAAGCTGATGGTAGGGTCATTTTCTAGCACATACTGGCTTACTGGTCTCTTTTTGTGTTATTTCTCCTCACTTCCCCCTCCCTCTATCTTGTTGAAGATCTTTGTTTTTTAAAGAGAGGTGAACCTACATTCTATAGAGAGTGTATGATTATTTGTTTTGAATCATCAAGACCAGGCTATAACCACATCACATTATATTACATTACATTACAGGCATTTAACAGACGCTTTGATCCAAAGCGATTGACCATTCTTTGATCTGAGTAAGATGGGTGGAAATACCTGTAGGGGCCGTAAAGACATTCAAACCTCGTTTAGGAAATCTGAACCATAAACAGGCCCCCTGGTGTAGCACTAGAGTAAAGTTTACAACACATTTATTAGTGTAAAAGGATCCACCCATCCAATTCAGAATATCACCTTAGATTCACTTAGCACCATGACGACAATACACACCTCACACAGTTGCATAAGAGACAACCTCTGTTAAACAGACAAGGCTGGTAAAAACGGTAAATGTTTCTATACCCATAGCAAAGTGAGATAGGGACCAAACCGTCGGTTCCCAACCGGGTGGCTGATTACCACTACGGGGCTCGGTGTGACACTGAGCTAGGGATTTCTATCGACTGGATCACTGGCCGGTCGGGTCGCATAGAGCAGTGAGCACATGAGTTGCGTCCCGGTAATGGAGCACATGAGTTGCGTCCCTGTAGTGGAACACATGGCCGCTGCGCTCCAGGCTGGAGCTGCGCCCGACAGAGAGGGAGGCTCGAAGGAGCTAAGTGAAATCTGCACTCAACACCACTATATCAACACACATCCAAAACCACATAACTGCAGCACATATAGAACAATGTACATTCAGACATATGTGTTTTGTTGTGTAAAACCAAAAGTTTTGTATATTTTAATTCGCTCAACAACATACAACTTTGTTGTTACATTGTATTTTACAACTGTAAAATAATTTATAATGAATGACTGTTTCAGTTAAACTGTTTTCTGTTTCGGTCTATTCCCATCCTGTTTTCAAGCATGCAATGGGGGAGTAATAGAGGGCAATCCAATATAGTATAACTACAGTATGCTATATATGCAATAGGCATACGGTATTAAAAATTCAAACCCAATTTCCCTGTCAGTCAGTTCTGTGTAAACATTCCATAATTCCGCATCCCTTCATACTTTGATTAACCTTACAAAACAGATGGGTAGATAGCAAAGAGTATCACTGAATTGTTCAGAAAGCCTCCACATTTGTCATATTTACATGTAAGCTTCCACATTTATCATATTTGCATATATTGATGTTTGTATAATACAGCTACTGTGATGTAATCCAGCAGTCCAGGTGTCGGATGCACTGTGGGATGATTGTTCAACAGGTAAATGAACTATCACCTCCACCGGCCCAGGTAGAGGTGAACATGGCCAAAGAACAGCGGAAATCCTGTCCAGCTCCTCTACCCGCTCGGCCCAGGGTGCCTCCACATGGTGGGACTGGGTGTTCTGAGGATTGCCATTGCTAGCACCCTCATATGTGCCCTCACCCTGGTGAAGTGCTGATATTTCCAACACCTCATCTACCTCCCAGCGCACCCCAACCCATGCTGCATTAGTTCTCAGCCGTCTCCAGTTGCCAAGTTGCTGGGACTGGGACCATAAACACCAGCATGGAACCAGCGCCACTTTTTATGACCCCTTGGGACTGTGTTTGTTTGTCCCACGGGGCCAAACGGGGGATCTGTAAGGCTGGAAAAAGTGTTATCAGTCCTAAAACTTTGCAGCTGTTGGTGATTTCCTGGAGGGTGCAATAAAACAATTTACTTGGGGGTCTGAGAGCCTGTTCTTCTGACTTCTCACGGCCTCGTAAACTACAGCGGGGGTCGAACCTACAACTGGACATCAGAACTCACAGGACTTTTACAGCCTAGATTCTGGACTGAATGGTGAACATATTAAACAAAGCTATATATGTATATTGAATCATGTGTATGTGCATGTAGATTGGTAATTGTGGAAGTATAACGTAATTGTGGATAATATGATAAATGTGGTGAACCTGGATAATACTAATTGAAGTGTGTGGTATGTGAAAGTATTGGAGGGGGAGAAATAAAGAATGTGGAAGGAGGATTGTATAGGTTATCAGGGATGCGCTTGTCCATATAAATATCTGGAACCAAGAGTGGCCATCACCGGGACCTCACCGGATATCTATATATGATAGAGAAGATCATGAGATCACGCGCCGTCGTTCAAAGAGTCTTATTACTGTCACTAGATTGGGGAGGGAGACTCTGTTTCTCTCCCTGGAGGGGGTCCCTGCGTGGTGAAACTGCTCTTCCTGCCAGACCTTATTTGGACAACAAAGGGACTTGTGGAGTGGGCATATCGGCGCTGAACTACATTTAAGAAGATCCCCAAGGGAGACTCAAGGAGAATCTGCTTAACAGGTCTCCTGGTGCTGTAGTGGCATCATAGCCATTTTCATATAGGAGAATCTGCTTAACAGGTCTCCTGGTGCTATAGTGGCACCATAGCCATTTTCATATAGGAGAATCTGCTTAACAGGTCTCCTGGTGCTGTAGTGGCATCATAGTCATTTTCATATAGGAGAATCTGCTTAACAGTTCTCCTGGTACCATAGTCACACCGTACGAAATCACTTGGTGATATACTTTGTTTGTGAACTTGTTCGTGTTTATTTGTCTTGACAGCATGTTATCCTGTGTTTAGTTATAGGCATTGAATGTGTTCGTGTTTGCTCTCACAGTCTTAACCAGTGATTATTTGTCATTAATAAATTACCATGTTTTCATATCAACTGCATCTTTCTTTTAATCCTTTTTCCCAGCTTCAATTGTCTGCATGATCTGAGCTGCAGCGTTCCAAGCTAATGACCTCCCTGCCTGTTATCCAATTCTTTTATATTTAACGTGCGTGGCTCTCATCCATCTTATACCCTTTTCAGCCTAAATTACTACTGAAGACTCAGGGGGACAATTCTGACCCAGGACCGACTGATCAGCGGCCTGGTACAGACGTGGCATAACACAAGTTGGGTAGACGGCAAGTGACGGTCCAATTGTAAAGGTCGGGTTGGTGTATCGGTTCTGGTGATTTGATGTGAAGAGAATCCATGGGCGTCCTACGCCGATTCTTGTCAAATTTGCCTTAAGGAACTCTTTAAATACACCCAGAGTAGTGCATGGTTCTGGTGATTTGATATGGGAACCCATGGGCATTTATGCCGGTTCTTATCAAATTTGCCTTAAGGAACCAGGTTCTGGTGATTTGATATGGGAACCCATGGGCATTAATGCCGGTTCTTATCAAATTTGCCTTAAGGAGCCCTTTAAATGTACTCAGACTGGGGCTCACAACTATCTATGATAAATGAATATCATGTATTGTGTTGACTAGACCCCCAACCTCTGCGTTCGCCACCGAACTGAGCTTCAGCAATAATGTTGATTCCGGCAAACATATATTGAAGTAATGATGGTACCTAAGGGCGAGTGGAGTGTAAACACTCCGAGCTCCACGCATGTTTAACCAAAATTCTAAATTATAATTATAAATGGAGTCAGATAAACGAGTAAATAAAATAATAATATGTCTAAATAACTTTTACCTTTTCCCACAGCAAGAATGGAATACATCACGTTTAAACTTTCGCTCCGAGCTATTCCCTCATTGGTCTAGTAATTGCGGATTCTACAACCCCTTAGTGCAGATAGTCTATTTTGTCTCACATGCGAGACAGTTTTACGCAACTGAGACACGCGTTGCTCCTGCAGCCAAACTATTAGTGGAAAACCCAAACGCGGTATTTTAACTTTATTGGTAGACGATTCGCGACGATTTCTGGCCAATGCGTAGTTTCTAAGTGTCACTATCTTTCCGTAGCAAGTCCATTTAACAAGCACTCCCCACCCAGCCTATACCTACACATGCGTGACATAGTGGGCAATAGCGTCTATGTTGGGAGTTCATAAATATATGTATTCATCATATAATATCAGAATTCCGTCCAGCAACCAGATAAACCCACCAATAGCCCGACCGTATGCAAATACAGCGGTGCAAATCGCTGCTCAATCAATACCGACATAAACAAGTGAAATCATACAATGCCATTCTACTATCAATATCTGCTATTAAATATGGAATTTGTGTGCAATCCTCCCGTGGATTTAAGCGTAGATAAGTCCCTTTCAAGATTCCGTGGTCATTTATTGTCTTGGACAATCCGTTTGAAAAATACACAGCGCATTGGAACACTATTAGACAAACGAAACTAGCTCTGCGTAACCCCCCCTTCCTGATTGCACTGCTGTGACGCTTGCAATTTTATTCTGGTTTGATCGACAATTGTTTTATCCAATAGAAGGCACGACAAGCTTCCCAAAAGTAATTTACATGTGTAATTGAAAGCTTGGATTAACTATTTAAGGGCGAGCGTAACTGCAATACTTGTTATATCACGACAATTTTACGCAGGCATGCGCAGATGACGCATTTGGTTTGACGCAATTGGTATGACGCATTTGGTTTGACGCAATAAAACTGCGCGCAACTTTGAAGTGACTTTTTAGTAGTTTTCACCCGAAGTCGGTCAGAAGAGGACAACAACAGAGATTCTTCTAATCCCTGTAGCATAGATTCTGTGGAAGAGGTGCCTATCAATATGGGGAAGATATCCTCCTCGACATGTAAGTATTACTGCTTGTAATATTTTGATTATATACATTCGTTTTTCCACTGCGTGCTATATTTTCGTTATTTTTGTATTTGCATCGGTCGTAATAGACCACTGTTAGCCTGCTAATAATGCTGAACATATTTGAAAACACACTTTTTCAGACTCCACCTTGAATAACTACATGTATAAGGCAAATTATATAGTACGTTCTTTCCGTTTATTTTTTATTTTCTATTTGGTTTAGCTATCTCATAGCTTAGAATGTATAGCTGACTGTATTCGGTTGATGACTAGCGATAGCTTCTACGTTGTGAGAAAGTAGCGCTTTCGTGACTTTGCTTCGTAGATTGTGTCTATGACCTTCAATATGCACTTATTGTACGTCGCTTTGGATAAACGCGTCTGCCAAATAACTGTAATGTATTGATACTATTGTGTTCGTGCCGTTCCCGTAGTGGCTCGTGGTGGCCTGCTTTGTTAGAATTCATAGCATTCACAATTAAATTGAGTATTTTAGCGCTGTTCTGTTTGGTTGCTCAGTCGTACGTTATAAACTCCTCAAAATAAGTTTGGAAACGTTATTTCGGTCGATTATTCCTCCCCTTTAATAATACCAATTGGTATTGTATTTTATATCGTTGGAAAGCCTGATTAGTCACCTTTACAACGAGGTACAACTTGTAAGGATCATGCATTCGTGGAATGAGCAACACAGCTAACCGTGTGGGTAGCGGCCCAAAAAAATGTGCCAAAATCCCCTGCAATATTCTTCTGTTGGTATTCACTCTCGTTTTGAGTTGCTTGGTGGACTGGATGATTGCACTCTCCCACAGTAATAAGGAAAAAACAACACATATTGGCCATTTTTACACTTTATTCATTTTACACTGTCAGGGACCTCAGTAGCGTGTGGAAGATCCATACGCAGCCACAACAGCTTGGCACCTCCTCCTCATGCTGGTCACCAGCCTGGTCACACACACCTGTGACTGGCATACACCTGCCAGCACTTGAAGCTCAAAACGATAGTGAATACCAACAGAAGAATATTGCAGGGGATTTTGGCAAATTTTTTTGGGCCGCTACCCACACGGTTAGCTGTGTTGCTCATTCCACAAATGCATGATCCTTACAAGTTGTACCTCGTTGTAAAGGTGACTAATCAGGCTTTCCAACGATATAAAAGACAATACCAATTGGTATTATTAAAGGGGAGGGATAATCGACCGAAATAACGTTTCCAAACTTTTTTTTAGGAGTTTATTTTATGCCTCGATTTGCGTGAAGCTAGAACATTGGTAGTGTTTTCCGATATTATTTAATTGTATTATTTCTTTGTGCATAATGTACTCTATGGGGTATTAGTATATCCATGGGTGATGCTTTTCACTTAGGGAATGGAAAATATGTATTCAAATGTACTGTGTCCAGATGTGTGCAAGATGAATGTAAAATAAATAAATAAAATAAATAAGCAACAGTTGTGAAACACACTACAGAGTAATGCCATCCTAGAGCACGCAACAAAATATAACATAATGTAGCATACAGAAGAAAGTGTTTACTGAAGTACAAGAGTGAATGATTTCATATTTAGCTGTGTGTACCACAGTGTTATAATGCTTCTGCATTATGTAATTTGTTCCTATAACATGCTTGACCCTCCACCTCTGCCACTCCAGCAGTGCCCTCTACTGTTCAGAGTGAAGCCACTGCAGGACCAGATCCTTACAGCATACTGAAGATCGTGCCATTGATGAGTGCATGTTGGCCACGAAGGCACCGCACAGGATGAAGCAGTATATGAAGGATAATGGTGAAAAAATGGCACACTTGGCATCAAACACTGAACTGAAACTGTGCAATATCAATGTTTTCATCCATTAAGTGATCGTAAGGTAAAATGTATATGCTTTATAAAGGACAAAAGGCTTTTTAATAATTTCTCGGAGAGGTTTTGGGTAGGTTATTGGACACCTAGATATCCACCCCCCTGTACTGATCCAAAATAATTCCCACATGAAAATGATAAAAAGGTGCGTTAAATGAGTCAAAACGGTTGATTTGCACTGAAATGTATGATTAGTTTAAGGTTTACAGCTATTCACATTTTAGCCAATTTGGATAGGTTTGGAGACCCTGGGTACATCAGGCTACACTGCTTACATTTCGTGTCATAGATCTTTAGTAGTTCTGTATATCACCCTGCGATTATTGAATGATTGTGGACAAGGAGTTTATGATCCAGGAAATGTGTAGTTTTACCTGTTTCACTTATGTAGCTCTCAGTATTTTGAAGAAATATGTTTTTTTTTGCATTTTTTTGAAAAGTTTTGCTTGCATTTCCGGCACTTTATTTTGAATTAAATTATGAAAATAAACAAATCTAAGTTTGTACAAAAAATGGTACACCGGTTTTGTTTCATTTAAGCCAGTTTATGTGATGCTCACACCTGGAGTTATAAAGCCTTAAACAGAGTACCCCCATGATTTACCAAATATGCCATCTGCACTAAGGGGTTAAACAATTAATTAAATATCATTTTTAAAAAGCTGTTTGCGCTCATTGTTAAATGGCCCAAAAATTGCTTTTAAATTGGCAAAGGCATCGGCGATCAACGATCTTCTCGTCGATACACGATGTCATTGTCGATCGGCACAACCCTAGTGTCAACGGTGGCCCATCCACCTTTAATCGACAGGTTCCAGACAATGGGCCTCATTCATAAAACATGAGCAGAACTAAATTGCACATAAATCGTTAGTATTAGCAATTTTGTTCGTTTTGGCATTCATTAAAGTTTTCGTATCTCAGATTTGTTCAAAATTTAGGACCACCCGTACTGCATCCATAAATTCTAAATGCCGCTACATGTAGCTTCTGAATTTCAATTAGAATAGGCCTATAAATTTATTTATATTTTCAGTTAAATTCACAAGACTAAATGTAGCCTTTGAAGTGCACAATGCAAACGTAATACTTACAACTGTAAAAAGCAAGCACTTTAGATGAAGCCTATTAATCAATTGTGGGTATGAATTTATTTAATTAGACCCATAACTTAATTAATGCTCCCAGTATGCAACTATTTTTCTGAATTGATTAAATTAAAATGTTATATGACGTTAAATATGCTAATTAAAACACACATTTAACCATTGAATGAAATTTGATATAAAATGACTTGCAGGTCAGTATAGCCAGCGTTGCCCTAATATAGTGCAGCCATTGGTTAGAGTGCAGTGTGGTGCACACACTGACCCGCATGTCTGCTCAATTCAAATGAATGCTGGAGAGTGGGTTGAAGGAGTGAATGTTCTAATGCTGCTGTAACAATCACTACTGGTACTTGAGCTCGGGAAGTTCGGAAACAACATAAGCTAACGGAATGTCAGTAATGTTCATGTAAGCACTCATTCCAGAAGGTTAAAAACATTCAGGGACTGTTAACGTTAGCTACGAATGCATCTGCTCCATAGGTCAGCTTTGAAGTGCTACTGCCAGCTGGCTCCATACTTTAGAGTAGACTGTAGAAAAAAGCTGATATTTAGTCTCCTCCCAAAGTGTATTAGTCTCCTCCCAATCAAATCCACCAAAATCCAAACTGCCGGGAAATAACCATGGACCTTCATAGTTACGGCATAACTGTTTCAGTTTTCAGTAAATAATGACAACATTATAATTTACTTACCTGTTTACATGTTTAAAACAATCTTTTGGTAATTTTCATCCGATGTAATATTCCCGCTCTTCTGACTGAAAACCGTGACCATTCGGTTTGTGAACATTGTGTGAAAATTTTAACGTTGGAGAGGTAATTCGATAAGTACAGTCAAGCCGGTAAGTCTGCACACCCCTTTCACCTTCTCCACGTTTTATTACGTTACAGACTTATACTACAATAGATTGGGTTCATTTTTTGCCTCAAACATCTACACACAATAGCCAATAATGACGAAGTGAAAACAGGTTTTTAGAAAATATGCAATTTTATTTTGCTGACAAAAATAGGTTATTTAGGGGTTACATATCTGTACACACCCTTACCCTAATACTTGGTTGCTGCACCTTTGGCAGCGATTACAGCTTCAAGGCGTCTTGGGAAAGAAGCTACGAGCTTGGCACACTTGTTTCTGGACATTTTTGCCCATTCCTCTTGGCATATCCTTGCAAGCTCCATCAGGTTGGATGGGAAGCGTCGGTACACAGCCATTTTCAGCCATTTCAGAACACAGATGTTCAATTGGATTCAGGTCTGGGCTCTGGCTGGGCCACTCAAGGACATGCACAGACTTTCTTTGAAGCCACTCCTTTGTTCTCTTGGCTGTGTGCTTCGGGTCGTTGTCATGTTGGAAGGTAAACCTCCGCCCAGTCTGAGGTTCAGAGCGCTCTGGAGCAGGTTTTCTTCAAGGATCTCTGTGTACTTAGCTGCATTCATCTTTCCCTCTATCAGGACTAGTCGCCCCGTTCTCGCTGCTGAAAAACATCCTCACATCATGATGCTGCCACCGCCATGCTTCACTGTAGGGATGTATTAGCCAGGTGATGTGCAGTGCCTGGTTTCCTCCAGACGTGACGCTTGGTATTCAGGCCAAAAAGTTAAATTTTGGTTTCATCAGACCAGAGAATCTTGATACTCATGGTTTGAGAGTCCTCTAGGTGCCTTTTTGCAAACTCTAAGCGGGCTGTGATGTGCCTTTTACTAAGAAGGGGCTTCCGTCTGGCCACTCTACCATAAAGGCCTGATTGGTGGAGTGCTGCCTGGATGGTTGATCTTCTGAAAGGTTCTCCCATCTCCACAAGGATACGCTGGAGCTCTGTCAGAGTGACCCTCGGGTTCCTGCTCACCTCCCTGGCTAAGGCCCGTCTTCCCCGATTGCTCAGTTTGGCCGGGCGGCCAGGTCTAGGAAGATTCTTGGTGGTTCCAAACTTCTTCCATTTACGAATGATGGTGGCCACTGTGCTCTTTGGGACCTGTAAAGCTGCAGAAATCTTTCCGTACCCTTCTCCAGATCTATGCCTTGACACAATCCTGTTTCTGCAGATAATTCCTTTGACCCCATGGCTTGGAGTTTGCTCTGACATGCACTGTCAACTGGGACCTTATATAGGCAGGTGTTAGCAATCCACGATCATGTCCAATCAATTTAATTCATCACAGGTGGACTCCAATTAAGTTGTAGAAACATCTCAAGCAGTATCAGTGGAAACAAAATGCACCTCAGCTCACTTTTGGGTCATATCAAAGGGTATGCACATATGATATTTTACATTTCGATTTATAATAAATTAGCACAAATGTCTAAAAACCTGTTTTCACTTTGTCATTATGGGCTATTTTGTGTAGAATCTATTGTAGAATATATCTGTAACGTAATAAAACGTGGAGAAGGTGAAAGGGGTGTGCAGACTTTCCGGCTTGACTGTATATGACTAATAATTTGTGTTGATCACTCTACACATGCTGACTGGCTCCACATACCTTCAGAATTCACGCATGAGATTAATTTGATTGATTGATTGAAACCTTTATTTCAACAGGGAAGAACATACTGAGACCAAGTCTCTTTCACAGATGTGCCCTGCTTACAGTCAACATATACAATCATTACAGTAGCAAAGGTACAAAAAGTAGTAAATAAGTACAGACAATAAGCAAATTAAACAAATTAAACAATAAAACCTGCCTATCACTCTATCCTAATGCAATACAAACATGCATATCTCTCTATCCTAATACAATACTACCTGCATATTTCTCTAACCTAATACAGTACAACCTGCTTATGTCTCTATCCTAACACAATAAAAACCAACATAACTTTCTATCCTAATACAATAAAGACCAGCAAATCTCTCTAACCTAATATTTCTCTAACCTAAATACAATACAACCTGCTTATCTCTCTATCCTAATACAATAAAAACCTACATAACTTTCTATCCTAAAACAATAAAAACTAGCATATCTCTCTAACCTAATACAATATAATCTGCATATCTCTCTATCCTAATACAATAAAAACCTGTATATCTTTCTATCCTAATACAATACAAACAACAGGAAATGCATAGAACATAGGAAAAAAAGAGGGGGGGGGAGGCGGGTTAATGCATGCATGTGTGTGCAAGTGTGTATAACTGAGTAGTCCGTGTTTATGTGTGCGTAAGACTGAAGGTTACATTCTGGCACCCAGCAATCTTAACAACTCAAGTCCGCAGAATCTTTTCACGAAACACAGCAAGTCGCCATGGAGATAACCTCGATGTAGCAGTCCGCAGGTCTTTTCGCGATAACACAGCAGGTTGCCATGGAGATATCCTTGAATGCCCTGTCCAGAAGTAAACAACAGGAGTCCAGGGAAGAATAGGTGCGTAGGAACGCCTCTTTGCATGTGAGTCTTCTGGGAGAGATTTCTGCAGGCGGCCTTGCAGGCCAACAAGCGATGGGGTTTCGAAAACAAGATTAAATGTTTGGGTTATAGCGAGGAAAACAGCATTCCAATTCGTTTACTCCTCTATACTCACTGGGTCTCTCAGCTTGACCACAACACAGTGATTTCTTCCAAAACGTTAACCATCTTGCGATTTAGGTCACATATCGCAACAGTCTACTCACTGCTCTGCCAACCTCGGTAATCATCATGGGCAGCCTTTGGCCTTCTTGAATAGCTCCCATCTTTCTAATTTTCCGATAGACCAGGGCAACGCTCAGTCCGAGAAGCAATTGTCCTGCTATCATAAATCCAAATAAATCCAAACATGTAGACGTCCTCCACGTCTTCCACGGAGAGAACCACCAGGCAAAGAACCCGCCAGTTCTCCCACGCATCCATTATGTAGCCCGCAGCGAAAGTCCCGTCTGGGCAAATTAGGTTCCCCCGAACCAGTGCTTCTTGTTGAAATAATTTTGTCAATTGCGTTGAGAGACCAGCTTATCAATTCCATAATTTTGTAGTTTCAAAGACACCGTGCAAAGAATGCTTCCGAGCGGGTGGGAGAGGAGAGGAAAGAGGAGAGAGAGAATATGCGACCGCCTCCGTCAAGAGCCAAGCAAGGAATGAACACAGTGTTGATAACATGCATGAGTACGTTCCATTTTCATTCATTACTGTCTTACTCCATTGAGGTGGGATATTGGTCAAACTGCAATCTTCATGTTAACCCTATTAAAGGGGAACTCCGGGTTATTTCTTAAACTACTATATCAATTCTATATGTTTAATGTGAGTCTTTAAGCTTACCGCACTAGAACTGCCCCTCCTGGTTCTTTTGTTTCCAGCTGTTTTCTAGACGCGCTGATCACGTCACTGGTGCAAATCAAGCAAAGATTTTTAGATATGACATTTCCCCATTGGAGGAGTGCGCAGTAGTGTTTTCAGTTAGCTTAGCAACTAACGTTACATAACGTAGGCTTGCGCGCATCCATAGGTGTCAACCCATATGGCAATTTTGACCGAAATTTGATTATGTTCCGTGAAGTTTTAATGTGGTGCCTATGACTCAATTTAGCGAAGTTACAAGTTTCATTATCAATAAATGAATGGCTATAACTTAGCAGTCTTAATATTAGGCTACAGCATAGACCTGCAGCTGGAATTAGGCTGCCTTCAAGCGCTGTTGGAATTATCGGAAATGCGAGTTTCCGACATGGAAGTTCCACATGAACGAACCTCCAAGTTGTAATTACAAGTGGGGAAAGTCTGAAATAATTTTGCAGAGGATTGAATTCATGATTGAGGGACATTTAACTAAACTTTCTGAAACAATTGTCAGTGACAACAAAGTAATCGGACACCGAATCAAGGGCATCGAAGGAAAACCGAGTTCGAGGACTCCTTAACCGCCATGCAGTATAAGCTCGACGGCTACAAAAAAGCTACAGAGGACAAACTGAAAGAGCTGAGGGAGCACAACTAAGAGAATAGAGCTCGTAGACAAAATCTGAGGCTGGTGGGCTTTCCCGAAGGAGTGGAGGGGAAGAACACAGTGGCATTCATATAAGAATGGCTACCAAAGATACTTGATTTAGAAGGGGAAACTTTTGAGGTGGAATGTACAGTTCGGATGTTCGGAGTTGTTCATTATTTACATCTTGGGCCCCAAATGTAAGAAGCTTAGTTTACCGGTGGGGTGCTTACAAACACGCACTTAGGAATGTTTAGAAAGAGCTTAGGCGAGAGGAGTTGATATAGAAAATGGCCTGCCTTGTTGGAAAGTTCTTTATGGCGATGTTTGCAATTGTTATCATTCATATTTTCATTACTGTTAATGTTACGATCATCGCTATCTTTATTTTTATTATATGTTTGCACATAACAGAGGGTGGCTGGGTAAACTGAAAATAGCTGCCTAGAAGCAGATGGATTTATATCCTTTTAAATACAAGATTTCTTTTTTGTCTCTATGTTTGATGTTTAAGGTTTCTCACACCAGGAAATTAGCCAGAATAGCCTCCCCTGCTGTTATTATAGGGAACTGTTCTACATTATAAAACACTTAAATGGAGTTTTCACTTTAACTGAATGTAAATTTTTGTGGTAAACTTGGTTAAATCTCTAGTGGACTAGGCTAATAGATTACTTTACCTTGGGAGGAGGATTGGTACCAGTTAATAATGTAGCTAGTTAGGTAACAGCTGCATTAAAATAGCGTCAAGAAGACAAAGGGTTTGGCACTTCCTCAGTTGGGGAGAAAGTCTGGAAAGAGGTGGGCATATAGGGTTTAGTTTGACCTTTTTTGTATCTTATCTTTTTTCTTTTCTTTTCTTTTTACTTTTACATTTACCTTCAATATACAGGACATAGAAATGACACGCGCAGATGGGGCAGTGGCTGGGGCTAGATACTCTAAATGGTTTCATTGTATTTTATATTACCTTATGGGAGAAATAGCTAAGTATTTGACATGGAACACTAATGGCATTAACAAACTGTCAAAGCGAAACAAGGTGCTTAACTTTCTGAAAAATCATAAAATAGACATAGCTCTACTACAGGAGACCCATTTAACAGATGCTGTACATGCCAAACTGACCCGTCAATGGCAGGGACAGATCTTTTATTCATCCTTTACATCCCAATCTAGGGGAGTTACCACATTGATAGGTAAAAATGTCCCTTTGCATGTGGATAATGTTGAGAAAGACAAACAGGACAAATACTTGATACTTAAAGGCTCCATACAAGGTGAACCTATTGCATTAGTTAACATGTATGGTCCAAATTATGATTGTCCTCAATTCTTCCAAAGTTTTTTTTTCCAGACTTACATGTCCTTCTAGTGAGCTTATTATAGGTGGAGATATGAACTTAGTTTTGGATCCATCCAAAGACCGATCATCCTCTAATCCCAAAACTCTAACCCAAGCAGCTAAGGCACTCAAAAAGGAAATGGCAGACTTCAAACTTGTAGATGTCTGGAGGGAAACACACAAATTACTATGTGAGTACTCTTTCTACTCACATGCCCATAAAAGTTATTCCAGAATTGACATCTTTCTCGCTCATGCTGAAAAAATCCACCTTCTATCTTTATGTGAATATCTAGCTATGACTCATTCAGATCATACCCCTCTCATGCTCATGATAGCTCAAAAGAAAACCGCCAGTAGTATTAAATTATGGACTATTAGGCGATTCCCCATTTACCTGCTCAATGACGCAGATTATGTCAAATTTATCAGAACCAACATTGACAGCTTTCTTAGCATTAACAAGAAATACAATGCGAATCCTTACAGGCTTATCTGAGAGGTGCGACTATAATGAGTTATGCTTCATGGAAAAAAAGCAACAACTGTTTAAAACTGAAACACTTGAATCAGAGATTATCTAGAAAGGGAACATTTTCAGACACGAAACTGTCATGGATCTGACTTTTCTTCCCTTATCTCTACGTCGTTTTATTCGTCGTTATCGTTTGCCGGTGATCTATCGGATTTCCCTGTGTTCCGTCACGGGTTTTGTTTTCACCTTGTCATTAGTGAGTTCACCTGGCCATTAGTGAGTTCACCTGGCGGGTAGTTCCGCTCACTATTTATACCCCGCTTCTGGATGCTCTCGTTGCTTCCATGTTGTTTCCACTTAACATTCGAGCCGGTAACAAGGTATAGAGAAATAGAAAGTAAGATAGTTTAAAAAACGAAAAGGGTTTAGAAAATAGGGTGTTAGAAAGAAAGGAAGGTTCTTTTGTTTCTTTCGTTATTTTACTCTACTTACGAGTGCTCTTCCCCAGGAAAGGTTTGGGTTGTTGAGTTCTCGGTTTTCCTTTTAGTTTTCACTCCAATAACGGGAGTAAGATAAGCGTGTCTGCTTATTTTCTTTTAGTTACCGTTTCTACCGACGAGCGCTCTAACTGCGCTGACTCCAGTTATAGGGGTCTTATAGTTTTGGTTTTCTTTGTTCGCTCCAACAAACGGAGTTAAATAAGCGTTAGTGCTTATTCCTTTGTTTTGCTCGTTTAGCGAGCTCCTCGGTTACATTGCGAGGTTTAGTCTTTCATTTCTAGTTGTTTCTCCACTACGGATTATTGCCCGTATTAGTGGTGTTCTTACGAACACTTTAAGACTGGTCAACTACGTGCATTTGGATCTCCAATATTCCCATCTCTGTTTTCGGACAGAGATCCCTCATAGAACACCGTAGCCGCATTTTCTATTACTTTTCGTGCCCTTGCGGGAGTGACAGGGTGGTCCGATGAGCCTCTATGTGCTCTGTTCCTTAATGCCTTATCAGAGAACATAAAGGACGCTATTGCGGGGATCGAGCCACCCGCTACATTCGGGGCTCTTGTATCTACGGCCATTCGGTTGGACAACCGGTTTAGAGAGAGAGAGAAGGAGAGGACTCATAAGGGTTTTAAACAGCACCCACCTCGTTACTCTTCCTCTCACACGCCAGCACCGGTTCACAGTCCCTTTGTTGCTCCCATTGAACAGGAGGAGTCCATGCAGGTCGATAGCTCTTCCATGCGCGAAAGAGGGGATGCTAAGTCCCGTGAATGGCGGTGTAATTATTGTAAGAGGAAGGGCCATTTAAGGGACCACTGTCCCAAACTTGTGGGAAAAGATTAGTCCCGCTAGTGGAACCGAGTCGCGTAGCGGGACAAGAATTAAATTACCCTCGGACCTTCCTGTCGGTTTATTTGCGCTGGAACGACCGCCAGATTCCCTGCAAAGCGTTCATTGACTCAGGGGCAGTTGAATGCCTCGTCGATGCCAACTGGGTTAAAGCCCATAAAATTCCCACCCACCCGTTATCTCTACCTCGCCTAGTCACGGCTCTAGATGGCCGCCCCCTAGGTACTGGCACCATCTCCCGGGTTACCGCCGCTATACGCATGCGCGTTCCGTTTTGCAAACATACGGAGGAGATTCAGTTTTTTTTAGTGGAATCCCCAGTTTATCCACTGGTTTTGGGTCATTCCTGGCTCACTCGCCATAACCCACACATTAATTGGGGGCGGGCGGGACCCGTTATTCAAAAATGGAGTCCCAGATGCAAACGCCACTGTGATGTCACCAGTCAGTTTTTGTTGAGAAAAGGGGGTGAGGATTATGCTCAGTCTGACTCAGATAGTGAGGATAATTACGGTAGTAACCAGCAGTCCTCTCATGTTCCCTCCGAGAAGGGAGAAGAGAGTTTAGACTGGGATTATTCTGCGGAACTACCTCCTGCGTGGCAGGAGATGATGTCCGAGTCAGAGATTGATTGGGAGATTCATTCTGTCTCGGACACTGAGGATGTTGAAGTGGGAGGAACACTCGAATTCCAGTTGCCCGCTAATGTTCCCAAACAGTACGCCGATCTGGCGGAGACATTTAGCAAACAACGTTCCACTTCATTACCACCTCACAGACCTTATGACTGTGCTATTGAGCTATACCCAGGCACTACCCCCTCTAGAGGGTCTCTTTATTCGTTGTCCATCCCTGAGAGCGCAGCCATGCACAAATATATTGAGGAGGCTCTGGTTAATGGTTTTATTAGACCTTCTACCTCGCCTGCAGGGGCGGGTTTTTTTTTTGTTAAAAAAAAAGACGGAGGCCTCAGACCCTGTATTGATTACAGGCCATTAACCCTTTCGCACGTAAGTTCTAAAAAATTTCCAACGGCCCCAAAGAGTGAGTTTTTTCTGCATGCGCACCAGCTGTTCTAGAATTCGACTGTTACGTCACACTAGCCTTCCGAAGGTTGAAGTTGCTTAGTTTGAGTGCTGATATCTGATCACCTAACCCGAATTGTAACCTTACCCTTTACATTAGTGTGTAAATTTCCAAACTGATCCAACATCAGCGGATACCTGCCACCTTCGCGTCTCCCTAGTCACCACGTGACCACTTGCCTCTGCACTTTTTTTTTAATTTTTTTTTTAAGCAGCCGCTGTTATTTTATTAATCTTCCATTTTGCCACGTATGGACATCGGATAATTTATCTCAAGACAGCTGTCATCATCAGTAGGTGAGTAACGTTTTCTAGATGTTTGCATTTGCAATTGGGACGAGTTAACTTCTAACTTCGACACGGGCCATGCACAACGAAAAAACCAAGGGGATTAGCAAACTAGCTACACGTGGTATGTCTTTTCGCCGATACATATCTGAGCAGTGACGTTCAAATTCGGTCCTGCGGGATCCCTGTTTATGCTAGTTTTCGTTCCAACAATTGCAATCCCTTTAACAAGCTTGTTTATTTTTCTTAAAAGGGGTTATTTACCCTTTTATGCGACATTACATAGGAAATAGCTATGCGCGCTCTGAATAATTAAAGTATCATGTTCACATTGTGCTATACTGCAAACGATTACATGGAGAGGTAGAAAAATGTTTTAATTGATCAGAATACAGACTGAGGTGAATCAATAGGCTCCTAATTGGTAAACGTGTGTACACCTGGCCACTAAAACTAACAATTTGGTAGATATGAAGAATTCAAAGACAAATCAAACGATAAACCAAACCTGCATTTATATGAAAGATGAACACATGTGGTCAGCAACCTAATTAGGAGCCTGTTGATTCCCCAGTTTTTATTTTTGTTTTAAAAAATGTACCTGTTATTGTATATAATATAGCATAACATGGTACTTTTATTCTTCATGGCATGCATATCAATTTCTGACAATGTGGTTTAAGAGGACATGAAAAGCAAGATTTAGTAAGGGCTTCTTAAAATTCTAGGATTGCAATTGCGGTTGGAACAAAAACCAGCATGCACTGGGGTCCCCCAAGACCGAATTTGAATAGCATTGATAGAGCTATGCATACCTTGAACCTTCTCTCAAATAGCCTAAAGATTACTGCTACACACTAGAAAGTTCAATACACAACGGACGACTATAATAATATCACAACACATTGGAAATTAACCGATTGAATAATGACAAATAACAGATAGGTCTTAATCATTTTTATTAAAAGTTAGAATATTTAGAATATATAATATAAACACTAACTGAAGACTAATAACATGTAAATATCCTAACTAACACCTTGGAAATAAAACTGATTGATTAATTACAAAATAACAACAAATATAATATTATAGTAATATGCTATACATTAACAACTTATTATTTTAAGAACTTTTTACATCACCACTAACTAATAATTTTTTTACAGCAGGAAACGAAGGTGCCTAATAGTGCTTCAAAGTATGGTACTCCTCAAAGCAAGGCACAGCGCACAGGGGTGTGTTGCAGGGTGCACACATGAACTTTGTGGCCCGCTTCTGTTTCCTCTTCCTGGATGAGGACAGGCAGACCTTACAGTGCCTCCGCGTGCGGCTGCCTTGGGCCTCTGTCTGAGGGACCGCAGACAGGAAGTGCCTAGCAATAAGGCGCAGGGGGTTATCGGCTGCAGGGCGGCCTCCAGTTGGTGGACGTCGAGGGGTGTGGTGCTCCTCCACCAGCTGCCGCATCACGTTGGCCCGGTACACCTGATAGGTGAGATTCTGACCTATGGGTGAGGACAGGGGGGTATTGTCAATATAATTGTATTTAATTTTATATATACAGTTGAACCTCGATCCAACGGACTAATAGGGGGGATCAGTTGTCCGTTAAAGCCGTTTGTCCGTTGCAGCGACGAAATCACTATAACAAGAGATATGTAGCGCACAACAACCAGGCAAACCGATGCTTGTACGCTTGTAAACAACACGTGCGCGCCGCCAAGCGGACACGTACTCAAGTAACGGTCTCGGTTCGCGGACGCTTACTCAAGTAGCGGTCTCGGTTCGCTTCACCCGGGAGTTTTAAACGTTCGGACCAGATATTCACTCGCGGATTGTGTCCGTTGGATCCGGAATCCGTTGCATCGGTGTCCGTTGGATCGAGGTTCATCTGTATATATATATATATATATATATATAGTTTAATATATAGTTTGAAATGTATAAATGTGATCATCTCACCTGTCAGCTGGCGGTGGGCCATTATAAAGTGCCGTGTCAACCAGGTGGAAAAAAAAAATTTTGTACCACTTTGTGGTCTTTCGCACACAGGCCACAAAGCTGTTGATCATGTCGGCCTTGTCCACTGCCCCCATCTTCAGGTTGTACTCAGCAATACATTCAGGCTTTATTTTTTTTTCTCCTGTTAGGTGGTTTGTTTTACCAGCGGGCACCATTGATGCTGTGTGGACTGTAGAGAGGACGTGGACGTGTGGGGCTGCTGTACCAATTGTCCACAAAGAGGGTGTGGCCCTTCCCCAGATGAGGAGCCAGCATGGTCATCACCACCGACCCGGACAGCCCCAGCCCGTCATAATGAGTGATGTCAGTGGTGGCTCCTGTGTATATGACAATGTCCTGGACAAACCCGGTATTGACATCACAGAGGATAAAAAACTTCACCCCAAAGAGAAGGGAGAGAGAAGGGAGAGGGGAGAGAGAAGGGAGAGAGAAGGGAGAGAGAAGGGAGAGAGGAGAGGGGAGAGGGGAGAGAGAAGGGAGAGAGAAGGGAGAGAGAAGGGAGAGAGAAGGGAGAGGGGAGAGAGAAGGGAGAGAGAAGGGAGAGAGAAGGGAGAGGGGAGAGAGAAGGGAGAGAGAAGGGAGAGAGAAGGGAGAGAGAAGGGAGAGGGGAGAGAGAAGGGAGAGAGAAGGGAGAGGGGAGAGAGAAGGGAGAGAGGGGAGAGAGAGAGGGGAGCGGGCTCAAGGATGGCCGCTAGGTTAGGAGGCAGCTGTTCGCTCTCACTGTCAGACTCTTCCTCTCTTGTATACTCTGACTCATTATCAGAATTAAAAAAGATCTCCATAATTTCTTCATTGCTGAGTTGTCTCCTTTTGCCAAACATACTGTATATATTTTATCTGATATATATTATATCTTTATATATTTATGTATAATGTATATGTATATATATAATGTATAATATATAATATAATATAGATATATGTATGTATGTATAGGCTACAACGAAACGAATACAACAACTCTAGATGGCGCTCTGCTCTGTGTGTGCCAAGTGCGAGGGGATCGTCTGACTCGCTACGTGCACTGTCAGTATGAGACGCTAAAACTACAGTCTGTACCAATAAAAAGCTAATGGTTCGTGTGGTAAAATTTTCTTTATTTGTAATAGTTTTTGCATGTTTTCAAATACTTGTTATAAATGATGTATTCCGATTCTACCAAAAATTGTAATGGCCACCCATGATGTTTGTGAAGTACTTTTTTGAAGCTTGTACTGATCACGATGCTAAAATAGAGCTAATAACACTGACGCAACCATATAACGTCATCTCTGGTCTAAACAAAGATCATATCGTGACAAGATACCTTACTTATGTAGACCTACTTGTTTTGTACTTTCCGGAAACATTGTTAGGAAATTGATATGGGTGAGTAAGTGGAGCATCTTGATAGTAGTAATTATCTTTGGTTGATTGCGGAAAAACAAGATGGCAGCGCCGTAAGACTAACGTTATATTACTAACGTTTGTCGTGTTTAGTCAATTATTTTGATCACTAGTGAGTTTGCCTGTGATGGGATGCATCGTATATAATCGCGAATTGGTTGTTTATATTGTGTTTTATGTCCGCTTTAGTTCATTCATTTTGTCAGCTCAGCAGTCTCACGTTGGCTAACTCAGTAGCCTAGCATATTTTTTCTGCATAAACTGTTGCTACTTCTGAGACGGTGTGCACATCTGCATAAAAAATAAATGCTCACATTGAGGACATGACGACTGGGGTTGTAAAGACTTTACATGGTGCAATTGTTTTGTGGAATATAAGTGCGTTTAGTCCTAGAAAGAATGCGGTTCAACCACTGTTGCGTCATACGTAAATAGACGTTCTAATCCTGTGTTCTAATCACACCGGTGTGACCGTACGCTTCAGGGACCACTCTAGCGCTGTACAACCGGTGTGACCGTACGTGTCAAAGGGTTAAATGATATAACAGTCAAGAACAGATACCCCCTTCCTCTTATGAACTCCGCTTTCGAGCGCCTTCAGGGGGCGTCTATTTTTACGAAACTGGACCTACGAAACGCCTATAACCTCATTCGTATTCGCGAGGGCGACGAGTGGAAGACCGCTTTTAACACGCACAGCGGTCACTACGAATATCGCGTCATGCCGTTCGGGCTCACTAGCGCCCCCTCTGTGTTTCAGGCGTTGATTAACGATGTGCTGAGGGAAATGCTGGAAAAATTCGTCTTCGTGTATCTTGACGATATTTTAATATTTTCGCCCGATTTTACCACACATGTCGGTCACGTTCGTCAGGTTCTTGCTGCACTTCTTAAAGCCCAATTATTTGTAAAGGCAGAGAAGTGTGTCTTTCACACAGGCTCTGTTTCATTTTTGGGTTTCATTATTAAGGAGGGTACGGTACAGATGGATCCAGAGAAGGTTTCCGCTGTAAAGAACTGGCCCACGCCGTCTTCCGTAAAACAGATACAACGTTTTTTAGGTTTTGCGAATTTTTATCGGCGATTTATTCGAAATTTTAGTGCGGTAGCAGCGCCCATTACTGCGCTCACTAAGAAGAACCTTGGCAGCCAGTTCCAATGGAATTCGAAGGCAGCTTCAGCATTTGCCGAATTAAAGAGAAGGTTCACTTCCGAACCCATCTTGGTTACTCCCAACCCCTCCCTGCCCTTTGTGGTAGAGGTAGACGCCTCCGAGCTAGGCGCCGGAGCCATTCTTTCCCAATGTTCGCCACTTGACCACAAGATGCACCCCTGCGCTTATTTCTCTCGCGCCCTAACATCGGCAGAGAGGAATTATGACGTAGGGGATCGAGAATTGCTTGCGGTCAAGTTAGTTTTGGAAGAATGGCGCCATTGGCTTGAAGGAGCGGAACATCCATTCACTGTCTGGACGGATCATAAGAATCTTGAATACGTTCAGCTGGCTAAAAGGCGTAATTCACGGCAAGCTAGGTGGGCGCTATTCTTTCTAAGATTTAATTTTATTATCACGTATCGCCCCGGGTCTAAAAACGTCAAACCTGACGCTCTCTCGCGGATTTACGACCGTTCTGAGACAGACTCAGTTCCTGAGCCTATTATCGCCACTGACCTCATTGTTGCCCCGGTTATTTGGGAGGTTGAGGCAGCGGTGCAGAAAGCCTTGCGCTCAGACCCAGGTCCAGGTGGGGCACCGGCAAACTGTCTTTTCGTGCCTCCTCGTCTTAGGTCGCGGGTCCTCCAATGGGGCCACGCCTCCCAACTCACCGGGCACCCAGGGGTTCATCGAACTAGGGACTTTTTATCCCGGCGTTTCTGGTGGCCTAGTCTGGATAGAGACGTACGCTCATTTGTCGCGGCTTGTCCGGTTTGCGCTCGCAGCAAGGCCTCTCACCTTCCCCCCTCGGGTTTTCTTCGCCCCCTACCCATTCCCACCCGTCCCTGGAGTCATATTTCCCTGGACTTCATCACGGGGTTGCCGTTATCGTCAGGCAATACTACCATTTTAGTGGTGGTCGACCGTTTTTCCAAAGCGGCCCATTTTATTGCGCTGTCCAAGCTGCCCTCGGCACCTGAGACAGCGCAACTTATGATTGACCATGTGTTTCGTCCGCATGGCCTTCCGTCGGATGTGGTGTCCGATCGTGGCCCTCAGTTCGCCGCCAAGTTTTGGCGGGCGTTTTGCTCTCTGCTGGGGGCTTCGGTTAGTTTATCTTCCGGGTTCCACCCGGAGACTAACGGCCAGACAGAGCGTACTAATCAGACTCTAGAGAATACTCTTCGCTGCCTTGCCGCATCCAAGCCTACCTCCTGGAGCCGTCATCTCGCCTGGGCTGAGTACGCTCATAACACGCTGCGTAACGCCTCCACCGGCCTCTCCCCCTTCGAGGCTCAGTTGGGTTACCAACCACCTCTTTTTCCTGAGCTCGAGAAGGAGGTGGAGGTACCCTCCGTAGGATCTTTCGTTCGGCGGTGTCGGTCGGTTTGGAGACAAGTGCGGTCATCTCTTATACGGGCTTCGGCTAAACAAAAGGTTGCGGCTGATAGGCATCGGCGAGCTGCACCATCCTATAGAGTGGGACAACGGGTTTGGCTTACTACGCGGGACCTTCCGTTGCGGGTCGAGTCCCGCAAACTCGCTCCTCGTTTTGTGGGCCCTTTCAAGATTATTAAAAGAATCAACCCAGTCACATTTCGATTGCAACTGCCGCGCTCAATGCGCATCCACCCCACTTTTCACGTCTCCCGTCTGAAACCGGTACTCGTAAGCCCCCTCGCCCCAGTTGAGAGACCACCTCCGCCTCCCCGACTCATAGAAGGGGGTCCGGCTTATACCGTTCGCCGCATTGTGGCCGAGAGACGTGTAGGTAGAGGGTGGCAGTTTCTTGTGGACTGGGAAGGTTATGGTCCGGAGGAACGTTGCTGGGTTCCATCGAGACACATCCTGGACCCGCAGTTAATCACCGACTTCCGCAGAGATAAGGTTGTGGAAACGTCCGGTGCCGTTCCTTAGAGGGGGGGTCCTGTCATGGATCTGACTTTTCTTCCCTTATCTCTACGTCGTTTTATTCGTCGTTATCGTTTGCCGGTGATCTATCGGATTTCCCTGTGTTCCGTCACGGGTTTTGTTTTCACCTTGTCATTAGTGAGTTCACCTGGCCATTAGTGAGTTCACCTGGCGGGTAGTTCCGCTCACTATTTATACCCCGCTTCTGGATGCTCTCGTTGCTTCCATGTTGTTTCCACTTAACATTCGAGCCGGTAACAAGGTATAGAGAAATAGAAAGTAAGATAGTTTAAAAAACGAAAAGGGTTTAGAAAATAGGGTGTTAGAAAGAAAGGAAGGTTCTTTTGTTTCTTTCGTTATTTTACTCTACTTACGAGTGCTCTTCCCCAGGAAAGGTTTGGGTTGTTGAGTTCTCGGTTTTCCTTTTAGTTTTCACTCCAATAACGGGAGTAAGATAAGCGTGTCTGCTTATTTTCTTTTAGTTACCGTTTCTACCGACGAGCGCTCTAACTGCGCTGACTCCAGTTATAGGGGTCTTATAGTTTTGGTTTTCTTTGTTCGCTCCAACAAACGGAGTTAAATAAGCGTTAGTGCTTATTCCTTTGTTTTGCTCGTTTAGCGAGCTCCTCGGTTACATTGCGAGGTTTAGTCTTTCATTTCTAGTTGTTTCTCCACTACGGATTATTGCCCGTATTAGTGGTGTTCTTACGAACACTTTAAGACTGGTCAACTACGTGCATTTGGATCTCCAATATTCCCATCTCTGTTTTCGGACAGAGATCCCTCATAGAAACGAGAGGACCTTTGATGTCCTAAACAACAAAAGGATTGAGTATGACATGCTAACCACTTGGGTGGTTGAAAATGCCATGGCCAGAACTAAACGACAGTATTACGAACATGGGGATAAATGTGGTAAATTACTAGCCTGGCATATCTGAAAAGAGGATAGCTCAAGATGTATCCCCTTAGTTAAGATAAAAAATGGTGCCACTGAAGTTCATGATCCTAAATTTATCAATGAGTCCTTTAAGGACTTTTATTTTGACTTGTATTCTTCTCAGGGGGTAGATACTCATACAATTTATAATTTCTTAGAGTTGACAATCTAGAGGCTGACATTACTAAACAGAAAGTTCTAGATGCAATAGGAAAACTTTCAGGAGGAAAATCTCCAGGGCCAGATGAATTTCCTATGTCCTATAAAGCTTTTGCATCTAGTCTGATTATACCACTAATGGATATGTTTAAGCATGCAATTGAGATTCACCAGTTACCTAAAACTTCAGAACAGGCTCTGATTACAGTTCTGCTGAAGCCAGACAAAGACCCAAAACTCTGTGGATCGTATAGTCCAATTGCCCTACTTTCATCAAAATATAAGATGTTTACTAAGGTTATAGCCACTAGAATGGAGAATGTGACACGTAACCTTATAAATAAATTCTCATTGCCAATTGCTATAAGATAACACCCTGTTTCGCTATATGCTGATGATATTATGCTGTACTTGACCATCGCTCCCTGCCCTTTGCGCCCTATTAGATGAATATAGCTGCATCTCTGGTTACAAATTAACACACAAAAAAGTGTGATAATGCCTCTCAATTCAGCCACCCAAGAACTATCACAGGACACTATTCCCTTTTGTTGGGAACCTCATAAGCTTTGTTATCTTGGTCTGCAAATACCCAACCAATTAGATCACATTTTCTCACTCAACTATGACCCCCTGCTTAAGAAAGTGGAAGTAGATCTGGACAGGTGGAAGTCCCTACCTATATCCCTAATTGGACGAATAAACTGTATAAAAATTAATATCCTACCCAGATTTCTTTACCTATTTCAAGCGCTCCCAACATCAATCCCCAAAGCCTTTTTAAAAAATTAGGATAGACTGATTTCTAGATTCCTATGGAACGGTAAAGTTCCGAGAGTCAAGCTCAAAACCCTATTTTTGTCCCACCGAGCAAGGAGGGCTAAATCTACCTGACTTTCAGCTATACTATATGGCGGCTCAATCCAGAGCTATTTGGACATGGATTAAAAACTTAGAACACCCTCCGGCATGGAAACAAATTGAACAGTCTCACACGTCAGAAGTACTGTCACGTATTCTATTTATTCCCTCCTATCACAGTCAGAAAAGAGTAACTCAAAATTCAATGATAAAACATACATCTAAAATATGGCATGAAATGAGAGTAAAGTTTCAAAAAGTGTCCGTACAATATACAGGTCTACCCCATTCCATTTTAATCCTGTTTTACCTGGGGCATTGAGAGATGGCATTACTAGAAACTGGTATGACAGAGGTATATGTATGTTTAGACACCTATACGAGCACGAAAATTTTTAATCCTTTGAACAATTGACATCCTCTTTTGGGCTTCCTTCTGCACACTTTTTTAAAATATCTACAAGTTAGTGATTATATTACAGTACAGCATGGAGGGAAGCTTGCCCTTCTAGAGGATTTTCAGATAGATACTATGATGCAAGAAAAACATAACTCGAGAGGTTTTCGATCCTTTGCCTATAACAGACTCACGAGCCTTACAGAACATAAAGTTCTTAATGCAAAGGTTAAATGGGAAATGGACATTGACTATGCTTTCGAGGACTTTGAGTGAAAATCAATCTGTGATAGCTCTCAATCATTCTCCTATAACAGTCGACACAAACTCTTACAGTTTAACCTTATACACAGGATTTACTTTACACCTCAACGCCTCCATAAGATAAGTAGTAGCGACTCAGAATATTGTCCTAGATGTAAGACTGAAACAGAAACTGTTTGATGAAAATGTTCTGGACATGTAGATGCCTGGAGCAATACTGGAGATCTATCTTGGACATCATTAAAGAAATTGTGGGGGTGGAGATCCCAAACAACCCAAGACTGACACTGCTGGGGGACACTACTGACACTACTCAGTCTTACCAATCAATTTGAGGGGCAACATTAGCTTTATCAAACTGGCCCTAATTGCGGCTAATAAATGTATATGCCATTCATTGGAAAAGTGAGGAACCCCCTAATGTATCTTTGAGCTCTCATCATACTTACCTTCAGAAAAAATTATGTTTGATTAAAACATTACTTTTTAATAAATGCTGGGGAAACTGTGTAATGTTTTTACAAAACAGAACTTAATTGTGATGTCCATGGTCAGACCTGAAGCTGCACCGCAGGACTCTGTTGGAAACCATAAATGGGCCAGGTGCACTGCAATACTGTGTCAGAGAATAATATACTGCATAGCATACATATCTCTTGTACTTATACATTTTCATGTTTAGTTTTATTAAATTTTTTTCCTTTCTGTTTTTTTTTTGTAAGGGGGGGGGGGGGATTAATGTCTGATGCTGTTTGTATTGATTGTCTTGTATCCTTGTTGTGGGAAAAAAGGAAAAACTCAAATATATTGTTTTTTTTAAATTTATTATGGGGTTTTCTTAAAGCTATAGTTCATAATTTCAGACAAACATGAATACTGTAATTGAGACAGATACGTCTATCACTAGGGGGCCAACGTGGATCAAGTTAATTAGATAAATTTGTGCAAAATGCTTTCACTCCTGTAGGTAACTGTCATGTGTATTGATTGATAGGACAGTGTAGTGTTATTTTACTTTGTGATTAGCTATGCATTACATCTTTCTTTCTGGTAGGTAACCTACACTGAAGTTTGTGGAAGAACGTGCAGATGCCACCCACGGCAGTGCACGATGCAAAAGCAATAGGCCTGTTTACATCTATAAAATGGGATATCCTAACCAAAACACATTTTCAGTCATGCAATGAATTAGAAAATCAAGACAATTGCCTTCTATTTTAAATCACCTAAGTGTACCTCGCCTATATCTTTCTGGAACATCCAATTTTGACTGTTTACCTACATCTGACTGGCTAAAAGGGAGACAAACAATTGTTAAAATGATAATCATTTGTGGAAAGAGTGGTTAACTGTTGAAACTGAGGTACTCAGTTCAGTGCCATTCACCATTTTACCCAGGCAGTAGCAAGATTCATTTTAAAGTTAGTAGAATAACTAGCTAGCTAATGTTGGCTAGCTACCTGAAACAGTGGTGACTAGTCGTAACTAGCTAACCAAGCTTGCAATGGGATGGGATGAAGTCGTAATCATTCAGTTTGTTTCGTTCATGTTCATGACCAGGACCATTTACCAGTAACCTCTAAAAGTTTGCTTGGCAGCTCATATGTGAGCATTCAAACTTTGCTAACAAATACAAAAAAAGTTATAAAAGTTATCGAGCAGCAGCACTAACGATCAAAATTTTGTTTACACTGCCACTAACAAAGTTCACTGTTGCTGCTGCTGTTTTTTTAAAGAAAAATTTCCCTGAAATATAGTTTAACAAGTGGTCTATATTTTATTAATAAAAATATTAAAATATATATATTATAACACAAACATCCCCTTCCAAGTGACTTTTCTCTTGCACACCTAGCCACCCAACTGAAGTCCGTGACGGGGTATATTGCAGAGCACCAAAATGTTAACTGAATTTTCTTTTATTGCATCTTGTTAATATATACAAAGATCTTGCACTAATGAATCTAACAATGGAAGAATATGGTGTTAGTTGTGTCCACTGTGCTGGTCAAATTTTTGAAGTTTGAAATTTGACTACAGAGGAATGGTGATCCCCATGTTTATGTATCTTCATATACCAACAAAAAAAGAAAACTTTGATTTCTTTGAGATAAATAATTAACAGTTTTTTTTTTACCTCAGTACTTCTGGTGTTTTCTGTCTGGTAGGAACTACTTCTACCTGTTAATAAAGAAAGAAGCATTTAAATGTACACATTTTAAAACATTCTTCAACAAGACAGGTGAGGAAGGTATGTCAGGGAAAGTCTCACCAATGAAAAGCAATCTTTTTGCATGTTCTTGTCCTAGATTTCATAGGGTGCATATTATGTGTGGTGGTGAAATAAGGGTAGATTATAAATTAAAGGAGAAGTTAGGTATTTAGCATTATAAGCCCTAAAAGGTTATTTACGATCATATACAATGGTTTATATCAACGTAAATAAGAGAACATTTAACAGGGCTTATAATGCTAAATACCGAACTTCTCCTTTAAGTTTGGGTAGATTAGCTAAAGCATTCAATTTGGTAAAATAAAGACTTTATATAGCAACGCTCCCCATATGAGAGTTGTGAATAGGCTGTATAAATAAAGCTGTATATGCAAAAGAAGAAGAATATGTGAGCAATCTGTAATATTGCAAAACCACTACAGTTTGTTGGGAACACCCAGGTACTTAGCATGGTTACACAGTACGCGTGACAGAAAAAAACACAATTAGTGTAAGCATATAACAAAGGTAGTGATAGTGATTAAACATAATTTAATCACTATCTCAGATTGTTCTGAAATGTCTCCTGTAGTTAGAAAAAGATAAGATAAGCATTCGTGTAACATTGTTTTGTAGAAATATAATTTGATCTGTGAGAAATTAAGTAAATTGAGGCACCCAAATTGAACATTTTAGTATTGTCAGCCATTGTTCCATCTGAAAAAATAATACATAAAAGTCTTCTCATGAAGCATACATCTGATCAAGCTGGCATTTACAACAAGGATCATTTTGTTCAACTGCCAAACTAAATTGCAAAGGAAAAGCATGTCTGATCAAAATTGTATTTGGAACATGAACACTTTATTCAACTAGTCCGTAATAAGTTTGCAAAGGAAAAGTTCCTACATTAAAAAACAACTGTTAGTACTCAACTAGTTTAATTAATTTCTGGCTTATCGTTCTCTCTCTCTTTACTGGTATCTTCTAATTAATGTCTGGTTTAATGTCTTCCTTTTTGTAAATTATAAGTAGTCAGCCTACATTCAGTGAATGTATGATTTCAAGTCATTATTCTAATTGACTGTTTTTCATTTAATAAAATTATTTAATCTTAAAACCTGATTTAGACTTTGTTTTGACTTGTTGGTTGATCCACCAGGTTACTGTTCGACTTATCTATCAACGATTTCGGCGATTTAATTGATGATTGTCATTTTCTATAATAATTATTAAATGAAATCACGTAAAACATATTTTGAATATAGGTTAAGTGAGGGGTTCTAGCATGCAATATCGCTTGTGTTCAGTATTCAGAGTGCCAAACATTTTAACAAGGGCATTGACTGTTGGAACCGCTGGATTCCGAAAATACACATTTTACCTAATCCTCACTTACCCAACACATACAACCAAGTTTGTTTTCATTACTAAATTTGTTTTCATTGCTCAGTTACTCATTAGCTTCTCCATGAACTGGTTAATCCACATAATTGACACGTGGTAAATTTATGCCATTTAGGTGTCAGATTTTGTTGCTCACACCCATGCTTAAGTTTTAATGTTAATATCACTCTTAAGGGCTTACCCACTAATTGGTATGATTACATAATCCATCTAATACGCTTAACCCCTTTCGCGCAGATTCTGCATTTGGTCAATTCTCATTTCTATAGGTACTGTTCTTTTTAAGGCTTTATAACTCCAGAAACATGGAAAATTATGTAAATGAAGCAAGACAGTTGTGCCATTTACAATACTAACTTAGTTTATTTCCATAATTTAGGTGAAAATAAATAATTAAATATACAATTATGTTATCATTTACAGCAGTGCACAATTTAGCCATTTTGGATAGATTTGGAGACACTAAGGTCCAACAGGGTACACTGCCTATATTTTATGTCATAGAACTTTAGTAGTTCTGTAGTAAATCACCCTCAGATTTTGTGGTCTATCCAGGAAATGTATAGTTTTACCTGTTTTACATTTGAAGCTCTCTGCATTTCATTGCAAACCAAAGAAAAACCTTTTTTGCACTTAATTTTGACCGACATTATGAAAATAAACGAATCTTAAGTATTGTTGTTATTGTAAATGGTAAAACGGTCTTGCTTCATTTAAGCCATTTTCTAAGTTTCTGTGATGCTCACACCTGGAGTTATAAAGCCTTAAATAGAACACCCCCTAAATAGGACAGAATTGACCAAATTTGGCAGCTGGACAAAGGGGTTAAAAGATGTCTTCACTGGATCTAATTCAGATTAAGATGAGGCACATACGCTGTGCGCTCTGAGGTCACACTTATCACCCTGCTTATACAAAATTGTATGTATGATCTACAAACCCCAATTCCAAAAAAGTTGGGACAGCATGTAAAATGCATATAAAAGCAGAAAGCAGTGATTTGTAAAAATCTTTAAAAAATATATTTAATTGAAAACCTTATCAATTTATAGATGTTTGTAAATATATGCTAATTCCGAATTTGACGCCTGCATCACGTTGCAAAAAAGTTGGATCTCTATGAGAATTGGGGCATGGAACTAGATTAAGTTGTAAATTACATGGGAATAGAATGGAACCCATTGTTGGGTAAGTGAGGATTAGGTAAAATGTGTATTTTCTGAATCCAGTAGTTCCAACAGTCAATGCACCTTGTTAAAATTTTCGGCACTCTGAATACTGAACACAAGCGATATTGCGTGCTAGAACCCCTCACTTAACCTACATTCAAAATATGTTTTACGTGATTTAATTAGATAATTATTATTAAAAATGACAATCATCAATTCAATCGCCATTTCATTAATAGGTCAGTCGAACAGTAACCTGGTGGATCAACCAACAAGCCAAAACAAAGTCTAAATCAGGATTTAAGATTAAATAATTTTATGAAATGAAAAACAGTCAATTAGAATAATGACTTAAAATCATACATTCACCAACGAATCTATTCTGACTACTTATAAATTACAAAAAGGAAGACAATAAACCATACATTAATTAGAAGATACCAGTAAAAAGAGAGAAAGACTAATACGCCAGAAATTGACAATATTATTTACCCTCCAGCTGAACAGGAACCACCACCAGAAAATAAAAAGGAAAAACTTCTTCTCCAAACCAACTCCAAACTGAGCTGAAGCTTCTTTCCTTCTGCCCCCCATAAATACCTTACTCCACGGGGAGGGCATGATTGGGTTAAGGTGTGGAGGAGAGAGGAAGAGGGGTCATTTATAACAAAGACTGGCTTATCTTTGATGTTTGTGGGGGTGGGTGAGTGAGTGAGAGAGAGACAGAGAGAGACAAAAGGAGAGGGGGAGAGCAAGAGATGGAGGAGCCAGGTAGTTTACCTATATAAAAATATTAGATATCTTACACGATGATTGGCTAAATGGCTGTCATCAAGGGTCTGAGGTAACAAACGAGCCTCAAACCATCACTCTGCTGCCAGATATACATTTGATATGGATGGATCACTTTAAGGGTTGTTTCTCCTGACTCATTTTCCTATTGAACTCTATCGAAAAATAAGTCAGGACAAACAACCCTTCAAGTGTTCTATCAATATCTACTGCATATCTGGCAGCAGAGTGATGGTTTGAGGCTTGTTTGATACCGCAGACCTTTGATGACTTACAGCCATTTAGCCAATCATGAGTTCTCCATACTATTCCTGTGTAATTTACAGCTTAATCTAGTCCCACCCCCCAATTTCCATATAGATATATTCAAATGCAGAGAGGTTATAGTATCACTTGTAAAAGTACCTGAAAATAAAATATCAAGAGTCTTTTGATATCCTTTTATACTCAGTCATGATAGCATCACCTGTTTACCTGTGGAATGTTCCAAACTGTTTTTTTTAGTTTTTTTTTTACTTCCCATTCTTTTTTTTGCCCCTGTCCCAAACGTTTTTGGAAAGTCTTGCAGGCATCAAATTTGGAATTTGCATATATTTATAAAAATCTATAAAGTTGATAAGGTAAAACATTAAGGGCTCTATTTTCCGGCTGGCGCATGGTGGGTGGCGAGCCAACGCATTGGTGAAGTGACACTTTCGGTATCTATTTTCATGCTCCTGAGCCCGTTTGACTCGCAGTTCGCCGAAGTGGGTTGATAGTCGCTGGTGGACGTGTGTCAGTCCAGATTGAGCAGCGAACGTGCAAATTTGGGGCTCTATTTTCTGGACGGTGGTGAGCCATCACTGGCGAAGTTGCAAATTTTGTCACGGTATTCGGCTACCAGCAAACATGGAGGTCTAGAAAGTAGGCTAAATGTTTCTCTTGATCCTTTACGGGGGGAAAACACACAAAGAGCTGCTATCACTTTCTGCATGAGAAAGAAGAGGAAAAGAAACATATGGAGATGCACCGATACCGATCCTGGTATCGGTATCGGTCCGATACTGTGCTTACTTGTAAAAATGCTCTGATACACAACCCGGTACCAACACAGAAATGTACAAGTCTACAGCCAACAGGGTACAAAGTGAAAGACTTTAAATTACAATTTAATGTTCTATTTTTATTGTTGATCAATTCACACTTTGAACAGTCTAAAACGACGGCTTGCGATAAAATGAAACGAGAAAAATGGAGTGAAATACATTATACTTACCACCAGCTGTAGGTTATTATTCTTACCCATAACATTTTTGTGTGTATTTGTGTGAGTCAAATTTTGTTTATAAATGGTTATTCATAGAACTTCGTGGTCAGACATTGGAACTTAGAAAATTACAATAGTCGATTCTGAGCACAGTCTATCATGTGATCCATGTTAAATTCACCGAGGATATGTCTGAAATAAGTATACAGTAAAATTGTTTTTAAATTTGAATTTATTCTAGATAAATTGCCCGTGGGTCGTGTCTCGCCTGTGAGGGCATAGTTCCTAATTCATCGAGTACAATCAGGTAAAATGAGTACAATCGGGTAAAATGTAAAAATCCCATAGAAACAAATATTTTTTAAAAGTTTTATTTACTCCAAAATGTGCAAGAAAGCAAGTGAAAATATCATGACTAAAGTGTCGTGTTCCTGTCCTGGTTTTTGTGTTATCTGGTATTCTGTCCTGTGTTTTCCCTCTTCCCCTTTCCACTTTTGTGCACCTGAATTGTGTTTTCCTCGTGTGTTCTCGTCTCACCTGTTCCTCGTTGTCTTGTCATTAATCTGGCTCTTAAGCACCCCTGTTTCTTTGTTCCTGATCCTTTTTTCATTCCAGATCGCCCTGTGTCTTTGCTCATGCCCTGTGTTGTGCCTTCCGTTTTGTTTCTTGCCTTGTACCCTGCTTGTGCCCTGGCTTTGTGTTTGTCCTTTTCCCCCAGCGACCCCTACACCCAGCAGTTCCTGCCCAGGCCAGCCCCCTGTCCAGCTGGTTCCGTCGAGCCCGTTCCTGTCCTGCCTGGTTCTGTCCAGCCCGTTCCTGTCCTGCCAGGTTCCGTCCCTGTCCTGCCAGGTTCCGTCCAGGCCGTCCCTGTCCTGCCTGGTTCCGTCCAGGCCATTCCTGTCCTGCCAGGTTCCGTACATGTAGTCCCTGTCCTGCCTGGTTCCATCCAGCCCATTCCTGTCCTGCCTAGTTCTGTCCAGGCTGTTCCTGTCCAGCCTGGTCCCGTCCGGGCCGTTCCTGTCCTGCCAGAATCCGTTCAGTCCGTTCCTGTTCTGCCTGGTTCCGTCCTGATCATCCCTGTTCTGCCTGGTTCCGTCCAGCCCGTTCCTGTCCTGCCTGGTTCCGTCCAGCCCTTTTCTGTCCTGCCTGGTTTCGTCCAGCCAGTTCCTGCCCTGCCTGGTTCCGTCCAGCCTGTTCCTGTACTGCCCGTTTTGTGTCCAGCCTGTTCCAGCCCCTTTTCTGTCCAGCCTGGTTTCGTCCCGGCAGTCCCTGTCCTGCCTGGTTCCGTCCAGCCCGTTCCTGTCCTGCCTGGTTCCGTCCAGCCCGTTCCTGCCCTGCCTGGTTCCGTCCAGCCTGTTCCTGTACTGCCCGTTTTGTGTCCAGCCTGTTCCAGCCCCTTTTCTGTCCAGCCCGTTCCTGTTCTGCCTGGTTTTGTCCTGCCCGTTCCTGGCCTGCCTGGTTCCGTCCAGCCCGTTCCTGTCCTGCCTGGTTCCGTCCAGCCCGTTCCTGTCCTGCCTGGTTTCGTCCAGCCCATTCCTGCCCTGCCTGGTTCCATCCAGCCTGTTCCTGTACTGCCCATTTTGTGTCCAGCTTGTTCCAGCCCCTTTCCTGTCCAGCCTGTTCCAGCCCCTTTTCTGTTCAGCCTGGTTTCATCCCGGCAGTCCCTGTCCAGCCCGTTCCTGTCCTGCCTGGTTTCGTCCAGCCCGTTCCTGTCCTGCCTGGTTTCGTCCAGCCCGTTCTTACCTTGCCTGGTTCCGTCCAGCCTGTTCATGTACTGCCCGTTTTGTGTCCAGCCTGTTCCAGCCCCTTTTCTGTTTAGCCCGTTCCTGTTCTGCCTGGTTCTGTTCTGCCTGGTTCCGTCCAGCCAGTTCCTGTCCTACCTGGTTTCGTCCAGCCCGTTCCAGTCCTGTCTGGTTCCGTCCAGCCTGTTCCTGTCCTGCCCGTTTCGTGTCCAGCCTGTTCCTGTACTGCCTGTTTTGTGTCCAGCCTGTACCAGCCCCTTTCCTGTCCTGCCTGTTCCAGCCTCTTTCCTGTTCTGCCTGTTCCAGCCTGTTTTCTGTCCAGCCTGGTTCCGTCCAGACCGTTCCTGTCCAGCCTGGTTCCGTACAGACCGTTCCTGTCCAGCCTGGTACTGTCCAGTCTGCCCTTGTCCAGCCTGGTTCCATCCGGGCCGTCCCTGTTCTGCCTGGTTCCGTCCAGCCAGTTCCTGTCCTACCTGGTTTCGTCCAGCCCATTCCTGTCCTGTCTGGTTCCGTCCAGCCTGTTCCTGTCCTGCCCGTTTCGTGTCCAGCCTGTTCCTGTACTGCCTGTTTTGTGTCCAGCCTGTACCAGCCCCTTTCCTGTCCTGCCTGTTCCAGCCTCTTTCCTGTTCTGCCTGTTCCAGCCTGTTTTCTGTCCAGCCTGGTTCCGTCCAGACCGTTCCTGTCCAGCCTGGTTCCGTACAGACCGTTCCTGTCCAGCCTGGTACTGTCCAGTCTGCCCTTGTCCAGCCTGGTTCCATCCGGGCCGTTCCTGTTCTGCCTGGTTCCGTCCAGCCAGTTCCTGTCCTACCTGGTTTCGTCCAGCCCATTCCTGTCCTGCCTGGTTCCGTCCAGCCTGTTCCTGTCCTGCCCGTTTTGTGTCCAGCCTGTTCCTGTACTGCCTGTTTTGTGTCCAGCCTGTACCAGCCCCTTTCCTGTCCTGCCTGTTCCAGACTCTTTTCTCTCCAGCCTGGTTCCATCCAGACCGTTCCTGTTCTGCCTGATTCCGTCCAGCTCATTCCTGTCCTGCCTGGTTCCATCGAGCCGATTCCTGTCCTGCCTGGTTCCGTCCAGCCCGTTCCTGTCCTGCCTGGTTTCGTCCAGCCCGTTCCTGCCCTGCCTGGTTCCATCCAGCCTGTTCCTGTACTGCCCGTTTTGTGTCCAGCCTGTTCCAGCCCCTTTTCTGTCCCGCCTGGTTTCATCCCGGCAGTCCCTGTCCTGCCTGGTTCCGTCCAGCCCGTTCCTGTCCTGCCTGGTTTCGTCCAGCCCATTCCTGCCCTACCTGGTTCCATCCAGCCTGTTCCTGTACTGCCTCTTTTGTGTCCAGCCTGTACCAGCCCCTTTCCTGTCCTGCCTGTTCCAGCCCCTTTCCTGTCTTGCCTGTTCCAGCCTCTATTCTGTCCAGCCTGGTTCCGTCAAGACCGTTCCTGTCCAGTCTGCCCTTGTCCAGCCTGGTTCCATCCGGGCCGTCCCTGTTCTGCCTGGTTCCGTCCAGCCCGTTCCTGTCCTGCCTGGTTCCATCCAGCCCGTTCCTGCACTGCCTGGTTCCATCCAGCTTGTTCCTGTACTGCCCGTTTTGTGTCCAGCCTGTTCCAGCCCCTTTCTTGTCCAGCCTGTTCCAGCCCCTTTGCCGTCCAGGCCGTCCCTGTCCTGCCTGATTCCGTCCAGCCAGTTCCTGTCCTACCTGGTTTCGTCCAGCCCGTTCCTGTCCTGCCTGGTTCCGTCCAGCCTGTTCCTGTCCTGCCCGTTTCGTGTCCAGCCTGTTCCTGTACCAGCCCCTTTCCTGTCCTGCCTGTTCCAGACTCTTTTCTGTCCAGCCTGGTTCCGTCCAGACCGTTCCTGTCCAGCCTGGTTCCGTCCAGATCATTCCTGTCCAGCCTGTTACTGTCCAGTCTGCCCTTGTCCAGCCTGGTTCCGTCCAGGCCGTCCCTGTTCTGCCTGGTTTCGTTCAGCCCGTTCCTGTCCTGCCTGGTTCCATCCAGCCCGTTCCTGTCCTGGCTGGTTCCGTCCAGCCCGTTCCTGTCCTGCCTGGTTTCGTCCAGCTTGTTCCTGCACTGCCTGGTTCCGTCCAGCTTGTTCTTGTACTGCCCGTTTTGTGTCCAGCCTGTTCCAGCCCCTTTCTTGTCCAGCCTGTTCCAGCCCCTTTTCTGTCCAGCCTGGTTCCGTCCAGGCCGTCCCTGTCCTGCCTGGTTCCGTCCAGGCCATTCCTGTCCTGCCAGGTTCCGTCCAGCCCATTCCTGTCCTGCCTAGTTCTGTCCAGCTCGTTCCTGTCCAGCCTGGTTCCGTCCAGACCATTCCTGTCCAGCCTGGTTCCGTCCAGACCGTTCCTGTCCAGCCTGGTACTGTCCAGTCTGCCCGTGTCCAGCCTGGTTCCATCCAGCCCGTTCCTGTCCTGGCTGGTTCCGTCCAGCCCGTTCCTGTCCTGCCTGGTTTCGTCCAGCTTGTTCCTGCACTGCCTGGTTCCGTCCAGCTTGTTCCTGCACTGCCTGGTTCCGTCCAGCTTGTTCCTGTACTGCCCGTTTTGTGTCCAGCCTGTTCCAGCCCCTTTCTTGTCCAGCCTGTTCCAGCCCCTTTTCTGTCCAGCCTGGTTCCGTCCAGGCCGTCCCTGTCCTGCCTGGTTCCGTCCAGGCCATTCCTGTCCTGCCAGGTTCCGTCCAGCCCATTCCTGTCCTGCCTAGTTCTGTCCAGCTCGTTCCTGTCCAGCCTGGTCCTGTCCGGGCCGTTCCTGTCCTGCCTTTTTCCGTCCAGACCGTCCCTGTTCTGCCTGGTTCCGTCCAGACCGTCCCTGTTCTGCCTGGTTCCGTCCAGCCCGTTACTGTCTTGCCTGGTTCTGTCCAGCCCGTTCCTGTCCAGCCTGGTTCCGTCCAGGCCGTCCCTGTTCTGCCTGGTTCCGTCCAGCCCGTTCCAGCCCCTTTCCTGTCCAGCCTGTTCCGTCCAGACCGTTCCTGTCCAGCCTGGTCCCGTCCAGCCTGGTTCCGTCCAGACCGTTCCTGTCCAGCCTGTTACTGTCCAGTCTGCCCTTGTCCAGTCTGGTTCCGTCCAGGCCGTCCCTGTTCTGCCTGGTTTCGTCCAGCCCGTTCCTGTTCCATCCAGCCCGTTCCTGTCCTGGCTGGTTCCGTCCAGCCCGTTCCTGTCCTGCCTGGTTTCGTCCAGCTTGTTCCTGCACTGCCTGGTTCCGTCCAGCTTGTTCCTGTACTGCCCATTTTGTGTCCAGCCTGTTCCAGCCCCTTTCTTGTCCAGCCTGTTCCAGCCCCTTTTCTGTCCAGCCTGGTTCCGTCCAGGCCGTCCCTGTCCTGCCTGGTTCCGTCCAGGCCATTCCTGTCCTGCCAGGTTCCGTCCAGCCCATTCCTGTCCTGCCTAGTTCTGTCCAGCTCGTTCCTGTCCAGGCTGGTTCCGTCCAGACCGTTCCTGTCCAGCCTGGTTCCGTCCAGACCGTTCCTGTCCAGCCTGGTACTGTCCAGTCTGCCCTTGTCCAGCCTGTTCCTGTCCTGCCCGTTTTGTGTCCAGCCTGTTCCAGCCCCTTTCTTGTCCAGCCTGTTCCAGCCCCTTTTCTGTCCAGCCTGGTTCCGTCCAGGCCGTCCCTGTCCTGCCAGGTTCCGTCCAGCCCATTCCTGTCCTGCCTAGTTCTGTCCAGCTCGTTCCTGTCCAGCCTGGTTCCGTCCAGACCGTTCCTGTCCTGCCTTTTTCCGTCCAGACCGTCCCTGTTCTGCCTGGTTCCGTCCAGACCGTCCCTGTTCTGCCTGGTTCCGTCCAGCCCGTTACTGTCTTGCCTGGTTCTGTCCAGCCCGTTCCTGTCCAGCCTGGTTCCGTCCAGGCCATCCCTGTTCTGCCTGGTTCCGTCCAGCCCGTTCCAGCCCCTTTCCTGTCCAGCCTGTTCCGTCCAGACCGTTCCTGTCCAGCCTGGTTCCGTCCAGCCTGGTTCCGTCCAGACCGTTCCTGTCCAGCCTGTTACTGTCCAGTCTGCCCTTGTCCAGTCTGGTTCCGTCCAGGCCGTCCCTGTTCTGCCTGGTTTCGTCCAGCCCGTTCCTGTTCCATCCAGCCCGTTCCTGTCCTGGCTGGTTCCGTCCAGCCCGTTCCTGTCCTGCCTGGTTTCGTCCAGCTTGTTCCTGCACTGCCTGGTTCCGTCCAGCTTGTTCCTGTACTGCCCATTTTGTGTCCAGCCTGTTCCAGCCCCTTTCTTGTCCAGCCTGTTCCAGCCCCTTTTCTGTCCAGCCTGGTTCCGTCCAGACCGTCCCTGTCCTGCCTGGTTCCGTCCAGGCCATTCCTGTCCTGCCAGGTTCCGTCCAGCCCATTCCTGTCCTGCCTAGTTCTGTCCAGCTCGTTCCTGTCCAGCCTGGTTCCGTCCAGACCGTTCCTGTCCAGCCTGGTTCCGTCCAGACCGTTCCTGTCCAGCCTGGTACTGTCCAGTCTGCCCTTGTCCAGCCTGTTCCTGTACTGCCCGTTTTGTGTCCAGCCTGTTCCAGCCCCTTTCTTGACCAGCCTGTTCCAGCCCCTTTTCTGTCCAGCCTGGTTCCGTCCAGGCCGTCCCTGTCCTGCCTGGTTTCGTCCAGCCCGTTCCTGTTCCATCCAGCCCGTTCCTGTCCTGGCTGGTTCCGTCCAGCCCGTTCCTGTCCTGCCTGGTTTCGTCCAGCTTGTTCCTGCACTGCCTGGTTCCGTCCAGCTTGTTCCTGTACTGCCCATTTTGTGTCCAGCCTGTTCCAGCCCCTTTTCTGTCCAGCCTGGTTCCGTCCAGGCCGTCCCTGTCCTGCCTGGTTCCGTCCAGGCCATTCCTGTCCTGCCAGGTTCCGTCCAGCCCATTCCTGTCCTGCCTAGTTCTGTCCAGCTCGTTCCTGTCCAGGCTGGTTCCATCCAGACCGTTCCTGTCCAGCCTGGTTCCGTCCAGACCGTTCCTGTCCAGCCTGGTACTGTCCAGTCTGCCCTTGTCCAGCCTGGTTCCATCCAGGCCGTCCCTGTTCTGCCTGGTTCCGTCCAGCCCGTTCCTGTCCTGCCTGGTTCCATCCAGCCCGTTCCTGCACTGCCTGGTTCCATCCAGCTTGTTCCTGTACTGCCCGTTTTGTGTCCAGCCTGTTCCAGCCCCTTTCTTGTCCAGCCTGTTCCAGCCCCTTTGCCGTCCAGGCCGTCCCTGTCCTGCCTGATTCCGTCCAGCCAGTTCCTGTCCTACCTGGTTTCGTCCAGCCTGTTCCTGTCCTGCCCGTTTCGTGTCCAGCCTGTTCCTGTACTGCCTGTTTTGTGTCCAGCCTGTACCAGCCCCTTTCCTGTCCTGCCTGTTCCAGACTCTTTTCTGTCCAGCCTGGTTCCGTCCAGACCGTTCCTGTCCAACCTGGTTCCGTCCAGCCTGGTTCCGTCCAGACTGTTCCTGTCCAGCCTGTTACTGTCCAGTCTGCCTTTGTCCAGCCTGGTTCCGTCCAGGCCGTCCCTGTCCTGCCTGGTTCCATCCAGCCTGTTCCTGTCCTGGCTGGTTCCGTCCAGCCCGTTCCTGTCCTGCCTGGTTTCGTCCAGCTTGTTCCTGCACTGCCTGGTTCCGTCCAGCTTGTTTCTGTACTGCCCGTTTTGTGTCCAGCCTGTTCCAGCCCCTTTCTTGTCCAGCCTGTTCCAGCCCCTTTTCTGTCCAGCCTGGTTCCGTCCAGGCCGTCCCTGTCCTGCCTGGTTCCGTCCAGGCCATTCCTGTCCTGCCAGGTTCCGTCCAGCCCATTCCTGTCCTGCCTAGTTCTGTCCAGCACGTTCCTGTCCAGCCTGGTCCCGTCCGGGCCGTTCCTGTCCTGCCTGGTTCCGTCCAGACCGTCCCTGTTCTGCCTGGTTCCGTCCAGACTGTCCCTGTTCTGCCTGGTTCCATCCAGCCCGTTACTGTCTTGCCTGGTTCTGTCCAGCCCGTTCCTGTCCAGCCTGGTTCCGTCCAGGCCATCCCTGTTCTGCCTGGTTCCGTCCAGCCCGTTCCTGTCCTACCTGGTTCCGTCCAGCCCGTTCCTGTCCTACCTGGTTCCGTCCAGCCCGTTCCTGACCTGCCTGGTTCAGTCCAGCCTGTTCCTGTCCAGCCCATTTCCTGTCCAGCCTGTTCTGGCCCATTTCCTGTCCAGCCCCTGTCTGTCTTCTGCCCAGCATTTCCCTATCCCTATCATTTCCCACCGTCACTAGTCTTCCCTGTTCCCTGCCTTGTTCCCTTGCCCAATAAATTCACTCCCTGTGAAGTTTTCCACCCTGGAGCTGTCTCTGAGTCTTGCATTTGGGTCCAACCCATGATCAAACCATAAATGGCAAATGGTAAATGGACTGCACTTATATAGCGCCTTTATCCAAAGCGCTTTACAATGAACTCTCACTCACCCGTTCACACACACATTCACACAAATAAACCCCAATGCCCCAGTACAATGATGGGGACACTGTGCTGTAGGAGATGCCGTCTTTCGGATGAGACATTAAACCGAGGTCCTGACTCACTGTGGTCATTAAAGATCCCATGGCACGGGGGGGGGGGGTGCTAGTGATCTCCGCATGGAGTAGACGGTCTTTTCCAGAGCTCCTCTCCATACTTGAAATCATTTGGTCATTTACCTTATATTTTGTACATTTTCCTGGTTTAAATCAACAATTTCTTCAGGTGAAAAGCCCTAAGATAACCAAACACAAAACTGATAAGGTGAAGTAGCAGGATAAAGTTGCAAATGAGCCAGATGGTGAACCGCAATCGGATCAAGGCGAACAGGCCGCAGCAGCCATGGAGTCTGGTAACGAACCGGACGCAGAGTCCACAAACATTCTCTCTGCAATACAAAGTATGAGCAAGACGATGAAGGCCTCTACCCAGGCCTCTCTGGTGAGTCTCGGCAACCGAATACAGGAGGTGGAAAATGCTAGTTCTGATTACGACCGTCGCCTCTCTCGTGATAAACAGACATGCCTGTTGCGTTCGGGTGAAGGACCCAGACGCAGACCACAGGTTTAGGCAAAAGGGAGTTCTTTATTTCGTTCAGGGGTCAAGCCAGGAGATCAGAGGTAGGTAGGTACAAAAAAACGACAGGCGATAGGGCAATGAGGGACAATCCAGAAAATCGAAAAACCAGGGAATCAGAGTTCAGGCAGTACAAAGGGATAAGGCAGGAGAATGGTCGTGATACAGGCGTGGTCAAAATCGAAAGGCAAACTGGACAGATAAGGGCAAGGCAAAAGAATAGTCGTTCAAAAGGGTATCGCGGAATAATTTAACTGATCTCAGGCTTTAGAATATCGTAGGCACTGGAAAAGACAATCAACGTTCTGACACAGACTGGAAGTAACACAGGGCTTAAATGCACAAGGTACAAATGACACGAAGGGAATCAGGTGTGTGAAAGGGCGGGGTTCCAAACGAGAGACAATTGAAATACATTTGGGAAACAATGAAACAATCACGGAGACAACTAGGGAAAACGCGGACTGGATCCCAAACATACACACGATAACAGATGACCTGGAGTTTCAGGAAATCGTGCATAGATTAAGATGACAGGGAGAGAAGATCAGATGCAGCTGAGAATGATTAGCAAGGACAGAACAGCGTGAAAATGTGCGCTCTAATATATTAGTGAGATTAGTAACTATACACACCCCTGCCGTTAGTAGAGTTAGTGGTAATATACAAATTAGTTTGTTAGTGGAGTTAGTAGATCTAATCAATCGTTAGTATGTTAGTGGTAATTAGTAAATCTAAGTACACAGAGGCAGGTGCGAAGTAAGAGGGAACCCGAACACCAATGAGATCACCCGAATGGTACAGAGACGTAAACAGGGAGTGACAGATCAGATGTAAACAGGCAGACACATGACAGCTAGGCAAAACGGGAAAGTAAACAAGTCAGATGGAAAAAACTAAAACTAAATAATACATACAGATGAGAATAAATAATAATTATATAATATACTAAAGGTACAATACAAGTAAAAGTCAGATCCTTACAATGCCAGAAATTGCGATCGGTGAACGAAGCACTTAGCCTGAAAGTGATTGACCTCAAGGCTCGTTCCAGGCACCAAAATATAAAAATGGTTGGCCTACCTGAAAATATTGAACACAGACATCCGACGGAGTTCCTGACAAAATATTTATTTTTGTTAACTGAGCCGACAGATGTTCCTATCTGGTCCGGCAGCCCCTATGTGAGTATGTGGGACTTATTCTCTCACTTTGTTTGGGAAAGTGGGACGGGGGGAGGTGGGTAATGTTGTTCTTAGTGTTGTTCCTACTTTGTTATTTTTATTTTTACTTTTATCAATGTTTTACAGGGGCATTATGTATCTACACTGCTACTATTCCAACTTGGTATGCATCTTAAGATGCCTTCGTGAGGTGGCGGCATCACTTTTACTAGCTGGAATGTCCGCGGTTTAGGACATCAGACCAAGCGAGCTAAAGTGTTTTCTCATTTAAAATCTCTGTCAGCCGATGTCATATATTTACAAGAAACTCACATTAGACCTATGTTAGAAAAGCGGCTTAGATGTAGTTGGGTAGGCCAGATTTTTCAATCCACATTCTCCAGTAAAGCCCGGGAGTGGCGATTTTGATTCGCTGAACTGTTCCGTTTCGGTACATCTCGACTGTGAGTGATCCAAATGGCCGATATATTTTGGTAACTGGTTACATTTATTAATTTCATGTTATACTTCTTAATGTATATGATCCGAATTTTGATGCCCCCATCTTCTTTCTTAACACATTTAATTTATTGCCTGATCTTTCTGATACACATGTGATCATTGGGGGCGATTTTAACTGTGTTCTTGAAAATCACTTGGACAAGTCAGCCCAAACAATCCAACAGCCTACCTCCTCAACGGTTTTAAATAACTTGATAAATTCTACAAATCTGTTTGATATTTGGAAATTGCAGCATCCCACTGACAGAGATTATTCTTTTTTTCACAAATGCACAAGTCTTACTCAAGAATAGATTATTATTTACTTGATTCAAAATTGATATCAAATGTGACTGCTTCAAAATATCACAATATATAAATTTCTGACCATTCCCCCACTTAATTAGTTCTTGACCTTAACCAAAGAAAGCAGCAGTATAACTGGCGCCTTCACCCATCACTGTTTTCTGATGCATCATTCTGCCAGCTTCTGTCTACTAAAATTTCAGAATTCCTGGAACCTCCGATATTACTGACTCTACTCTATGGGAAATGTTTAATGTTTAAATGTTTTCTTTTGAATCTTCACAGAGAAAGCAAAAGCGAAAACACCTCTCAGAAATTGAAAAATCACAATTGGAACTTCACTATGGGACTTCCTCCAGCCCTTCCATTCTACAAAATATTCTTAAATTAAAATATGAGTATAATACCATCCTATCTGGTCAGGCATGTGATCAACTGTTTAAGATGAAACAAAAAAATTTTGAGCTGGGGGACAAACCCCACAAATTACTGGCTCGCCAACTAAGAGATCTACAAGCTAGTAGAGCCATACATAAAATCATATCAAAATCGTGGAAAACTGTGATTGATCCTAAAGGTATAAATGATTGCTTTAAGGAATATTATGAAGAGTTATACATGTAAAAAGCAAAAGGGGACATGTCTGATTGGCTGGGACGTTTGAATCTCCCTAAATTGAGTGATGCTGCTCGGGAGGCTTTAAACTCTGATATCACTATTCAAAAAATTTTGGATGCCATAAAATAATTTCCCAACGGCAAGGCCAGAGGCCCAGACGGTTTTGGCATTGAACTTTACAAAGAATATTCAGAAAAAGTGGCTCCTCTTTTTTTGAGGATGTTCACCCATTCATTTGAAGCTCAGAAATTCCCCCGCACTCTATATGAAGCGAATATTTCTTTATTGTTGAAGCAGGGTAGATATGAGGCTGAACTCCAATCGCATTATTAAATTCTGTCATTCAAATATTTAATCTGGTTTCTAAGGCAGTCGTCCTCTGCCTTGATGCGGAATAGGCATTTGATCAAGTAGAATGGGGCTATATATTAAAGGTATTGGAGGAATTTGGGTTTGGTAGCCAATTTGTCTCTTGGATTAGAACAATATATGCTCAACCAACTTCCTCCATCCTCACAAACTACGAAAGATCAGTACCATTCTCATTACATCGCGGGACCCATCAGGACTGCCTCCTCAGGCCGTTGCTCTTTGCAGTCACTATTGAGCCCCTTGCCATTAGTATTAGGAATCACCCCTCCATTGAACCCATCCGCCTGGGGAATGTGGATCATCACATCTCCCTATACGTAGATTATTTTGTTCTCTTCCTATCACAACCTGAGCAGTCTGTTCCCGCATTGCTGGATCTTATAAGATAATTTGGAGAAATTTCAGGATATACCTGTGAGGGGGAGTCTGGTTTGGTTGTTCGGAGGACCAGACGCAACAGAGGAGAATCTGAAAGTTATTCACGTAGTTGAATAACCACAAGAGCGAAAATAGATCCACGAAAGGAGAAAGGGAAGAATGCCTCTTGCTCTCAGTACGAGAGAGCACTAAACAGAGGTAAAACCTCAGCTAAATTGATACGTAATGTGTCAAAACATCTCTTAACCTAGATTTACACCCTCATTCCGGTTTCTTACTTTCACTCCTTGCATCCTAGCTCCATCCAATGGAGGACGCAAGGAAGACATACTCAATGTAGCCACAGCAGCATAAACAGTCAGTTCACGTAGCTTAGCCGTAGCCGTATATTTTGCGTGTTAGCAGAGTTGTTTCTCCTACCGTAGCTTAAGCTTGTTTTCCGTCGTAACCAAAGTCATGTCCACCTGTGTTTTTCCGCGGTACTGTAGAATTCAAGCAGGTCTTTATTCCTAGTCCTATCTTGTTAACATTACTCCAGAAGAGAAGCAGCCACCTCATTGAATTCTGTGGACCTCGTATGGTTCAGACAAAACAAAACGTGGGTGAGAATATTTAGTACTGTAGCGGACTCTATAATGTGTAGCCTACATAATTCACAGTAACTGTTCACGGAACCTTTGTTGTGTTGACTGTTTCCGTCAACACCGGATAGGGAGTGGCTCATTGTTGTTGTTGCTGAGGTTGCTAAAGCTAGTGGGGTTTTTCTGCTAAATAAATGACACACGTTGGTGCCATCAAAGAGAAGTGATTTGCTCGTCCATCATGCCTATGACTTTCCACACTGGTGACCCCAAGGTTTGTTTTCTGGACGTCTCCAAAGACAACACTTTACGAGCATGACTACTAACACAAACTGCCGGAGTTCTGGAAGTCATCAGCCTCAACCTGGTTCGCCCAGACGGAAGCACAGTTTGCGCTGTGAGAAATCACTGCGGATGCGACAAAATTCTATTATGTGGTGTCGGCTCTCGGGAGCTCAACTTTGACCAGAGTGATGAGCCTCGTCAAAAATCCTCTGGCGCGAGATAAATATGAGACACTCATAGCTCACCTGTTGAAAACGTTTGAACTTTCGGACGCTGAGTGGGCCAGCCAGCTCTTCTCTCTACAAGGCCTGGGTGACAGCAAGCCGTCCGAACTTATGAACAAGATGCTGGATCTTCTGGGTGAGCACGAGTCCGACTTCCTCTTCGTCCAACTGTTTCTGCGACAGCTGCCTTCTCAGGTGCGGGCTGCTTTAGCCAATACCACCATCACTGACTGCCATGCTCTGGCTGAGGAAGCTGACAAGGTCTTCCTGGCTGGTCACCACACCACACTATCTCCTGCCCAACCCTGCCCACCACCGCCTGGAGGCACGACGATGGCCGCCGCCACAGAAGCTCCTATTAGACGACAGAATCCCAGCCTGTGTTTCTATCGGTACCAAAACCAAGTGGTGCCGTTCTCCATGCAGTTTCAGGGTGATGGGAAACACCAGAGCAATGTGTTTCAATGGACAGCGGTTCAGCTGGGACTTTGTCACAGCAGACGTGGCTTTTCCCCGTCCTCTGCGCAGATTTCCTGTGCGCTCATGGACTTCTGGTGGATGTCAAAAACCGCCGCCTGATTGACGCTGTCACCTAGCTAAGTGCCAGTTTGGCCTGACCACAATAGACTTCCTTGGACACCGCGTTGCCAAGGATGGGGCAGCCCCCCTCCCGTTAAAGGTGGACGCCGTCACAAACTTCCCGCGCCCGCACACGGTCCAGTCCCTGCGGGAGTTCATCAGCATGGTGTCCTTTTACCATTGTTTCATCCCCCGAGCTGCGCACCTCCTTCGGCCCTTGTACAGGGCTTTGAAAGGCAAGGCCCCCAAACACGCTGTGGACTGGTCAGCAGAGAGTAACAAGGCGTTTGGGGATGTTAAGTCTGCTGTGGTCAATGGCAGCATAACTCCTTTGTTGCAGATGCATAGTAAAGGTCCCACCGGCGGGACCTTTTTGCTCAACTGAGACATTCGTTGCTCCTGCAGCCAGACTATTAGTGGAAATCACTAACTTGAACTTTATTGGTGACAATTTCTGCCCAATGCGTAGTTGTCACTATTTTTCCGTAGCAAGTCCATTTAACAAGCACCCAGTCTATACCTACCCATGCGTGACATAGTGGACAATAGCGTTTAGTTCATAAATATATTTATTCTTTATTCATCATATTTATATTTATTCATCATATAAAATTAGAATTCCGTCATAGCAACAAGATAAACCCAACAATCGCCTGATTGTATGCCAGAAAAGCCATGAAAAGCCTGCTCACTCAAATGCAAAATAAACAAGTGAAAGTATTCTCTCATTTTACCATGTATTCTACTAGCAATATATGCTACTAAATATAAAATTAATATACAATTGGTTTTACACATCGAGATGTTCCTTTCAAAATTCAGTGGTCATTTATTGTCTGGTGCAAGCGGTTTGAGAAATATACAACACTTTATTCCGCTATTACACTATCTGAAACATTGACTCATAATACTGTAGTGCAATCGTTAATTTCATATTTGATGCAGGCTACCGGTTTTCATTGAAGATCGTGGAATACTATTTTATTTTCATGTTAAGTTACATAATATAGGCTATGGCATATATACTTGTCACTTGTGGGATGACAAATGCTCATTCCAATTTTCTGTGCGCTGATATGTGGTAGATTATTCTTGGAGTCAAAATTAATAGGAATGTAAAAAAAAAATGCAATCCCGGGGCAAAAGTATACATACTGTAGAGTACAGGGAAAAGTGATGTTTTATTGAGGTACAAGAGTGAATGATTAGGCTACATATTTAGGTGTATGTAACACTGTGATATCAATATGTTTATCTTAATCCATCAGAAGAAGCAAATGTATATTCTTTATAATGGACAAAACACATTTTATTCATTTTATGACATGATTTGCATAGGGGTTTTGGACCCATAGATATCTACCCCTATACTGATGAAAATATAGTCATTCCCACTTGAAAATTATGCAAAAGTGAGTTTTATGAGCCAAAACTGTTGAGCCATTTGGATAGATTTGGAGACACTAATGGACAACAGGGTACACTGCCTATATTTTGCATCATAGGCCTTTATTAGTTCTGCATATCATCCTCAGATTTTGCACACTTGTTGACATGAAGATTATGATCCAGGAAATGTATATATTTACCTGTTTCACTTATGTACCTCTCAGTATTTTGTTGCAAACTAAAAAAAAACTATTGGCTAAAATCATAGCTATTTACGCCATTTACCAAGTTTATGTGATGCTCACACCTGGAATTATAAAGCCTTAAACAGAGCACCCCCTAAATAGATGAGAATTTACCAAATTTACCATCTGCGCGAAGGGGTTAAACAGACCTTCTCATTGGCGTAATAAAGATAGTAATCCAATGGGGATAATTATTCTTTGAAGGTATGGAGGCAGGAAAAAAAAGAAGATAACCAAAGTTTGGGGCTTTATTTTGTGGATGTGTGGCATTGTACATTCATTCTGTGTGGTTACATAAGGTCAGAATCTACAGAAGTTAATGTTTTTAAGGGCTGAGAGTCTGTGGTCATTGTGGTTATTTCTGTAGGAGACCCTGAATAGTGCCAAACTCTCAGTGATGTATAGGCCGCAACTTAGCCGATGGCATACCTGCCATCCCAATATTTGTATTTCTATAGCGCCACCACATGTCTCGATTGGGTTAAAACTGCATGGCTGAGGTCTTGATGTTACTCTTAATAGACCTAGCAAGTTGCAGTTTTTGGAATTATTAGCATTTTTGTGATAAGCCACGCCCACTGAATATTCATTGCCTCGTGATTCGATCATGGTGGGGTGACAGCGAGTTAGATCAAGACTCCAGTTGCAAAGGCTTAGCCCAATCAAAGCACATGATGGTGCTATAGAGGTCCAAAAAAATCACTGTTACTTCGCAGAGATTTCAAACTTGCAACAATGACAGAAGGCCAGATTAGAAACATAAATATGTGCTTTTATGTGCATAGATAAGTTGTGATTCCCCTAATAGAGTCTCTGTGAAAACTGCTCCTTATGCTGCTTGGTCCACAGGAATCGCTGCTCGCAGCTATATTTATTATTATTCTCATTATTGTTTTATAAATTTTTTTATTATTACAACACCAACAACAACTGTACACAGTGCTTTCCTGTAGTGAAATTGGCCTTCCGCACTCAATCTCTAGATCAAGGGTTTTCAAACTTTCAAACTAGTAGGGGTGTGGAGGGATTGCTATAATAACCATTAAAATAATAAAGGTAATAAAAAAAGCAAGAAAGTGTCATGCATTATGATTTTAAATTATATTGTGAATTTATTAAACTTTTTATTTTTTGTCTGTCTAGCTATGGTAACAAGTTTCCAAGGCAACGCCACGATGCCAATTCGGTTTCACAGCTCGCTCGCTAGCTAGCTATCATATCGGTAACATCAGCTAACGTTTCACGACATCAGATCACAAACATAGAAAGGTTTGTTAACCGAAACGTGAATGGTACATGTCAACCACCTCTCAAGAAACCAACATAGATTTGGATCAGATTTTTAGATTTGGGGTTCACTTACACTGGGTCAGAACAGCAGCCCCGACCGCAATGTGTCATCTGCGCCAAAGTTCTCACAAGTGACAGCATGAAACCTTGTACATTCATTACACTGAGGCGTCACCTCTAAACAAAACACCCTGCGCTGATGGACAAACTCCGATACTACTTTGAAAGGAAGAGGTCATAATTATGAAGTCAAGTTAGTTTACTGTCAGAAAGCACTTTTATGCCCAGTAAAGCTCTCGAGGCTTCCTATGCTGTTGCATACCAGATTGCCAAAGTGGGGAAGCCCCACACTATCGTGGAGGAATTGTTACTGCCAGCCGCTGTCAAGATGGCTTCAATTGTTTGTGGGGACAAAGTTGCTGATCAGCTTAAACGCATCTCATTGTCAGACAACATGGTTGCCCGCAGGATTGCTGATATGGCAGGTGATATTGAAGAACAGCTGATGGATGCGGTGAAACAGAGCCCCTTGTTCGCTCTCCAGATCGATGCAACAACGGACATTACTAACCTAGCCCAGGTAATGGTGTTTGTCAGATACATTGCCAAAACCGAAATCAAGGAAGATTTTTTATTTTGCCGCACGATCCCAACAAGCACAACCGCAGAGGAGTTATTCAAACTTCTGGATGGATATGTGAGGGAAAAGGGACTTGACTGGGCAGCTTGTGTCAGACTTTGCTCGGATGGTGCGTGAGCGATGAGTGGCATTAGGTTGGGACTAGCCGCACTGGTGAAAGATGTCGCACTAAATTGAATCTGGTGTCATTGCTATATCCACAGAGAGGCGCTCACTGCCAAAACAATGCCAAATGAACTCTCGGGCTGCTTATTGACCACAGTCAAAGTCATCAACCCGATCAAGTCCCGTGTTCTTAACTCCAGGCTTTTTTCAGCTTTGTGCGAGGAGATGGGGATTGCGTACACTCAGCTTTTGTTACATACCGAGGTTAGGTGACCTTCGAGGGGGCGAGTGCTTGCCAGGATTTGTGAAGTAGAAGAGAATGCTGAATGTTTCTGGTGAACTGTGACTCACCCCTTCAGCAAGAATTTGCTGATCAACGTTTTCAGGTCTTGGTTGGATATTTATCTGATATCTTCACCAAACTGAATGACCTAAACCTCTCCCTACAAGGTAGGAATACCAACGTCTTCGCTGCTCAAGACAAAGTCCATGCTTTTGGCAAAAAAACTGGCTCTGTGGAGTCAAGGCATGATGGAAGACAATGTTCCCACGGCTTTCCTCGTACCTGGAAGATTTTGAGATGCCACAACTCGTTGTGCAATTCAAATCGTACATCCCAGAGGACGAAATCAGAAAATGGCAAAACTTCACAAAGGTTTGCGATCGATTCAACGTCAATTTCAACAGGACAAACATCTCTGTGAGAAAATGATCGATGTTGCCGAAGACACAACATTAAAAGATGTCTTCAATGCAAAACCACTCGATCAGTTTTGGCTCCACATCCGAAATGAGCAGCCGGAACTGTCTTGCATTGCATCAGAGAAATTGGTGCACTTCTCTTCTACGTACATGTGTGAGATGGGGTTTTCTTCCTTGTACCTGAAGAATAAACTCAGAAATCGCCTGGACGTGGAGCTGGATCTGAGTATTATCAGTGAAACTAATAGAATTTTTGTTTGGATATTTTTTATGTTCTCTCTCTCTCTCTCTCTCTCTCTCTCTCTCTCTCTCTTTCTGCTCTATTGCAGTTATTTTTTTTAAATTGTTATTCATAATACACATATAGCAAATAAATGTCCTTATCATTTTAATTTAATTTTAAATTTAATTGAATTTAATTGATCAATTTTAACAGTACTTGTTACCAGTGGCGTCGTGGACAGACCCGCAGCCCCTGCGGTGCGGGAAAGCCCCGGAGTATAGGAGGCCCCACTAGACTGTTTTTTTTTTTATTTCATAAATTTTCTAGCATTATTCAAAATGATTCTAAAAAATCTATTCAGTTATCAATAATTTTGTATCCTCTGAGATTTCCAAAATCGTAACGGGAACAGGACACAAGGGGCAGGCCCCCTTCTGTTGCTAATAATTTCATAGGCAACATGTATATCACTCTAATTTGCTCAGCTGCGATAGGGCTAGCCGGCTCACTAATGCTCATAGGCAGGCTGGCAGCATGTTCAAAACAAAGCGGGAAGCATTGCTAATTTAAAGTTCAATATAGTAGTTGCGTTCCCAGTAAAAATGACGCGCAAATACCCAAGCTGTGCTCAAAAGAACAAGATGAGAACGAAAGCCGAGCAAGAGAGGGCAAAGCTACCAAAAATAACATCATTGTTCCAGCAGGCAGCAAAGGTAGACTCTAGTACTACAGGTGCATCGGCAGTAAGCTCGCCACCAGGCCTGGCCTCCGCTAGCTACCCCCCGGTCAGCGCACAGTCCAGGCAGACAGCAGACAGACAGCCCAGCCATGCCCCCAGCCCCACTGCCGAGTTAGCTAGCCGTGCCTCACGCTTCGGGACAGGTCAGCAAGAAGTAAGCCGTGCCCCCGCTCCAAGGAGGTTTTATTGTTACGTCCCAGTTATCACTTTACAGGTATAATAATGAGAAAAATTCTTGTGTCTAGGTTCCTGCTCCGAGGCCAGTTCCGACATAGCCCAGCCAGCTAGCCGTCCCCCCTGCCCGAGACCAGTAGCCAGGCTGAGACAGCAGCTCCCATCTCTGGTACCCACCCCCAGGACATGTTAGCCAGTGACAGAGGAATACCCTACTGATAGGGGGAAATTCCCTGTAGATATAGAAGAAGACGATGTTAAACAGTACATTCTCAATAACGGACCATGCAAACCTGAAGGGCCATACAAAAGGGATGGGACGGGTAGATGCTTCTCAAAAGAATTCTATAATAAAACATCTAAAAAGGGATGTACGATTCCGCGCAGGTGACTACGTTACTCACCAATTACGGACTGGGCGTACTGTGAGCCGTGCTGGCTGTTCGGTGACAGACGGTCTGCCTATCACAACCAAGCGTGGATAATAGGAATAAATGATTGGCAGGGTCTCTCTAGAAAGATTAAAAACCATGAATTATCTCACTCACATTTGGCAGCATGTGTCGTTTATGATACGTGAAAACATAATCTGACTATTGACGTGCAAATATCATCCAAGTTTCAGAGAGGTGGGATTTTGGACCGAGGTTCTAACCAGAATAACGGATAGCTAGAAGTCAACTAATAGAATTTTTGTTTGGATATTTTTTTTATGTTCTCTCTCTCTGAAGAATAAACTCCGAAATCGCCTGGACGTGGAGCTGGATCTGAGAGGGAAGTTGTCAAATACAACCCCAAGATTTGGGAAACTGTGCTCCCAGAAGCAAGGCCATGCATCCCACTGATCTGAGTATTATCAGTGAAACTAATAGAATTTTTGTTTGGATATTTTAAAATGTTTTCTCTCTCTCTTCACACAAGCCTCTCGCAACTCTGCTTTCCGAGGTCACAAGAGAAAATAGTTGATATAGATAATGGTAATTTCTTATCTACCATGGAACTTCTGGCATGTTATGATCCAGTGCTGCAAAGGCTTATTGAGAGCAAAAGCAAGGTGCACTACCTAAGTCCTCAAATTCAAAACAAAATAATTTAATTACTATCGAAAAAAGTGCAGGACACAATCATTACAGAAATAAATAATGCAAAGTTCTATTCGGTTATAATGGATACTACCCAGGACATTTCAAAAGTAGACCAACTGAGCCAAGTGTTCAGATATGTTACTATACCAAATGATGAAAATGGAAACCCTACAGAGATGAAAATAGACTAAAGTTTTTTGGGCTTTCATGCAGTCTCAGACCAAAGAGCCGCAGGTCTCAAGAGAGAAATTCTGGAATCGATGGAGAGAAAGGGGACTTACGAAGTGCTGCGGACAGGAATAAGTGGCTAGCAATATGAGTGGTGTCTACTCAGGTGTACAAAAACGCATAAAAGATAACGAGCCCAACGCAGTGTACATTCATTGTGCTGCACACAATTTAAACCTTGTACTCAATGATGCATGCCAAAATATACCTGAGATAAAAGGCTTCTATGACACTGCTGAAAGGCTATATGTATGCTATATGAAATGCTCTTAGGCCTGCTATTAAAGACATTGAGCGTGGCACAATCAAACAGCTCGCACAAACCCTGATCATTAACAATCAGTCCATCCTGCCAAGTGTCCCTGATGTTGCCACAGAACTAAAATTATTTTTAACAATATCTGTGACTGTTGCCACTGCTGAGATCTTTCTCAAAACTTAAACTGATGAAGACATATTTGAGAAGCACAATGTCACAAGAGAGACTATCTGGGTTATCAATCCTTAGTATTGAGAGCCGACGCGCGCGCAGTCTAGATTTAAAGAATGCTATACAGGACTTTGCGCAGAAGAATACCAGGAGACGTGCTCGTATAAAATAATACAATACATAGAAAGCAACTTCTTTTTTGTTATCAATTTATTTTTTCCAAAAGAGAAGAGAAATTAACATTTACAATCATACAATATAAATTATAGAAAGCAGCTTCTGACTGCAATAGCCTCTACTATGTAGCCTACAGGATATATGATGTTGTGAACCGTTGGATGTTGTGTGAACTTTTCGAATGATTCTACAAGACATTAATGTTACAAAAAATACAGAGCCACTTGTCTGTATTTGTCAATGATGCATGTTGCTAGTCAAAAAATGAACATGTTTTTAAAAAGCATGAAGTGAACGTGATGTCTATCCCATATCAGTCTATTATTAGTTTAGGGCTGTGGGAGGGGCCCCATGGTTCGACCCTGCGGGGGAGCCCCGCAAAATTGCGCAATGCCACTGGTTGTTACAGTCAAATGCTATTCATATATGTATTCACTTAATAATTTGGTATGAAATGATAAAAAATAAAAATTAAATACAGATAAACTGAAACTTGTTCTGTTATGCATTTTACAACTACCTTGGCCAGCTACTGTCTCATACTTTTTACGAAGCAAAATCTACGTGTTCAGAGTTAAATCAGGAAATTGGCCCACACATAGAGTTAGATGTGGGGCCCACAGACTTAACTTACTCGTTTTTGGGGGCTCAGATAAAAAAGTTTGGGAACCCCTGCTCTAGATCATCTGGAACTGGAAGTTAGTTTTTTTAGACTGGTGTCTAGCAATTTGATTTGTTCTAATACGTTTACATCTCCGTGTATGAGAGCTTGAATCACCACTGCCAAATGAAGCCCCACAAACACAATCTTATTATGAGCCTGTCAATTCTGAATCCAGTGGAATTAAACATTTTCCCAAAATAAAGGGTATGACAGGAACACAATTATAAAGCAATATATTGTACAGTATACAGATCAATGTACCAAACACAAGAAAAATTAAATAGCAGTATAAGCTTACCTGTGGCTGTAAGGGAGCAAACCCAGAGAAGTCATCCTTAGGAATGATAGAGGCAACCACCTGCGGAAAAGGGAAAAGCCATTGCAATTCTTAGATTCAATATGGGTTTGGAGTTAATCAGTACTCCACGGTCTAAATTTGATTACTTCAAGAGGCTTTCATGACTTCAGTTTTGAAAGCATCAGGAAAGATTTCAGTCTCGAGAGATGTATTTATAATTCTAATGACAGAACTGGAGATAATGTAAAAACATTTTTATATGTAGTGGGAATTGGATAAATTGTTATAGGTAGCTATGGATTCCTTAGAAATGCTATGATGTATTTTATTTTGGCTACTTTCCATGATTTTTTTAGCCCATAAATAGAATGATTTAGCCATGGTGATGTTGTTTTCTTTATAATCTTGAGTGGTGGAACTTTCTCTAGTGCAGGAGCACAGTTGTTAAAAAAAGGCTTCAACCATTTCAGTTTTCCAGACTAAATGGGTCAAAATAACCAGAAAATTCAAGTTCTGCTGCCTAGTCTAAACAAGTGTTTTTTAAGTGTAAAGCCCTGTGGATGGCTGGGTGCCTAGGCAAGATTAAAAGATCCATCAGGTACATGCAGTAATGGTCACAATCCCCGGGATATTACCAAATCAAGTATATTACCATGTGTTACGACTGTAACAAGAAATAAAGTAATGGGAAATGGTTAATTAAACAGGCGAGCAACTCCAGTCCCTAACTACCTAACCGAAACTATCTTCAACCTGTCTAGTATACGAAGGCTTGCCGGGGGCAGCTTTAAATGCTGAACTTGGGGACAAATCAGTCTCCAAAGTGAGTCCAAGAGACTAAATGGCGTACCCCCACAGAGATTTTGATTTCCACCTGCCATGGATCGTGCCATCCTTCCCTTATCTCCGTGTTTTGTATTCCTATCGCCCAGCTCGTTACCCTTCTTCCTCCACGCCAGCACCGTCTCACATTCCTTGTTTATCTCCTATTGAGCAGGAGGAGCCCATGTTTTGCGATGGGTCCTCCATGCGCGAAACAGGGGACGCTAAGTCCCGTGAATTGTGGTGTAGGTACTGCAAGAGGCGGGGTCACTTAAAGGACCAATGTCCCAAGCTTTTGGGAGAAGAGGGGTCTCGCTCGGGGAACCGAGCCCATTACAGCACTTACTAAAAAACCTCAGCGGCCAGTTTCAATGGAATCGAAGGCGGAATAAGGGTTTGCTGATTTAAAGAGAAGATTCACTTCAGAGCCAATTCCCGTTACACACAACCCCTCCCTGCCCTTTGTGGTAGAGGTGGACACCTCTGAACTAGGCGCCGGAGCCATTCTGTCCCAACGCCTCCACCGGTCTCTCCCCCTTCGAAGCTCAGCTGGGATATCAACCACCTCTCTTTCCTGAGCTCGAGAGGGAGGTGGAGGTGCCCTCCGCAGGCTCTTTCATTCGAAGGTGTCATTCGGTTTGGAGACAAGTGCGTTCATCTTTTATACGTGCGTCGGCTAAACAAAAAGCCACGGCTGATAGGCATTGTCATGCTGCACCATCCTGTAAAGCTGGACAGCGGGTTTGGCTCACTACTCGTGATCTTCCGTTGTGGGTCGAGTCCCGCAAACTCGCCACTCGTTTTGTGGGACCATTCAAAATCATAAAAAAGATCAACCCAGTCACATTTCGACTGCAACTGCCGCGCTTCAGGCGCATCCACCCCACGTTTCACGTTTCCCGTCTGAAACTGGTACTCGTCAGCCCTCTCGCCCCGGTTGAAAGACCACCTCCGCCTCCCCGACTCATAGAGGGGGGTCCGGCTTATACCGTTCGCCGCATTTTGGCCGAGAGACGTGTGGGCAGAGGGTGGCAGTTCCTTGTGGACTGGGAGGCCTACGGCCCGGAGGAACGTTGCTGGGTTCCATCGAGGAACATCCTGGACCCTCAGTTAATCACAGACTTCCGCAGAAATAAGGTTGTGGAAACGTCTGGTGCCGTTCCTTAGAGGGGGGGTCCTGTCATGGATCGCGCCTTCTTTCCCTCCCTTATTTCCGCGTTTTGTATTCCTTTTTTCTTTTACCTGTAAACTATCAGATTTTTCTGTGTTCCGCTACGGGTTTTGCTTTCGCCTCGGTGATTAGTGAGTTCACCTGTCCTGCATTTCCGTTCACTATTTATACCCCACGTCCTCCTTTTCTCGTCGCTTCCATGTTATTTTCTGGTAACATTCTAGCCGGTAAAGGTATAGGAAGTTGTGATGCTATCAACCGCTTTGCTTCTCAACGCGGGACTTGTTAGCAGTTACAATTTAGTAAAGTGTGCTTTTCTTTTCTCTCTTTATTCAGAGGTTTATGGGTTTTGTTTCTCGCTCAGACCTACCAGTGCTCTCGCCCTAAAGTTTACGGTTCTTTTATTTTTCTCCTTAATTTCCTTTGTACACTCCACAACTGGAGTTAGATAGTTTGCTCGGATATCAAGCTCCTCGCTTAGTTGCATAGCAAGATTTTTTCTGTTTTCTGTTCGTCTAGAACACTATTAGATTCCTCGTCTGTCGCACCTGGACCTCCAATATTTCCTCCATGTCTCTGGGCATACCAACACCACCCTGAGTCAACTTAAAAAACAATAAAATTAAAATAAGAAAGCGAAGTAATAAAATCCAGATGGAAGGATAACAAGGACACACAGTGTCATAGATGCGAAGCATAATATGCTTTATGACAATTTTGTTTTCCTCTCTAAAAGGTAAGTTATTCATATTGTCATTTTGTCACCACACATTTAGTTTTATTGGCTATTTCATACAAATAAAACATTTTAAAATAAACCCGGCTTTTTTTTTTTTTTCACTACTTTAACTAACTTTTTTTCTACTTATTAGGCCTAGATACAGGGCCACTTTGTGTAACAGCTCAGCGTACAGGGAATGCATAACTCAACGACCTGACAGTAGCGAGGCTTGATTTGCGCCTTGTTATGCATTGGCTGAATAGGCTGCTATGCATTGACTGCGTGTGCTGCCTGTGAGTGGTACCCGGAGGAAGCGGAAATTTTTCATAAGCAGACAGACTTAATAAAACCATTACGATGCAATAAATATAATTTTATTAACACAAACAAATACATTTCCACACATTTTATTTGTTCTTATTTGATGGGGAATGTTTTGAGGTCTAGGCTACTCTTTCATCCACTCTACCGCAATCTCTGAACCACATTCCCCCTCCCCTGCTTTCCCCCGCATGTGTACACTGATCTCATAAAGGCTACATTCTCTCTTGAATTGAAACGGCTTAATAGTTAGTACTATTAGTTTGTACTATTTCCTGCACTGTGAAAATTAGAGGGACCTAGCATTAACTAGGTATCAATATACTTAAATGAGTTCTCCCACTCTCTCCGCTCAATAAGTCGTAGCGCTGGGAAGAATGGTATGACCCATCGGCAGTAGTAAAAAAAAGTACTCAAAATTCATACTAAAGAGTAAAGATACCTTGCTGTAAAATGACTCAAGTAAGAGTCACCCATTAAAATACTACTTCAGTAAAAGTATCTGGTATTAAGTGTACTTAAAGCACAACTGAACTTTGGTAGAACTTTGGGTTGTGTAGTTACCTGGCCATGAAAATATGTTCATTAGTTGCTCTTTGCTCCCCTGGTGATAATCCAGAATAGGGTATTCACTTCTATAGTGCAGCTAAAACAATATCAAGACTGACACTTCTAGCATGTATACTTACACGAACTAAGAAGATTCTGTCAATACAAACAATAACCAGTCCTCTTACGTATTTTTTTGAGAAAATTAAATGGCCCTTTCCTTGCTTTTTCATATTTAATTTGGAATGTAAATCCGGTAGGTATGTTCTTGCACCAGAAACCATTGGTCCAAATTTCCACGGAAGCAAGCGTTCCTGGTAGTAAACAAGGATCAACAGGTAACCAGGGCAGTTAACGTATCAGGCGGCTCCAGTATGGACAGGGCGTCTCTAACGGGGTCAAACAATGCGTTAAGAAATAACGCTTTAAGTGGCTCATCGGCTCACCCTGTCTCCCCCGCCAGCGGCCAAAATGTAATGCTGAAAGCCGCCACGGTGTCAGAACCCTGGCGGAGACGAGTTAGTCTAATAGCTGATTCATAATCAAAAACCAACTTCATCTCCTCCATAAGGCTATGTGAATCGCGTATGACCGGGGCGTTAGCCCAAATTAATGGTTCGGCCCAAGCGAGAGCACTGTCTTCTAAAAGCGACAATATAAACAAAACCTGGGCTTCGTGAGTAGTAAAACAGGAGGGTTGCGCCTTAAAAAATAAAAGCCACTGAGCTATAAAACCCCGACATTTCCCCGGTTCCCCACCATAGAGGGCTGGTAGCAGGGGCGGGGCCAGTAGGGGGCCAGGGGTGGCACTGGCCCCCACTGGAATCTGATTGGCCACCCCTGGTGCCCCCCCTACCAGAACCGGAATATGATAGGCCATTGTCTTGTCAGTATCGATGAAAGAAGCCTCTGTAGCCCAATGGGAATGGACATAAATTGCGTCAGCCCACAGGCCTATTGTTGCGTCAACACGCGTTTCCCAAAATAGTTTTTAAAGCGCGAACGCGCACTCAACTCATAAGCGCTACTTAACTGTGGTCTGTGGTGCTGCAGACACGGTTAAAAAAATGTATGTGCAATTTAATTTAGGCAGACGTTCCTGAATAAGCGTGGCGTTAGTGATTCATGTAGGTGTTTTAATTCAGATTTATTTACCATGGTATAACGTTACGATAGTTATGCTGTCTTCTAGATATGTTACGAGTCATAACGTTAAGTATAACGTTAACCGTCTGCATGGTTAACGTTAACGTTAGCTGGCTAAGTTGGAGGCTGTAGGCTACGTATGAAATATATATATTAGTCTATATGTACATCATAAACATATTTTTGTTGTAGAAAATCGTGGTTGTGCATAAACAAGCTTCGTGCCTGCGAGTTAGCTAACGTTAGCCTATCTTGCCTGCCAGACCAGTGGCATTCGCTGCCGCATTCATTGCTCATCATGCCGCGTAACTTTAACGCGAAGTGTCAGGGGTTTTATAGCTGTTTTGTTAGCGAACTTGGTATCTTTCTACCTGCTTTCTCTAGCTGTAAACAGCTTCAGATTGATTTATCATAGTTGGCCTATACGGTAGTTATGATGTCTTCTATTAGAGTCATAAGTCATAACGTTATACGTTAACTATCTAGTCATCTAGTCTAGCTGGCTAAGTTGAATGCTGTATGGCATAGATAGCTGATCTGTAAAGAGATAAAAACGTATCTGTTGTCACTTCATTCGGGACCATCAGAAGCGAGAGATGGAGAAAGTTGAACGCAACTTCGTTCACCATTGTGATCTCCAACGATAGCGTGCTAACAAAATGTTACCGCTAGCTTAACGTTATGTTATCTGGAATATCTGCTCGTAGCATAGCAAGCAGAGATAACTCGTCATGTAGTGATAGCTGGCTAGCTAAGTAACAAGCAGGCTTCTTTGCTCACTGTCTAAATGGACAATAAGAGTAATGTTAATGTGAGTAATAAAATACAAGAACTTTCCTCTGCAGACAAGGAAGAAACACTGAATTGCTATAACGTTTTCAGTCATGTAAGTTAAAGTCAATAGTTTAGCTAATGCGAGCTGGCGAGTTGATTGTTTAACCTAAGTTCACTAACGTCGACACCTGTTGAGTTAAGTTAGCTAGTAATTGTGAGCTGGCGAGTTGGCAAGCTTGCTAGCCAGCCACTTCTGCTTGTGATGTTTTCCGTCAAACCATTAAAACCAACATTTAAGTCCTACCTTCCGTCTTTACAGGTAAGCATTTTCAACCATTCTGAAAGGTAACGTTATTTGTCGTTAAATGTTTTGCTAAGTTAACAAGTTACGTTTTATTTAATAATTTAGCAGCCCACTAGCTGGACAGCTGACGTTAACGTTATACACTTTGGTAGCTAATGTTATGTCGTAACTTGCCAGTCGAACGTTTATTTAATAAAACTCAAAAGTAAGCAATTCAATTTACAAGCAATGACTGATGGGTCGCAATGTGCTTTCTCTGGGTGCAAGAGCATCAGCGGATTAACGTTAACAGTTACACTATGCCCAGGTTGAATTGGGGTATGCCAGCCAAAGGAATGCGGAAACGTTACCAAGCCCGACTGATATTTCTGTCCCTCCAAATGCGGTAAGTTAAATTAAGTGCAGCCTACGGCGTCTTGTTGGCTTGCTAACGTGATGGTTATCTTGTAGCCTCAAAGATATTTACTTGAGTTGTTTTCGTATCGTTAACCATAGTTAACTGGCCGGTGATATTTCACTGCCTTTTGCGTATAAGATATAACGTTAGGTTTGATAGCTACTGCGTTGTCGATCTTACTGGCCTGAGGATTGAAGCAGGAGGTACGGAGTTACGTTTGATGGATAACCGTTAACTGCACTATCTGGAACTCCCCATGGCTGGAACATGTATTTACTTTTGGAGAGAACTTTTCATGAGTTGCTACACTGTATAGACTACGACAAGTTTATTTTAATAATGTCAAAGTAGAGAAAAAAATACACCCATTGCTGTAAAGGCTTAAAAATAAGCTCTGGTGTATCCAATAGTGAAATAATCAAAACATTTTACTCCACTTTGACATTATAGAGCACTTTGTGTAGATGAGTAACAAAAAGCCCATTGAAACATATCTTAATTTGAGCTGTCAAACAGCAAAATTTGAAAGAGTGTTCATACGAAAGCACTGTATATGATTACCTAGAATCTGGGGCAGGTATAAAAAAAAAGGTTAGGCTAGGGTTAAGGCTAGGGTTAAGGCTAGGGCTAAGGCTAGGGCTAAGGTTTGGTCGGATAAATACACGTGTGTCTGCTGTACGCGGCAAAAAAAAAAAAAGGTAAGCCTTGATGGCTGGCCCCCCTCCTCTGGGTCTGTGCCCCAGCCTGGCCCCCCCATTCAAAATGTTCTAGACACGCCCCTGGCTGGTAGTTAGAATTTGGGCTCTTTATGAATGAGTAGAATGGGGGCAGGGTTATTAGTTAGTCGTGCTTGTGCAACTGGACCGGTGACTGGGATAGTCAGCGCGCGAAGATTGTCTGTTAATTCTCACAAACATTATCCCTGGTGGTGCAGCTGAGCATGCAGAGCCTGCTGGCTGGCCTGGAGGGCACGAATGCCCTCCTCATGAGCTGCTATAGCCGCTCCCTGGCGAACTAATACTTCCTTGATTCCCTGTGGAGTTGCTGGTCTTTCCATTCTGGCTTTTACGTTCTGTGAGGGGTGGAGTAAGGTGAAAGACCAGACGCGGCAGAAAGAGGATCAGAACGTTAACCCTAATAGGGAATAACCACAAACGTGCGGAGAAATCCGCGAGGTAGCCACAAAAATGAAAGAAGGGATCAAAGACGGCTAATGGGGTATGAATACTTTCTGAAGCCACTCTATGTGAGTTGGCACATGACTTTTGAAAACATTGCATTACATTTATTGCATGTGTACTATTTAATCCCAACAAACTAGGAAAAGTTATGTAGTTTCAAGATGAAAAAATAAGGTTAACTGGTTTTTAAGAGATGTCAAATACTGAATCCAGTCAAACTGACCCAGAACATAATGTGAGGTTGAAATTGTACACTAATCATTTGTGATCAGCTCAAGGTTAATGAGACTTATTGTAGCAGACAAGTGTATGCTTTTTGTAGTGATATTTCACAGCTTTTGATTGCATTACCTTTATAATTTTGAGTAAGAGTGAAAATTGCTACAATTGTGCCGGTTCTCCCCGACTGTCATGTGCACAATACATTTTTTTATGAAATGACATAATTTTTCATTCTATACACTTCAGATATAGTGAATGCTGAGGTTGGTGTAAATTGAAGTTACATAATGCAAATGGACCGGATAGCAGCAAACCTTAGCCTTGCCCAGGTAGTCCTTCTTCTCCAACTCAGCCACGTAGTTCTTATTAGGTCTAAACAATGCCCCTTCCCGGATTTCAACTGGCTGAAATAGCTTCTGCTTCTAAGGAAGAAAACAGGTGATTAACTATGTTGCATACATGCATACAGAAAATGATTACAATTATTTTAATTTGGTTAAAGTGCAGGTTCTATTATTAAAAGGCATTTTTATACATTTTGATTTCACTATGTAGAAATTGCAAAATGAAATGTTTGGAACATCATTAAGAAGAAAGATGGCACTTGTGAGCTCAGTAATTGCAAAGGGCCTGGTAGGCTAAGGAAGACCTTTACAGTTGATGACCAAAGAATTCTCATCATAATGATGAAAACCCCCGACCATCTGTCCAACAATTTTTTTTCAAACTCTTCAGGAGGCAGGCTTGTGTCAGTGACTACACAAAACAGAAGGGCAAGGTTACAGTTTACTAAGAAGTACCTAACAGAGCCTGTAGAGTTCTAGAAGAAGGTCTTGTGGACAGATCAAAATACCAAAATGTACTTGTTCATCTGTGAAACATAGTGGTGGGGGTGTTATCGTTTGGGCATGTATGGCTGCCACAGGTACTGCCTCACTTGTACAATTGATGATGTAACTGCTGATAGCAGCAGTAGAATGAATTCTGAAGTGTATACAAACATCTTATCTGCTTAATTTCAAGCAAATGCCTCCAAACTCATCTTACAGTAAGGCAGGCAAATATATTCATCCTAATATATTATTAATGCAAAATTTACCCATTTCAGGCAGACAACACAGACTAGAGAAGGCTATTTCCCCATGCAGAAGGGCAATGTGGAAGATGCATAGCAAATATATGCACATGGATTATTCTTTTAAACAATTGCATATTTATGTTTTTTGTTGTTTTATTCCTTTTTGCTGTTGTATTCCAATTAAAATATTTCCCCAATTAATTTAAAAAATACCAGAAAATGGCGCTTTTAAAACTATTCAATTTTATGAATGTGATGGGAAGTTTTTTAAACAGTCATTGCACAAAACTCCTATCAGATTGCATGTAGCTAGCTAGCTATATTACATTACAGAGGGGTAGGTCCGTACATTGATAGGAATTAAGAAGTACAACACTATGAGCTAAAATAAGGAGAGCACTCCACATGCAATTAGAATTATCATTTTAATTTCGGTGTCTTATCTACTAGCTAGCTAGCTGAACAAATAAAAGATTTCATAGGAGACATCGGTATCAGTGAGAAAAGCTGTCAAATTAATTTAATTGGCTACAATAATTCACATGGTTGAGTTTGTTTTACATAATCATTCCCATGAGGGGCGAAAGAGTTATGTAGCTACTGTGTACGTACCTACCCCTCTGTAATGTAATCTAGCTAGCTAGCTACGTGCAATCTGATAGGAGTTTTGTGCAATGACTGTTTAAAAAACTTCCCATCGCAAGATTAGCGTGGGGTTAGCTTTACAACCTAAATAAACTCAAAACTCGGTTGTTTTAATTCAATTGACCATTAATCCACTTCTTAAAGATAATGTTCAATTTTGGCCACTTGTTCTAAAAGTGGCGCTGATGAGCCGAACACACACACCGCCGTGTTATGTGGCACCGAAGAAGAAGAAGTTTTGCTTACGAATCGCAAATTAAGCGAGCGTGAATCGACACGGTGAAAAACAGCGGAATATTTGTCTCAAAATTCTGTCCGTAAATCCAAGCAGATCAAGCGTGTCCTTCGATCGGCAAATGTAGATTCGCCAGTTCGCAAGCCAAGCTTTTGATTTGTACATGTGAACATTGGAAACATATCTGTAAATGTTGTTTGCATTTGTGAATATAATTTTTGCATTCATCCAAATGATGATTTACGAAACACAAGTTGAGAGGTGTTTGTGTGTGGATGGAAAACACATATTTGTGGATTATTTTTACGAAACACAAATTGAGAGGTGTGTGTGTGTCGATGGTAAATACAATTGTGGATTATATCTACGAACACAAATTGAGAGGTGTGTGTGTGTGGATGGTAAATACAATTTTGGATTATACATTTTTGACAGAAATCTACCTCCATACAAATGAGGCTATGCGTGCTGCATTCTCCACCATTGCTTCTGCCTCAGCAGCGGCAAGCTTCATGGGGCTCGCTTGGGCGTGGTTTGATACCTGGAGCTGAGCCCCTATTATTTCCTTATTACGCCCAGATTGCGAATTGCGAATTTCAAAAGGGGGCGGGGTTTAGCGTGTTTTGTTACTTTTACTGTTAACCATACTGTTATATTGTCTTTTTATCAATAAAAAAAATCTATTACATATATTGTTGGTGCTCCTTACATTTTGGTGGGTGCTCCAAACTTTTTGAAGTTGGAAGCACCCGTGCTACCAAGTACAAAAGTTGATTTCGAGCCCTGTTACGTTACAATCTGTTCATACATTGGCAATTGAAAGTGATTCATGCATGTACAAATCTTACAATTAAGATCGCTTTGACTAATTTTAGCGTCATTTTAAAGTTAATTAGCCTACGTTCTTTAACGCATGCAGATTATTGCCATTTAAACAATCTCAAATTGTAGGTAGGCTACCTCTTTGTCATTATCATTTCTTAATCATTACAGGCCACATATTGGTCTTGATTATTCAGCAAATTAATTGTTTGATTGTTAGGCTACGCAAACTAAATAAACGGAAACATACACCCCGCTTTTTTCAGAGCACCAGCCGTCACGACACATATTTAAGTGCTAGGCTACACATTTTGTGACACAAAGAAAAATGCTAGCACAGAAAAACGTGCTATATTCATTGATATTTGTTATTCAGTTAATTCATTGCTTGATTGATAATTAAGAACTATAAACAGGAGTTATATCCGTAGAAAGGTAAGGTTACAGAAGGCCTATTATACAGCTGATGGTACACCACTGCTAAAAAATAATAGTAGCTACTACACCATTAGTTGTTGTTTAAAGTGGCTAAAACAGAAATAGATTGTTTTACATCCCATCGTTGATACTCTACGGAAGCCGACGGGTACAAAACACAAGGACAAATCGTAAAACGCACCAACAAGCAGTGTTGGGGAAGCTACATTGAAAGCATAGCTTTGCATGCTACCAATTACTTCACACTGGAAGAAGTTGAACTACAGAAAAGATACCCTAGGGAGAAATCTAGTTTGGTTAACTAAAGCTACTTAGAAAAAGTAGTTCAAACTACTTTAAAAAATGATCAAATTGACAATGTACATGTGATACGAAATTATAAATAAAAAAAGTCACATGCCAGCAAAAAATGCCACTCAATTGAGTTTCTTGTAAAAAGTGCCCACTTGTTCACAGGTCATACATAAAAATGGCAAAAAAATAACTTAACTAATTGAATCACTATGCAAATAGGAATGTAGTTGAACTACCAGCAAGCTACTGTAAAATGTAATTAAACTACTAGTTTAATCAATACTTATGACTAATTGACACCTAATATATTCAAGTTTAGTTTTATAAATTCAGATTCAAAACATTAAAAACTATTGCCAAATATTTTTCACATTTTTTGTGTAGAATGTTGAGACAAAAAATGAACTCAATCTATTGTAGAATATGTCTGTAATGTAATAAAGCGTGGAGAAGGTGAAAGGGGTGTTCAGACTTTCCGGCTTGACTGTATGTGTAATATTTTTTCAATTTAGTGTCCAGAAAGTATTTATGTTGGCTTCCATCCCATCTCATCATATAAGCTAGACTATAACGCCCATTATCAGGCACGCCCATGTTCAACCTTTCTGTGTTATGTCTGAGTCTGCTTCTGAGCTCTGAGGTCCAAATGTTTTTAAATGTTTAAAATTTGTAATTTTTTTACCTTGAAAACTACTACTTTTCCCACAGTCGACTGAGGCCTTGGAGAGTCCGTATATTCTGATGAGGAATCTCTATGCAAATTAACAACTCTACCTGTGCGCTTTGTATGCACCTGCGTGTAGCCTGGATTTAATGCTAGCGGGAATTAGTTCTGCCACTGGAAAACCTGGGGTCACTTACTGTGAGACTGGATTAAATTCCACAATAAATATTGTTTTGTCAGCAATCTATTGGGATTCTAGAATGTCCACCACATCTGCTGTGTCTCAGCACGCAACGGAACGCTTCAAGCAGAGGAATCACCGGCTTCCTACTGGCTCGATCTGGCAACCCTAGAGGAGCTGAACAACTTCGTTGTGCATATTCTGCGGAACCGGCATAATGCATATGCTACTGTGTTTACATCTCCTGCCTTATCCCGGATCCATTGGACAGAATCAAAGACTAGTGAGTGATTGCACCTCACCACAATTTCAGTTTACTCTCAGGAAATGTACGGCCAAACCCTGGTCCCGCTACAACTTTGCAATATTTACCTACACCCTCTGATTTCAAAAGCAGATCAGGCCTTGGCCTTATACATTTTAATGTAAGAAGCCTTCTGCCTAAATTAGATATGATTAAAATATGGGCTAATACTACAGACATGGAAATTATGGTCCAAAACATGGTTAAAGAAATCTGTGGCAGATTATATGATTTCCATAGATGGTTATAGGTTATTTAGAACGTATCGGGTTGGTAAAGAAGGAGGAATTGCGATTTATGTTAAATCAAAACTTCTCAAAAAACAAGCTCCCTAACTCTGACCATAACTAAAGCCAAATACTATGCTTGCTGTTAAAGTAAACATATATAAGGATTATCATATTACTGTTGTAGGTTGCTATAGGCTGCTGTGGGAGAAAGTAAGAATTGTTTTTAATAGCCTACACATGTTATGCATCACTACACGTTAGAAGATAGGCATTTAACCTTTTGTATCCCTAGATACACTAAATTAGGCCTTTAGATAAGGTAGACAGCCCAATCTTTTTTCTGCATGCTGACAATGATTTATAGGGCAGTAAAGTGAAATGTATATAAACTGTGTATTTTTGCTGCAGTGTGTATGCAGGTTTTTGGTGCCACAATTATTTAATTAGCCTAATCGTTGACATGATCTGTTATTTTAATCTACATATCCGCGATATGAACAGCAGCTGATGAATGTTCTTATGCCGGTATGCGTGTATTTTAGCGTTTTATCGTTCTGTAATTTACAAGTGAATCGGTGATTGAGTATATGACTAATTAGCTGGTTGAGCCATGGTAACTGGTGGCAGTAAAAACATGCATATACACCGTGGCCCACGAGGCCTGGAGTTGCCCACCCCTGGCGTAGAGTTATCCTAAGGAGACACTTTGCTGTGTAGTTTGGGTGCTCTCTTCAGCTGAATAAAACTCAGACAAACTTATCGCTGCCTGGTGGAATACTTTGATTTCTTTATTAAAGAGAAGAATTTCCACATTATTTGGTGTCACGAACAGGATGGTGAACTCCGCCGCTGGCCATATGCAGGAATCCGAAGGTTAATCCGTTGACGGGGGTTCTTAGAGAGCCTTAGGGTTCTTAAATATCCTCCTTACCAAACTAAGGAAAGGAGCCCTTGCCTGAGGACATGTGTGGGAAACAGGCGACGGATACACCATCCACAAACAAAAAAGGTAGCGATGGGTTTCTCAGATTTGAGATGAGTAAAGCAGGCCTGTGAAGTTTTCTTTATGAAAACAAACTGGACCGGATTTGAGAGGTTGGAGAGAACAAAATTTTGATGGTTATTTGTGTTGTATGTCTAAGTCTTATTAACCAAAGTATTTTTGTCTTTTGTATCTGTGTGTTCGATTAGTAAGGAGGTGAGCCAAAGGGACCCGATACTAACCGAACCAGCAAAACATATGTGTAACAAATGGGGACATAGTGTCTTGACTCAGATATCATTATGGAGAAAACTAACAGATGATAAATTCCCCGCAGAAGACACACTTAGTATTAAATTGCTGGCGGTCTGCAGGGCTTTATGAGTGAGGAAGGCAAGAAAATAGGGAAAAAAGAGAGGATAGATTGGGATTTGTTTCGTAAATGGGAAAGAGGCAGAGACAACAGGGAAACGTGCGGCGGCGGGCCTTATGATGAAGGAGAAGAAAGAAAGCGAAGGAACGTCGCCACCCCCGACGGCACCCCAGGGCCTAGCAAGAACATCAGCTGCTGCGGTCCCAGCTGCAACTTCCCTATACCCCCAGCTGTATGGACAAGACGGACAGTCACTGTTTCCCCTTGTGGCATTCCGGATCCTCGTGGACCAGGGAGCAACAGGGGAAGGAGGCCAGATATTTTAGTACAACGCAACTGGACTTTAGAAGAGATCATGGATATTGTCAAGGAATTACCTGATCCCAGAGACAATGCTGAGAAATGGTGTACAGCCATGCGAGAACTGGATCAGCTGTATCAACCATCCGCACAAGAACTGGAAATCATGTTTCGAAGGTTTTTTTAAACTCAAATGGAGTGCTGTAAAGGGAAAGTTCAAGACAGACATAAATCGAGCGAACATAGAGTTTAAAGACCAACTGGATGAATTATGTGAGGCGGTGAAAAGACTATCCAAACCGAACAGACTGGGGGCAAATACAAGGAACAAGACAGAACAGTGGCGAAATGTGCGACGACTAAGTTTTTGAATTCCGGTCTTGACAAAGAGGCTGCTGAGGAATCATACAATAATCTTTTGAAAACTTGTGGGTGGCCTGCTGCCGGATTTAAAAAAAACTACTACAACAACATTATTGGTTGGGAAAACCAGGGTCTGGAATTTGTTTGGTCGCATATAAAACATACAGAGAGACAGACTCAAGGTAAACAACAGAAAACGGATATACAACTGCAGAAGGCCCAGCTGTTGTACTACCAAGGTGGGCGAGGGGGAAAACAGAAGGGAAGGGGCCGCGGATGTGGGCAAGGAGGCCGTGAACAAGGTGGACAGCGGAGTGGGGGACAACAGAACAACACCGAATGGCAAACTTCTTAGAACACAAAGTGTTATACCTGCCAGGGCTTTGGGCACATTGCCCGCAATTGCCCGAATAATAACACAGGACAATTCAATGAACAATCGGCCGGCGCCCCAAGGCAACAAGACTGGCCTTACCCACCGCCACCAAACATGAGTGTGGGTTTCCCAAAACAGAATCAGGAATAGGATGAGATGGAAACAGATGAAGTTTGCAGCAAGGGACAGTTTATTAAGGCATCGCAGACTTTATTAAGAATCCCCCACAACACACCTCAAGGTCATGGGTGAGTCAATTCCATTTTTAGATTCTGGTGCATCCATATCTGTTATTAGAATTCAAGATTTTCCTAATGTTCCGACGTCATCTAACAAAATTCAAACAGTGGGTGTGTCTGGTATTCCATGCATGGAAATGCTCTCAGAGCCCCTGGAGGTTGAAACTCCAGGGCGAATATTTACTGTGATTCCTGTTGTCTCAAAATTGCCCAGTAAGTTTGTTAGGATGTGATATCATGTGTAAATTACACGTGAATATACAGTGTGGTGCTGATGGCATAACCGTCCATGCGCCAATGGCAGGAATCTATGCACTCGACTATGTGGTAAAAGATTGGCTGGATGCATGGAATTTACATAAAAATGAGACGGCCACTGTATTACGGAACATAATGCCCCCGCATGTTGATGTACCGATGCAGTTACATTGCACTGCATACTACTCACCCCTGACTAGAGACAACTTGTATGAATGTAGATGAAACTTAGAAACCCCAAACGAGAGCGTCACTGTGCAAAATGTTTTTGCTGGACCTGAATTCACAGCGGCTGTGATTTGTTTGAATCAGGAGCAACAACTTTTGCAGACGGATGTTCTCTCTGCCCCGCATGTCTCACTTTCAAAGGTGTCGTATTCTAAGTTTAGAGATGTAGGCCCTTGGTTACTGAAAATACAGTCTGTGACAGATTGGCAGGAAACCGGTGATGGTAGGAAATTTTCACCGTCCACCCTCACTTATATGATTCCTTTTTGTGCTACAATAGTTGTAACTCGCGAAGCCTCCGCTGTCACTCCTGAGACTACCCAAGCAGCTACCCGTATCACGGGAGGAGCCTATTTGGTTACAAAGTGTACTTTGTGGGACATTGTGGGCAACAGGCAGATATGATATTGGCTGCATGAAAGGAGCAAAGTCATTGGTAGTTTCCCCATATCGTCCACATAAAGCCCAGTACCCCCTTAGTAAAGAGGAGCAATAGTGCCATGCATCTTTATTTTCAGGGTTTGATTAATTCGCTCCACTGCACCCCAACTTGCTGGGTGGTAGGCACAGTGTGTTTTCAAATTGATGTGAAGGCTCGTTGGCAAACTTTGTAATACCTGATTTACAAAATGTGGACCACTGTCACTCGTGATTTTAGATGGCAAGCCCTATATGGGTATACATCACCCTGTAACACTCCAATTTTGCCGGTTCGAAAATCTTTGGGAGACTGGTGGTTTGTGCAAGATCTGAGGATAGTTAACAATGCTGTGCATGCTCGAGCCCCGGTTGTACCGAACCCGATTACAATTTTGTCGGATGTGCCGAACAGTAGCATGTGGTTGATTTAGCAAATGCTTTTTTCAGTATACCGGTGCATCCCGATTCGCAGGAATGGTTTGCGTTTACGTTTAAAGGGAAAAGGTGGACTTGGGCCGTTATGCCACATTACGAATCGCCAGCTGTTTTCTGCAGAACTGCGTACAAACTTAGAGTTTCATACTACCCGTGGGAAGCACTGTTATCCAGTATGTGGATGATTTATTGCTGTGTACTCCCTCCAAGCATGCATGTGAGATAGATTCAAAGGCTCTCCTTTTCTTATCCAAGAATGGCCACAAAGTTTCTAAGCAAATGTTGCAACTATGTTCTCAAACAGTTACATATTTAGGGGAAACAATCACGCCCAACGGCCGTAGTCTGAGCTCTGAACGTGTTGATTCCATACTTAAATGACCTCAACCAGTGACTAAACAGCAAATGATGTCTTTGATAGGAATGGCTGGCTACTGCCGCTCCTGGCTAATCGATTACGCCACTATCACACAACCTTTATCTGACCTCATACATGGCCACCACATGGCGATGGGGGATGAGATTGTGTAGACCCCTAAAGGCCAAGCTGCTCTAATTGACCTGAAACGTGTCCTCTCTATTTCTCCTTGTCTTGGGCTGCCTGACTACAATAAACCTTTTAACCTTTTTGTAGCAGAGAAGAATGGTTTCATGTCAGCTGTATTGACACAGGATCACGCTGACAAGCAACCCCCAGTGGGATACTACTCCAATCGCTTAGATGCTGTGGCACGGGGACTAATTCCCTGTCTGTGAGCAGTAGCTGCTGCCACAAAGGCTGTGCTGTCCTGCGCTGATATTGTAGCAATGTGCCCTCTCACTGTTCATGTTCCTCGTGCAGTGCACTCTCTCATCACACAGGCACAAACTGGACATCTCACACCAGCACGCCTCCTACACTACCAGAATATGTCGTTAACTATGTCGCATGTTACATTAAAGCGTTGTGGCGTTATGATCAACCCGGCTGGGCATCCAGCCCTTCCACATTCCATGTTTCTTTTCCTCGCAAAATTGACACATGGAAGAGACCATGTGTCAAAGGGAGGGATGGTGGATCTTGTAAATAGATTTTGGTTTTGTCCAGGATTTTCTTTTTTCACACAGGAATACTGTAAGAAATGTGTTATATGTGTAACTAACAATGTGGGTTGAGGGTTGCAGATACCAGCTTCAGCGCATCCGAAGCCAACAGACCCTTTTGAACACCTGATGATGGATTTCATAGAGCTAACCCCTTGTCAGGGTTACAAATATTGTCTGGTGGTAATAGACATGTTTTCCAAATGGGTAGAATGTTTTCCATGCAGGAAAGCAAATGCGGCAAGCGTTGCAAAAGCTTTAATGCACAAAATAATACCCATATAGGGCTTGCCATCTAAAATCACGAGTGACAGTGGTCCACATTTTGTAAATCAGGTATTACAAAGTTTGCTAACGAGCCTTCACATCAATTTGAAAACACACTATGTCTACCACTCAGCAAGTGGGGGTGCAGTGGAGTGAATTAATCAAACCCTGAAAATAAAGATGACAAAATTGATGGCAGAAACTCAGTTGTCTTGGGTGCAGGTGCTGCCCCTGGCCCTTATGTATATAAGAGGCAGAACACACAGACTATCTGGTCTTTCTCCATATGAGTGTAATGGATTTTAGTGGCGGATAATCAAACGCGAAGGTAGGGGGATCACTAGTGAGAACAAAATAAATGCAAAGAAAGAAAAGACAGGAAACGAATTATTTGTGGCTAAACAGCCAAACGAAAATCAACCCACTAAAATAGGGCAAACTCAAATAACGAGTGAAACACAAACTAAATCTCCCGAGCTCAATACTGGAGCCAAAATGGGAAACTTAGCAAAGAACAGAACACCTTCGGCACATAAGTTCAGATGGCCGGAAGAGTGTAGAACAAACGAAACAAACAAAGAAAACTGTCTCAGAGAGAGCAGCAAAGAATAAAATAAATAGCACAGAACGCTAACAGGAGGAATAATACCTATACCTGAACTAAATGCTAATAGCAAGTCCCCCGTGAACATAAACAGCATTTAATATCACGAGGTCGCTAATACCTGGCTATACCTGGCTCAATGCAATGTCAAAGCGGAAGTGAGGAACTTAAATACCCCGCAGGTAGAGGCACAGGTGAAAACAATGATGAGGGAAAGCAAACCCAGGAAAATAATGTGGAAGAAATAAATTCTCAATCGGAAAATAAGGACAAGAACCGCAACGGAAAAGAAAATAAAACCCCACAAACCATGACAGATATGTTGTTCCATGCGGTCATTTTTGTTATTTGACATTTAAAGTTTGAATGACCACAATTTATTCACATGCTAAGATTAAAAAAACAGGGCCAAGTTGCATTAAAGAATTTAGGAAAGTTTGGATAGCATTGCTTTGGAATAGGGCTAGTTTAATTAGTGTGAGCTACGATAGGCAATATTGTTAGTTGTAACTTTGATATCAATACTTTTAAAGGCAGGCCTAGTTTTTGCAAGTTGGAATTAAGGACTTACAGACAGTGCTTTGTAGGCTATGCGTGAGTAACTTGGCATTTTTTTATGTTGAAAACTTATTTTTTGGTGATATTGTCAGGTTTGCGTTTAGAAAATAGAGAACCAAACGCGAAAGATAAGGATACAAAAAGCGTATCTAGTTTAAGATACGCCACAGAAGCGGAATTAAACCGCACTAGTAAAAGGAGAACGCAAAAGCGGAAACAAAACTTCCCTAGCACAATGCTAACTCAAAACAACCTCAAACGGAGGCGGAGATTCGCTTAAACAGCGAGAAACTAACAACCAAAGAAATGACCTCACGCACTAAATGATCTGCGTGTATCAGAGGTCGAGATAAGAAAATAAATGAATCAAAATAGCAAGCCTGTAACTACAGCTCTCTTAGTTTTCTTTCTTTACTTTTTATAAACCCTATACGGCTTTCTAGTCCTACTGCAACGTCAATCTAGAAGCACCGGAAAGCGGAAGTCAAGCTCTATTTATAGCCGACGGAAACCAAACACAGGTGTAGGAGATAATGACCTGGAGAGATCCAAACACCGGGACGGCGGAAGAAAAATCCGATAGAGCTTCAAACGACGCCAAACGGAAAACAATGGTAAAAAACAAAAAGAGACAGCCACTACCCATGACAGTACCCCCCAACTAAGGGACGGTACCAGACGATCCCTAAGCTTTGCTGTCTCGGAAGTCCCTAATGAGAGTGGGGTCCAAAATATTCTTGGACGAAACCCAGCAGCGCTCCTCGGGACCATACCCCTTCCAGTCCACCAGGAACTGGTACCCTCTGCCCACCCTTCTCTCGGCCAAAATGCGCCGAACGGTGTACACCGTACCTCCCTCCAAGAATCGAGGAGGAGGAGGCGGCTTGTCAGCCGGAGCGAGGGCGCTCACAAGTACCGGTTTCAAGCGTGAGACATGAAAGGTAGGGTGGATGCGCATGGAAGATGGTAACTGAAGACGTACCGTGACCGGGTTAAGTTTCCGCACGATCTTAAAGGGGCCCACGAATCGAGGCGCGAGTTTGCGGGACTCAACTCGCAACAGCAGGTCCCGTGTGGAAAGCCACACCCGTTGACCCACCCGGTAGAAGGGGGCCGGACGACGGTGCCTGTCAGCCACTGCTTTCTGTTTAGCTGAAGCGCGCAGTAACGATGCACGTACGCGCTTCCAAACCGCTCGACACCTACGCACGAAGAATCCGGCGGAGGGTACTTCTGCATCTCTCTCCAGCTCAGGGAACAAGGGAGGTAGGTAACCCAGCTGAGCCTCAAAAGGAGAGATTCAACCTCAGTAGCGTGTGGAAGATCCATACGCAGCCACAACAGCTTGGCACCTCCTCCTCATGCTGGTCACCAGCCTGGTCACACACTGCTGTGGGATGGCATCCCATTCCATCCCACTGGCATACACCTGCCAGCACTTGAAGCTCAAAACGAGAGTGAATACCAACAGAAGAATATTGCAGGGGATTTTGGCACATTTTTTTGGGCCGCTACCCACACGGTTAGCTGTGTTGCTCATTCCACGAATGCATGATCCTTACAAGTTGTACCTCGTTGTAAAGGTGACTAATCAGGCTTTCCAACGATATAAAATACAATACCAATTGGTATTATTAAAGGGGAGGAATAATCAACCGAAATAACGTTTCCAAACTTTTTTTGAGGAGTTTATAACATGATATAGCCTAAAATTAAGACGCCTACACATTTATAAGAAATTGTCCCACACTGATAAATATTAGGCTATGCTCCTTTTTTATAAAATAGCCTATAGATTAAAAACCTTTAGTAACTCGCAATTTAGTAACTCGCGCCAGGCCACTATATTTACGAACGAACTTGACTAAAATGCATGATAACAAACCCGATGTAGCCTATTTATTTTAAAATGTAGGCTAAATATTTCGAAAAGATCTGTGAATAACATAATACCAGTGGATGCTAGGCTATTATAGGAATTCACCTACAAAGGACAGTAGGTGATTCATTTCTGAGCAGTTTTTCAATTTCAAGTCAAGGACCCAGTTTGACAATGGGAATGAGTTGGGCTCTGCCTTCAGTCCGGGGAATTCCCTCACTGCATGTGCACACATTTCTTTCTTGTTCGCGAAGAATGAGTCAGTGAACGAGAGTCTGAACTAGATCAGTGAATGAATTTGGGAAGAATGATTCCGGGAAGGAATCCTTTTAGTGAACGGAGTCAAAGGATCCGGGTCCCTGAAAGGAACCATAATGCCCACCACTATTATCCAACAGATTAGCTAGCGGCTATTTCCCTGGTGCGTTCCGTGTCCCGCTGTGATCCGGTGACGGTGATGGTGAATAAGCTCCGACATAGGGAAATCCTCTTCAAATTGACGATAAAGGAATATAATATATTCACTTTTATCAAGTAAATAAACAGAGTTCAAATGGCGCAGCTAACTTTACTTCAGTATTTTTATATTTATTCAGAACAATGAGCAAGACAAGGAAAATAAACAGGGAAGGCTAGGTGACGGGCTGGAATCAGGTTTGGCGAAATTAACTGGGCTGGACAGGAGACGGGGCAGGTGTGAACAGGACAGGAAGCAAGCTGGACAGGCTGGAGTGAGGAGTAGAAAAAATAACAAGTTAGGTAGATTTAGCAAAACAGACAGAATGGCCGAGGAATATCTAGAACGGAGCAGAGACAAATAACAAACTGGCAGTGAGTGAATGAAACTGGGGAGTTAAAATAGAGTGATGAACAGGTGAGAGTACTGATGGAATAATAGGAGAGCATGCGGAATGTAAGCAGCGGGGGAGAGTGATAGGCTAAATGATAACGAGGAGAAAACAAGGAACAAAATGGGGAACCATGCCCAGCCTGCCAGGCACGTGCAGAGGATGTTAGAGGGGCAGGGTCCCAAATTCATAAAAGGGCACGCTGGCGATTTTAGCAAATAATTAAATAAATATATGCCTGGAATTAAGCGATATTAAAATGTATGTATTCAGGGTTTTTCCTGGCAGTGTTGGGGATAAAACGTGTATCCCTCTTATCGTGGTCAAGGAGGTAGATCAAGGATGAGATTAATTCAATTCAAATGGTTAAATCACTTTGTCTTTATTGTGTCAGCTCGAAGTCTTTACAGAAGAACACAATGGGTTAGTACATCTGTGGTCCTCTGGAAGCGCGCTCGCCATCTCTGCTACTGTTCCTGCTTATATACTGTTTGCTACATACATCACTGGGCGTATGATTTAAACCAATCATATCAAGCATTTAGAATTACATCTAGTACTTTTCCACTAAGTTGTTATGATAGAAATGTATCTATTTGGTGTTTGGTGTTTTTGCATAAAAGACTGCTTCTGTGGCAAATCCTTTATCTGAAGAATGCTTCTCGGGGCATTCTTCTGTGGCCTTGTTTATCAGAATACAGGCTTAAGGTCACTCATTCGAAACTTAACTACCACAGACAAGTTTATACATTCTATTACAACATATACTTTCATAGAATTAATGTCAAATTCCCACAGCAGCGAAATTGGTTTTGGTAGTATGTAGGCTATGCGAGTGCACGTTGCATTAATTTTACCGTAAATACAGTTTTTGGAGTACAAAAAGCCCATGAGACTTTGGTTGTAAAGTACCAGTAGGGTTGTGTTTAGGAGTTCGGTTTTAGAAATCAAAGGTCCTTAAAGCTTTTTGAATATTACACCATTTAGGCTATTTCGATAGCGCACAAATAGAAAAATAAATAAACAACACTCTAAAACACACAAAAAAAAAGTGTAGCTATAAGTGTAGCTACAAGTTTAAAAAAAAAAAAAACGTACAAAAGCACCGTGTAAAAACTGTGTTTTTACATAGTCTACATTTGCTGTTGTTATTTCAGCCCTAAATGCGATAGGTCACTGTGGAAATGTCGACTGTACGGGACTGGCGAAATGTAACAAGATAAACTTCAGGGTTAATCATAACACAGTGGTAGCTGCACATCGCGGTTTCATTAACATATTTATAGCTACGAGAGATTTTGGAGAACAAAAATGCATCAGGTAGCCAGTACCCTACAGTAAACAATGGAAAACGCCGAATGCTTAGGCCTATTTGGACGTTTAAAATTTTTTTTTATTGTTTCTAGCTATATCTGCATGATTTTCTTGTAAACGGTGCATTTTACAGTCTGTGGCTGTGGCGAGGGTCATAAGCGCTTTGGGCTATTAATAACACCCTCTTATTGTATTGCACAGCAGTAGCAATCCTGCAGGTTTCCTTAAAGCTGTAGCCTAGTTTATAATTTAAGACAAACATGAATACTGTACTTGGGACCGATATGTCTACCACTATAGTATGGGGCGCCAATGTGGATCGGGTTAAAGCTTTTACCTTTTCAGGAGTTAGGGCTTGAAAGGTAGCCTAATTCAAAATTGGAGCATGTTCCATCCAACTCGCTGCGCACGCTGTCTTTCTACCGAGTTGCCCCAAAGAACTAGGTTGCACTCTGCCACAGAATAGCTGAGCCGCATTTCTATACAGTATATGGTTCTATGCTTCTTCTACTCATCTCCTCGTACTGATATATCGCCATCTGCTAGCCGAAAGACCATATTGCACCCAAACAATTTAATTAAATTCAGGCTGTGCGCAAACAGGAATTTATTTATTTATTTAGAAATGGCAGGTGCTCAAGCCCCCTGAGGTATATGTATGCACGTGCATGCAGTCTGCACAAACAAAGAACTAGACAGACAGGGTGAACAGAAAAACACGACATGGCACAAGAGGAATGTGAAAACAGGAGAAACGAAAGGAAGGTGGACTGGAGGGAAACGGCAGATCTTACACTATGACTGAAATCGTATCGACTACTACTCTGTATGTCAACAGTGTATGTTTTTATATTTCATACTAAGTAGGTGTACATAAGTGATTTTCATGGGTGGTGGTATAAGCCTAGGCCACATGTCCAGTATAGGCTACTCCTTGTATGGATGATTCCATTTCTAATCAACAAATAAAGAGTAGAGTCTATGATGGTATCAAAATGAAATACAGCTATATTTATACACTGCAGCAGCAAGTGATATATAGTTTTCAAGTGTGTACAGTCTTCTGTGCAAAATCATCAGTATCACATACAGAAATATATATACTATTGTGCTGCCCTTAATGTACAAATGTGCATTATAGATCTATAGCCTATGTCTAAACCTACTCTAGTGGGACCTCTATAGCCTAATGCAGCAGTTGTAGGCCACTTACTATTTTGAAGAGTATGAATTAGGCTCTTTGAGAGAAGGTGATGAGTACATGTTGTTTGAAATACAGTAGACCAACATAGCTACAGAACTGTATAGCAGTCAGATATATATGGAGGTAGATTTCTATCAAAAATAAACAAGCACAAAAGTATAATCCACAATTGTATTTACCATCCACACACACACACCTCTCAATTTGTGTTTCGTAAAAATAATCCACAAGTATGTGTTTTCCATCCACACACAAACACCTCTCAACTTGTGTTTTGTAAAATCATCATTTGGATGAATGCAAAAATTATATTCACGAATACAAATAACATTTACAGATATGTTTCCAATGTTCACATGTACAAATCAAAAGCTTGGCTTGCGAACTGGCGAATCTACATTTGCCGATCGAAGGACACGCTTGATCTGCTTGGATTTACGGACAGAATTTTGAGACAAATATTCCGCTGTTTTTCACCGTGTCGATTCACGCTCGCTTAACTTGCAATTCGTAAGCTAAACTTCTTCTTCTTTGGTGCTACATAACCATACTTGCCAACCTTGAGCCCTCAGAAATAGGGAGATTTTTTTAAAAATTGTGACGGGGGGGAATGGGGGGTGCTATCAAGAATTTTCGCGGACCTCGATTGTAATTGTTGACGGGGGGGGGGGGGTTGGGGCGCTATCAAGAATTTTCGCGGACCTCGATTGTAATTGTTGGGGGGGGGGGGGGGTTGCAATCATCTTTTATTTTTTATTTTTTTAAGACACTCTATTTAACGGTTTATTTAACGTATGTACCGCGGGTGTGCGTCTGCGTTAAAAGTAAATCCCCGTTCCCCGTTAACCATCCACGTAGATACACGCGTCAGATTTTTTTTTTTTTAAAATAAAAAAAAAAATTTTAAAACACGATATTGTCCGAAATCGGGAGAACTGCGGGAGATTGTTGACTCCGGGAGATTATCGGGAGAGGACATTGAAAATCGGGAGTCTCCCGGGAAAGTCGGGAGGGTTGGCAAGTATGTACATAACACGGTGGTTTGTGTGTTCGGCTCATCAGCGCCACTTTTAGAACAAGTGGCCAAAATTGCACATTATCTTTAAGAAGTGGATTCATGGTACATTTAATTAAAACAACCGAGTTTTGAGTTTATTTAGGTTGTAAAGTTAACCCCACGCTAATCTTGCGATGGCAAGTTTTTTAAACAGTCATTGCACAAAACTCCTATCAGATTGCGTGTAGCTAGCTAGCTATATTACATTACACAGGGGTAGGTCCGTACACAGTAGCTACATAACTCTTTCGCCCCTCATGGAAAAGATTATGTAAAACAAACTCAACCATGTGAAGTATTGTAGCCAATTAAATTAATTTGACAGCTATTCTCACTGATACCGATATCGCCTATGAAATCTTTTATTTGTTCAGCTAGCTAGCTAGTAGATAAGACACCTAAATGAAAATGATTAGGGATGCACCGATACCAGTATCGGTATCGGGGCCGATACCATGCTCATGTACTCGTACTCGAAAAAATGTACCGATACTCCAAAACCGATACCAACGTCCAAACGTCCGCACGCTAATGCTATCACCTTAGCAACACCTAATCCTGACCTGCGTGCTCACTAGGGATGTTAACAGTTAATCGACTATTGATTAATTGCTAATAAGAATTTAATCGATAAGATTTCAAATGAAACAATTAACTGAATAATCTGCGATCTTGTTTCAACGGCAGTTTTTGTGTGAAACGTAATCATGGTTTAAGGTCTCCACGCGAGGGCGAAGTTAATGTAGCCTACCACCTGAAATGCGAACTTTTCCTATAAACCTCGTATGAACTTTTTGTATTTTTTCCTTGTAGTTATATAGTTTTATGGATTAGGTTTATGGTCGCTCCAGTGAGCGTTTTAAATATGGATTAGAAACTACGGAAATATATGACAATTTGTGTGTTCTCAAGTTCTGACCATTTCGTGGTAAGTAACCTATTGTAAAACATTGCGTTTTCAAATGGTAAAGTTGTCAAAAGGGTGACAAGGGCCATACTTTTTTTTTAAAGCAGATGATTCTTTTCTCCCAAATTGAATGTCGATGTTCAGTCATGTATGGGGGGAGCCCTTATACAAAGGGTTGAGCTAGGTGCACTGATGTAGCATAGTGCTATTAATCACCCAGTTCGTCAGTAGGCTACTTGATTAAAATAGCGGTTCAGATTAAAATAGCAACCATTCACGCAGTGCGTGATCTAGACTCAAATTACCTGACAACAAATAAAGAAAAGGGCTTTAGCTAGACTTCTTACTGAATTTCAAGTGTAAAGAAGAAACAAACGTATAGCCACATATTGGTTATATTTGTGTAGCCTATAAAACATGGTTATAGCATATTAGGCCTTCTTAAAATAGCCTACATTTATTGTGCTATTTCGATACAAAAGAAAACACGAATGTGCTTCATTTAATCAATATCATTATTACAGATTTGAAATGGTTTAATAACGGGCAGACTTTTATTAACTCTTAGTTTGATAGTTACAGAATAGGCCTACATGGAAAATGTACAATATAGCCTACAGTAGCCTATGCGATTTTGATTAGAAATGCTTGAACCGTTTTGCTTTCGGTAACGTTACGTTGGGTGGACGTCAGATGCCAGTAGGTAGGCTACAGGTTCCGATCATGATTGCAGGCTATATTTTTTAAATGTGAAACTACCAAAAAACAGTTGACCGGGCTATATTATTTTACTAATACCCCCGCCATTTGTTGCAAACTAATTGAGTAGCCCGTAGCCTATGCAGAGAGTAACTGATTCGGTTGACAATTATGTAGGCTACTGCGGTGCGGTAGTCAGCAGTTCATATAGGCTAGTCAATTCAGTAGGACTCTCTGAGGTTGATGGTTGAAAAGGACATTATGCCAATAAGCAGCATTAGACCTAGTCTTTAGATAGCACACAGGCTGTTCCATGTCAGTACAGTAGGTTAGCCTATAATGTATGTAGGCCTATTTCACAATTGTTTTTTTACAGTCAGCCCCCCCCCCCCCCCTGTTAAGTTGACCATGTATATTAGTGGTAAGGGTTAGGGGTCACTTATACTTTGACGTTCCAGTATAAATAGAATGATGCACAAAAGACTGTACAGTTTTATTTTGGTTATTATTTATGTTTATTTATTTATTTTTATTGGACCTCATTTGATTTAAATAATCAGTAAATTGATAGACTGTGCTCCATCAACAGGAGAAAATAAACACAGTATCTTCAAAATCAGCCGTCTCATTATTGTGGTATTATTATACAGTATTATTATAAAGTACTCATACTTAAAAAAACACACAAAAAATGGTATCGGTATCGGCGAGTACTCAAAAGTGAGTACTCGTACTCGTACTGAAAAAAATGGTATCGGTGCATCCCTAAAAATGATCATTCAAATTGCATGGAGTGCTCTCCTTATTTTAGCTCATAGTGTTGTACTTCCGAGTTCCTATCAATGTACGGACCTACCCCTGTGTAATGTAATCTAGCTAGCTAGCAAAATATCATAACATAGCCTTTAACATAACATTATAAATTTCAAAACACATTGGAAATAAAACAGATTGAATCATGACAACAGATATATTGTAGTTACATTTTTATTTTATTTTTAAAATTTGATACCTAATCTTTCCAAAATGATACTTAGCTTTAAGCCCATTCGCTTTGGACCACTAGAGGCTATTTTCATATAGTTTCTACACAGGCAGAAGTCAAAACCAGGAAATCAAGGAAACAGAAAAACATGAGGAACAGACAAGGAAAACAAATACAAAAACTAACATAAACTCAGAACAGAAGACTCGGGGGGAAAAAACAGATACTCAGAAAAAGACTCAACGACAGAGGCAAAAAAAACAATGTTGCTAACAATGGTGAGGAACTTACAAAGAATGACTGGGAAGACTGGGTTAAATACACAGAGGGAGACAAACATAATGGGAACAAGGTGTGCAGATAGCTCACATGTGAGAACAATGAGGGTAACAAGGACCAATAAAACAATAACAAGGGTAGACGTAAGACAGGGACTGAATATCACGTAAACACAATGATAACAATCGACTCGGTGTTAACAAGTAACGTGCACAGCTCGAAGGGGAGGAACGCGGAAGTGGACACATGCAAAGAACGCAAAATCAGATAGATACAGGGATAGGATAACGAGGGAGAATGACAGCTGCAGGTAGAAACTCAAGATAAATTAGTAATTAGTAATGTTAGTAGAAAATTCAAAATCCCTAATGTTAGTAAATTAGTTGTTTAGTATTATGTACATGTTAGCTTGTTAGTAGGTTTGTACTAAGTCTAATCTAACAATTAGTACGATTAATATGTTAGTATAATATAAATATTCATATTAATTAAGTCGGAAGGAAGAAAACGAGATACGAAATACAGAGGAAACCCGAATGTACCAAAATAACCCGAATAGTGCAATGACAAAGACAGGGAGTGGAATCTCTGGGAACACAAAACAAAGACAGACAGATGTGACTCAGACAACCCACGAACAGAGGGGGATGCAATGATAATAAGGAAAATAATAAATACATGAATGAAAAAATACAGAACAGATAGAACTCAGAACACAACCTGCATAAAACCATTTTTTATGTTTTATTTTGTATATTGTAACATGTTTTAATTTACAAAAACTTGTTTTGCGATGTAAAACATTGTCAATTATGAATAAAACCTAGATTCTGGGCATGATTTCCTTTTCCATTTTTTAGGGGCGGAGACCATTGCTCCTGATATTTAGCAAGGAACTTCTGGGGCGCATGCACTCGCTTATTTTTTTGTAACGTTAGGTCTGCTGCTCTCTCTCTCTCTCTCTGTCAGTATCCTCGTCGTCATCGGACATCATGATGACTACTATCTACCTGCAAGGCTGGTCAGGTGACTGGCTGCAATAATAGGAATTATTTGCTACGTTAGCATCAGTTTATCACACCGTAGCCTTAAGTCTCGTAACGAGGCTAATCACGTAGTATGCGAGCTGCAACTAACTAGCGAACAACAAAGTTACCGAACATGTTTAGCAATGTTTCATATGATGTATGATAACATTACGGTCACATTTCAAATATTTTTGTGCTTGATTATTACTCCCCCACTTCCCATTTTACCTCAGCAATACAATGCAACGTACGCCTCGGTCGATGATAAAGTAACGTTACCGCATCAGTGGATGTGAGTGAGAAGATTTGGGTCGGGGAGGGGCTAGTCTCGTCCCCAGCCTGTATGCGAGAACTCAGCCGAACTCGCTCGAGTCGGGTTTCCGAGACTAGGGATGGGCTAACGTTACAGAAGCAGAATAGTGGAGCGGCTAAGTGCTACAATCTTTCAATTTGTGATACAAGCGTGAAAATTGGTATGAGCAGTCTCCATGGGTCACTTGACAAGAAAATTGGCCGAGCCATTTGAAATTTCAAGATGGTGGCCATTTTTCAAGATGGCCGACACCTTAGTGGAGCAGTTAAGTGATATCATGGTTTATTTGGTGATACAAGCATGAAAATTGGCATGAGCAGTCTCTGTGGGTCACTTGACAAGAAGCCACCCACAGCCACTTGAAATTTCAAGATGGCAGCCATTTGTCAAGATGGCCACCACCTAAATGGAGCAGTTAAGCATAATTGTTTAGTTAGTGACACAAGCATGCAAATTGGTATGAGCAGTCTATAAGGGTTACTTGACAAGAAAACACTCCCAGCCACTTGAAATTAAAATTTTCAAGATGGGCGCCCCCTGGATCCTCAAAATCCCCTTTTCTCATAGAAATGTATTGGGTTTTTTCATTAAGGACGATTTGGTGTCATTTTATTTTATATGTTTTAGATTATGCTAAAGAACAACTTTTAACACATCAAAATACAGTTGTTGATCATAGATAGATTAGACAAGAGTGAATATCTGCACTACCAGGGCACACTGGTGATATATCACTGCTGTTAAACTCAGAGTGGGGTTCAATGTCAGCTAATTGAAAGTTAGTTAGTATCCCAAATGCTGTCTAATTTACCCCAAAACAGTTAGATAGCCGCACCTGAATTGACAGGTTGTGCCAGCGCGGGAGAGCCGAGCCAAGGTTAATGGGGTTTTAGTTAACCGGATGGTGTACAGATCGCACGGGATATAAATGGCATTGGATGAACGATCGGACTAAGTGTAGGGTTAAGGCATGAACTTAGTTGTATCCCATACATCAAAGTGCTTGGTAAAAGGTATAATCCCTCGGCCTCTGCCTATGCATTTGCTGCAGACATGGCAGAAGCCATCATAACAGTTGAGAAAACGAACTGGGACAGATGTGTAATTTGTCAGCAGGACACGAAGGAAAAACTCATTCAGCCGAGTTTAGTCAACAGAGAGCATGGTACTGGTTATGGTACCATTGCACGAAATGTTCCATTATTTCATGAGATCAATGCTCTGCCTATCTTACTTAGTCCAACCCGACTAGATGAAGGTGATGGCATAGAAAGCACATTGACAAGAAACAGAGCAAAATATCATTCAAGCTGTAAACTTATGTTCAACAACACAAAGCTGGAAAGGGCCCAAAAGAGAGCATCTTCTACTGCTGCTGAAGACACCGAAGATACCAAAGATATCCATGTCAAGAGGCCAAGAAGATCCCAGCCCTCGAAAGCTTTGTGCTTTATCTGTGAAGATGAGAGTGCAACGTCCCCCTTAAGAGACGCAATGACAATGAAACTTAATGAAAGGGTTAATGAATGTGCCAGGAATCTAAGCGACATGAAGCTCCTTGCAAAGCTTATTGCTGGTGATGTTGTTGCACAGGAATTTAAATACCATCCTGCCTGTCTCGTTGGACTGTACAACAGAGAGCGAGACCATCTCAATGCCCTCAAGCATGAGCAGAGCCTCAAAAGCTCAGCTAGCCAGGACTGGTATCCCTCTATTTTTTCAGAACTTGTCATCTACATCACGGACATGAAGACCACAAGTGACGGCACAGATCCAGTTATATTCAAGCTTGCAGATCTAGTCTCTCTCTACAAGCAACGACTGCAGCAACTTGGTGTCGAATCACCAAATGTGAATTCAACCAGACTGAAGGAGCAGCTGCTTTCTAGCATACCTGAGCTAGAAGAACACAAGGCAGGACGTGATGTACTGCTTGCATTCAAGAAGGACATCAGCTCTGTTCTTTCTGATGTAAGCAAATACAGTGAAGCTGAAGCCATTCACTTAGCTAAGGCTGCCAGCATCATACGTAGAGAGATGCTTAATCACAAGACAAGGTTTGACAACAAATTCCATGAGGGATTTGTTGAAGAATCCGTTCCACCAACGCTTCTTCAGTTCATCTGCAATATTGAACATGGTGTAGATATCAAGTCACATTTGAATCATGGGGTATTCAAATCAGACATTGCAATTGCACAGTTATTGCAATACAATTGCTACTCTAAGTGCAAAGATGGTGCAGCAACCCACAGACACTCAAAAGACCGCGAAACTCCATTTGCTGTATACATCGGGATGGTGGTGTATGCGAAGACACGAAAGCGAAAACTCATTGATATGCTTCATGAGAATGGAATTAGCATCTCCTATGACAGGGTGTTTGAAGTTTCCGCACTGCTAGGAGAATCTGTGGTGAACCAATATGTGGTAGATGGGGTTGTCTGCCCACCGATTCTGCGAAAGGGACTCTTCACCACATCTGCTATGGACAACATTGACCATAATCCCACAGCAACAACAGCAAATACCTCCTTTCATGGTACAAGTATTTCCATGTTCCAACTTCCAGCCCTTAACAATGGCGGCGAGATAAGGCCACCACTCCACCTTTCAGATAACAGACCAAACAAGGTTCCTGAGATTCCTGAATCCTTCTCTAACATCCAACCAGCTTTCTTCAATAAGAAAAACCCAGAGCCCCGTCCTGTAGCCAACCTACCATTGCCAGACCTCACTGTATTCAGCAGAAACTTTGCACCCGAGTATGAATGGCTGGAGAAGGTTAGCCTAACCCAAGAAGTCGATGCTTCTGCCACTATAACATGGTCAGCCAACCATGCATCCCAAAGGAGGAGCCAGGGTTTTAATGTCAGCATTACATCACTGCTTCCCCTCTTCCGAGACCAGGCCCACTCTGTCGCAACAATAAAGCATGTTATGGACAAAGTTAGGGATACAGTAGCATTCCTGAATCCAGGACAAACGCCAGTCATAGCTGCTGACCAGCCACTGTATGCTCTTGCAAAGCAGATCCAATGGCACTGGCCAGAGCAATATGGAGAAGACAAATTTGTGATCATGTTTGGAGGTCTACATATTGAAATGACAGCGTTTAAATCTATCGGAACGCTACTCAAAGACAGTGGATGGACTAGTGCCCTCGTTGAGGCTGGGGTAGCCTCACCTGGTACAGCAGATTCGTTTCTTTCAGCATCAAGTGTAACTAGAACACGGTACGCACATCAGGTAACAGTATGCAGTCTGTACGAACTGATGAAAGATGCATACGATGCGTACAGGGAAGAGACACCTGACAACACTAACACCACTTTTGAAGTGTGGTGCACGGAGCAGAAGAGTCCACAGTTCAAGTTCTGGTTTCTCATTTATAGGATGGAGCTGACCATTCTCATTTTGATCCGATCATTTCGAGAAGGTAACTTCAGACTGTACCGTGAGTCACTGTTTGAACTTGTCCCATACTTTTTTGCCAACAACAATGTGAATTATGCTCGATGGCTTCCAATACACCTTAGAGACATGATGTGCATTGAGGAGCAACATCCAGAAGTGGCTGCAGAGTTCCACAAGGGGAACTTTGTAGTACATAAGTCAGACAGGGCTTTCTCTGCAGTGGCAATTGATCAGGCTCATGAATGGCTCAATGCTGTGATCAAAGGTGATGGGGGAGCAGTCGGGCTGACAGAGAACCCATCAGCACTGCGAAGATGGATGTTAGCAGGTCCAGAGGTGAGCCGTCTAGTTGCGAACTATGAAGCTGTGTCAGGAGCTAAAGATGTGAAGAAAGGTAATCATCACCATGAACAAACAGAGGCTGCTCAAAAAGCATTTTTTGAGAAAGTGAAACGACTCACATCAGTGATGCGGGAAATGGGTAACCCTTTCATGGAAGAATCAGATGATCTGCTTGTGTTGGACACGAAGGACATTGTTGATGCCAGTTCAGCTGAGCTGATAGCAGTACATCACCAACAAGGCAAAGAACAGTTCAAGTCTTTCATGACAGATCTACAGAGCCTCGACAGTCCATGCTCTTTCTACAAGCCTATCAAGAAGAATATGGTAACTTTCTTCAAGCACAAGCCAGTTGTCAGTGGAACAAACTCCAAGATGAAGGAACTTAAGGATGACTACCAACTTTTCTCCCGACTATTCATCTCTTGCCAGAACAGGCAGTGTGACTTACAAGAGTTCTTTATGCATGAGAACCAATCAGCTCCCGCCTCTCTCAGCGATGGAGGGAAACTCCGCACGTGTACCAAATCACACCTGGCTGATATACTACAAGCGAAAGTGACATTGCCCGAAAAAAAGCCAGAATCAGACGTTCTCATAGTGGATGGATCAGCTATGGTGAATACACTGCCACCACGTTCAAGCAAGACGTTTGATGAATATGCAATAAATGACATACTTCCAAGAATAGAGACATACAGCCATACATACAAGCGGACGGACATTGTTTTCGATGTTTACTGGAAGTCCAGTCTGAAGTCTGAAGCAAGGTCAAAACGGGGAAAAGCAATCAGGAGGAGAGTAACAGGCACAGGCAAAACTCCGTCAAACTGGCAAAGCTTCCTACGGGATGAAAACAACAAGCAGGAATTGTTCCATTTCATTGCTGATAAAGTTACGGAAATGAAAACAGCCAATATAGTCATTGTGACGAAGGGGGAAGATGCTGTTAGCAACCAAGCTGCTAACCTGGATGCAGTAGCCCCGTGTAGTCATGAAGAGGCAGACACGCGTATTTTCCTTCATGCCCAGCATGCAGTGAAACAAGGACACAAATCCCTGACGATCGATGCCAATGACACAGACATTGTAATCATAGCCACTTCTGTTATGCCCTCTATGATGCAACTTGGCCTTGAGAAAATGTGGGTGACTTTTGGCAAAGGAGAGAAGACAAGATGGATCCCAATACATGAGGTGGTTTCAGCCATAGGACCAGAGAAAACACGTGGTATCCTCTTCTTCCATGCCTTCAGTGGTTGTGACATTGTGTCATCCTTCCATGGCAAATCAAAGAAGTCTGCCTGGAAAACATGGGACGTGTGTGATGAGGTCTCAAACACATTTGCAACACTCAGCGAATGTCCCTCTGCAGTGGAGGATAGTGACCTGCAAGCTTTGGAGAGATTTGTTGTGCTAATGTATGACAGGTCCAGCGATGTCACAACTGTGAACGAGGCCAGGCTTGATCTCTTTGCCAGAAAGCAAAGACAATATGACTTGATCCCACCAACTCAAGCAGCACTCAAAGAGCATGCCAAACGTGCTTCTTATGAGGCTGGATACGTGTGGGGACAGGCACTGAAGCGACAACCACAAATGCCGAGCCCATCCGAGTGGAAAGTCTTCTGGACTCCACTTCCACCTATTGCAGAGAGTTGTTGGGAGTTGACCAAATGTGGGTGCACCAAGGCATGTACTGGAAGGTGTAAGTGCTTCAAATATGGACTCAGTTGCACATGCCTATGTAGTTGCCCCTGCTAGAACCTATTTGCATGTTTCTTTTGCCAGTTATTCCCCGTTGTCCTCTGTGTTTTCAGGTGTAGGCCTATGGCTCGGCTTCCCCTCGCCACATCGGCGCATCATGTTTTATTTTGTCACCAGCCTATTACTTTGTAACATTGCTTCCACTGCCTATATTTAACAGTGAAGCACATTTTCAGTTTAGTTCCTTAGTATTGTTTGAGATACTTTCTGTTTGTCATGGTTCCGTGGCTGTGTCAGCCAGAGCTGCTGTTGCCTCTGGATCTGTCCTTATTGCCATTCAGTATTAGCCATTGCTCAATTATTATTTTGGAGCACTGTCCGTTCAGCACCACAACTGTGCTAATTTATTAATCTTTTATTTTTTGTTTCCCCACCCCTTAGTATTTATTTGACTAATTTAATGGCTGTTAGTTTAAAATTAAAAAATTAAAAAAATTAAAAACTCCCTTGTGACTGTTACCTTGTCGTGGTAAGGGAGCTTGTGTACCTCAGTGAACCCTGAGAGCTATGCCGGTGGGAGGCAACTCCTGGCAGGTTTTACCAAACTGGACAGGTCGTGGGCGAGGAGTCAGACAAAACACAGTCAAACAACCTCTCTTGACAGAGCCTTTTGAGGAACCCAATACATTTCTATGAGAAAATTTATCATTTAAAGATCCACATGGCGGACGGCAGCCATCTTGAAAAATGTCTATCTTGTCTAACCTCTATCTTCAAATTTCAAATGTCTGGGAGAATTTTCTTGTGAAGTGACCCTTTGAGTCTCATGGCAATTTTCATGCTTGTATCACCAACTAAATGATTACTTAGGCCTAACTGCTCCATTAAGGTGGCGGCCATCTTGGAAAATGGCTGCCATCTTGAAATTTCAAGTGGCGGTGGGTGGCTTCTTGTCAATTGACCCACAGAGACTGCTCATGCCAATTTTCATGCTTCTACCACCAAATAAACCATTATATCACTTAACTGCTCCACTAAGGTGTCAGCCATCTTGAAAAATGGCCACCATCTTGAAATTTCAAATGGCTCGGCCAATTTTCTTGTCAAGTGACCCATGGAGACTGCTCATGCCAATTTTCACGCTTGTATCATCAACTGAAAGATTCTGACGAAAATAAGCACTTAGCCGCTCCACTAGAAGAAGAGGGATGTAATTTAAATACCGAATACATGTACGGTATTGTTTTGTGTTGATTGTTTTCTGTAATTATTATTATATAATATATATCTTTTTTAAATTAATTTGTGTAGTTTCAGCTGGCATTTCGTACCTGCGAAAAGCGGGCGTTCCAGCCCCGAAGTTGGACCTGTTGCTCCGCCTACCCTGGCTAAAGCATGTTTTGGCGTAGGTTAAGTTATAGGCTATATGAGAATTGACCAACAATTGTTATAGCTGCGTTTGATAGTGAGATAGTGACATGAATGCATATAAATTTGAATCGTACAAGAAATATTTTTGGGTCATTTTTTGCTCCGGCCCTTGTGCTTTCAGGGGCAAAATAGATTTATTTGGGGGCATTTTTGTCCGGCTTTGCCCCGTAGTATATTTCCGATGCTGGGCTAATGATTAATTGATAAATAGCCTACTATCATAATTGTTTACTTTGGCATTATTGTTATTCAAACATATCTTACCATTAAAGTATTTTACATTTAATTCAGCCTAAATATTTTGTTTGCAGCATTTTTGCATATATTCCTTCATTATGAAATTAACACAGCTTTCTAAATAAAAGGGCAGAGCGGTCCCTCATTGTCACAACTCTAGAAGGCTCCGGGTCTCACGTCTGCGTTTTTTTTTTTTTTAAACATAAATTATTTTAAATGGTGTATGCTAAATAAACGACATGAAACTATTTGTTAAACTAATTTCCACTTTTCCAAAAATGGTTTATATTTTCTAAACTTTTCCAGGCCTGGGCCTGGAAAGAACTATTTTAAAATTCCATGACCTTTCCAGGTTTTTCACGACCATACGAACCCTGACACATGTACTACACGACAGCTTATTGAGCGCTAATTCACCCACTCTCGCACTTAACGAGAGTGCTTCGCATCTATGAAAGTGTGTGTCCTTGTTCACTAATCACTGAGCTAGCCAAGTAGTAACAACAACATCAATTATTACAGGGCTGCCAACTTTCAGAGGCGATAGAGTGAGGGTTGCCCCAGTGAAGCGGTGCGAGTTTGGGAAGAAAGTCGCTCATTTAGGTGCACTTGCAATCACTTATCTCGGGTTCAGGCCTGATTTTTGCCCAATTTTCCTTCTGGTTCTCTGTAGGCTAAAGCGTCTTTGTAGTCTAATAGTTATCTGTAAAAAGCGCTGTGTAAATAAAATTTGTGCTTGAAGTGGGCCGCTCACTTTTCAATTTTCAATGTCTGCGTCCAGTTGTGAGTCTTGCGACCGTCCTCGCTGGGATTTTATTGTGCGTCTCTTTATTTATGATGAACAGTAGGCTACTCATGGACTTAAACTATCAAGTCCAGACTTTATAGTTTTCATAGAATTTCTGTGACTTCTGAAAGTCAGAATTACAAACTACATTGATAAATAGCACATGAAATAACTTTGAGGTGCAAGTGTTAGAAGGAATGGCTTTAAAAAAAATAAAACAATGTTAAAGTAATGCATACCATAGCATGCGTTTTAATACATTTAACATAACGTATTAACATTATTTGTACATTTCGGTGAGAAAATACTTTGAATATTTTACTTTAATGTTGTAGCTTATGTGTAGCCTAGCCTATGATTTTACAGAGTATATAGCCTAAGCTAGACCATAAAAAATGTCAACATTTAAAAAAGTGAGAACACCCGTTATCCCAATTCAAACACTGCTGCATGATAATGTGCGAAATGGCCGAACTGCATGCGACTCACTGAAGGTGAGAGTTGGCAGCCCCAAATCAATGGCAACCTTATCTTCATTATTTCAGAAATGTAGCCAGACAAACGGAGTTACACTTACTCTGTTATCATGAAAACAAAACTGACAGCTAGGCTACGCATCTTAAGCTGACTATTGTTAGCCTTATTTGCCAACTAACATTAATTTAAATGTTAATTTCAAACAAGCGATATTTCTTCTTTTTTTTTAAACTGAAGTGGAGGATTCAAGAACCTCAGAACATTTTAATAACGTTATTTGCAACGGCAACATTAACGTTACACCCTAGCTCATAGGTGTCAAACTCCCGGCCCGCGGGCCAAATCCGGTCCGCCACGTCATTTTTTGTGGCCCGCGAGAACTTAATTATTTGACGCGGAATCCGGCCCGCCACGTCATTTTATGCGGCCCGCGAGAACTTAAGTATCTGACGCGTGTATCTACGTGGCTGGTTAACGGGGATTTACTTTTACGATATAACAGACAAACGCAGACGCGGACGCACACCCGCGGTACATACGTTAAATAAAACGTTAAATGAAATTTGTATAAAATTTTTTTTAAAAAGGCGATTGCACCCCCCCCAAGTATGGTTATATTTATAGTCTTACAGTTACAACCGGCCCTTTGAGGGCAACCATAATGCTGATGTGGCCCGGGGTGAAAATGAGTTTGACACCACTGCCCTAGCTACTTTCAAATCGTGTGGCTTCTCATTCTTCTTCATTAAGCGATAGCAATGAGCCCTAACGCAGATCTCAGACGTAGACCTGTTTTTACTAGAGACTAATGGAAAAAGCAAGACAAACAGCACAAAGAATCGAAGGTTATAATTATCAAGCGGGTAACGTTAAGCTTAGCTAGCTGAATAACGTTATCTGTTAGCCTATAGCCTAGGCTACTTGTCATAGACACATTTACCTTCATAATCGCACAGGTATGATGACACATCATTTAAAGCCTTTTTCTAATTTACTTTTCGCTGTAGAGCGGGTTAATCGGTGAACATCGTTTATTGTTAATGTGGGGAGTTCAAGTAAACAGCGAGTGAAAATCGGTGCCTCTGCCATTTCTCGTCTAATGTGCTAGCTTCCGCCTCGACCGGAAGTAAGCTGGCCTGTTTACAGAGGTTTCCCCGAATCTATGACCAGAAAAAGAAACCAGTCATTGTCCAATCCTTCTTTTAATCAAGTGTCTTTTGATATTGTTGGGTCACAGACATCAGGAAGTCATGGCATGCAAAGGATATGCAACCAAATATACAAAAATATTACTTTATTCTACATTATGTTAAACTGTCCAATATTTTTTGATGCCCGAAAATTGGGGGGACTATGAACAAAAGGTTCTATAATTTGTGAGGTTCTACAGTCTGCACAACCTCATTGTCATTGTATCCTTTCAAACTCAAAGGGCTAGAGTACAGAACCAAACTCACCATATATACATTTTATTGACATTAAAAGTTATGAGCACAGTTTAAGTTAAAGTGGGGCATTGGTACTTACCAAGACAGACTCCAGAGCTTTGTCAATGTGACCATGTTTTGACTCGGTTTTGAGGCTGAGTGCAGTGAGCAGGTTCTCCTGGGCTTTCTCCCACTGGCCCAGTTGAGCTTGGGTCAGGGCTATATTGTGTAAGATCTGTAAGTAAAGGGCATGAAGCTTTGTTTCTATGGTAACAGACAGAACAACCGATTTCATTTTTACATCCATTTTCACGTGTCATAGTCTCAATCTAATGTACATGATCAGTTTAAGAACATATACCAGTCATGGTCTGTTAGCTCTCATGACTGTGTTGGCCCTTTACCTTTTTTGTTTTCCTAGTGACCTCAATGGAAGAATAAGTCAGGACAAAACAACCTTTAAAGTGATCCATATCTACTGCATATCTGGCAGCATAGTGATGGTTTGAGGCTTGTTTGATACCACAGACACTTGATGACTTACAGCAATTTAGCCAACCATGTGTTCCATACTGTTCCTATGTAATTTACAGCTTAATCTAGTCCCACCCCCGAATTCCCATAGAGATCCATTCAAATGCAGAGGTTATTGTATCATTTGTAAGAGTACCTGAAAATAAGATATCAAGAGTGTTTTGATGTTGTTGGGTCACAGACATCAGGAAGTCATGGCATGCAAAGGATATGCAACCAAATATTAAAATGATGACTTAAGTAAAATTTATGTTAATTACTTTTGGTGCACTAAAATCAGGGGACAATGTGTAAAAATGGCTACAATTGCTAAAGTAGAAATAGAATGAAATAGAAATAGTAGTTTGTAACATTACCAAATTCCTGACTGTATTTTCTGATCAATTTAATGCTGCCTTGGTGAATAAAAGTATCAATTTCTTTCAAAAACATAAAAATGTCCCCAAACTTTTGATTGGTAGTGTACACCTTGTTTTTCTCCATAGTAATTATTTTGCCTGTGTATCCTGCAATCGGCTGCTTTGATCAGATGTTCTCCAATGGGGAAAATTATTAATTGTGGGACTAAAGCATTTGTGATGATGAAAGTGGCAGGAAGAAGAAGAAGGAGAAAATGTTATATAATGACCCAAGTTCAGGGCTTTATTGTGTGGACGTGTGAAGTTGTATCTGAATTATGTTTGTTTACATAAGGTCGGAAGATACATAAGTTAATGTTCTTATGGGCTGAGAGTCTGTGGTCATAACTTGATTGATGGCATACCTGCAATCAAAATATTTCAATAGGGAGATCAGTTTTCAATATTTTTAAGTTACATGATAATGGGGTCATGCCAAAAGATTAGGGAAGTGGAACATTGAAAAATAATCAGGTTTAAAGCTAAATCAGAGGTTAAACCTTATGTATGTATCTTTAAATATTTTAAAAATATATTTATGGTTTTAAACACAATCATTATCAAACTTATTCAAAATCATAGCAAGCACTGGGTTAGGAACTACACAAATATAATAATTTCATACAATAGTTTCTGGTTTGAGGGTGTATTTTATGATGAGAAAAGACAGAATTCACAACAAAATCATTTAAGTCATGTTCCGTCATATCTCCAGAAATATTTACTCAATCTCATCAAGTTATACCTGATTTTGTAGCTCCGATTCTGAACTTTAACATGAGATTAAATCAGCGGTAAATCAGGACCATAAAGCTGTTATGTGAGCTGAGCTGAACTGACTATGCTGTTGCCCTGCTGCCGCATGTGAACGCTAATGTATGCTGTTCTGTGCCATGTTGGAATACTGTCAGTCCAGGATCACTATCATGGTTGTGTGTGCACCCCTCCTTTCACATCTTTTAGGTGTGGTGCATTAGCATAATGCCCTGGGGCTTTCCATATTACACTCTGGCCTCCACATTTGCAATTGTTACTTTCCTAATTCTATAAATGCCTAACCTTCGCCCCTGTTTTTTTCCCCATGGGGCTTCTACCATACCATTGCCCTCATTGTACAGACTGCTCTTGCCCCTCGCCCTGATTTTGTGGACCGCTCCAGCCCTGCCCCTCCTGTTTCAAGCCCACCCCTTGAGTCCCAGATGTATCACTCCTCCCCTCTGAATTTCATATTCATCTCTTTATTGGACTTTGTACTTACCAGCTAGTTTAATATCTCAGGCTGTAACCTGCTCAACTCATTTGATGATTTGCTGTGATAGATCTCTTATTACATTTCTGTCACCATCCATTCCACTTTTAGATTAAACCGGCCCTGCCAGCAGAGGATGGGTTCCACTTCTAGCCAGATTCCTCCTGGGACTTCTTCCCATTAGGGAGTTTTTTTTCGCCACTGTTTGAGTGTTTTTCTTTGCACTGGGGAGTTATTACGTTGTTTGTTTTTTGGGGGTTCAGGCCTTCCGTTTCTCTGTACAGCATCTTAGTTCTCTGTAAAAACCGCTATACAAATAAAACATTTTATTGAATTGAAATTGAATAAAATTCAGTTGAAATTGCAATAGTTAACTTCTACACCATTTATCCTAGGGACTTGAAACCTATTAGTAGATATCCCTCCTCAGACAGAACAAATTTCTATCAAGGAATCATGAGACCATAGATTTTCCGCCATTTTGAATGGTCTTATAAACACTTAAAATGCTTCTCCTTCTCCTAAAAACGTTTACTTGTGTGGTGCAAGTAGCAAATGTACCATATGTTTGAGCCACTGAACTAAAGAAGATCTGTTCACATAATAACAGTGAAACGTCTGGACTCAGAAAACCCAATTGCAGACAGGATACGGCAAGCACATAGTTTATTTCCAGTCAGGGATCAAAAGCCAGGTAATCAGAATAGAGACAGTACCCAATCAAAAAGCAGGAGAGTAGTCAGGAATCCAAAAATCAAAAATTTGGAAATCACAGGCAACGGTACAAAAACGGCAGGCAAAGGCAAAGTCGAAAAAACAATCAAAAGTCAAAAACCACAAAAACAACAAAGGCAAACAAACAGAATCAACAGGAAAACGTTCTGACAGAGTAGAAACAGAATTGTGGGTCTTATATACATATAGGAAAGGGAGGAGTAACAAACGACGTGAGGTTAACACATTAGGTAAACAATAATTCAATCACGGGAACATAACGAAAACATGGAAGGGACTCGGACACATGCATAACAAACAACGGGCTCGAATAGGAGCGGAGTGTGCACAGTAATCAAGAGAGGTGAAGTCTACGTACAAACAGCTGGAGCGAATTACAGACGTAGCTCAGGAGCAGTTAGAAATGCTGGTAACAAATATAAAGCAGAGAAGCTGGTTAAATGTTAGTATCTAACTATAAGACAGACAGTTAGTTTGTTAGTATACATTTATGTTAATTGGTTTAGTAAAGTGCACGTAACTAATAAAGCACCCGAGTGATTGTTAGCGCGAGTTAGTAATATATACAATTATACACGGGAAGGAAATCAGGAAGTAACAGAAAACGAGACTTCGGAAATACAGCGTTAACCCACGAAAACTCCCGAAGTCACCCGAATAGTGCATGCACGAGACTGGGTAAACAAACACACAGATGAGACTCAGACAACCCACGAACAGAGGGGAATGCACTGATGAAATTAAAAATAATAAGTCCAGAATAAATATCAAATAATAATACAAACAGACAGACAGATGTACGGAACATAACAAACAGAGGTGTGGACTCGAGTCACATGACTTGGACTCGAATCACGAATTTGATGACTTTGGACTCGACTTGACAAAATCAAAAAGACTTGATTTTAACACAAATGACTCGTGACTTCACTTGGACTTGATCCCTTTGACTTGAAAAAACCTGATACCTTCCCCTAACCAAAGATTAAAAATGATGTTATTAAAAAGTGTTCATTTCCTGAATCAACTCTATGACCTCTTGGTTCTAGAATCAACTAGCCTATTAATTTCCAGCAAATGAACTAATTTCCCAGATCCACTTTGAACCAATCCGACAACACCCGACCCAATCAAGTAGCGCAAGAACGACAGAGAAGAAGAACAACGATTCAGAACGAGCAGGACAGGGCGAGATGAACTTGGAATGTGCTAGTGCTGAAAAATAACAACGTACCAAATATTATTTAGTTTGCATATAAACAATAAGCCTACACCATGGTCAACAAAAAACGGATTGCAATATGCAAAACGTGCAGGTCGAAAATCACAGACAGAGAAGCGACAACTTCCAACTTCGTTCGACATTTGAAGCTCCACAAAGAATGGTAAGTCGAGGCTAATAACGTTGTAGTTAAGTTAGCAAGCTAGTGCTTAGCTAGCTAACAGCTAAGTAACTTTGCTAGTTAATTACTGAGCCCTCTATACAGTCAGTGTGGTAATGCAATCCTTGCACCCTCTGGCTAGGTATGGAAAACCAAATGTGAATAAATTAAATAAATAAATAAGCAATGAAATAGATAATGCACATAATAGATATGCACTTATTGTACGTCGCTTTGGATAAAAGCGTCTGCCAAATAACTGTCATGTAATAATGAAATAAATAAGCAATTAAGTAAATATCTATCTATTATTTTACGTCTCATTTATTTCATAGCGTATTTATTTCAAGGCGTAGCCTATATATTTCAAGTCGTATTTATTTCAATGCAACAACTAAACAACTCGACCTGTCAGCCATATGATCATTGGTTGCTCAGTCCATAACATTAGATATAAAAACCTAGATAGCCTACTCGCTCCGATTTCTGCGCAGCCGGCATATTACTAGGCGGCCAAGATCATTGTGTATTGACAGATGCAGACTTCCCCTGATAAAATATGCTATAACTCGCTTAATTTTGAAGTCAAATTTAGATTTACAGGTGTCATGGATCTTGCCTTCCTTCCCTTATCTCCACGTTCTCGTTATTCTTTTTTGTCGTTTACCGGTAATCTATCGGATTTTCCTTTGTTCCGTTACGGGGTTTTGCTTTCGCCTCGTCATTAGTGAATGCACCTGTCATTCATTTCCTCTGGCTATTTATACCCCGCTTCCTGCCTCTCTCGTTGCTTCCATGTTATTCCACTTAACATTCGAGCCGGTAAAAAGGTATAGGAAATTAGTTAGAAAGCTAGTTTAAAAAGAAAGGGTTTAGAAAGTAAGGGTTTTTAGAATGAAAGAAAGTTTCTTTTAGCTCTCATTTCAGAGCAGAGGCTTTCTCGCTTCTTTCGTTTTATACTCTGACTTACGAGTGCTCTTACCCAAGAAAAGTTAGGGTCTTTTGAGTTCTCTGTTTCCTTTCGTTTCGCTCCACAAACGGGAGTAAGATAAGCGTGTCTGCTTATTTCCTTTGTTTTACCATTCTTACCTACGAGCGCTCTAACTGCTCTGACTCCAGTTAAAGGGGTCTGTGGCAGGGTGGGCGTGGTTAGCCTCTGCATGCAGAGAGAGAGTGAGCGGAGCGGTTCTCGGACCCTGAGCCACAGCTGTCATAAGTTAATCAGCATCACGGGGAAACGTAATTGATTAATGGTTTAATTGTTTCTGATTGCTATGACAGTGAGCCGGGGCTTGAAAAGAGAGAGACGGGCGAACAAACGGGGCTGGCTGTGGACGGAGAAAGGAAAGCTCCGGGGAAGCCAGAGCCGACAAGTAAAAACGAAAAAGAATAATAATAATAAAAGAACCCAGCGGGTTGTTAAACCGAACTCAGTGTCTTTCAGTCCTTTCACGAGCGGTGGCACTCGACCTTGCCACAGTGGTGGCCCGTACGGGTGGGGAAAGTTAAGAGACTGCAAGACAACCAAAAAGAGATCTATTTAAACATGGAGACCAGTCCGGAACGAGCAGAAGCGGAGCAGCCAGTAGTAGCGCTCGCTGGAGACGATGACACTCATGCAGGAGAGGCAAGCGGCGATGCAGCACGAGCAGATGGAGGCGCTGCGGCTACAAGCCACCCTCCAGACGGAGACACTGCGGCAGCTAGCTGGCAGCGGGGGGGGCAGGGTCCCGGGATCCGTATAGCCGAGCCCCGATGAAGATCCAACTGCCCAAAATGACCGCCGATGACGATGCCCAGGCCTTCCTGGACAGCTTCGAGGTGGCCGCGGAGGCATGTCGGTGGCCCGACGAGGAGTGGGTAGTCCGCCTCCTGCCCCTGTTAACGGGGGAAGCCCAGCAGGCAGCGCATGGGCTGCCGGCCATATCCCGGGCAAACTACACCACCGTCAGGAAGGCAATCCTAGATCGTCTGGGCTATAGCCCAGAAGATCAAAGGCGCCGGTTCCGGGACACCTCATTGGTTCCGGGGGACCGCCCTTTCGCGTTCGCCCAGTGGCTCACCGACATGGCCCGAAGATGGCTGCAGCCATAAATTCGATCCGCCGGGGGGGTGGTGGAGCAGGTCGTGCTCGAAAAATTTGTGGGCGGGCTGCCCGAGGCGACCGCCAACTGGGTGCGCTGCCACCGACCCACGAACCTGGAGCTGGCAGTTAACCTGGCCGTAGTGCCTGTAAAAATGTATTGTCAACGAAAAATTTATATTGTCAAAGCTGCGGTTAGCTCCCGGCTTTCGCACCCCCTGATTTTGGGCATTGATTGGGCGGGGTTTCGTAAAATGTCAGGGAAGCTGTGGGAGGTGCGATCCCGACCGGTAGGGCCCGGGGAGGTGTGTGCTGTTGACAGCGATGACGCAGGGTCGGCCGACGCGGTCGAGGGGGGGGCGGAGCCGGGGGAGCCTCGAGGGGAGACTCCCCTGGTTCCGGTTTTTCACCCCACGGAGGATTTCCCACTCGAACAGTCTCGGGATGACACCTTACGCTTTGCTTACGAACAAGTAATGCGCATTGATGGTCAGCAAGTGCGTCCGGAGACAGCTCTCTCTCACCCGTATTTCTCTGTTATTAGAGATAGATTATATCGAGTGTGTCGGGACGCTCAAACAGGGGAAGAAAATACCCAGTTGTTGATACCTAAAAGCCGCCGGGAAATGGTTTTCCAAGCGGCTCATTATAACCCCATGGCGGGGCACTTGGGGTATGATAAAACACTAAACCGTATAATGGCCCGCTTTTATTGGCCGGGCATCTGGGCCGACGTACGTCGGTGGTGTGCGGCTTGCCCGGACTGTCAATTAGTGAATTCCCCGGCCACCCCAAAAGCGCCGTTGCAGCCACTTCCATTAATAGAGGTCCCATTTGATAGAGTGGCTATGGACCTCATCGGGCCATTTGAACGGAGCACGCAGGGATACCGATTCGTATTAGTTCTAGTGGATTATGCGACCCGGTATCCCGAAGCAGTTCCACTGCGCAAAGCGCAATATCTCCGCTAAGAGTGTTGCGCAGGCACTGTTTCAAATCATCTCCCGCGTCGGAATCCCGAAAGAGATTCTGACGGACCAGGGCACATCATTTATGTCACGGACACTAAACGAACTATACGCGTTATTGGGCATTCAGTCGATTAAAACCAGCGTGTACCACCCCCAAACGGATGGGCTCGTTGAGCGGTTTAATAGGACTTTGAAGTCAATGATTCGGAAGTTCGTTCACGAAGATAGTCGAAATTGGGATAAATGGTTAGTCCCTTTATTATTTGCAGTGCGGGAGGTTCCCCAGGCCTCCACGGGATTTTCTCCCTTTGAGTTAATATTCGGCAGAAAACCCAGGGGAGTTTTGGACCTAGTTAAAGAAAACTGGGAGGATGGTCCAAGCCCCAGTAAAAATGAGATACAGTACGTAATGGACCTGCGAGCAAAACTCCATACACTGGGTAAGGTATCACGGGAGAATTTGCTCAAGGCCCAGGAACGGCAGCAAACGCACTATAATAAAGGGACAAAACTCAGACAATTCTCACCGGGAGATAAAGTACTCGTATTACTTCCAACCTCCAGCACAAAATTGCTCGCAAAGTGGCAAGGGCCCTTTGTGGTCACACGGCGAATAGGGGAGGTAGACTACGAGGTGGTGCGGTCGGATAGAGAAGGAGCTAAACAAATCTACCACCTAAATCTATTAAAAGCTTGGAAGGAGGTGGTGGCTGTCTCGCTGGTGACGGTAGATAAGGAGAAAGATGAGCTGGGGCCGGAGGTACCAAATTCACACAATCAGACCCCGCCCCTTTCTGATAGCCATCTCTCGCCGAGCCAGCAGACAGACCTTGCTCTATTGCAAAAGCAGTTTGCGGATGTGTTTTCTCCCCTACCCGGACGCACGAATCTCATACACCACCATATAGAAACCCCCCCGGGAGTGACGGTACGTTCCCGTCCTTATAGGCTGCCGGAACACAAAAAAAAAATTGGTGCAGGCAGAAATAAAGGCCATGCTAGAGTTGGGTGTAATAGAGGAATCACACAGTGCCTGGAGTAGCCCCATTGTCCTCGTAGGTAAACCAGATGGGTCTATCCGGTTCTGTGTGGATTACAGAAAGGTGAATGAGGTCTCACGTTTTGATGCCTATCCTATGCCTAGGGTCGATGAACTCTTGGATCGGCTGGGCACGGCTCGTTTTTTCTCGACACTGGATTTGACCAAGGGCTACTGGCAGATTCCCTTGTCGCCAGAGTCTAAGGAAAAATCGGCTTTCTCTGCTCCGGACGGTTTGTACCAATTTAGGACACTTCCATTCGGGCTATTCGGGGCTCCAGCCACGTTCCAGCGCCTTATGGATCATGTGCTGCGTCCGCATGCTGCATATGCTGCAGCCTATATTGATGATGTTATCATCCACAGTAAGGACTGGGCGCAGCATGTGCGGCATGTGGGGGCGGTGCTCGAGTCTTTGAGGCGGGCGGGGCTCACGGCTAACCCGAGGAAGTGTGCAATTGGCCGAGCGGAGGTACGGTATTTGGGGTACCACTTGGGAAGTGGACAGGTGCGGCCTCTAGTGGACAAAACCGCAGCAATTGCGACCTGTCCCTGCACGGATCACCCGTTGGTATCTGGCATTACAACCGTTTAATTTTAAGGTGATCCATAGGCCGGGGCCGCAGATGGTGGTGGCGGACTTCCTCTCTCGGCGAGGAGGGGGGGGGGAGTTGGTCATCGGCCGGATGGCTCCCCGGCCTAAGTCGGGCGGTGGGGGTATGTGGCAGGGTGGGCGTGGTTAGCCTCTGCGTGCAGAGAGAGAGTGAGCGGAGCGGTTCTCGGACCCTGAGCCACAGCTGTCATAAGTTAATCAGCATCACGGGGAAACGTAATTGATTAATGGTTTAATTGTTTCTGATTGCTATGACAGTGAGCCGGGGCTTGAAAAGAGAGAGACGGGCGAACAAACGGGGCTGGCTGTGGACGGAGAAAGGAAAGCTCCGGGGAAGCCAGAGCCGACAAGTAAAAACGAAAAATAATAATAATAATAAAAGAACCCAGCGGGTTGTTAAACCGAACTCAGTGTCTTTCAGTCCTTTCACGAGCGGTGGCACTCGACCTTGCCACAGGGTCTTATAGTTTTTATTTTCTTTGTTCGTTCGCTCCACAAACGGAGTTAGATAAGCGTGTCCGCTTATTTCCTTTGTTTTTCCACGAGTGCTCTAACTGCTCTGGTCCCAGTTAAAGGGATAGTATCGTTTTATTTTCTTTGTTCATTCGCTCCACATACAGAGTGCGATAAGCGTGTCTGCTTATTTTGGTTGTTTTGCTCGCATATCGAGTTCCTCACCTTTTTCGTGAGGTTATTGGTGTTCTCTTTATTCTCCCTTTCCACTACGGATTATTGTCCGTTTTTGTGGTGTTCATTAGAACACTTTAAGACACATCTGTCGCATCTGGACCTCCAAACATTCTCCTCTGTGTTTCTGGCACAGAGAACCCCAACAACAGGAGTTGTCAAAATGTCTTTTTTTTTTTTTAAAGTATAAATTAATTTATAATTTCAGAGAAATATGAATAGGCTACTATAATTGAGACGTAAACAACTACCACTACCACTGGGGGCACCGTGAATAATCATGTTTTCATAGTTTTCTTATTCCAGGACATCGCATTCTGCAGAAATATAGCCCAGCTATAACTACAAAATTCTTGGAGCAAGTTACAAGTATTCCACGTGGCTTTTTACATGTTTAGATACCTTCGCTTTTCTTACCAACTCGTAGCCTACGTTTCAAAGTATGCAATTTTACTGGGGTCAACCTACTCAACCCCCCTAGCTGGGGAAAAATAGCTTCTTTATCCAGGAGATCAGCTTGACTGAAAATGTAGTGTGATCCACCGTTGTACAATTATATGTGCATATGACATACTCAAGTCATATACTAGCTAGGCTATTGCACTGTGGCAGGCTGTAGGCTATAATGCAATAAAAATTTACATTGTGGGTGCTGATAGTCAGCTTGAGCTGTGGCGGTACGCTACTCGAGTGCAGTGAGATTGCTAAGAACTTCCACAGAACTCCAGTGCAAAAAGGATAAAAACAATGATCTCTTTATTCCAAAAATAGATCAACTAAATTATTTAGCTAAGCTGTCCTCTGTTATGGTAACATACCTGTAAACATGAGGCTGCTTATGTTCGATTGCTCATATTCAGCTGTTTCTTCTGTCAATTTATGAGATTGCCTAAACTACACCCGTCATCTCTGTTTAGACTAGCAAACATGGTAGACATGTCATTTTAGTTAATCTAAACATCATAGCCATCGGTAGCCATACATTGTAATGTGAGAATCTATGTAGCTATGTTAAGTATCATAACGTACATGCATGGTTTCAGACTTTTGAGTGGTGGTTCTAAAGAATATTTTATTGCAGAATATCTGTACCAATATAAATGAGAAATGTCTGTCTCTTTCATGGAGTGTACAGTTAATGCATTGAAGATATTTCTTGTGACATAAAGGGAAAGTGTATTAATCCTAATCATTCATTATGTTGCTATGAAATAATAATACTTGGTTGCATATCCTTTGCATACAAGGACTGCCTGAAGTCTGCGAGCTGTAGAAATCATCAAATGCCATGGGTATCTTCACTGGTGATGCTATGCCAGGCCTGTACTGCTGCCTTCTTAATGGCCCTGTCACACTATTGCGAATGAGAGAAACATATGAGTTGCGTATGTAAATTCATAAAATAATTTTCATACGCACAAAAAGCCCTTGAAAATAGCGTATGGCCAGCGTATGGCTAGCGTATGCCTAGCGTATGCTTAGCGTATAAACCATACGTCCGAATACGCACAAAATTTTTAAGCATGCTTAAAAAACGTTTTGTGCCTCGCCGTATGCCAGCGTATGCCGCCGTGCTTGAAACGTATACAACCTATGCCTAACGTACCCCTAGCGTATGTCAGTGTATGAGTGATATTTTTCATACGCTGGCATACGCTAGTACAATACGCAATAGTGTGACAGGGCCATAAGTTACAATATTGATAAAATTAACGCTAACGTCTGTACTTTAGCCTCACAGTCATTGTATCATTTCACATCCAAAGTGCTGGAGTATACAGAGCCAAAACGCAGGGGGAAAAAATGTCACTGTTCACTGTATACTTCCTTTACTTGACCAGTCTGTTGAGATTTATTTTCACACTAAAACATTACATAGCATACATGATTCAGCTACTCATAATCCCAGCGTTCATGATTTATTCAAATTACATGACCGCAGGTGGTCCCTTTGGACTCTGACAATGAACTTATTGTATTAAATGCCATCCAATGTCTTTAACAAGATAAATTGAGTTTGTATGAATGAATAACGAATATAGTACATATAGGGACATTGGGATACTGGGAGTCGTTATGTGTTTTGAGGGAACAATGTCAAGAAAGAGGAAAGTTTCCTTGCCAGTTATGGTAATTTATGAATAAATAGAATTGTATTTGCATAAGATGTATTCCAATATCAACATGTCATCTTCCTTTTACCTGTCACCAATCATTGTTCATATATTTCTGATTTGACAATAAACATGCAAAATGACAGAAAGAACCCGGTGTCATTGTGGCTTGAATGGTGGTGGAGAGGAATAGTCCTACAGTTTATTTACCTTTTGTGAATGTCCCCATATTGTGTGAAATAAATATTCTGAAAATGTTCTCTTTGCTTAATTGCTGGTATAATTTATCTGTTTTGTTCTGGAGACCAGACCACCCACATCTAATCAACCCATAGCTATAATAACTGTTAGATCTTTAATCTCAATCATTAATGTTACAACAATTTGCAAGATGGATGTACAGCATTGTACCCAGGTTGTGTTGCTTAATGTTGTTTAATTGTTAATACCCTTCATGTTATTATGGCATTGAGTTGTTTCTATGTGGTCCCCTCTGCTGGAATGTGACATGCAGAGGTCTGGCTATACACGGTCCCATCTGGATATAGGGAAAACTCCACTTCTCAACACAATGATGGACAGCAGGTCATACCTTCAGATCTTGATAAGGTGTCTTACTGGATGGTGAAGAGAAATATTCAGTAGGTAACAGTTTTTTCCCATCAAAATACTTTGAAATAAATGAATGAGTTATCATTTTGTGGTCATACCTTAATGTTCTATATGCTCACACAAAATGTTCTGGAGAGGACACCTTTTTTTGGACAACAGTCCAATTAGGATTTTACACTTAAACAAGCTGTTGTAAAAACAAACCACTCCTTATAACAAAGTTGAATCTTTACTTTTCTATAGAATATGGTATAATTCCAAATATAGTTGAATTGAAGTTATTGAATAAAACATTGTTACCTACATTATTTGGACAAGCCTTTTTTTGTTATTTTTTTAATACACCTTTTGGTTCAGTCAACAGATTTTTATAAAGGCCTACTGTTAGAGGGCCTAATTTATCTCAAGGCAGATGAATTACAGAAGTCAAGAATGAGAATTGGCAACTTAATTTGTTGTGTAACATTACCAATATTGTACCTTTTGCATTCATATAGGCTTAACGTTACTTAATGAAAGTATATGTACGGTAGTACAGTATATAATAACCAGAGTAGCGACCTACTCAATCCCACACTCTCAAAACACATATTTATGTATGTATTTATTTATTATTTTCATGAATACAAAACAAATGCAAATACACAAAGTTATTTACAGAAATATGCTAAAGAGGTTGGAAATCCTACAGGGCTTATGCTAGAAGCTCAATTTATGAAATGAAATCACATTAATGGAAGAACAATAAAGGATTGTATTATATTTAAAAATATATTTTTAAATATAGCAATAAGAAAAAGAGCTCAATAAATATTCATTGGGAAATTAGAAAAGAGAACAGATAATGGAAAGAGGAAAACACTGCTATTACATTGTAGGATTTAATAAATAATCCTTAGACCTGTGTTTGAACACTTAGGGAGGGGTAAATTTAATTTCGATTTTATTTGAGAGTAGACTCAATACGCCGAGATAGGTGGCGATATTGTGAAATGATCCGCGTGTGTCATGACGAAGCACCTCTCTCTCCTTGCTCTCCAACCAATTCTGTCGTTAGTTTGTTTGAAGGCGCGGCGATGTTGTTGAAGGCGCCCGAGAGCTGCTGTACCCGGGCGCCAGCTTAACCTCCTGTTGTAATTTCCGCCTTAGTTTGCGCTGCACCGATTTTTCGGCCATCTCGGACAGTTTTGTCATGGATCTTGCCTTCCTTCCCTTATCTCCACGTTCTCATTATTCTTTTTTGTCGTTTACCGGTAATCTATCAGATTTTCCTGTGTTCCACTACGGGTTTTGCTTTCGCCTCATCAATAGTGAGTTCACCTGTCATTTATTTCCGCTCACTATTTATACCCCGCTTCCTGCCTCTCTCGTTGCTTCCATGTTATTCCACTTAACATTCGAGCCGGTAAAGAGGTAAAGGAAATTAGTTAGAGAGCTAGTTTAAAAAGAAAGGGTTTAGAAAGAAAGGGTTTAGAAAGAAAGCAAGTTTCTTTTCGCTCTCATTTCAGAGCAGAGGCTTTCTAGTTTCTTTCGTTTTACACTCTGACTTACGAGTGCTCTTACCCAAGAAGTTAGGGTCTTTTGAATTCTCGGTTTCCTTTCGTTTCGCTCCACAAACGGGAGTAAGATAAGCGTGTCTGTTTATTTCCTTTGTTCTTCTACGAGCGCTCTAACGGCTTTGGTCCCAGTGAAAAGGATCTTAATAGTTTTATTTTCTTTGTTCGTTCGCTCCACAAACGTTGTTAGATACGCGTGTCCGCTTATTTCCTTTGTTCTTTTATGAGTGCTCTAACTGCTCTGATCCCAGTTAAAGGGATATTAATAGTTTTATTTTCTTTGTTCGTTCGCTCCACAAATGTTGTTAGATAAGCGTGTCCGCTTATTTCCTTTGTTCTTTTACGAGCGCTCTAACTGCTTTGGTCCCAGTGAAAGGGATCTTAATAGTTTTATTTGTCTTTGTTAGTTCGCTCCACAAACGGAGTTAGATAAGCGTGTCTGCTTATTTCAGTTGTTTTTGCTCGCATATCGAGTTCCTCGCCTTTTTTGTGAGGTTATTTTGTGTTCTCATTATTCTCCCTCTCCACTACGGATTATTGACCGTTTCAGTGGTGTTCGTTGAACACTTAACGAGTCCGTATCTGTCGCAACTGGACCTCCAATATTTCCTCTGTGTCTCTGGCACAGAGAACCCCTACAGAACATGGAAGCCAAAGGGGAGGGGCCAGCGATAGATCCGATTCTTCACAGGGTTCTAATAACTCAGGAGGCAGCCCTTGCCTCTCAGGGATAGAGTATTCGAGCTCTTCTAGTCTCTCAACAGACTCTGCACGAGCAGATACGCCTTCAGGCGGTCGCTCTGCAGGATCTAGCGGAGAGTCTCCGAACTCTCTCTCTCAGGACCAACCCACCCTCAGTTGCACAAGCACCCACACATCCCATTCCTCCCCCACCTCCACCTGACGCTAGAGAGCCTAAACTTCAGCTCCCGCTGCGGTATAGCGGGGAGTCTGGAAAGTGTCAGGGGTTTTTAACTCAGTGCCTAATTTTTTTTTTAATTCAGCCCTCCCGCTTCTATGCGCAAGAGTCCCGGGTAGCATTCATTCTCTCACTCCTAACCGGGAATGCTCTTGCATGGGCTGACCCACTTATCAGGGCTAATTCGCCTATCATGGAGAACACAGATGGGCTTATGGCGGAGATGGTGTCAGTTTTTGATCAGGACGTTTTTGGCAATGAGGCCGCCATGCGGTTGACCCGTCTTCATCAGGGCTCTGACACCGTGGCCGCTTTTGCTATTGCTTTTCGTGCTCTTGCAGGGGTGACAGGATGGGCCGATGAGCCTCTTAGGGCGCTGTTTATAAACGCCCTGTCGGAACCCGTAAAAGACGCTCTCGCGAGTCTCGAACCACCCGCTACGTTCGGTGCCCTGGTGTCCACCGCCATTCGGTTAGACAACCGTTTTAGAGAGAGAGAGAAAGAGAGGGGTTCTAAAGGTTTTAGGTATCGCCCAGCTAATTACCTTTCTTCCGCCACGCCAGCGGTGTCTCAAACCCCTTCACTATCTCCTATTGAGCTGGAGGAGCCCATGCAGGTCGATGGGTCCTCCATGCGCGTAACAAGGGAAGCTATGTCCCGTGACTTGTGGTGTAGGTACTGTAAGGGGCGGGGTCACTTAAAGGAACAGTGTCCCAAGCTGTCAGGTAAAAAAGGGGCCTTGCTAGAGGAACCAAGTTGCCTAGGGGGACTGCAGTTCAAGTACCCTCGGACCCTCCTGCCAGTCAATTTACGCTGGAACGATTGCCAGTTCCATTGCAACGCTTTTATTGACTCCGGGGCAGTTGAGTGCCTTATCGATGCCGATTGGGCCAAGTCCCACAAAATTCCCACCCTCCCTCTGCCTCATCCTCGCCTTGTTAAGGCTCCGGACAAGGCATCATTTCCCGCGTTACCTCCACCATACGCATGAGCGTTCCGTATCAGGATCATACGGAGGAGATTCAGTTTTTTGTAATTGAGTCCCCAGCTTATCCGCTGGTTTTGGGTCATTCTTGGCTTGCCCACCATAATCCTCATATTAATTGAATTGGATGGATTAAAAAGATGGATTAAAAATACACATGGTCCTCATGATTGTTTTTGTATTTGTGATGTGTGGGTGGGGATGGTGGGCAATTTTTCTCATGAGGAGGATCAAGGATCCAGTTGGACTTTAGTCAGTAAATATCTATATAAAACCCAATTCTGAGGTCCCTATTTATCCATGATCGTTTTCCCTTGCCTTCCCTACACACTTTCTTATTTGTATCCCTGCCCCTCCAATTGTTAGGGTTTGAGCCCAAAGGGCTAAAACCCTTTTGTTTTCCTATGGTTTTATTTATTTATTTATTTATTTTCTCCACGTGTTTGCTAAATTTCCTGTGATATGGTAAATCGTAGAGACTTGAAACTTGGCACACTTATCATAAATGTATGAAATGAAAATTGTTTAAAATATAACTACAATCAACCTCATAATGGCACTATAATGTAAATTTCTATTTATTCAGTTTTAATGTAATCTCCCACACCCTTTGTCCAATTGACACCAGATTTGCTGTGAGTATTTCCTGGAAGCACCTGTACTTGCATGCACAATATCATGTCCGCCATATTGAATTTTCTGCTAATTTGTATATTATGCAAAATCGTTTTTTTGTATCTTGACAAATTTGGACCAGACTTGGTACATATTAGTGTTTAATAGTTTAATATTTTCCATTTGATTTGCTATTTTTAAACCCGGGATTATAACACCTAGCTCAAGGGTTTCCCGGGAAATCCCATCTAAAAATACCAGGGGCGTTCTAGTAGGCTATTATTAAATGTGCGACCGTACTTATTGGTTTACAGGCTACCGGCATCCATACGCCATACAAAACTATTTTTCATTACCATGGCATTGTCCACTAGCCTACTGTTTTTCAAATACGTTTTATTAATAAAAAGCAACATATTTTCTGTACAGAATTATGGCAGCTTTGGAACTTTGGCTATCTAAACAAAAGCTATAGGGCTATTAGGCCTGCTATAACTTCCCTCGTTGCAATGCTCTGGCTTGTCTTTTTCCATCCAAAAAATGGAAATAATATAGGCCAATATTAGATGTTTTAGGATTAATTGATAGACAATGTCTGGATCATTTTCACTTTGACAGAGAGATGACTTTGTAATTGTCAGATCAAATGCAAACTACTCGCACAGTGTACCGGTGCTCCACAAGGTTACAATCTTTCTTTTGTGGCCACAATGATCCGTTTGATGCACAAAAATAAATCGTTGGACAGTGGTTGCACGTAATATTATATGCGACTTCAACAGGTTAGGTTGAAAACGTCACATATAATTAATATTGTGTGCAACCACCGTACATAATTTTATGAAGTAAATCCAACAGTTTCTTTGTTCAATTACCAATAATGCATGCAACCACTTTCCAATGATTAATGAGTGTGTGATGGGTATATCCCAGTCATGAATATCTAGGAGCTATGATCAATTCATCAAGGCTATGATGCGATGTGTCATTATGTTCATTGCCTTCCCCACCACCCAAGAGAAACTACAATGCACAAAGGCAGGATTTTACATGTTACGGTTCTAACCATTCCACACAATGTTTTATGTTTATTGTTATGTCACGCCCTTATTTGTATTCACGTTCTGTCATAGTTTATTAGTTGCATACATATTTCCATGTTTTTCCGCAGCCTTGCGTTCATGCTGTTTCTTCTCTTGCTGTCACTCACGCTTCCCTAATTGTTTCATTCTCCCTTGTCTAGTTACTAATATACTAACATTAGATCAGGATTGGGTAATACTAACTATCTAACCATGTGTTCATGTTTACCTTACGTTTCTCGTGCATGTTGATTACTAATTTACTAACGCTAGGTCAGGATAGGTTAACTACTAACGATTTACTAATTGCCTCGTTACGTGTCTCATTTTCTCAAGCTGTTGTGAATTTCCTGCTGCTCTCAAGCTAAATGTTTGCACCTGTCTACACCTGCATTTAAGCTCAGTGTTCATGTCTGTTCTTTGCGAAATTGTTGCCTCACTAGCACTGGGTCCCGTGCGGGCAGTGATTCTCTCCGAGCCCCTCCCCCCACCCGGAAGTGGCTGCCAATTGCCGCTTCCACAGGGCACCGGCCACGCTCGGATATGGCAGGACCGGGGCGCGAACCCCGATCCTCGGAGTACAACTGCGCTGACTGAAAGTCAGCGCTCTTACCGTTGTACTATCGCGGCGCCCTGCCTCACTAGCACTCTTAAGCATTTGTCAAGTCTACGTATTCTGATTTCCTGTTTTGATCCAAGCCTGTTTTTTGACCACTGTTTACTGCCAGCCTTTTGTTTTCACTGCCTGTCCTGACCACGATTCCTGCTTGCTGATTTGGTACTTTTGCCACGCGGCGAGGACTCCGGTCTGACCCTGCTTGTTGTTTCGACTATTCTTTTGCCTTCTCCCGTTTGTACCTCTGCCACGCTGATTGCCTTCCTGGTTCCAAACTACTGCCTGGCTTACCGACGACGAGACTGCCTTCTCCCTCGGTACTTTCGTTTATTGGCTGGATCTTTTTGTGTATGACCTTTGCTTGTGCTAAGACAACGATTACGGAACTTTCCTTAATAAAGCCCTTGCGGGTATTTATTACATCCATTGTTCTGAGTCGTGCTTCTCGGGTCCAACCCTCCACGCACTTCGTCTCATTACAAAGGCAATGTGGTTATTCAAAGCACTGTCACTGATATGCTGAAAATGCATACCCCCCACAAACAATTTTAGTAGAAACCTGGCAATCCAGGGGGCTGGTACAAGAAACAGGTCATTAGAATATCATGCCCTATGCCACCCACATTTTGAGATAAGCACCCGCGGAGCAAAAGTTTGGCATAGATCACCCTGTGTAAAAGCCACGCAGGAGAGACACTTAAGCAGGCACGTAGCTGTGGGCTTGGGCCCACCAACATGAATTTCAGGCCCACCCACAGCCAATCAGTAAGCTTTATTTTGCATAAACGTAATATTAACAAGAAGCAAAATTGGGTCAAAGTTTGAGCTTTTTAGTAGGTGTTGAATACATAAACAGAAATGTTCCGTTTTAACTAAATCGGCAGAATATCTACATTTATTTAGTCAAGTAACCTTACGGAGTAAAATTTCCAGCTGTCATTACAAAAAACCTGTGACCTCTCCCCTGATTGGTTCTGCAACTTCACAGCGATTTTGACGTTTCTTCTCCCGCTCCTTCTCAGCCAGCGAGCTAGCTAGCTTATTGTAGGCCTACCAAAGTTGCATTTGCAAAATTCTCCTCCACTCCCCCCCTCCACTGCAACTGCTCTGGAACCCACAACAGACTTAAAGTTAGCACCGTCGGACTTGTCAGGTATAGATGAGCCCCCAACACAGCCTAAACACAAGGTATTTCCAGCCACCACCACTTATTTGTCAAGTAATATTAAGAGTTTGCCCGGCCGGTGGTATGACCAATTTCATTGGCTTGAATACAGCACATCCAGAGATTCATGACCCAGTGCCCACTCTGGAATAACAGTGGAGGCTGCAGAACACACTGTTTTAGTACGGCAGCTAAAGAGAAAGGTAGCCAATGGCAGGCCTTTTCCATGACTCGTGGAAGTTGTCGACACCTGCCCATCTGACATATTTCCAAATATGAATCGTCTCCTGAGGGCACGCATTACTTTACCGATGACTAGTTACTTGCACTGTGGAGAGACTATTTTCAACGGTCAATCGTATCAAGACCAACAACAGGGCATCGATGGTGACTGGACGTCTGAATACTTTATCGCTCCTCTCATTTGAAAGAGAACTAGTGATGTGCAGTTCGCGAACGAATCGGTATTATGAGTCGACTCTTTATGCTGAGTCGTCTGAGTCGACTCGCCAGTTCGAGGGAATCGTGCTAACCCACGGCTCTCGACTCTCGGCTCTGGCTCTCGGCTCTTAGCTCTGGCTCTGACTCTGCCTGCTTTCTACTACAGCCGGGAGACACTCCGCCGAGACACTCAGCAGTGGTAATGCCCGGCGTTGAAGTCGAGCAGCGATTGATGCGCCCAACAAAATAGGTCACACGAATATCTTGAATACATTTAAAGTTGATCTAAACAATATTGCACACAATTTTGTGAATGAGATAATCGCCCCAGCTCATTCCAAAGTAATTTTGACTAGGCTACTACTAACGGTTAAAGGATAGGTAGCAATAGTAGGCTAGTAGTCGGACCTAACTCCGTTCAGCACGAAATCACCTCGACTCAGAGCCGTGAAACAAACAAAGCCCTTTCAAGTTTTAACGGAGAGGAAAAGAAATGCTGTAGGCGACAGCATTAATAATCGAGTTTAGCCTACTCAGCGTGTATCAACCAGAAACCATATTTGCAAAGGAATTCTGTACCTAATAGGCTATCTAATTATATTCCGAGACGTCGACACTTTAATAGCCAACTGTTTATTATTATATTAATACATTTGGCTGTTTGCGAGGAAATTGCAGTAGGCTATAAAACAGAATTAATATGCGATTGTGTTCAGCTAAGTTAGGCTACTAAAAATGACAGCAAATACTTCAAAATGACAGGTTAGGCTACTAAAAATGACAGCAAATATATTTAAAGTGGTGGCATTTTTATTTTAGAACTATTGACCAACAACAACAGTGAACAGAATAAATAGCCTACAATTGTGTATGATATAATAAATAAAGTACAGTTAAAATAAACACATTTAAATAACCCTATGGTTAGCATAGATTAAATAGCTCTATACAAATATAACCATTCAATGTCTATTATTACCTGTAAGATCTAATGTTACAATCTATGATCGAAAAAACGGAGATGGGAAAGTCGTAAATAAACGTAACCTGCGATTACAAACTAGCTTGAGACAGTAGGCTACTGTAAATTGAGAATATTAGCAATGATTATCATTCAGATGATTTGGGTCTGAATAAAATATCAAGGCTAGTTTACAAACTTATTTTGTCTACTTTGTTACCAGCTAGGGTCTGCTGTCTGAAACAGCTTCTAATTCCAGCTCGCGAGTAGCGCCGCTGAAAGAAAAAGATGCGGCTCAAAGATGCGGCTCAAACGGCTCTTCTGTATTAACCGGAAGTACCAAAATGGCAACTCCGACTCTTCAAACTGAATGGTACGAATAGAGCCGACTCAGAAAAAAGAGCCGAACTGCCCATCACTAAAGAGAACTGGCCGAGTCTTTGCAGTATGATTAAATCGGCTCAGTGTTCAATACCAAGCCCCGTCATCTCCTGCTGTAATCATCAAAAGGTAGGCTAATTCACATTTCACTAATTGTATTTGTAATGTAGCCTATTTCCTGTGTCAATATAATATAATTGTTTATATTTTTTACTTTTTATTTGGGTGTTATATGGATTTGACACACAGCTGCTGTCTGCTCTGTCATGCCTTAGAGTACACGTGCTCTGGACGCCGTGCCAGTGTTTTTCTGTGGCCGCCGTGCCCGTCATGTGGATGTCAGAGATAAACACAACCTTCTGAGGCCGCCGTGCCTGTGTTTTTAAGCAATGCAGCCGCTTCTATATGCCTACGTGACATTTAGACCAGCCAATACTGTTGCACACCAGCAGTAGAGATTGCTCATAAACCTGCACCACTTACTTCACCACCTGGGTGTGATTTTTGTTTTCACTGCTTAGCTTAAATTCCCATCACGTATGTGCTCTTTTTATAAAACGTATAAAAACTATAATCGAGTATGTTAAATACGTGTCGCTATTTTGACATGTCGCTGGTGAGCTGCTCATCCGGAACTGAACAATCGGTTATTGAAATTATCCACACAGAGGCTATAAACAATGAATATGTGCTTTTCAGAACTTGGCCTACCTAAATTTCTCCGGGCCCACCCACACAATAATTCCTGGCTCCGCCACTGCACTTAAGTGTGTGACTGTTTTACAAAAAAAAAAATAGCGGAAAATCTAATTTGGCAAACTTTATGGATCCTTGAGGAACATTTGTTCCTCATGAGTTGAGAGACCTGTGGAACAAATTCTGTGACTCTAGGGCATAGGTGTCAAACTCCCGGCCCGCGGGCCAAATCCGGCCTGCCACGTCATTTTTTGTGGCCCGCAAGAACCTAATTATCTGACGCGGAATCCGGCCCGCCACGTCATTTTATGCGGCCCACGAGAACTTAAGTATCTGACGCGTGTATCTACGTGGCTGGTTAACGGGGATTAACTTTTACGATATAACAGACAAACGCAGACGCGGACGCACACCCACGGTACATACGTTAAATAAAACGTTAAATGAAGTTTGTATAAAAAACTTTTTTTAAAAGGCGATTGCACCCCCCCCCCCCCTCATTCTGTCAGTAATTTTAAGACCTGCGTGCTTTTTATACTTTCATGGCTGTAGACTTTATTACATTTGAATGAGACCTCAAATTCTAAATTTTGACAATTAATTGCCCATAGACTTGACATGGGAAAAAACTAAATATAAAACAGGCAAGCTTATTAATGGTTGAATAGTTCCATCTTCTAAAGTTCGAAACGAAGATGTGACCGTTATGTCCAGCGCCAGAACACCGGACTGCACTGACAGGCACCGACATTCAAACTTTAGCTAGCCTGTTGTATAGGGGTTGTAATAACATTACCTAGTGAACGAGTGTAAACATTACTTACTGGCTAGCATGGTAATTAAATGTTTTTCATTTTAGCACATTTTTTTTGCCTGTAGACTGTATCAGATCAGGTCTGAATTTCCTGATATAATAGATAGTAGCCTATCACCAATTATCCCCTTTTCCACTGTGGGCCAAAATGAAATTCTAGGAACTTAAGCCCAGGAACTCAAGCCTGGAACCAAAGCACTAGGGCTACAGTTCTTGCAGCATCTCCACTGGGATTCAGCCTATTTTTATACAGTCTATGGGATTCAGCCAGGCAGTATTAGCCCAGCTGTAACTGTGGCAACGAAGCAGAAAGTAATCTGAAAACCAAAACAATAACAATGTAGTCGGTAGAGAGGGTACGCTTTATTATCCTGGTTTCATGTAGGCATAGTATGCATCATTGTTCTAACCAATAAAATAATTGGTTCTACCTAATTGATATTAAAATTTACATGTCATGTGTACGTTGGCTGTAGCTAGTATCAAGAAAATAAGTGTCAGCATAAGTAGTCAGCTATGCCAAGCAAATATATTTACCACAGAACTTGGCTAAAAGGAAAGGTCTCCAAGAAAAGCAGGGAAAGATTATGCCAGCTATCCCCGTTGTAGCTACTTAACTTAGCCAATTATGCATGAGGTAGCACATAACATTAGATAACTTGTTAAAAACGTTTACTAACTTAGCTAGTTCTGGCTAGCAAGATAAATTGTTGCTGATCGTGGTGTTGACTAGAGTATCGAAGCAAACCAAGCAAATAAGTGTCAGTGTAACTTTTAGTAACAGCTGTACTTATCGCAACTCAGGTAGCGTTATGCCAATAAACAAAATACCACACTTTTGTACTAACGTTATCTGAGTTTTGTGTACGTTAAGCATAGCATGCATATAAATGTCAAACCACGGAAACATTCACGTTATCCAGCCCTGCTTTTGTTATTGTTTTCTGGTACTGCCATTTAAATTTTTCCATCCATCCATCCATCCATTATCTAACCCGCTTATTCCTGGTCACGGGGAGGGACATGCAAGCTCCACACAAAGGCCCTTGGAAACTTCTGGCTGTGAAGCGACAGTGCTACCCACTGCACCCTTTTCAGTTTTTCCCTCTCTCGTTTTATATACCAGCTTTTCTGGAGATCTCCCATGATGAACTTATTGTCATTTCTCACAATGCCATATCTAACGTTAGTTGTTTTGAAATTTGACTATCTAATTCGTTCCATATATTAGTGCTTTTGTTTCTTTTGAGTAGAGGTCTGCATTCCCGCAGGACCCATCGTGGTGTGGGACAAATCGTCAGTGTTGCGGGCGGAAGTGGGCGGTCAGCCCGCCAAGCTACTGTTACACTGAACGAGCTGGCGGTTTATTACGAACTGTTTCATTGGATGTCTCTGTTTCTGCCGGGAGTTACAGATGTTTGTCAGGACTGAATTAATCATAACTATGCTTACTAGCACTAGGCCTACTCTTGCTTTAAGTGTCCCATAAAATAACATTTCCATTTGATCATGGGTTTTATTTTTTATAAAGTTTTGATTTGCTTGTTATTCATTGTTTGTTATAACAGACGTTGTAGCATATTGTTTGTTTGATGCAAATGTGAGTTACTCCTGTAGCTATTCTGTAACATGATTTGCTTGATGATTTAAAAATATATATATACTGCACTGTAGACGCTTATATTTTGCATCATATAATCATGACAGCGTAGTCTATAGATTGATGTTCACCTAACTATTCCTATTTACAATCATTTTACTATGTAGGTATAATGTGATAAGCAAGCTGTTGTTACCTGTACAAAAATAATGAATTTCCGAAATTGGTATGCGATAGGCTACTTTACTGAAAACGAGGACGTTTCTGTGTACCTCCCACTATTTCGAGAAATAACGTGGGGACGCCCAGTGTTGCATAGCCTATTCATTCAGGCTAACTCGCATCAACGTATCTTCAATTTTAACCTGCTGTTAAATTCTAATTGTCTAGACTGTTTATTAGTGTGGTTGCCTCAGCTCTCTTGCATTATTATTATTATTATTCCAGTTTTTCCGCCCACATGTTGTCACGTTTGTGGCATATTTTGGACGTCAATAGCATCTGTGGTACTCTGCGGACAGGGGTGGGACAAAACCTATGTTGCGGGCGGGCGCAGAACAAACGAGTCCAGTTTTGTGCGGGAGTGGGATGAAATCTTGAGGGCGGGATTAAATAATCGGTCCTGTGCAGACCTCTTTTGTGCTCTGCGACATAGATAGCTTGCTGGTTTGTTAGTGATAACGAAAGATAGTTTTCGTGAAGTGAAGGGTTAAAAAGACAGCTGATGGGTTGTTTAAGCGTTTAAAAAAACAAAAACCTTTGAATCAGGACCAGCATGTAATGACGTGTAAGCTGTGGCCCTGATCGTTTGGTTATGTATAGATGTAAATTGTTTTGGTCGTAGTTCGTTTTGGACACAAATAAATACGAGTTTCGGATTGGAAGGATAACAATAATGAAAAATACATAAATAGAGGGATTTCTCTCTTCAGTTTTATTTGTTGTGTATTTTTTATATTGGGAGTAATCAGTACATTTAATTCCAATATCATGCAATTCAATCACGCCACAGGCATTCGCGCGCATGCACACTTCCTTTTTCAATCGGTCTCTCTCTATGGCTCTGTGTCACGCAACAGGCATCCCTCTCGCATGGCTTGCCTCCGTGATTTGGCTACATTTGCACGCATGCGCACGTTTCTTTGATCACGCATGAGGTTCCGATCAAGCGTGAGGCTTCTCCGACGCTGCAGCTAGACCCTTCTCAAAGACTGACACCAGTTGTCACTCAGCTTTACATTGCGATACGTTGATGGAAGTGGGCACATTCAGGAGATGTTTCAAGTGTGGGCAAGATGCACAATCTGTGTTCATGAGTGCAGAGATGGCAAAGTTTGATGAAGAGCAAACTGGTAGCGCAAAGGTATGACGGTTGTAGTCATGCCACCTGCATTAAACGGACTGCAGGCTAAAATGAGGTTTCCCCCAGTGCACTGGTTTGTAGATTTCTACAACCATTGTTTGACATTACAAGGTAATTCCGTTTCTTTCCGACTTGTTTTACGAGTCCCTGTTTTATGAACCATTTCCACCATTCTAATAATATAATACTAATTGATCACATTGTTCTTTTTCGAGCCTCGGGAACCACTCCATTCTGTTTTACAATGTCCATTTGAGTCCATTACAGCACATTTAGATAACGTTACAAGTTAAGTATACCTCAAACAAGTCCGGTTTATATATAAACCTCTAATTTGGAAGTGAAAATGAGTGTGAAAGTTCATTAAAATTAAAGTTTACCGAAATTTCTATTTTAAATATATTCAATTATTGCAGAACTAGCCTAACGCTATTGTACTGGCCTATTCTGCATGCACTAAAATGTAGTGCCAATAAATATTTTCCAATTATGGAAATTGTTGTCTTTACTTTTATATCAGATAATATATATTTAAAAGATATGTCAGGTGTGTAAAAAAAAAACAGCAGCTTGGGTCATGTGTGGTGCTGGGAAAACCAAGTCCCCATACCACACACACAGTTAACCACTGCTCCTGATTTTATTGGTTGATGTTTGGTCAAAGGCCTTTATCAAATAATATACAGTAAATGCCTATTGGTTGTTGTAAATACAGTTTGCAATAACACTTCCAAAATCTTTGGCTGTACCTGTTACCAAGCAGTAATTGGAGATACATTTCAAGTAGGCTATAAATAGTTACTATTGTATGAAAGCTCTAACAAATAAACAGATACGTAGCATTAAGCTCTGTAAAACAAAGGTTGGGGCCTTAGAAGACTAGGTGGAACTGCGCCAGGTTGCAGTTCGATGTCACAGTCATAGGGGCGGTGCGGAGGCAGAGAGACAGCTCGGGACTTGTTGAAGACCTCCTTGAGGTCCAGGTACTCGGGAGGAACTCTGGACAGGTCAGCAGACTTCTCAGAAGAGTTGGGGCTCGGAAGGGGACTCGGAAGAGGGTACTGGGCTTCATGAAGGCAATGAGAAGAACAGAATGGGCTCCAACCCAAAATCTCATGCTTTCGCCTACTCGAAAGTAGGGTTATGCTTGACCAGCCAGGGGTGTCCGAGGAGTATGGGTGAGTGGGGGGAGTCGAAGATGTAGACCTTAAGCTCCTGGAGGTTGCCAGAGATCAGCAGCTTGAGTGGGGCGGTGATGTGATGAATGCTGTTGAATCTCTGGCCGCTGAGGGACTTGGCAGCTAGTGGACGTGGCAACTCGAGAATGGGAACTCCCCACTTTGACGCCATCCCAGCATCCAGAAAACTTTTCTCAGCTCCGGCGTCGACGAGGGCGGAGGTCTTCCTCGTCTGATCTGCCCACTCGAGCGTCACTGGAAGGCAGGTGCGGATCTTAGAGGAGTGTTCGATGGGAATAACGCCCACTAGTGCTCCTCTAGTCACTAGTGGGCGTTGGCCTCTTACCGGGCACCTGGCGATGAAGTGACCCGGTTGACCGTAGTACAGACAGGCTTGGAAACTCATCTTCCAGTCCCATTCCTCCCTCGACAGGCGAGCACGGTCCACCTGCATGGCCTCCGATTCCAACAACTGGGAAGGAGGAGTCTTGATTCTGGTGGCAGGAGGGCTGTAGTAGGAGCTCACAGAGGGGTTCTGGCTAGGGGGAGTCCAGCTGGGAGGAGCTTAACGACGAAGCTTGCTACGTTCCTGTAGACGAGCATCCACGGGAATGGCGAGCATTCATCCAGGTTCTCTGGGAGGCCTCGAACCAGCAGCTCATCCTTGACTCGTTCAGCCAGGCCCAGGAGAAAGGCGTCGTACAACGCCTTCTTCTCACAGCCACTGGAGGTTGCCAGCACCTGGAATTTTATGGCAAAGTCCGATACCGAGAGGTCTCCCTGGCGCATGCGCAACATCTCCCTCGCTGCCTCGTGCCCTTGCTTGGAGCGGTCGAAAACCCTTTTCATCTTGTCAGCGAGCAGGTTGGATGTTTGGACGCACAGAAGCCCCTGCCTCCCAGGCAGCCATTCCCCACTTCTTAGCTCGACCGGATAGCTGGGTGATGATGTATGCTACACGGGATTGCTCAGTGTGGAAGGTGGTAGGCTGCAGCTGGAAGATAAGCTGGCACTGGGTCAGGAAGGGACGACAGCAGCCAGGCTCACTAGAGTACTTCTCAGGCGGGGGCAGATGAGGTTTTAAACACAAATCATATTCAAGTTTGCTCCGCTGCCCTAAGGACAGGGGAGATAATCGTTGTGAATGACACTACGTGCAGGTGACAAAACCTGGCGAAAGTGAGGGATGAGGCCTTGCCCCCCGCTGCACAAATGTCAGCAAGGCTGGATGCCACGTCATACAGCTCAGGAGGTTGCTACACCCTGAGTGGAGCGAGCTAACACACCTGTGCAAGCGGGTGCTTCAGAGCTGCTGTAAGCTGTGGAATTGTCTCTACGATCCAGTCGGCCAAGCGCTGCTTTGATAGGGTGAAGCCCTGCATAGCCCATCCAAAACAACCAAAAAGGTTGTTAGTCTTCCTCACCACACTTGTGCGATATATATAAGACCGCAGAGATCGGACGGGGCACAGTGAGCGCAGCCTGGTTTCTTCAAGGGTCCCGTGGGGAGGAGGGTGAAACATCACCATAGCCGAGAGATGTACAACCACGAGAGGACCTTAGGCCGAAACACAGGGTTAGGAAGCAGAAAAACCACTGAGCTACCCTCACCCAACTGCATACAAGAGGGGTGTACTGACAGCGCATGCAGCTCGCTCACATGCATCGTGGAGGTGATAGCACGCAGGAAACCAGTCTTCAAGGAGAGGAGCTTTAGACTGGTCAGATTCGAAGGGCTGTGATGGATTTAGTAGCGGATATTCAAACACAGAAGTGAGGGAGATCAGACAAGTCACCCACACAAGTGAGGACTAATAAGAGGAAAATAGAAAAGAAAAACAGTATTTAATTCCTGTCAGCTAAACAGCCAAACTAAATCTACCCACGAAAATAGGGTGAACTCGAATAGAACGAGTAAAAAACTAATCTAAATCTCCCGAACTCAATACTAGAGCCCAAACAGGAGACTAGATAGGCAAAGAAAAATACCTTCAGAACGTAACTCTACAACATCCGATAAAAGGTGAAACAAAACAAAACCACCAAAAGAAAACACTGTTTCATAGAAAACAGCAAGGAAATAAATAGTGCAGAACGCTAGAAGGAGGAAACACAATCCTATACCTGAATAAGCTAAAAGCAAGTCCCTCGTGAACATAACAAAGTTAATATCACAAGGTCACTTAAACCTGGCTATACCTGGCTCAATGTACAAATGAATGACAAAGAAGCAGCGGGAAAGTGGATGTAAGGAACTTAAATACCCTACAGGTAGAAGCGCAGGTGAAACGAATAACCAGCACGGGAAAGCAAAACCCAGGACCGGAATATGGAAAAAATCCGATAGATTCTCAATCGGGAAACAGGATGAGAATCGCAGCAGAAAAGAAAACTAAAACCCACGAACCATGACAAGGGCGGCTCAGTCAGGGCCTTCAAGACCAGCTGTAAGTCCCATGAAGGGACTGAGTTAGACCTAGGCAGGCGAAGCAGCCTGACTCCTCTGAGAAACTGGCTGGCGAGGGGGTGAGATTGGAGGAGGGACTGAGGGAATGACAAGGTGGCTGAAATGTCACACCAGATGGGGTAAACCCGTTAGTGTGGCACCAGCGGCTGAAATCTTCCCACTTTCCGGCGTAGAGTGCCCTCGTGGAGGGGGCTTTTGATGCCTTAAGTGTTTCCAGCACTATTGGCTCTAGGTGCTGCGGCCACTCCCATCTAGGGGCCAAGCATGCAGGCTGTAAAACTGTGAATTTGGGTGCCATAGCAGGCCCTAGTCTCCGCCCTGGTTGGGAGGCGTGACGGGTTACCCACTAGCAACTCTTTAAAGTCCGTCATCCATGTCTGCTGGAGCCAATTAGGAGCATCCAGCAGAACTCACGCCCTCTCTGGAGGGGGTGAGGCGACCCTTTTACTGTTCCGGGTAAAGCTCAAGCTGACTAAATGAGCCAGCACTAACCTTCTATCCCCTCTGGCTTTTGGATCATTGTCCTGCTGGAAGATTCAACGACGACCCAGTTTTAGTTTCCTGGCAGAGGCAGCCAGATTCAGATTTAAAATTTAATTATATTTCATGGAGTTCAGGATGCCATGTACCCGAACAAGTTTCAAGTTTTGGAGGTAAAACAGAACATCACGGAACCTCCACCATACTTAACAGTGGGGATCAGGTTATTTTTGGTATAGCCATCCTTATTTTTATGCCAAACCCACCTTGAGTGTTGGTTGCCGAAAAGCTCCATTTTAATTTAATCTGACCATAGAACACGGTTCCAGTAAAAGTTCCAGTAGCGTTTAGCAAACTCCAGGCACTTACGTTTGAGGTGAAATGACAGGAAAGGCTTTTTTTCTGGCATGCCTTCCAAATAATTTGTTAGCATGGAGATGACGTCTAATGGTAGTTTTTGAGACTTGATCACCCCAAGATGCTACTTTCCTCTGTAATTCTCCAACAGTGATCCTTGGGGATTTTTTTGCCTCTCTGACCATCCTTTTCACTGTGCGTGGGGGCAAAATAAACTTGGGTCCTCTTCCAGGCAAGTATGTAACAGTTCCAGTTGCTTTGAACTTTTTAAGTATTGCCCTAATGGTAGATATGGGCATTTTCAGGTGAGTAGCTATTTCTTTATAGCCATTCCCTGACTTATAAAGCTCAACACACTTTTCCCTCATTTGATTTGTGTGTTCTCTTATCTTTCCCATGTTGATGTATGAATAATGGAATATGGCCTCTGTGTCACCTCATATTTATACCCCAGTGAAACAGAAAGTCATGGATCACTGCTTGAAAGTTCCTAAAAACTCTGATGAACTTTAAAAAGTTTAATATAAATGGAAAAAATGCTTAATTTACATTTTGTTCACAAGAATTTCTAGGGATGCCAATAATTGTGGTTTTGTTAAAAATAATTATTAGGGATTTTTTTCTCCTGCAGCCAAACTATTAGTGGAAATCACAAACTCTGTGTTTTAACTTCCGTCATAGCATAACAATCGTCTGATCGTATGCCAGAAAAGCAGTGAAAAGCCCTGCTAACTCAAATGCAAAATAAACATGCGAAACATTCTCTCATTCTCTCATTTTACCATGTATTTTACTAGCAATATATGCTACTAAATATGAAATTAATATACAATCCTACCATTGGTTTTACACATAGAGATGCTCCTTTCAAAATTCAGTGGCCATTTATTGTCTGGTACAATCTGTTTGAGAAATATACAACACTTTATTACATTATCTGAAACGTCAACTCGTAATACCCCCCATGTCCTGCAAGCCTGTCAGTTCATTACAGTTCATTCTGGTTTAATTGTCGGCTCTTTTATCCAATAAAGTACATTATACCCTTAGCAACGGTATATCCCATGTCTTCTTCAGTGCTTTAAACCATTTACAAGAGCCCAGCGTAACAGCAGTTTTCGTTTTCACGGTCTCATATTACGCAATCTATATAAATAATGCAATAGAAAGGGGAGATGTAATTAAATTTTTCCACTCAAGCACTGTCTTTCCAATATGATTGATATTGTTATTTTCGCATTTTGAGCGCATGTCACATACTGTAGTGCAATCGTTAATTTTATTTTTAATGTAGCCTACCGATTTTTATTGAAGATAGAACATTTGGCAGCATTTTGCAGATGGTGGAATACTATTTTATTTTCATGTTATCATACATCATATAGGCTATGGCATATATACTTGTCACTTATTGAATGGCAAGTGCTCATTCCAATTTTCTGTGCGCTGATATGTGGTAGATTAAGGTAAAGATTTTCCTTGGAATCAAAATAACTAGGAATATAAAAAAACTACAGAAAAATGCAATCCCGGGGCAAAGTATACATACTGTAGAGTAGAGGGAAAAGTGATGTTTTATTGAGGTACAAGAGTGAATGATTAGGCTACATATTTAGGTGTATGTAACACTGTGATATCAATATTTTTTTATCTTATCCATCAGAAGAAGCAAATGTATATTTTTTATAATGAACAAAACAAATTTTATTCATTTTATGACATGTTTTGCATTGGGATTTTGGACCCATAGATATCTACCCCCCTATACAGGGGCGTGTCTAGAACATTTTGAATGGGGGGGCCAGGCTGGGGCACAGACCCAGAGGAGGGGGGCCAGCCATCAAGGCTTACCATTTTTTTTTTTTGCCGCGTACAGCAGACACACGTGTATTTATCCGACCAAACCTTAGCCCTAGCCTTAACCCTAGCCTAACCTTTTTTTTTTATACCTGCCCCTGATTCTAGGTAATCATATACAGTGCTTTCGTATGAACACTCTTTCAAATTTTGCTGTTTGACAGCTCAAATTAAGATATGTTTCAATGGGCTTTTTGTTACTCATCTACACAAAGTGCTCTATAATGTCAAAGTGGAGTAAAATGTTTTGATTATTTCACTATTGGATACACCAGAGCTTATTTTTAAGCCTTTACAGCAAAGGGTGTATTTTTTTCTCTACTTTGACATTATAGAGCACTTCATGTGAATGAGTAACAAAAAAAGTCACTTGAAATGTTAATTTGAGCTTTCAACATAGCACAATTTGAAAAAAATCCAATGGGTTTGGATACTTTCCAAAGGCACTGTACATATATTAAATGTTGCATTATACATTTCCAAACTGTATGGTTGAATATCCCCTCAAGATTGTAGCACTTGTTCAGATTTCCATTTTATTCTTCTGCTTCAATATTATTCTACTGTTCTATCATAACCAATATACTGAAAGATAATGCCTTTTATTTACCCTTTATTGTGTAGTGTCCCCTTACTGTGTACAGTTTTGCAGGTAGTTAAATAGTCATGCAAATCTTCAATACCCATTTAGTATAGAGAAAAGTAAGATTATAAATAAATGTGTTTGTACCCAAACAATAAAGTCTAAATAAATCTGTACACCATTATAGCTAACTGCCTGTAGCTACACTACATAAATGGCCATTAGGTGGCGACAACCAGTAATATTAAGAGCACCCCTAAAATAATATAGCATGAGAATAAATGGATACAGTCCAGGTCAGAATTAACGTTAACAGTTAAATTGTTTATTCAGAATATTAAAGATAAACATAAATAAATAACTATTTTACATATTAACAGTATGAAAATGGATAAAAGGCCATAAAAGCAAAGTAAATAGAAAAGTGCTATGTAATATTCCAATATTCACAGTAGTTTGTACAGTACACAGTACAATGAGGTTTTGAACCTAAAAATATATAAAATAAAATGAATACAAAAAAACAAAACAACCATTTAGCTCTTGACTGGTCACTTCTGTGACTGGTGGGCAACAAAGGTATTTGTGTGGGGGGGGGGTTGGCTCCATATATATGAAGATATTTTTTGCATTTGTATAAACTTTAGCCATAAAGGCCGTGACACATCGGGGACGTAACGAATAAGCGAGGCGAAAATGCGAAAAATTCGTCGGCGAATATTTCGCGTAAAAACCTGACACACCTGCAACAATGCGAAAAAACAAAAAGCTTGCGTTCTTATTCGCATTTGAAAATCCGTGCGAATAAAAGTGGATTACTCTTCGTCGAGCGATGACGACCTGGTTATCCGTTCGGTCCATCACGGAACGAAAGTGTATTTTTTTTTCCTCTACCAGAACGTTAAAAACAGAGCATGCTTAAATTACATTGGCAAAATATTGAACCGGGCTTATTATGTGTCCGTTTTTACTTATGCAAAGTTTGTTTTGTCTACAACATGCTCTCCTTCTCTTCCCTCCTTTTACGGACATACGTGTTCCACTGCCTCTTTATCTCTTCCACTAATATAAAGGGTTAACCACAACATAACAATACATTACGTCATTTCAGCAAACATCTTTAAAATAAACTTGTAGTAGTCTATACAGTGTAGCAACTCATGAAGTCTGAAGAGTTCTCTCCAAAACGATCGCTACAGGCAGACCTCGTCTGTTTTCCTCGTTATTTATATAACTTGGTTATCAGTAATCAGGTAATCCACACAGGAGTCGGAATGAGATTTTTGGGGAACTTTATTTGCCACACATACAGACAACAGTGTGACAGCAAAAAAAATTCAAATAGGCTACTCTAACCTGCCCTTCTCCTCCCCCTTTCTCTCCCTCCACCACAGTGGCTGCCCCTGGCCAGACCCGGTAGCTAGCATACGTGTCGTCTTTCTCCTTCGGTTAGCCTATAGCCCACAATATCCACGAAACAATATCACATATAGCGGTTCGCTAGCTTTCATCCTTTATTTTCACCAAGGCAAACAACCCAGCCGGTGACAGCGTAGCCTACATGAACTCGCCTAAGGTAAAAAAAATAAATAGGCCTACGTATCGTGTAGCTATGTTTGTGTGTAATTGCCACTGGCTTGTTATCATCTTTACATGAACTGCTATCAATGTTAACGTTAGATCTAAAGGTTAGCTAACGTTAGCTGGCTAAAATAGCTGGAGACGACTTTTAAGCCAATACTAATAACCTGTGGGAGCTGATCAGATAGCAAGTTGTGCGTATTGCAACCATTTAGCTATAAACCCACCATCTTCATAGCCTATTTTCTCGGCTATGGTTTTCCACAAATTGTCCTTCAAATCGTTGTCTTTGTAACTATTAAGGCCGTGACACACTGGGCGCGATTTACTCGCACGAATAAATCGTACTATGAAAAATAAACTTTGCAACTTTGGTTCCGCCTCATTTTATGTCCATTCCCATTGGGCTACAGAGGCTTCTTTCATCGATACTGACAAGACAATGGCCTATCATATTCCGGTTCTGGTAGGGGGGGCACCAGGGGTGGCCAATCAGATTCCAGTGGGGGCCAGTGCCACCCCTGGCCCCCTACTGGCCCCGCCCCTGCCCCTATACTGATGAAAATATAGTCATTCCCACTTGAAAATGATGCAAAAGTGAGTTTTATGAGCCAAAACTTCCTAATTTAGGTTGTTAACGTCAAGAGGTTTCAAAACTGTCCGTTTCTATAATCAATACTTATGAAGTAAACCGTAAGGTGATCTCCCTGTCTAGAGCGCCCTGCTGTGGGAAAAGCACTTTTTCGCTAAATCTTAAAATGAGGTGTACGCACATTTACTCAAGGTGGGGTGATTTTCCGAGTGGGTTTATGGGTTTCAAGTTTCAACCTGTGGCCAGGGACTATTTATTGTGGTCTGAGGAAAGTTTTGCTGTCATCGGACTACGTTTTCCTGACACTTACAGTAAGAAGGTTTTTCTTTCACTAATTCCGTCAAAATGTTGAATAGAAGTCAAGAAAAAACTATCAAAATAAGAAAGTACATCTTCTTAGCTGCATTTTGGTGTATAGTTTGTTTGGTTTGGTTTAGGATTGGAGACAACATGACGGTTGGTAGGCAGCTAGCTGGGCAGTTTAGCTGTAGCGCTGCCCGCTGAGGCATTGCTGGGGGCGTAGAACGCACTGTCGATAAAACTTATTTTCATTATTTCACATGTAATTTGGGAATATATGTTTTAATAGTAAAATTCTTCACTAAACAAAAGTTAAATAGGCCTAAACCGAGTAGGATGTGCATTGTTTTAGCGTGATCAGCTGACCACTATCAGTACCAGTGGCGGCCGGCCTATAGAGGGCGCTGGGGCGCCGCCCCCCCTCCCCCACATACAAATTGTAAAAAAAGTTTTAAAAAAATTATTATTTTTTATTATTATTTAATTTTTTTAGTAGCTTAAAATTATTATTTTTTATTATTATTTTTTATTATTATTTAATTTTTTAGTAGCTTAAACATGTTATATGTTGGCCTTGCGTTGTCTAAAGTTTAATACATTACATATGCATGTTCCGGGGACTGCGGGGCGCCGGTAACGTTATGGTGAATCAGAGCACTCATTCATTTTCAGGCGAGCCCCCTTATACTGCTGCCTGATTCGCGGCCAAAAAAGGAGGTCCCCGGGCGCAGGCCTGTGCGCCCCGGACTATCCTACCCTTTTCTGATTAGTCCTCATGGTTTATGATATTATTGGATTGGATTTAAGGCATGTTTATCACGCCCAGCCGGCATCTAGCAGGATATCACTGCGAGTGCGCAAGTACTACGGATAGGTTCAGTCGGCTGCTACTCATTCATTCAAGTAGAGCTAAGCGAGAGAGATAATTCGAAATGGCTTCTTCAAGTGGAACAGAAAGCAAAGAAAATTCGGTTATTTCTTTGCAAAAAGAACCTTTCTCAAGGCGTTCATTGGGAGAAACGGGTCGGGCTCGGTCACGGCGGCCGAACAACTAGCGAACATTTTACTTTTGAACTACAGTAAAACCTTGACATACGAGTGCACTAACTTACGAGTATTCCGAGCAATTTCTTGCTTCGCCTTACGAGCCTAGACCCGAGTTACGAGCCGAGCAAGCGGAGCATTGCGAATGCGAATGCAATTTCGGAAATTGCATTCGCATTTCCGAAAAATTCTGAAGGGAAGGAAGAAACAAACCACCATGGATAGGTTTTTATCGAAACGCCCTGCAGATCAGTCAGAAAAGCGTGACGAAAAAGCCAAAAATCTATGAAAAAGATGCAAACGTCACTGATGAAGATTAAGTGTAAGTGAAGAATAATAATGTAGCAATTAAGTTTAGAACCAGTTTATTTCTTTATATTCTATTTTATTATCTTTGTATTATATTTTGTATTAATTATTTATTATTTATAAATACATTTCTCATTTTTATAACAACGTAACAAAGAAATTAGGGTGTTTTTTGGGGGGCTGGATCGGATTAATGGTATTTAAATTAATTTCAATGGGGAAAATTGATTTGATATACGAGTAAACCGAGTAACGAGCTCGGTCACGGAACGAATTAAACTTGTATGTCAAGGTATTACTGTACTAATTGGGATGGGTTAGCTTACTTCACATGGTGCTTCAAGTTGTTTTTGGTGAAAATATAGTGTGAAATAAATAAAAATGATACCGAATATTGTGTGTGTCTGTTATCTACCAATAAAACAATGCCTTTTGACGGTCATTTAGGTGCCCAGTGACCACTAAACAGAGAAGCTGTAACCATGGTAACAACAACTGCGTGACAGGGAAACACAATGTCAGCGCTTCAGTGCCTTAACTGCGTCGGGCTCGGGTCGGGTTCGGACATAAAAAGCAGAATTCCTGTCGGGTTCGGGTCGGGCTCGGTTACTACTATCTCGGGCTCGGTCGGGTTCGGACAGAAATATGCGGCCCGATCCGCACTCTAGTTCAGTGATGTCTTACTTGAAAAACTGTCCTCCACTGTTGCCAATCAAACTGTCTTATGCAACTGAGACACACGGTAGCTTGTTTTTTCTGTTTAAAGTCAAAGTCAGATGTATTTGTTTTTTTTTAGAAATGCTAGCGCCCCAACCTATATTTAGATCACCAGCCGCCACTGATCAGTACCTTATGCTTATCTGCATTTTTGCTTAATCGTACAGGCCTGTACAGTAGCTCGGCACCTTTTCATGAATGATCAAACAATAAATTGTTTTAAAACAAGGTGTGTGTGTGTGTGTGTGTGTGTGTTACTAAAAAACAACGCACATCCTACTCTGTTTTGGCTTATTTAACTTTTGTTTAGTGAGGAATTTTACTATTAAAACCTATCCTCCCAAATTACATGTTGGTCATTCCATGCCATTTCACACAAAAAAGTGGATTTCGACACACACCATCTCAGATTGTTCTGAAATGTTTTCTGTAGTTAGAAAACAGATAAGCATTGATGTTACCTTATTTTGAAGAAATATCATTTGTTCAGTGAGAAACATTGAGTATGCACACACAAGTAGCAATTTTAAGTGTTTAAATTTGAGTTCTCCTATTCCTCTTTTCCAGATCCTGTGGCATTCATATTTTTGGGTACTGCCTGAAGAAGCCTCTGTGTCAAAACACATTGCTTCGTGTGAATATTTATTTATATTGCTCTAAAAATTTTGCAAGTGTCATCTCTGGGAAATGCAGAGTTTTGTTCCAGCCCACCTCTAAAACATTGCATTCAGTCTTTGTTAGTATGAGGTCTGTTATAAATGTTCTGGGAAAAAAGCCTACATGTCCCTGTGGCTCCACTAGTATGTTTGACTACTCCTTATATGTACAAAACGTAATATGACTAATGTAATTTCAAGTATAAATTGATTGTATTTATAACCCAGTTATGTTTACAGGTATTTTTGGTATAGGCCCATTTTCATATTTATAGTTTATGATCAGTAGCACAATCACCCCTCCATTTGGTGTTACAAAGGTGATTAAAACAAATTTCACAGCAATTTAGTTTTCTTTGTCTTATTTAATGTATTTTGATGTTAGATCATGATATCAATAGAAAATAATGAAATATAATAATTTTAGATTCTGTAAGCTGCATTTTGTAATGACACAATTGTAAGCGCACGTGGACGTAACTTAGATCACGCAATTACGAAACTTACTTATTATGCAATAAAAATGCCCTGAAATCTACTGAGTCCACCCCAGTTATGTGTACTCAGATTACATGAACGCCAAGCAAAGAAGAAGGGAGCAAATATCTTCAAAACGGCGAAAAATGATGGCTTGTTTTGAGCGGTTCTCGATGTTCCTTGCGCTAGATTATTCTTCGTTATGCTTTGTGAGCACGGTAATAATAGCAGAAAGTGTGTCAGTTTTGGTAAAAGTACCATATCGTGCGTTTTACTGCATTTAATCGGCTACAAATACACGCAAGAGGAGACCAACACAAGCCCAACAGAATGTTGTAATTTCTAGAGGTCAGAATGCAGTTTTTGATAACAAAACATTCATGTTCAATGGTGAGTCCGTACATAATTTTGTTGTGTTAAGAGGGAATAAAAAGTTTCAGTTATCTTTAAAACGCTCTCGCTTCGTGAATATTAAATTTTATGATGTTAGATTAACGTGAAAGGTAAATCATAACAAGCCCATCGTACTGGTCGGTGTGTTGGAATCAAGGAAAACAAAATAGTGCTACTATTGATAGAAAAGGCACAAGCGGTGACTAGAAACATACCGTGCGTTACATCAAGTAGGAAGAAACTCTTTGTATTATTTCTTCGCATAGAATAAAGGAATGATTCTGAAACGCTGTTAATATGTTAATATGCTCGTATCTATATTTAGCTAAAGTACTCCAGTAGTGCCGTATTATTATATTGAATATCAAAGGCGCAATACTACAACATGTGAGCAGTAACGCTTGTTTATGTAACGTGTTACATGCATAATTAGACACTTTTTACGGAAAAAAAAAAACATTTCTTGGTTTTCTCTCGAGGTTAATATAATTTAGTTTGTTTCAGTAGAAATAGTATCTATTTATAGGATATATTAACAAATTTCAAAGCATTCTATTGCGTAACGTACGAGATATTAAATTAATCAGTTTTAATTTGAGAGTTTTTACATCCATATTATGCGAATACATAGTCTCCCCTATTTTAGGTGACCAAAAGTAACTTGACAAAATAAACCTATAAAAAAGTCCTAGCGCCAAATAAACCATAAACTTAAATTAAGTCATCATATTTAATACTTGGTTGCATATCCTCTGCATGCCATGACCTCCTGATGTCTGTGACCCAACAACATCAATCGACTCTTGATATCTTATTTACGGGTACTCTTACAAGCGATACTATAACTTCTCTGCATTTGAATGGATCTCTATGGGAATTGGGTGGGCTGGACTACATTTAGCATTTAGAATGGCACACATGGTTGGCTAAATGGCTGTAAGTCATCAAGGGTCTGAGGTATCAAACAAGCCTCAAACCATCACTCTGCTGCCAGATATGCAGTAGATATGGATGGATTACTTTAAGGGTTGTTTCTCCTGACTTATTTTTCCATCGAGTTCAATAGGAAAATGAGTCCGGAGAAACAACTGTCCAAATACTTATGGACTGCACTGTTTTTTATAGTAGAACAGGGTTAACTACATGGGAATTTGTGCAAACATTAGCAATATACATAAATTGATGGCACGATTTGCATACTCATTAAAAATAAAAATAAAATGATACTTTGGATAAACCTTCATCATATTAGACTATTTTGATATTATACCATGCAACACAATCAGTTCTACATAAGTCCTGAACAAGTCTTAATTATATGACCACTCTTTATTAAAATATTTGACTGTATATACTGGGAACATGCAACTGACAGGCAGTTAATATGCAAATGAGGACACTAATTATTTGCATAAGTGAATGTTTTTAAGTAGGCTACAGTAGACACAGGGCTGTAGCAGTTGTCAAAGGCCCTATTTGTCTTTTGAGGCTTTCAGCAATCACAAACATTTCACTTAAAATGTAGCTTTTGTGATTAATATACATATTTCTGCATTCCAGTAATTGCTGGTCTCAGGTCATATATACCCTGCTTTGCTTTAACAGTAGTATTTTCTTTAACACATTATTACCTCACAGGCGTACAGCTTGTATCTCAGACCCAGAGGCTTGTAATCAATAAGCTGATTCCCTCGCAACTCTGTGAAGGCATTCTGGAAATCACCCATAGATTCCTCAAACCTGAATGTACAGAGACACATAGTTCTGTCAGGATAAGACACATCTGCCATATCTGTGACTTAACTCTTAAGTACAATTTTAAACATTCAGTTTGCATTAGATTGCATTTAAAATCATTTCAAGTACAAGATTTAGAATTTCGTAAATATTACGACACTGATTTTAATTCAGACTCACTTCAGTTTTTTGTAAAATGTTACTCCTCTCTGAAAGAAGGAAACAGCCAAGTGCTCGTCTTTACAGATGCTGTTGTCAAAAGCCTAAAAGAAAAAAATACTTCCTCAAGCACACTGAAAAGCCATTTTCCTCCCACTTCCCTTTTTAGTATGACTTGCACTTCACACGTGATAGTGATCCAAAACTAAACAACTATAACATAATCAAATGTTCTTTTGAATGTATAAATCTTTCAAATAATACTTTATAAATATAAGCATAGAACTTATAATACATGTTAAAACTGATAATATATGTTACATTACCTTTTCAGCATCATCCAGTTCTTGGTTGATTAGGTGTATGCAACCAATGTTGAAAAAGATTTTTGAGTTAATGTCCTGGGTATCCAGAAGTACTCTGAGTGCAGTTTTCCAGTCCCCCATATCAGCAAAAGCCACCCCCTCATCCCACTGGCGGATGGTGTTCACAAAAGACATCTCACACAAATAATGTTGATGGGTCCTCTGCACTGGTAGCACTATGCAAATGAGTAGAAACGCAGAGAGATGGTTGCTTATATTAACACACTTCCTTCTGAGCCACGACAGGAAGTTTGTCAGGTTATTATGTGTATGTGTGTGTGTGTGACTGTCGGGCCATATTTCTTCCCCACTTAAATGGTTTTGTCCTCACAAGGCTTTCTTTTAAATATAATTTTATTAAAATGTTGACCCTTGAAAGTTGTGTCCCAGATTTTTGTAAACTCCATCAGACTTTTACAAACATGTACTATTGCGGCCGAATATATTGGCCCCTCTTCTATTTTCTTAAATATTTAAAGTTTAAACTTATTTCAAAATAAACATATTGTTTCCCTGCATGTTTTCATTTTTGTGTATTCAAGATTAGATGAGACAGAACTGTGAAAATACAAATTAGGTGCCTTAGGTGGTAATTTTTAAGAACCAGTAATGACAAATACACCAACCTCTTTTACAAGCCGTTTAGAATTGTCTGCCTTTTCGACATCGAAAAGGAGCTCATTTTAATATACCAATCAATAGTAACCTATTTGCATATCCAGCCTGCCCTGCCCTGGTACTTGCGACCGCCCTGATTGCACTTGGCATTCAGAGCGAGTGGTGCACGTGTTAATATCACTGCATTAGGAAATTGCACAGTAGGCTAAGTTAAGACGGTTTAATTCAGGAGTTTAATCAAATCAAATCACTTTTAATTTGTATAGTGGTTTTTTACAGAAAACTGTCATAAAGACGTTGTACATAGAAACGAAAAACAGAAGGACATAGACTCGGACAGGCTGTGTCCTTTGAAGACAGCTTTTTTTTTTGTTGCCTGCTATAGCGTTCTTCATATCCACAATGTAACTTTACCAAATTCCCACTCTACTTCTTCCAGAGGGAATCAGCAGGACACGGTAGCCTATGTAAACATTTCCTTTTCATGTTTTAAAGCAGATAGGGTAAGCTTCCCAAGGGATCACATAAAAGTCAGCTATGCTGATAGGCGTAGGCTATTTGGGTGCTAACAAATCTATCAACAACCGGTTGGGAGATTTTGAGTAAAACATCTGAGAATTGAAACAATTAAGCGGTCAGGCTAATAAAGTCAGAGTTACACAGCTGGTCCGCATGTTTTAAATAACCCTGCTGATTTGGCGTCACTTAGCTTTACATGATGTAGGAATCCACTTCTAGTAAACTCCAAAGACTTCTCTGAAAGTCATAGCCTACGTCAAGTAGTAAGCAGGACAAGCCAGGAATAGCACAGCAGCAGACAAAAGCCATGATCGTGAACTTTAATGCAGAAACACCAAAGCGAACAAAGGCAGCAAAACAAATGAGCAGCAAAGGGAGGTCTGATTCTTGGTTTAACTCCTTTGCTCGATAAAATTCTCCAGATGGACTGAAGGGAAAGTTTTCCGCTTTGGGCACGGTGAACGAGCCGATCGTTATTGATGTCATCACGCAAAAATACATTGTGAAAATACGTGTATTTGTAGTTTTATATTGCAATTTTGTAATAATAATTAATAATAATTTCTTATTTTTATTTAATAGACTTTAATTTAATTTATTTAATTTGACTGTATTTTTATAGCAATTAGAGAAAAAAAATGTTTTACTGACTAGTATTTCCGGTGGCGACTAGCAGAACCACCAACGTTTAGTCGGCTAGTCGATTAACCTCACACATCCCTAGAATAGATACTCGATTCTGATTGGCTGGAGGGTGGGCATTTAATTTGCGTATACCGCCCGGCTATGAAGTAGCGCTGGCAACTTTTTAATCACCGTTCTTAATTAATACGCCATCTATGTTATCTGCCATTAGAGTCGACCCTTTTATGAATGGTAACCATAGCAACACACAACAGCTGATTAATAAAGCTGGCAAATAACGCTAAATCCACTGATTTAAAAAGTTTGTATTCGCCAAATATCTTAGTTACAACCACTTTAATCTAGCAAAGCAGTTTTGTGGTTAGAGGTGCAGTATTTATTCAGCTTGGAAATATAAACGTAACATAGTAGGGCTTTACCTAATGGAATATAACGTTAACGTGAGCAAAGCTGGTTGCGAATGTGAGCAAGTTACTTCACCTTGTGAACCAGTTGCGGAGGCTCTGCACTTGCCATCTTAAATGAGCCAACACAGAACAAACCGGAGCGAATGAGACGAGTGACGAGAAGTATGGTAAGCTGACACAAACTAGACACCACATATCCAGTTGGGCAGCACGCGCCGCTCAGCTGGATAGGGCGCGCCGCCCAGTTGGACAGCTTGAAGTTACCCAATTTGATGTCGCTGATTGGACAGGAATTCACTAATCTCTCACATGTAATTTACGTAAAACCGAAGTTTGTAGAGTAATTTGAATCATAACGATAATCAAGGTTTTTTGTTGTTTGTCATTTTAATGTTCACACTGTCATTCCAAAGACATAGAACGATATTTGGAATAACTTAACCAATGTTTAGTTTAGGAATATGCGAAACAGTCATTGAACATGAACAGAGACTGATCTGAATGCAGACATGAAGGAGCAAACACTATTGTTTTAAATAAAATAAGTGTAATTAATCACATTCATGAAATGAAAAGGCCTAGTTAGTTAAAAGTGCTGTTTTGTTGTATTATTAAACATAGTTGGAATATATTTTAGTTGGAATACAACAGCAAAAATTAAACAACAGGCTAAATATTCTATTTATTTAAAAGAATAATCCCTGTTCTTTCATATATATTTTGCTAGCTTCCACGTTGCTCTTGTGTTCTCTAGCCTGTGTTGTCCAAGCCTGAAATGGGTAGGCTACTCACTGTCAACCCATAGCTATGGGTTGCCCGTATAAAATATGGGTTTCCACCTTTTCAAAGGTTTGCGGGCGTATAAGGTTATGATACAGGAAATCTAGTCTATATTTTGTTTTCCAACATAATTCATTCAAACACAGCAATCACATTTTATTTTTCCCTCTCTCTGCTATACCTAGCCTATACTCTCGATTAAATGGTTAAGACTGGACGATGTTAATGTTTATGCAATTTTGATAATTAGATAATGTTCCGTGACGTATTCATGTGGTGGATGACTAAATTTAATGAAGCTACTACAAGTTTTATTGTAAAATAACCCGTCTAACTTAATGTTAACTGTTACTAGAAAATTACTAGGATTTTTCCGCGCTGGGTGGAATTTTCTGGGCGTCCACATGCGCAATCTCATAGAAATACATTGTATACGCACAATATCTGCATCATATCACCACATATTCATGTTTTTCAACCTACTAATAGTTTTACTTTTGTTATTAATTATTTTAATACATATTATATTTTAATATAGGCCCTAATGAAAAAGGAAACAGAGACAATCACCATTGTGGGATGAATGAAGTTAAATCAAGTCATACATTTTGCATATAACCAGCTATTCCCCTTTTTATAATGCTTTTTCTTTATTATAGTATACATATTTGTTCAATTAATTAAGACTATGCTTACTTATGTTTTTATTGTACTGATATCACTGTATCCATTTAAGGTACTACAGAATAGCTGCTAATTCTGCTATAATTAAATGTTTAGAACATTTTGATTACTGTCCCTAATAAATAAAAGTCAACTTTATAAAGGAGGCATTGTCTTATTTGCTACATTTAGCTTAACCATTAACAAATGACAAATGATTGCAATTATTCTATGTCCACCTCAATCAATAGATCTACAATTCATGGTTCATAGCTATGCTCGTACCACAACCCACAATAGGCTATTATTGTTTTAATTTTAATTGGAGAAATTAAGCAACAGAAAAGCGCAGGGCGTTCATATGTAGCTTGACGAGCGCGTTCACGGGGGTGTGAGGGGTTTAAATCTGCAGGGGAGTCGAAACGATGTTTTGGGGGGAAAAAACTCAGGATATCATCCAAGTGAATTTCACCTTATTGAATATATTTTATAGTTAGCCGGCTAACTCTGTTGTAGCCTACCCAACAGCTTTGCTGGGTTTTCTTCATTCAAAATTAGCAAATTTGAGGGCAACAGCGAAGGAGAGCCGTCGTTACGCTGCGTTCTCACAGCGGGCAACTTGGTCGCTGAGTCGGTCAATTCTACTAGGCTGGGGGCGGGGCAAGAGCTTCCCATTGTGTCATCCAAGTCAGTTCATGCAGCTACAATTTTTTGATGAAGAGAAACAATGGCAGTAGCCTACATATAACAAAGACATATTTGCGATGCATCCTATTCTTTATAGTTATGTCATGATACTGATAATTATGTGTTCTCGCTAGCTAGCAATAGGCTAGCCTATATCTATCTTCGTTGCGAGCTAACAATCTTTATCTATCTATCTAGATACATAGATGGATTTATGTATAAAACTCAACATGTAGTTTGGGTTCAATGTGTTATTGGTAGAGCCACCAATAATTGGTGCAGCCACATATATCCTTTAAGGTTATGTTATACATTGAAAAGGACGGGGTTGGCTTAATTGGACCATTATTATTAGCTGCGGAACAATTATTCACGAAATGGTTTCGTGTCAGTTGGAGAAATATGAAGCGTGAAACTCTGATTGGCTGTTGAGGCCGATGGTCGCTAAAAAGTTAAACTGGGCAACATTTATCGACCGATTTTGGTCGCTCAGTTGCCCAGTCACTCAGGTCGCTGACCGTCGCTCAGCTTCATAGAAAATTAATGGACTTCTGGCAACTGGGCGACCGAAGTTCGATGTGAGACTGCAGCGTAACTCAACAGGCTGTGCCAGTTATCCTCTATCCACTGCACCAGGTACGCTCGCCACACCCCTCGCCACTAACTCGACAGGCTGCGCCAGATATCCTCGATCCAGTTACGCTTGACAGGCTGCGCCAGTTATCGTTGATGCATTGCGCCAGTTATACTCGACAGGCTGCGTGTGCCACTAACTCGACAGGCTGCACCAGTTATCCTCGAACCCTTGCGCGGGTTATCCTTGATACCCCTCTGTGCTGTTCTCGACAGACTTTTGAATGAATTGGCACCTCATAGATTGCTAGACAATTCGTAATTGAATCGTACAGATTTTCACTTAATTTTTTTTAAGAACGCACCATTAGTATTGCAGGAAAATAACGTGAGATTGTGTATTTTACTGTCTTAGAATTTTGTATAGCCGGCCTGTCCACTGGCCCTGCAGGCCATTGAAAAATTACTGGTGTTTAAAACTTTCCCACTTATTTAGCATCACTGATGGCTACATGTTGTGATGTTTTTGAAGATATTACAAGAGAACTAAATGAGGAGCAAAATTGTCTAGCCTACACTGTAAAACCCAAGTTCAATTGGCTTGAATCATTTGAGTATAGGGAAAGTATTCATTTGTTTGAACTTTTCAATTAAACTAACCTTTCCATTTTTATTATTTTAAATTGAGTAATATCCACTTCAATTGGGACTACCCAATTATGTTAGCAAGATTGCCATTAAGGTTTAGGTCAGTGTGATTCAAGGTAGTTGGTTTCCTAAAATTATTTGAGTAAACTGAACTTAGCAGTTTTACCTACATGGTAACCTAGGCCTACTTATATTTTATGTCAAAGCATAAAACACTGATTTGTCCATAGTGGAGTTCAAATTGAAATGGTGACAATAATTTTCATTGATTTAATTACAACACATCCATTTCTCTTATAGCCAAGAGAAGAAGGACCGGTCAGTGATAGTTAGCCGGCAACTACCGGACTTTGGCCGGTAATGTTTTAAGTCCGCAAATTAAAATAAATTAAATAAAAAGTATTTTATTTATTTATTTTTCCAAATAATTTTTTTTAAATGATCCTTGTGTCTGTCATTTTTTAATTAAACTAGACTGTTGAGGAAATGGTTAGAGACAGATGGCCTAAAAGTTATTTATCACTCTGGCCATCCATCCTGATGGTCTGACGAGTTTGTGTGCCGGCAACCAGTCCAGCGAGTGTCCTCAGTCTAGTGAGTCGTGACTACTATACAGCTACGGATAGCTTACGCTAGCAATCTACACATTGCCAAAATGCCTTTTGTCAAGAAGCCTAGCAGCACTACTGCAAATAGTGAAATGCAGGCCAGTAGGCCTATAACTCTTGGAAACTAGCCTACATTTTTGTTTGAATAATACTGGAAAGCAAGTACTTTGCTATGTGTTATGCAATAGCCTATGTCATTCATTCAGTTTTCGATTGTTGTAAATTCAGATTTTATTGAGATGGGCTATTCATTTAAAATCCAAAACACGGATTATATGGCAACATGTGACAGTTGGGCCAGTTCTGGCTCAGGTCCAAGCATGGCACGTATGGCACAGTGCCGGCTGGCCGGAATTGGGCTGTATGAATTGGCCCAGACTCGGGCCGTAATTCAAGACCGAGGCTGAGCCGACTCAGAAGCCGCACTCGGGCCATATCTGGACTATATACATTTGGCTACTTGGGTCGTGTCACTCATCTGCACTAGCACTTGCACTGGCACTCGCATTCACAGCTGCATTCGCATTGGCCCTCACAGTCACATTCGCACTTAAATTTTCTGAGTGTAGTTAGTAGCCTACTAATTGTTAGCTTGCTGATCTAGCTAGCATGCCAGACGGTTAGGTAACGTTAAGAAGATCAGTATAGTCTACTTTGCTGAATAAAATACAGTATATGTAATGGATTTTAGTTGCGGATAATCAAATGCGAAGGTAGGGCCAGCAGCCATACCACCATGCACTCTGCTTCTGCTGAATGACTGAAGCTAAGCAGGTGTGGGCTTGGTTAGTACTTGGATGGGAGACCTCCTGGGAAAACCAAGTTGCTGCTGGAAGTGGTGTTGGTGGGCCAGTAGGGGGCAGTCTTCCCTCTGGTCAAATAAAAAAAAAAAAAAACACTAATGCCCCAGTGCAGTGATGGGGACACTGTGCTGTAGGAGATGCCGTCTTTCGGATGAGACGTTAAACCGAGGTCTTGACTCACTGTGTTCATTAAAGATCCCATGACACTTATCGCAAAGAGTAGGGGTTTCCCCGGTGTCCTGGCTAAACTCCCAACCCAGGTTCTTTCAATCTGCCACCTAATCATCCGCCAGTTTAATTGGCAAAAAAATTATTTGCTCCCTCTCCACCTCAGCTGATGTGTGGTGAGCATTCTGGCGCAAAATGGCTGCCGCTGCATCACCCAGGTGGGTGCTGCACATTAGTGGTGGTTGAGGCGAGTTTCCCCCTCATCATTGTAAGCGCTTTGAGTCACCGCTTGGTGAGAAAGGCGCTATATAAATGCAAGGCATTATTATTATTATTATTATAGAACAAGTCACTCACGCAGTGAGGACCAATAAAGGGAGTAACACAATAATAAATGCAAAGAAAGAAAAGACAGGATAGTTTCCTTGTGGCTAAACAGCCAAACGAAAATCAACTCACTAAAATAGGGAGAGTAAAACACAAACTAAATCTCCCGAGCTCAATACTGGAGCCAAAACGGGAAACTTAGCAAAGAAAAGAACACCCTCGGCACATAAGTTCGGACGGCCGAAAGGATGTAAAACCAATACGAAACAACAAAGAAAAACTGTCTGAGAGAGAACAGCAAAGAACAAAATAAATAGCACAGAACACTAACAGGAGGAATAATACCTATACCTGAAAATAAGCTAATAGCAAGTCCCTCGTGAACATATATCACAAGGTCGCTAGTACCTGGCTATACCTGGCTCAATGCAATGTAGTAAAAATGAGCGAACCCAAGGAAACGCTGGACCTATTTGACTGAGTGGGGAATGGGCCAATTTAGTACAGCAGAGACTTTCTCTGGATCCATACAGACCTTGCCCTCTGATACTATGAATCCCAAAAATGAAACAGTGCTAGCATGAAATGAGTACTTCTCTGCTTTAAAAAATAATTTGGCCTCCAACAGGGCTTTCAACACCTGTTTAACATGGCCAATATGGGCTTGTAAATCGGAAGAGAAAATTAAAATGTCGTCCAAATAATCAAACAGGAATTTCTCCAACATCTCCCTTAGTACGTCATTCACTAATGCCTGAAACACAGAGGGGGCACTAGTGAGACTGAACGGTATGACCAGATATTCGGTTTTCCATTCATCGCCTTCACGCATGCGCACCAGGTTATAGGCGTTGCGGAGGTCTAATTTGGAACAAATAGTGGCCCCCTGGAGATGTTCAAACGCCGAATTCATCAGGGGAAGCATATACCGGTTCTTAATAGTAATGGCGTTTAGAGAGCGATAATCGATGCATGGTCTTAATGCTCCATCTTTCTTTTTAACAAAAAAAAAATCTGCGCCAGCAGGCGAAGTAGATGGCCTTATAAACCCATTAGCTAATGCCTCCGCAATATATTCCTTCATTGCCGCACTCTCAGGAGCCGCTAAGGAATATAGACTCCCTCTAGTAGGGATAGTATCCGGATGGAGTTCTATGGCACAATCATAAGGGCGGTGGGGAGGAAGGGTGGTTGCCCTCTGTTTACTAAAAACCTCTGCTAATTCGGCATATTCAGCCGGAACGTTGAGAGACAAAGGAAATTCAAGTGTCCCTGCAATCCCAGTCACTCCCCTTTGAGTAGGGGACCCAGGAGGAGGAGACCAGAGAGCTCCTCAGAACAGATCTCCCTCCAGTTAGAACATCCATCAGCCAGAGAGTCCCACTCCAGACTCTCGTCACCAGCCTCAAAGCCTGAGACAGACTCTCCCTGATTGGGCGGAGAGGCTCCTCCAGCTAAGACTCAGAATCGGAAACGTCAATACGTTTCCCCGGACAAACTGGAAGGAGCGAGTTGACCCTGCGCGGTACACACAGGACCCCATTGATGAATGACTAGCTTATCCCTTTCCCACTTAATATGGGGATCGTGCTTAACTAGCTAAGTGTGACCCAACACCAGAGGATAAGCAGGGGAATCAACCAACAGAAACTGAATGCTCTCAATGTGTTTCTGTTGAAGAGTCGACATAGTGAGAAGAGACGTAACCTCCTTAATGGTGCCTGACCCTAACGGGCGACTATCGAGTGCGGTAACCAACCCGGATTAGTTAAGACACTGGACCGGAATTTTGTTTTTTCTAGCCCACTGGGCATCAATAAAACATTCAACAGCTGCGGAATCTATAAAAGCCTCGACCTGAAGTGAGTGCTGTCCCCAAAAAAGGCTAACCGGTAATAGTGTCCGGGGTGTAGTACCCTGAAGTCCCGCTAGAAGCCCCGGTTCCTCTAGCGAGACCCCCTCTTTTCCCTTACATTTCAGACACTGATTAAAAGTATGCCCCTTCCTCCTGCAGTAACAACACCACTCAATTTTAGCAGTGGTGTCTCCAGCAGATGGGCAAACTGCCCCATCTACCTGCATGGACTCCTCAGTACTAGATGAAAAGGGTTTAACTACCGGAGGAGAGGACTCCGTGAACGGGATAAACGAAGACCATATCCGGTCATCCTTTGTGTGTAAATGGTCCTGCAGTCGATTGTCTATCTGAATAGCGGAAGATACCAAGGCATCTAGAGAACTGGACTGCTCAAGAATGGATAGAGCATCCTGAACAAACTCGTCTAATGCATCAGAGAATAATGTCATCAGGGAAGCTTTTGACCAAGCTGTCTCACCTGCCAGTGCTCGAAATCTTATGGCGAATTTGGCCACAGTGTCCCTATCCTGGCGAAGGCGATAAAGCCATCTAGCTCACTCCCGACCCAAAATGTTATGGTCGAAAACCAACTCCATTTCGTCCATAAGTGTTTTAGTAGTATTTAAAATCGGAGACTTCCCCCTGATTAATGGCATAGCCCAGTCAAGCGCGGATCCGGTGAGTAGTGAAAGTATGAACGCTACCTCGGACTCTTGTTTACTAAACCGCGACGACTGGGCTTTAAAAAAAATTAAACAACAAGGAACCCTCGGCACTTGCCCGGTCGGCCGTCATAGCGGAGGGGGAGCTGTCCCTACAAACAACTGTGCAATCCTTTCCCGATTTCCGACTAATATAACTTTTTTCGGTGCATGATCAGGCCATTCTGTGTCACTGTCCGTACAGATAGCCTACTCTTTTTCTCATTTCAAATGCTCGATTTTTGTGGAGTTTTGACATAATTTAAGCAGCATAGCCTACTTTGCAAGAATCTGTAGCCTAGGCTAGTAAAAGCGGATAAAATACATGTAAAGTAGGCTTTTTTTTTTTAAACGGCATTAACGTAGGCTAGTGGAACATAAAATAATTGCAGTTTAACAGCTATAGGCTACAAGCCCTGGGAGTACAATTATTCGTTAAGTTCAATGTAGACATTGAATATCGGATGAACGGTTTAGAAATTATAGAACTGTAATACTAGAATATTATACATAGCCCCCCCCATTTTTGGGCATCAAAGTAATCATTATAAAGTAATAATTTTTTATATTTGGTCACATATCGTTTGCATGCCATGACTTCCTGATGTCTGTGACCCAACAATATTATTTTCTGGTACTCCTACAAGCGATACTAGGCTATAAACTCTCTGCATTTGAATGGATCTGTATGGGAATTGGGGGGTGGGACAAGATTTAGCTGTAAATTACACTGGAACAGTATGGTTGGCTAAATGGCTCTAAAGTCATCAAGGGTCTGACATATCAAACAAGCCTCACCATCTCTTGCCAGATATGCAGTAGTTATGGATGGATAACTTGAAGGGTTGTTTCTCCTGACAAATTGTCCTCTTGAACTCTATGGAAAAATAAGTCAGGAGAAGAAACCCTTCAATCACTGCGGTGACACATCTGAACCTATACTGTACACCCTCAAAAGCATTTCTTCTGTATACTGACAAAGCATATGTGACAACAAGGGGTCAGTTACAGGGGGGTCAGATTGAATCTGAATCTATATATCCTTAAAATATTAATGTATTATCAGTATCTACATACAGGTGCAGCTCAAAACATTAGAATATCGTGAAAAAGTTCAATATTTTTTGTCACTCATTTCAGGAAGTGAAACTCATATATTATATAGATTCATTACACATAGAGTGAAATATTTCAAGCCTTTATTTCCTGTAATTTTGATGATTATGGCTTACAGCTAATGAAACCCAAAATTCAGTGTCTCAGAAAATTAGAATATTTTGCTTTAACATATTTTTAAAGTATCATATTTAATATTTGGTCACATATCCTTTGCATGCTGTTACTTCCTGAAGCCTGTGACCAATCAACATCAAAAGACTCTCAATATCTTATTTTCAGGTACTGTTACAAGCGATACTATAACCTCTCTGCATTTGAACTGATCTCTATGAGAATTGGGGGGTAAGACTAGATTCAGCTGTAAATTACGCTGGTACAGTATGGAACACATGACTGGCGAAATGGCTGTACGTCATCAAGGGTCTAAGGTATCAAACGAGCCCCAAACCATCACTCTGCAGCCAGATATGGAGTAGATGTGGATGGATCCCTTTAAGGGTTGTTTCTCCTGACTTTTTCCCCCATAGAGTTCTATAGGAAAATGAGTCAGGAGAAATAACCCTTGCAGTGATCCATCCACATCTACTCCATATCTGGCAACAGAGTGATGGTTTGGGGCTCGTTTGATAGATCAGACCCTTGATGACTTACAGCCATTTAGCCAGCCATGTGTTCCATACTGTACCAGTGTAATTTACAGCTGAATCTAGTCTCACCCCCCCAATTCCCATAGAGATCAGTTCAAATGCAGAGAGGTTATAGTATCGCTTGTAACAGTACCTGAACATAAGATATCGAGAGTCTTTTGATGTTGATTGGTCACAGACTTCAGGAAGTAACAGCATGCAAAGGATATGCGACCAAATATTAAATATGATACTTTAAAAATATGTTAAAGCAAAATATTCTAATTTTCTGAGACACTGAATTTTGGGTTTCATTAGCTGTAAGCCATAATCATCAAAATTACAAGAAATAAAGGCTTGAAATATTTCACTCTATGTGTAATGAATCTATATAATATATGAGTTTCACTTTCTGAAATGAGTGACAAATAATATTGAACTTTTTCACGATATTCAAATTTTTTGAGCTGCACCTGTATATGAACACTTCAAGGAAGATAAAACGGGTTAAAATCCCCTATGTTATACTACATCAGTGAAAAATTTATTCAGTATCTGTGCCAAATAAAACTCTATTCGTGCCTAATGAAATTCCTAAAGTAGGCTACATAAACAATAAAGTATGCATAATGCTGTCCTGTAGGCCTACTTATATGTCTACATTAACCTTAATGAAGAATCATGTTCCCGGGGCTTGTAGCTGTCAAACTGCGGTTATTTTATGTTTCACTAGCCTACGTGTTTTAAAAATAAACTATAGCCTACTTTACATGCATTTTATCTGCTTTATACGTAAGGCCTAGGCTACTGATTCTTGCAAATTATGCTGCTTAAATTTTGCTGGAACGCCACAAAATCGAGCATTTCAAATGAGAAAAATAGTAGGCTATCTGTACGGACAGTGACACAGAATGGCCTGATCATGTACCGAAAGAAGGAAGATATTAGTTGGAAATCGCAAAAGGAGAAGGAACAGAGTCGCAAAGAAAGTAATAATGCAGAGTGGGCGCGCATGCACGTGATGGGTTGTCAAATTCTGACAGGCAGTCAGATTTCAGCACGGAAGCCATAAAAGCTTTAACCTTTAGCTTTAAGCTTTCTTCCAGTAGCTAAATGGTGAACTCATGCAAGCTTTTCATAGACCACGTCAAATTCTTCGAATGTGACATTGTTGGCACACTACTACAAGGAAATCCATAAGACGTTCAACCTGACAGGAAAACAAAATCTTTGTCTTTTCATAAAAAATTATATATTTAGCTAGCTGATCAGATAGCTAGATAGGCTATAGTAGCCAAGGCTGATCAAAGATCATGCGAACTTGCAAACTATTTAGCTAGGTTTATTGAACTGATTCAGTAGGCTAGCCTATATAGCCATATACTGTATTTTATTCAGCAAAGTAGCCTATAGGCTACTGATCTTCTTAACGTTACCTAACCGTCTGGCATGCTAGCTAGATCAGCAAGCTTACAATTAGTAGGCTACAAACTACACTCAAAAAATGTAAGTGCGAATGCGACTGCGAGTACCAATGCAACAGCAAGTGTGGATGAGTGACACGAGTAAACCTGTGAGTGAGATGTTGTGACCAATTCAAGCGCACAATATAATGCAATTGCATTCGCATTCACATTCCCCCCATACCCGTGCGTCCAAACAGACAAGCTAACAAATTCAGGCTCCCCAGACTGGCTACCTTAAAGTTGGGGACACAATCCACAATTCTTTTGCCCGATTTGGCAACGATTTGAGGTTGGGCAGAGTCTGTAGTCCAAGGCAGTCTAGGCTAATACAGGCTAGTTTCACTGTAAAGTCGCAGCTGTAATCGTTATGTGTGTGGGAGTGAAATACTGTAGTCTTGTCTCCTACGATCCAGTGGTAGATAAACCTGTCGGGAGGGATCAGGACCATTCCACTACACGTAATTCAAACTTTTTTCCAAATAGACACTACATTCCAGAGTCTAATATAACTTGATTTATTGTAAAAAGATTTGCATGAAAATACATACCCCAGGCTGATCGGCTAAGCATACGTATATTAAAAACACTCTCAATCACACGGTCCAGTCTAAGTCCGTCAATTTCATGTTCTCCCATGAGACATAAAACAGGTCAGTTAATGACAGAAACAAAACATAACAGCAGCAGCAGCCATGAAAGTTCAGATAACCCCCCTTTTACGTTTTTCTTAAATTCTGCCCCCTCTGGGTTTTAAAGTTGTTCTCCGCCCCCTGGGAGATGTTTTTTCATGGTCAACATCGGCCTCTGCTGGTTTTAATGACATTCATTTTAGTAGTTTTGATTTAATGCTATGATTTAATTATATTAAAAATGGCCTGGCTATGGTTTGACCATAGTAGTTCAATACATAATAATAATAATGATCTAAGGGGTTAGATAATACTAACTGTAAGATTTCCTAATCTTATTTCCTAAGTCTACAGTTTATGTGTGGGTGCATTATGGAATGCAAGTCAACATTTTCTCTATAATATGCAAGATTCTTTTGTAATAATATAAACCTTAATACTAATATTTGTAAAGAAGAAGAGAAATGTTTTCTTTCAATCTAATAAACACTATTAGTTCTCGAACTGCACACACACACATTTCCAAGGCCAGAGTGCCTTCTGTCTGCGTAGACATTTTTCCAACGGGCTGGCCCCCCCTTTTAAGGGAGGCATTCATTCTTCTTATCTTTTCAGATGAGCCAGAAACACAGAAGTGTGTGCTCATCTGGTTGCCTGTGTGTGTGTGAATGGGTCCATTACCTCATTTTCGAGATAAGTATGCGTATGCTTCATCAGTCTGATGTGTGAATATATAAATGTAACTAAAACGATCTCTGGGGAAAAGAATGTGTTTTGCAATATAGCTGTTTTTTCTGAGAGTGAATTTTTCCCTTGTATTTTCCTGTGTGTGTATGTGTCCTTGATTTAAATGTGTCGAAGATCAGATCATACTGTGTGACGTATTTTATTCTGGTTTAATTGGGCACCAGATAAGACTAACTAGCTTGGGCCGATAAAAATAATGGGGCTGTTTTCCGGCGTGAGTGTGTCCTTGACTGTAAGGCCACAGATGTGTGATGTGTGTGCAGTTCTGGTTCAAGAGGAACATTAAAACTGTTTTTGCAAGTCATCCTAACACAGAAAAACATCTTCTTATTAACACAATAGTTTCACATGGTAGGCCATACAGTGGTTTGTAATGATATATAAAAATATACCACAACAATCCCAGTCGGGAACGCCACGATTTTATCAAACACATTTAATTTTATTGGGGTTAATCTTTGCATAATCCTGTGGTTTGCGCTGGCCAAAGACTGAAATTGCTATGGGGATTTTAAATAGCCAATGAAAAGTGAGCTTGTGACAGAGAAAGGCAGAGGTAGAAAAATATGGAAGTAAACATCAAATCCAACTGGCTGAGCCCAGTGGCGGCCGGTGATTGGCTGACTAAGTGGGGCGGGTCATGACAGACACGGAGATCATAGAGTAACATTGTGGCCGACTCGAGTGCACAAACAGGGCTTTTAACTGCTACAGTTGTAGTGCTATTTTTGCCGGAGCGCAGTCAATCAAATATGACTCATCACGTCTATATTTAGCTCGATTACATTTTGACTGTTTAGGCTAATGCACATTAATAATGTAGGCTACCTGCTATAGGCTATGCTCATATTCATGCAACAGAGGATCGACTCATTAAAACACCAGTGACATCAACAGCGTAGGGAAAAAATAATAGGGTATTTATTGACATTACTAAACGTTTGTTGTACAATCAACGTGCATCTCTTTACCGTTTATTTATTCTCATATCCAGGGGTACATTCCTTGCGGCTCCCAAACTAGAGAATTTGGGGAAAAAAGGCTATTTCTGTCATTTAGGTTGCGACCCCTGATCTAGGCTATATAGAAAATTACTGAATTTGTTTTCTAAAGAAGATTATTCTTTGATCATTGATCATGGTCGCACTCGCAAACAATATAAAGCAAAAAAATATATCCTTGACAGCGGCACTGACACTGGAGAGCGACAGCGTGTAGCTGGGAGAACAACATGACGATCTCGCACACAAAAAAAGGAAAAATAAATGAATAGGCCTAGCCTACCTTACAATGTTGCTCCACTATCAGCATGCCTCCTCACTTATAAAGAAACTTTGCAGGGCCAGGTTTTCAAGGAGAGCACCTCCAATGGCATCTGCAGTCGTGCCTCCTTCCAATCGAACAAAGCCAAAAAATCTCTCCTGCACCGTGTTGGCAGTGTCGATGTAGCGGTACACAATGACGAGCTGACAATGCGTCGTTATGTCGGTGGTCTCATCTGCTTGGATAGACATGTAATCCGTGCTTTGTAGGTCCTGGACAATGTGGCCTTGCATGACAGACAGCATACAGTCCAGTAGCTCATTCTGTATGGTTTTTGAGGTGCCTTTAAATCCGGTTGCATTCTCCAAGTGCTCTTTCATTGCACCGTCCAGTGTCGATACAAAATCCCCTAAACACACCTGGATTCTCGGATGATTCCGTTTCATCGTGCCCCCTCAAAGCTAGTTCAAAGGCCCCACAGAACTTCACACAGTCGATCAATTTAGAAAGGATATGTCGGTTGTTGTGTTTTCGAATACTGGCGTGATATCCATCCGACAGCTGTGTAGCTATGTTAGCTCTTCCTAGCATGGATAGCTTAAGGCACGCTTCCATGTGTGCTCTGCTCGTGTCGTGTTTTTTCACTCGTTCGGAAAAGTGCTTAACGTCTGTCATCCCTGTTTTCGTCCACAGCATTTCACCCTGGCCATGTTTTTCTGAATGGAACAGAATGCAGGGAAAACAAAAAACAGCATTCCGAATTGGGCAGCCACATAGCCATGATTTCTTATCATACCAGCTCCTGGAGAACACTCGTGTGTACGACTTCCCTCTGTCCTCCTTAGCCGCCTGCTGTAGATGAATATCTGGCCTATCTGGACCTAGCTCTTTTAAACTGAGTTTTTCTTGTAGACTAAGCTTCTCAAAGTGAGTTTTAAAAATAGACTCCACGCTGTTGAGTGCTAACGTTAACGTAACATTATCTGCTGCAGCCGCCATGTCGCTGGAAGATAGTGTTAGCAATCTAAATATATTGCTTTTCGTGGTCAAGGAGGTAGATCAAGGATACTCTTCAATTCAATTCGAATGGTTAAATCACTTTGTCTTTATTGTGTCAGCTCGAAGTCTTTACATAAGAATACAATGGGTTAATACATCTGTGGTCCTCTGGAAGCGCGCTGGAAGCGCGCTCTCCGGAAGCGCGCTCTCGCTCGTGGACCCCCCATCTCTGCTACTGTGGTGCTTATATACTGTATGCTAAAAAGGGGTATGTCTTCTACCTTCCATTTTCATACATCACTGGGCGTATAATTCAAACCAATCAAACGTTTAGAATTACACGTGTTCAGTTCATGTCTAGTATTTTTCCATTATGATAGAAACTCATCTATGAGTTTTGGCGTTTCCTGTTTTGCATAAACTGGCTCTGCTTTTGTGGCAAATCCTTTATCTGAAGAATGTTGTGGCCCTCCCTCTCAGAACTCTCAGAACACAGGCCCAAGGTCACCCATTCGAAACTTAACTACCACAGACAAGTTTATACACTCTATTACAACATACTTTTTATAGAATTAAATGTTAAATTCCCACAATTCCCTCCTTTGATCCCTCCTTGGGATCAACACTATACAGCGGTATTTCAAGCTTGTATGGGTGATATCTTCACTCCATACCTGAAGCAAGTACACATTGCAAACCCAGTTTTCTTAATTTTATTTACTCTAACTATCAGGGTTATAATACTGGCACAGCGGTAAGCAATGATGTCAGAGCTCTTACTTAATCACCAGGAAAACCTCATAGGCAAAACCACAGAACTCTAGACTGAGTCTGCTGCTGATGAGGACATGTCTCTGTCCGATATCCATCTTAAGCGATACTCCTTCATTTTTAATACATTTTACTTTTTACCCTTCTATCAAGAGGAAAGAAAATCCTAGCATTTTGGCAACAGTGCATTGGCAGCTTTTTCTAAACATTTTATCACAATATAGTTACGTGGGGATTTCCAATCGGGCAATTGGGGGTGTAGGGAGGTTCTGGTATCTCCCACACGGTTGGCATAGGCATAGTGTGCTCATCACATGGTTCAATCAGTAATGGTAGTACAAAACATTTAATCGACTAACATACGATACTTTTCCCGCAAAATTATGTTGGCTTCTTCTTCTTTGGTCCAAGTAGCCTCAACGTCGGACCAATGGACAGAGGAGAGGTTACTAGCACATCACTCAGCCACGGTCTTTCTTTGGCAGATTATGTAATGCATCTCTGTGTGTGTATTCTCTCTATCTGCCATTGATGAGGGAGCACATAGCTCCTGGTTGTGTACTTCTTTCTTCGTGTGTGTGTGTATATTCAGTGTTAGTGTTACTTTAATATACACCCAATCCCCTGTTGGAAAATAATCTTGCACATTCTGGTTAAGTGTTACACATAGTTCGCCAGTTCCCTCTTGAGCTGTTCAAGCGGGGTCCATTGTACGGACCTCATACAAACGGCATGGGCCCTCCTATGGCCGATTGTGCCCTATTGGGGAAAAACTGATACTTTCCAAATTATTATACATCACCACTTCCCCACAATCATACACTTCCCCCTTTGCACAATGGTCCTGCCCATGCGCATCCTTAATCACACTTTGCTCTGTGTGTGTTATCTGTTTATTAGTTGCTCGAGGTTGTGTGCTTCTGTCTTCTTGGGCCCAATATCTGCAGAGAAACCTGACAATTTCAGTTAGTCACACAGTACTTTGTCATCTCATCTCCAATCCCCTGTAATTCTTCACAGCAGTGATAATTCGTCCCTGGAATTATCATTGGAGTTCCTGTCATAAATTCAAAAAAGGGGAGAAATTAGCAATATTAGTGGGGCCTAGTTCAGCTCTCATTGTCAGTAGAGCTGCTTGAGAGCCGCCACCCAGTTCCTGCTGGAAACAGAGAAGAACTCTTTATTAGTCTTTTCCCTTCACTTAGGGTACATTTTCACATACGGGGCAGCGTAGGATTTATTTGTCTGTTCAGTTTATTTATTTATTTATCTTTGTTTTGGTTGTGCACCTAAACTGACAACCCTTTAGGAGAGATCGCATTGCCGGGTTTCACTTTGATGGTTTTTAGACAAAATCAAACAATTAAACACAAAACAAAACCACACAACTTAGGATGTAAATGAAACTAATTATTTATCTGCACCCGAACAAAAAACACAAACATTGGGAAGGTGGCCTTGCCCTCCACTTCCCCCAGCTTAAACTGTAAAGTTTCCACTTCTTATCTTCGCTTAAACATTGTTTCAATACTCCGCTGTTGCTCAATTATTTTCACTTGGTCCTTTATAGCGCAGCCACATATTGGTTATATTTGTGTCGCCTATATAAAACATGGTTATAGCATGGCCTCCTTAAAATAGCCTACATTTATTGTGCTATTTCGATACAAAAGAAAACAAAAATGTGCTTTATTTAATCAATATCATTATTTGAAATGGTTTAATAACAGGCAGACTTTCATTAACTAGGGGTAATCTGTGGTCAGTACAGTTCGCTACAGTTCCTGACCGCTGATGCGCACTCAAGCATATTAACAAATCATTGAGTGATGATCCGGTACACTCAATTCACTTTAAAGATTCGTTCAAAAAGATTCGTTCAAAAAGATTCGTTCAAAAAGATTCGTTCGTTCACGTACTGCACATCACTAAGACACGCTCGCGCATGCCCACTACACTGGTTAAAGAATGAGTTCCTGGTCGTTCCTGACAGTGTTGTTGTTATACAATATATACACATACTCGGTTAAATCACACTAAAACACTGTCTCACTTTCTATGTCTTGGCTGCTGGAAACTACAACTAAAGTTCCCTCATGGGAAAATAAGTTATTCTATCCTGTTCTATTCCATTCTCTTCTCTGGCCACCAAACAAGTCCCCTTTCCCTGAAAGACTGAAAAATTAAATTCAAAGCGGGCAACGCAGACCCTCTCTCTGCATGAAATCAAATCGCACATGCAGAAAATGGCACTCAAAACGAATTGTAACATTTTGCTTAAACACTAATATCTACTTTCACTTCTGAGGCACTAACCACACTCCAGGCAGCAAGGAAACATCGAATCAACCTCGCCAGCATGTCATTGGCAACAGTATCGGTCAGCAACCAACTTTCCATGATTGAGCACCCACCGGTCACTGATGTATCAGTGTAATAATAACACTGAAGTCATACTGATGAATAACATTAATTTTACTTTGATAAATCAAATTCAGATCACTTTCTTTTTTGTAACCCCGTTAGAATTATTAATTTGCTATTTGTGCAGTCGCTGCTGTAGTTATATTCTTCTTAATGCAGCAAAAACCATCCAATTAAGCGAATAATGTCTCAATACTCCTCCATTCCTTTATCTACAGAATGTGCCCTTTGCACCATTCTGTCCACTGCACAGGACTCTCTGCTCCAGCCTCACATGCACAAACCTTCAATCTCCTTTCACCAGACCCCCCTTCATGACCAACAGGTTTTGTCTGATTGTGTCAAAACCTTCCAGTAAACATGTGATCATACATTTTGGATAATAAACACCTCTATTTAATAGCTTTAATCATTGAGTAATGCATATATTTATTTTTCTCTAACAATCCTCCCTCCTTTTATCACCTTTAGTGATAAATATACATTAAAAACATAAAAATATTCAAAATGAACTTAACCGCAAATGTTTGTGGTTAATGCCAACATTTATCAATTTGTTATTTTTTCCTACCTAAGAATCCCGATATCTCACGATGGAAAATGTAATAAAGCCCCTTGTAGTTGAAATCGGTGCTCGGCCCGACCTCCCTGCTAGAAATAAATTACCATCACGTTATCATGGCAACTCACACCGTGACCCTTATTGTGCAACAACCCCGTATTAGAGTTCAGTTGTTGTGACAAATTATAGATTATTCATTACCTATATACAATTATATAACATACTGTAGGACCAACTATATCAAAATGTAGTGTCAACATGAACATGTTTTTCTGTGGTAGGATGAATTGCACAAAAAGCCCATATGTGCACAACAGCAGCACAAGGCCTCAGACCCAAGGGCAGACAATCACGCACGAAAAATGAGCTCATTATTTGTATCGGAGTGTGCTCAATGTACAATGGTCCCACGCCAGGCACCCAATATGAGCTCATCTCGACACCTGCAAATCAAGGACACACACACACACCCACACGCAGGGAAACTGCCTGTTCCTAGCCCGTCTGAAGAGATAAGCATGAACCACTCCCTCCACATTCCTTGTCTGGAAGATCATCCAGCACGCTAGTTTTGAAAATGTATGTGTGTGTGCAGCTTGAGGAACTGATAGTTTCTTAAATCCAAATAAAACATTTATCGTCTATCTTTACAAACATTGGTGTAAAAACTATGTATTGGACTACTATTGTCAAACCGTGACTAGGATGTTTCTGATATGATTAAATCATAGCATTTCATCAAAACTACCATATAAATAAGGGTCATATGTAATGCTTAATTAGGACAGGCAGAGACCTCTGCAGACCATGGAAATACCAAAAAAAAAAATGGGGGGGGGGGGTCGCAATAACACACAAGATGTCAGCTGAACTTCATGGTGCGCTATTATGTTTTGCTTCTGTCATTAACGGACTTGTTTTTACGTCTTGCGGGTGAGCATGAAATTGACGGACTCAGACTGGACTGTGTGATTGAGTGTTTTTAACATATGTATGTTTAGCCGATCAGCCTGGGTATGTATATTTGTGCTAAATCTTTTATAATAAATTACGTTATACCAGATTCTAGAATGTTGTGTCTATTTTGGAAGAAAGTTTGAATTATGTGTAGTGCAATGGTCCTGACCCCTCCCGACAGGACAGTGAAAGGATTGTTCGATTTATTATACTTCACTAGCATGAAGCTATAACTGTATAACTATAACTATAACTGCGTGTATTATCTGCATTAACCAGAGGTTTAAAATCAGTACATTGGCCTGCATTACTTAATTATTAATTTATTTGGTAAATCAGACCTTTTTCTTCAATCTTGTCTGTTACAAAATGAGCCTTTACTCAATTTATCTCTTTCAAACACTTTGAAGGACAAAGAATACGGTTCGGTTATCATGCTGAGATCAATCCTAGTTTTTATTTATTTATAACCATAGGCTAAAACCTTCTCCACAGCGAATTCGCTGTAGCCAGTAGCCTATGCTATTTGAGCACAATAAACTGCAACAGACTGTCTCTGCCTTGTTTTGCCTGCAACTAAATCGAATCACTACCTGAAAATAGAGAACTGAGTAGCACATAACTCCAAGCCAGTCAAAGGACAAAGTTACAAATTAGTGCGCTCAGAATTTTCCATGAAAATAAACTGCATATATGTATAATATCATATAATATATATGTAATGTAATAACAAATTAACTAATAACGCAAATTGAATTACACTTTCACTTCCTTCTATGTTGTCTTGCTTTCTGTCACAATCCTATGCAAGTTTCCCTCGTGTATAACTTCCACTTATCTATCTGTACTAACCATAAACTTAATCAACCGTAAACTCTGATTAAGATCTTCCACACTTCTTTGCACAACACTGTTTACACTTTCCCAGGCGGGTCTTCATTACGATGCGTCTGATCATAAGTTTCACAAATCTTATAGTACACTGAGATTATAACACAAACTATTGCAAATATATCATACATTGTAGTATAGCTCCAGAGACACAGAAAATAATTGGGCACATAATTTAACTCTTTTTCTTAAGTTCTCTCCTACATGAGCTATTACGGTAATTCTGGTGGTCAGGTTACACACACTGCAAAACGAAGGCTACGGGATCTTTTAACAAAATAAACTGCTTATTTCACTCAAGGTGTAAAGGGTTCAAAGCACTGCAAGTATTTTTAGTTTTCCTTTATAAATTCACCAATAATGTGCCTTCTACCTACTTAATAACTGCTCACTTCATTACGAAGGCTACAACTCAACAAGCCAAAAGTATTTGGACGCCTTTATGCGTGCACCGTTAGATTGTCTGTTCTTCCAGTCTCTCCGCTATCGGGCTGCCCACGACCAACAGGACACTATAATTTGTTCAATCAGAATCCCACTTTATCACAATATACCATGAGTTAGGCTTTCCATTCACTTTGAAATCACATTCTTCTGGGTCAAACAATTTACAGGTTTTTTCTTTTTAACCTACTCAGCTGATTTAACATACACACAACACAGCTCATACACAACCCACACACAGCGCTTTTTCTCATACTTGTGTCGACACACATTCATCCTCTGGCCAGCACGGTAAATAAAAATAAACTTTGATCTTGCTGATTTATCACTCATACACAACCCACTCAGCACTTTTTCTCAGACAAAAATGGTTTGTCTGGCTCGGGGAACCATCTCAATTTGTTCCACTCGGCTAAATATTTAGTCCATTTATCACGACGATTTTTCAATTCCTGGGCACATAATTTTGTGCTCAGATTGTCCCATAGTTTACGCAATATATCCGCGGTAGTCGTCATTTTTGCCTTATTCCGTAAAACGTTATTTATTACTTAGATATTGACTCGTTTTAATTTCTACTTTTTACTTGATATGTTTGATTAGGACCCACAATTTAACAGTTCTAATTAAATTAACACAACCTTATTTCCCTTAATTATTCACCAAATATCAGTTATATTGCAGTCATTGGCTGTGATCAGCTGCATTCAGTTACTCATTTAATTTTCTCAATGCACGTCTGCATTATCAGAAAATATTTTCACTGAATCAGTATCACGAAGGCTTACAATGACACCCACAATTTTGTTTATCCCCTTTTATCATTTTAATACAGCAGATATACAACAGATAAAAAATAAAAAATAAAAAAAAAACTCAAAGACCTGTTTATGAATCAAAACTGTATTCCATGAATCAAGTCTATTTGTTTGTTTATACTGTGGACTTTTATCGCAATTCTAGCTCAACTGTCCGGTTCGAGTTCCTCACTTCAATTCTAGCTCGACTGTCCGGTTCGAGTTACCTCACTTTTATTATCGCAATTTTAGCTCGACTGTCCGGTTCGAGTTACCTCACTTTTATTATCGCAATTTTAGCTCGACTGTCCGGTTCGAGTTACCTCGCGTTTATTATCGATTGTCCGGCTCGACTGACCTCATTCCCATTGATAACACTAGATCAATGGTAACCACAGCAACTTGCGTATTTTCGTTACAGAGGTGCATATGCGTCGCACTATGTAACTTGATACTGGCCCAGAATCCTAAGGCTGAATTCGTTTCCAAAGGACTACACACTTAGTATCTCATTACATAGGTCCCACAAATAATGGACCCGCAAATTTTTAATTACAAACAATTTTATTCAGTACTTTCGTTGTATCTTTTATCCTTATTCTTTGTCAAGTTGGGTCATGGAATACACCTTAATACATTTATATTCGTTCTGACAAATTTAGTTTTATATCTAAAATTTTGGAAATAGTCAGTTATATTTCTCAGACATTCACTAAATCCTATGCAGATTTTATGAAAAAGGTTCTGCTTACCTTATCTTTTTCAGGCCTCGGAATGTCCAAGAGATTAAACCAGCAATTTCTTTTCTTTTGGACTCGTCCGAGATCTCCCTCCCCACGTCGGGGTCACCAATTTGTTAGCAATCGAAATATATTGCTTTTCGTGGTCAAGGAGGTAGATCAAGGATACTCTTCAATTCAATTCGAATGGTTAAATCACTTTGTCTTTATTGTGTCAGCTCGAAGTCTTTACATAAGAATACAATGGGTTAATACATCTGTGGTCCTCTGGAAGCGCGCTGGAAGCGCGCTCTCCGGAAGCGCGCTCTCGCTCGTGGACCGCCCATCTCTGCTACTGTGGTGCTTATATACTGTATGCTAAAAAGGGGTATGTCTTCTACCTTCCATTTTCATACATCACTGGGCGTATAATTCAAACCAATCAAACGTTTAGAATTACACGTGTTCAGTTCATGTCTAGTATTTTTCCATTATGATAGAAACTCATCTATGAGTTTTGGCGTTTCCTGTTTTGCATAAACTGGCTCTGCTTTTGTGGCAAATCCTTTATCTGAAGAATGTTGTGGCCCTCCCTCTCAGAACTCTCAGAACACAGGCCCAAGGTCACCCATTCGAAACTTAACTACCACAGACAAGTTTATACACTCTATTACAACATACTTTTTATAGAATTAAATGTTAAATTCCCACAATTGCGTCAACAACGAAGTTCACCAAAGTTCGTCGGACGAATGTGACATCGGCGTGTGCTCTCTTGCGCCATCTACTGACCATGACTACAATGTTCGTTTGAATGGGGTTAAATGAGAATGGCCAGGGCGTTCTGCCCAACGCCCCAAATGCTGTCATAGACCTCAAGCTAAAGTGCAGTCCTTCCAACAACCGCTAGGTAGCAATGCATGTCAATGTAGTGTGTGAGGGACGTACGATTCGACGCCCCAGAGCAACAGAGACGGTAATGATGTCCGCAAACCAACCAAAGCCAATTATTCAACATACATGTATTGACTAGAATTTATATACATTTATACAATCAATCTATGAAATGTGTTCAGATGAAAAATTATTATTATTTTAAAAAAATAAAAATTATTTATTATTTAAATTTTTTTTTCTTTCTATCCAATCAAGTGGGGCGCCGCCCCTAGCGTCCCTATGGACGAGCCGCCACTGGCTGAGCCGAATAAATGTTTTTTGGAATACTACAAATTAGGAGCGACTTGTGGATTTGTGGCAGACACATGAGCGTGTCTGTCTGTATAATGTCAACTCTGCAAGTAACCACAACAATACTGAAAAAGTTGTATGGGCTCCATGTTTGGAGTTGTATGTGTTATTTGTAGGCTATACAATGAATATTATAATTTATTATTTGTTATGTTGAATGTTACATTTTGAAAGCAATAAATACCTTTCTGAGAAACTGTGTGTGCATGTGTATGCATGCATTTTTAATTTGGGGGTTTTGGGTTGGGTATTATGTGGGTCATAACTGTAGAACGGTTCAGCATTTCTAACCGTTAATTAACCGGATAAAGATGTCGGCTAACCGATCGCAAAATTTACCGTTATCAACATCCCTAGTTTGGGAGGAGAGAGGAAGACATCTCACTGCCAATATTTCCATATGAATTGGTACCGACTAGCTAGTAGCCTATATGTTGAGACGTTTGCCTACGCGAGACTAAGTTTAAGTGGTTCAAGCTTCTAGTTAATAATTGTAAGGTTACTTATTGGCTTATTGGTTACATATTATTGTTATCATCGATATTGTGTGATTCCCCCCCCCAAAAAAAACACAATCATACTGACTGCGCCTGGTACTTGAATTCATATTTACCTTTTAGGGTTGTTTTAACGCATTTGTTCCTAGTTTGGAAATGCACTATGTACGTCGCTCCGGATAAGAGCGTCTGCTAAATGACTATAATGTAATGTAATGTAACTAGGGTAGTCCACCAGTCCCAGCTAGCAAAATATATGCGGCCCAATGCTGGCCCGATTCCGCCACACCGAATTTGTTTAATCGGCCCGAGTTCGGCAGCCGGTCTCAGGCCGATGTCAGAATGAATGATGCCCCAGAATCGACACTGCCTGCACTCAACCAGAATCGGCCCAAATGCCGACCGGAACAACCAGCATCGGGCCAGACATGGGCCAAAACTGGCGCAGATGTAATCTGTTTTCATTTAGCCTGTTCCCACCCCCTCCCCCAGTTCTATATAGTTTTATTTGATATGTTATATGATGCTTCATGATGATGTTTACAGGTTATACCATTAAACAAATAATAATAATTGACACAAAGTAGACATTTTCTAATTAATCAGTTTTATTGCAGCCTACAAATGATCACTTCACATAATATATCAAAGAAAAGAATAAATGACAAAAATAAAGTCTAAATACTAAGATAAATAACAAAAGTAGAGTAAACAACAGCAAAATCACGTTATGTTTCTCCCTCAACTCTCCTCTACACCTCTCCAGATTACACAACGTTGTGACAATTTATTGATTTGGTTCCCACAACGTTGTGCGGACTGCAGAGGAATGTGGAAATGCCCCATAAAGTGGTGACGTTTCTGAAATCTCACTGTCTTTGATAATCGGCGACGTTCTGACAACGTAGTCTGGAGTAGCTTGAAAATAGCCGCAACGTTGTCACTACCTTTTCTGACAACAGTAATAATTCTGTAGCTTATTCTGGGACATTTTAAATGAATGGCATGAAAATCAGTAGCAGCCAACGCTATATCGGCACTTAGCCTAACTATAAATATTGGTATATATATATATATTCTGCCCACCCTTGCGGAGTATGGTTTAAACATACTCGTAGCATTGCTCCCTAAACTATATAGCTTGGTTTTGAATCTTTAGTTGCCCACCTACTTTAGATAAATGCAGAATTGTGTATTTATAAAATACTATTTAAAAGTATGACGAACAAATATTTTGGAGTAGACTATTAACATGTCCAGGGGTAAAGGTAAAAATTGCACTGATCACCAACTGGTGTCGAAAATATATTCTTTGTGGCCAAAATTATAAAATATTTTATCATGTAGGCTATATATTCATTGTTTGTGGAATTGGCATGCTTTAGGCTACTGAAAAAAGCAGAGGCTGCAAAGATCCAAGACAGCGCAATTAAAAACAATACGGTAACAATGAAGAAGCTGCATTCAGTCCACCATAAACATGTTCGGTACTGCTTACTATGCAGTAACTTGCAACCGATTCAACATGTTTTAAGTGTTCAAATCATTTGTGTAGGCTACATAGCCCTGTTGCTAGGGTATAGACGACAAAAACGTGGCTTGTGTACATTTCCACGTTGTTTTATACGTTGTGCATTTGACTGTCGACTGACTTGAATTCGTTTTTGCATTTTAAATGGATTTGTGTTATTTTACAGCACCACATGCTCCCGCGCTCCTAACTAAATCCTTTGGTAAGGCTACTTCAGGTTCCTCTTGCCGTGTAGCAGCACGAGCGCCCTATATAAAAATATAACGGGAATGTAGAATACAATTTGAAATAGCAAGTGACCAGAGTCAAAGCTTTAGTGCTAAAATGTTAAGTAATACAACCACAAGAAACACTCAAATGATATCAGCATAAACGAATTAACATACATGAATGCTATTCTAATATGAGGCTGTGTCTGTCCCAAACCATCCAAGTTCTTAACACAAACAGATATTAAACACCAACAGACATGACACATTATCAAAATAAAAGAATGTGACTGTCCAAAACCTTCCAAGTTGTACATGTGTGTATGTGTATGAGGGTGAGTGGGTGGGGGGCACAAACTGGTGTAGGGATAGAGGTGAGTGGGTGAATGAGTGAGTGAGCTCACTGGCTTATATGAAGTCCCAATCAAAGTCCATCAGTCTCTTGTGGAGACATGAGGAGTGACCTTTGTTGTCTTCTTATGAGCGACTTTACCAGTTTTCTTGGACAGTACTTTGTCCCGTCCAGCCTTGGTGCCCCTCTTTGGGTTTATTCCGACATAGCATCTGAAAAACAATAGACAAGTTTAGAGATGGTGTGAAAGTTGGTAAAAGGGGAATTCCACAGAAAAATTATGTTTCATTTGTAGTGGTGTCAGGGTTATAAAGCTTTAAACAGAATGGTACAAAACAGATGAAAATGGGTACAATTTAGCCTCTGCACAAATTGGTTAAGAAGTGCTGGGCCAAAAGATAAATAAATACAATACTATATATAGAGTACTCAATATAGAGTCAGAATATTCGGGGGGGGGGGGGGGCAATGACTTTTGTGTAGGTAGTTTTCACTAAAAAAATAAGTCATATTTTATTTCTTGTGAAATGTATTTTGGGGATGAATAAATACATACAATTCATATTTCTTATGTCATATTTCATAAATAAATATAAAAACAAAAGTTTGCACACTATGTGTAGACCACAGGTGCTGGAGATACGCAAAAGCTAAGTGTGAAAAACTCCCAATGTGCGTCCCAATGGCCTAATGCTTCCTGCGTGCGTTTTATTTACAGTCTTTTCTTAAAGCTGTAGTTTTTAATTTCAGACAAACATGAATACTGTAATTGTGACAGATACGTCTACCACTAAGGGTCCAACGTGGATCGGGTTAAAGAAATCTGAAAATCCAAGTTGGCTTTAGCGAATTTACCATGACGAGAAGGGTGACAACGGGAGGAGGGTTAAGCCGACCCGCAAGATGAAACCATAATGTGTTAAGCATTCACTATTTAAGATCAGAAAAATGAAGGCAAATTCATAGGCCTACAATAGTGGCTGCAACAACAATATTGTTGCTTATTTGACGCCTTCTCCATTCAGAGTGACGTGCAGTCGCTTAACTTTTACCGCGTCAGGAAAATCTACTGCATTTCGCACTTGACAGGTGTTAATTTCTGATCCTTTCGGCACATCCGAATGATCAATTATACGCTCATACCACCCACTGATTATTCGACCATGACAAATATGAGTTTTACACACCCATAGTACTCAAGTGACTACGTCACGCTGGTTTCGGAAGTAAATTTCCCATTTAGAGCGTAGACATTAACTAAAGCTTACTTACTTACTTATAAACCATTTCTACTGATTATGTCCCGGATTGTTCAATATAACGCCCATTCGCATACTATAAAGTTTTTCTGGACCAGCTTCGAGTATATTTTACGTTTTAGCATTTTTTTGGTGAACATACCAGCGCTGGCACTGTTTAAAAATGCCACGTCCCATAATTCCCTCCGAACGGGCAGCCTTGTCCCCAAACGTTGTCATATAACGTTAGCCAGCAGTAGCACACAGCTCCGTTTTTAAACACTTTTTTCTAACGTTAGCTAGCTAGCTTGAAGGACTAAAAGCTAGAATTGCTTTATGTGGTTAACCGTTGCATAGTTTCTGACCTTGTCGGGCGGGCTTCTCAACTTAGCAAGCTAACGTTAGCTCATCTTCAGCTGCAGTACTCCCATCTGCCAGACAGAATGTCCAGACAGACGAGATGATGATATCTTATTGGTCGAGAACTACCCGTGCGTTGCAGTACTGAATAAGTAGTCTGTTAAAGTGGACTCCAAGTCGAACTGCAATCATTAATGCATTACTTTTTTTTTTTAAATTGGAACATGCGATATATGGTCTATATCCTTATACCACACAGGCTAATTCAGGAACGTTTCTATGAATCGGATTTCAAGAAATAGTCGATAGTCTCCGAAGGCCATTCTATCTTCCATAGGGAATTTACTTCCGAAACCAGACTCCGCCCCTGACTGACGTACTCACTTGAGTACTCTATTCAGTGGGGTGCCCAAATTTTAGCACCCCACTATATTGTACTGAGATTGTCATATTGGTGCATCCCTAATATTGAGAGTGGGCAAGAAGAAGATATCTGTGATGCAGGCATCACAAGGCTTTTGGAGATAGTCTTGCTACACACACACACACACACTCACACAAGTGGCAATGGACTTGAATACACGTTTGTTCGTTACTATATTCCTTTGTAAATGTTTGTTTAAACACTTACCTGCAGTTGGAGCGCACCCAGCACCAGAGTAGCAGCACTGAAGTAGCAGCACTGGAAAAGAAAACGAACATGCTGTGTTAATAAAAGCTAGCTAGAATTCATTGATTCACATTTTTATAGTTATTCTATAACATTATTGTTAGCATTGCCATTGTAAATATTGGTAAATAGAATCATTTGTGTAGACCCCGGGGTATGTAGATGGTTTTAGTTACATGAGGTCAGAAGGTACAGACGTGTGGCGAAGTGAGCTATAGTGCTCTTGTTGAATAACCAGTCCGAGTCAGAGATTTAGTGAACTGTGTGTTTTATTTCATTAAAACACACACACGCAATTCCTAGCCAAATCTGTCTCCTCTTCTGTCCCAGCCCTTTTGAAGACCTCAGGCTCCACTGTTGAACAATCAAGGCAATTGGCTAATTGACAATAACAATCCTATAATCAATCGTCACCAATTGCCCGATTGCCGACAGCTGTGCCGGCTCCATAAACCACCCGCGTTCACTCTCTCTCTTACTAGCTGCGCCTAAAACCACGCCCCCCTACCACAAGACGTTACTGTTTTTAAAGGCTGAGAGTCTGTGGTCATTGCGGTTATTTCTGTAGGAAAACTCTGTGCTGTATAGGTATGGGGTATGCAAAGGCCAAGGGGTGACATTACACTGAAACATGTAGCCTAGGTTAATGTTTTCATAATTTACATTTTAGAGCACACATTTCTGCCATTTCCTGCGATTTTTAATGCTAATGGCAATGGTATCTACAATATTATGCAAGTGCCAGTGCGAATGCGAGTGGCACAAACTGACAATTGTGAGTGTCAATGCTAATGCGGATGAGATTTTAATGTTATTGACCAATTCAAATGCACAGTGTAAGGCAGTTGCAGATGACATAATTTTGGCACTGTTGGCTGCTCATAGTATGGAGTTCAGTATACTAATAGTATGGAGAGGAATTCGTGCCACATCACTTTTCAATGGTGACGAGTCGAAGATGTGTCAAAATGAAAAGCAAAACCTTCATTACATTGTTTTCACGTCGATTCCTCCCTATACTGAAAAACAATCAGTGGGGATTTTCTTTAAAAGTGATGGACAAGGGATTCTAAAAACTTTAAATAACCACAACATATCACAGAGGGATGTATCCACTACACACCCACTGAATATCTTTTTAAAAATGTCAATAGGTATATTAACCCTTTTCTGCAGATGGTCTCGCCTGTGAGACCTTTTTGCTCAACTGAGACATTCGTTGCTTCTGCAGTGAAACTATTAGTGGAAAACACAAACTCTGTGTTTTAACTTGATTGGTAGATGATTCGCAAAGATTTCTGGCCAATGCGTAGTTTCTAAGTGTCACTATTTTTCCGTAGCAAGTCTATTTAACAAGCACCCCCCCACCCAGTCTATGCCTACCCATGCGTGACATAGTGGGCAATAGCGTCTATGTTTTAGTTCATAAATATATTTATTCATCGTATAAAATTAGAATTCCGTCATAGCAACAAGATAAACCAAACAATCGCCTGATCGTATGCCAGAAAAGCCGTGAAAACCCCTGCTAACTCAAATGCAAAATAAACATGTGAAAGTACACTCTCATTCTACCATGTATTCTACTACCAATATATGCTACTAAATATTAAATTTATATACAATCCTATCATTGGTTTTACACATCGAGATGTTGTCGTGGTTTCCAAGCGACAAGATTTTCAGAGTTCTCAAGAAAATTCTGAGTTCTCAACTTTTGCTCTCAAATTCCTCTAAGTGTTCAAATAAAGAGGATGAAGCAGTCATCTCAGAGAATGTCAGACTTTATTCCGTACACCGCAAAATCAAAGTCGTAGCCCCTCTGCAGAGATGCTCAACAATTCATTAGGTACTGTCCATTTTATAGTTTCTTATCAGTTTGTCCATCAGGTATCTCTTCTCAAGCCAAGATGGTTTCCTCAATGCGCATGTCCGCGCATGCCCAGTCTCTGTCTGCTTTCTTGACCTTTTGGTTTTAAACCATAGTGGATGGAAACCTTAAACTGAACTCTGGAAAGCACCGAAAATGAATAATACCTTCATGTCATTATGATTGCTCTATTTTTGTAAACTCTCCTCATTATTTTTTATGCGTTTTTGTGTGACTGTGCGTGTATTTTAATTAGTCTGCCTTTTCATGCTTCATAGTGGTTCAGCACCAGGCTTTCCCAAACCTCCCACTAGACCCTTAAAAAATATCAGGTGCTCCCGCGCTCCCACACCTCCCAACCGGCCCTTAAAAAATACCAGGTGCTGTGCTGCTGTGAAAGCGTGCTTCCATTTGATCTAACATTATGTGCTTTTGTGCTCACATTATACCTGCTGTGAAAGTGTATTATGTGCTTCTAACATTATACCTTATATATTTTATTGTGTTTTGGTGCACATGATACATTTCATAGATACATATTCAGATACAATCAATATATATTGTCACATGATATATTCCAATGCATATTTCAATATAAGTAATACATATCAGTTTATAGGATTGTCACATGATATATTCCAATACATATTTCAATATAAGTAATACATATCAGTTTATAGGATTGTCACATGATATATTCCAATACATATTTCAATATAAGTAATACATATCAGTTTATAGGAGATTAACCAATGGAATTCCCAACAATGTTCCTTTCAAAATTCAGTGGTCATTTATTGTCTGGTACAATCGGTTTGAGAAATATACAACACCTTATACCACTATTACACTATCTGAAACGTTGACTCGTAATACCCCCCATGCTCTGCAAGCCTGTCTCGTTCATTACAGTTTGTTCTCTTATTGTTCATTATTGTCGGCTCTTTTATCCAACAGAGTGCATTATAACCTTAGCAACGGTGTATCCCATGTCTTCTGGGGTGCTTTAAACAATTTACTACCGTCCTGCGTAACGCCAGTTCTCATTTTAACTGTCTCATATTACGCAAGCTGTATACTAAATAATGCCATGAGGGAGAGGATATTCCCCATGCCGATATTTAAAAAATGTTGCGTCTGAAATGCAGTTGGTCTCGCTGGCTACAGATAATAAGCTAAGTAAGTTCATTTTCAAGTCCAATATGATTGATAGACCCATTGTTATTATGGTATTGTAATTTACACACACCTGGCTAGCACACGTAAACACTTGAAGGGGCCTGGTCAAAATATTAATGCTAAATAGCAGGCTACGGATGCTAAGTGATGGACCGGAAACATTTATCTAGCTAGCTTACTAACGTACCAATTTCTTTTTACTTTTTTTTTTTATAGACAAATCTTAACGGGATCTCCCTCATACTTCACCTAGCTACATACCAACACAAATGAAGGTTTGTGTATTGAAACAGTAGCTTGTGGCAAAGGAAAACAGTGTAGCTATTTCTCAATAAGTGTGCATATCAGCTAGAGTATATGTTGCAACTTTGCTGCAAGTTCACTTGTGCACAATAAATGGTGAAAAAACCAATAAAGTAGAAAATATCTTTTTATCTTATTTGATCACCATGAGACCGTAGTGACACATTCAATTACAATAGATTAAGACATCAGTTTTCAATGTTATTATTGCTGTTTGAGCTAGACTGCTTGCGTAACTACCATTTTCTCAGCTAGTAGGCTGGGGTGTTGGTCCCATGATGACATGAAGCAGTGAGGTGGTTCGCAACTCCCAACAAAAAAGAACTACTACTTGTATAATTACAATTATTTATTGTGCTGAACAATGTTTACATTGTCTTCCGGTTTATTGCAAGTTTTGTTTGATGTGTGAAAGTATTTTAGTATTTAAAAGTAACACAATTCAAAACACATAATTTATCAAAAATGTTTTAAACAGTTTCAATATGCAGCATGAGTTATGAGTAAGATACTATGTCAATTTTAAAATAATTAATGAATCTTGTCTACCTTTGATGGCAGTAACTTTGTGGTGTCAAGCGGGTATTTGCCAGAGCCTTTTGCAGAGTTGCATTTTGGACCCTGTCACACTCCTGTCTTTTAGTGTCAGGGAGCCCCAGATGGCTACAGCCAACGATCTGCTAAATATTTAACTTGAGTCCAATCATGAACATTTTAAGAAAATACATTTTAATGCAATTTTTTCTCTACCTTTACTAGAGACATATTACCATTTATTAAAATCCACAGATTTACAAATGTATGAATGGATATATTAGATGAAGCAATTTAAGGGAAATTTGCTTGAAGTTGTAGGCTGCCTTTGTAACAGGGTTAGTTAGTTAGTTAGTTAGTTAGTTAGTTAGTTAGTTTATTTGATCATCTTTAACAGTAACATATACCATACATCACCAATACACATGCATCAACAAAAAAGACTATTTCAGGTGATCAAAAGGAAAAAGGCAGAAGCTGAAAGCTTATGAATGCCTATCCTATTCCCTAAAGTGGTTATTTAAAAATAAATCCTTGAAGTATACAACAAACAAACAGGAGCATGTCATTGGAACTACCAGGATCCATACACGCTGTTTTACACTTCATACATTATCTATACTTTCTGTTATACTACCACTTTCATCATTATTTCAATTATTTCAACAATTTTCCTCACCACAACAAAGTTCACCAATATTTCCATCTATACTATCATTTCTAAGATCATAGTTTAATGAAATAATGATTTATACCATACTGTATTATACTACAGTATATCATACTATATTATACCAAATCACATTATATTCCCATATTATTTTTTTATATATATATTTTTTATTGTAATTATATTATACTACATTATGTTACATCATATCATACTATTATATTATAATATATTATATCATATTCCATTATATTATATTATGTTTTATTATTATTTATTTTTTTTATTTGTATTTTTTATTTTTTTATTTTTATTTTTTTAATTACATTATATCATATTATATTATTCTATATTATACTACACCATATTATATTATTTTACATTATATCATAATATACTATATTTAGCCAGGATTTCATGTTTGAGCCGTTTTTTAAATTGTACAATATTTATGCTATGTTTCACCTCCTCAGTCAAACCATTCCAGATCTTTACCCCACAGACAGAAACGCACTTACTCTTCCATGTCATTTCCCACGCCATGACACCCAAGATTGTTCTAAAATGTTTCCTGTAGTTGAAATACACTAACAAAATGGTAAGCCACCAGGAGTATGATAGACATGTGGAATACAATCAATATACTGTATTACAACATTGACATTTCATTGCTGACCTCTAATTTCTATGACTTTGTTCAACTGGCTAAAGAGCTGGTAACATTTACACCTGCATATTTAACACTTGAAACATTACTTTAAAGATTTCTTAATGTATGTCATAGATACTATGGAAAAATGGAATGTCTAGCTTAATTAACAATTAAGACATTAACTGTATATGAAAAGAACAGAAAAAACCTACCATCTCTACGTACAGTGACCTCCACTATTATTGGCACCCCTGGTAAAGATGAGTAAAAATGGTTATAAAAAATTCACCGGTGAATCAGCGTAATCTCACACTGAAGAAATTTTTAAAACCCAACCTTTAATTGAAATAAATGTATTATGAGAAAAAAAATCCCTCATCAAGAAATAATTATTTTTAACAAAACTATGTGTGCCACAATTATTGGTACCCCTAGATTTATATGCAGAATAAAGTAATCACTTTTAATATTTGGTTGCATATATTTTGCATGCCATGACTTCCTGATGTCTGTGACCAAAAAACAACTTTTGATATCTTATTTTCTGGTACTCTTACAAGCCATACTATAACCTCTCTGCATTTGAATGGATCTCTATGGGAATTGGGGGGTGGGACTAGATTTAGCTGTAAATTACACTGGAACAGTATGGAACACATGGTTGGCTGATGTATCAAACACGCCTTAAACCATCACTCTGCTGCCAGAAATACAGTAGATGTGGATGGATAACTTGAAGGGTTTCTTCTCCTGACCTATTTTTCCATAGAGTTCAATAGGAAAATTTGTCAAGAGAAACAACCCTTAAAGTCATCCATCCATATCTACTGCAAATCTGGCAGCAGAGTGCTGGTTTGAGGCTTGTTTGATACCTCACACCCTTGATGACTTACAGCCATTTTACCAACCATGTATTCCATACTGTTCCAGCATAATTTACAGCTAAATCTAGTCCCGCCCCCCAATTCCCACAGAGATCCATTCAAATGCAGAGACGTTATAGTATGGCTTGTAAGAGTACCAGAAAATAAGATATCAAGAGTTGTTTTTGGGTCACAGACATCAGGAAGTCATGGCATGCAAAATATATGCAACCAAATATTAAAAATGATTACTTTATTCTACATTATGTTAAACTGTCCAATATTTTTGATGACTAAAAATGGGGGGGGGGGGCGGGTGGGGGGCTATGTACATAAGGTTCTATAATTAACTATAATTATATATATATATATTATCATTTCTATAAAATAACGGTTCATCCGATATGGATGAAAATTAAAGCTGACAGTCTGCACTTCAATTGTCATTGTATCCTTTCAAACTCAAAGTCCTAGAGTTACAGAACCAAAATAACAATGAGATTACTCACTTCACCTGTCAGTGGTTTTCCTATGAAATCCCAAAATTATTAACATCCATGTAGGGTAAAGATAACATAACAATGTGTTTATAATAAAACTATTCTTTAGCATATCAAACTGATATGTACAATTTTTAAAGTGGCTGAAAATCCAACAATGTTCAGGATCAGATACATGAGTGTATTGTATTTAATCATGGCACAAATAACCCTCCAAATGTAATGACCTAAGGTTGACATGATAATAGGAAGACAAGTATACTGTACCATTTATTTTGCACTCTGGTCTCTCTTTCATCATCCTCACTTTCTATTGGAGGTAGCCATAGATATTCTGGAGGCTTCCAGTTCTTAATCTTTTGGGTAAAATAAAATTGTATATTTAGGGGAATTATGAGGAAAGTTAGTGAAAATATCAAGGAAATGAGGCTGAGAAATCACCCACCCAAAACAGCATAGCATACAAAGACGATGTCTATCATTTTATCAAATTGTTTAGCATCCAATTAAAATTTGTATACAAACCCAATTCCAAAAAAGTTGGGACAGTATGTAAAATGCACATAAAAGCAGTGATTTGTAAATTCTCTTTTACATATATTTAATTGAAAACAGTACAAAGAAAAGATATTTAATGTTTTACCTTATCAAATTTATAGATTTTTGTAAATACATGCCAATTCCAAATGTGATGCCTGCAACATGTTCCAAAAATGTTGAGACAGGGGCAAAAAAAAGACCTGTTTGGAACATTCCACAGGTAAACAGGTGATGCTATCGTGACTGGGTATAAAAGGATATCAAAAGACACTTGATATCTTATTCCCAGGTACTCTAACCTCTCTGAGCTTCAAACCATCACTCTGCTGCCAGATGCAGTATATATGGATGGATCACTTTAAGGGTTGTTTCTCTTGACTCATTTTCCTATTGAACTCTGGAAAAATAAGTCAGGAGAAACAACCCTTCAAGTGATCCATCCATATCTACTGCATATCTGGCAGCAGTGATGGTTTGAGGCTCGTTTGATACCTCAGACCCTTGATGATTTACAGCCATTTAGCCAATCATGGGTCCCATACTATTTCCGTGTAATTTACAGCATAATCTAGTTCCACCCTCCAATTCCCATAGAGATCCATTCAAATGCACGTGGGGTGGAACGTGTTGCATGCATCAAATTCGCAATTAGCATATATTTACAAAAATCAATAAAGCTGATAAGGTAAAACATTAAGTATCTTTTCTTTGTACTGTTTTCAATTAAATATATGTAAAAGAGAATTTACAAAACACTGCATCTGTCTTTTACATACTGTCCCAAATTTTTTGGAATTGGGGTTTGTATATCGCCTAATTTGTGGTTATCCAAAAATACATGATAAAGGCATTGCTACATCTTACCTGCAAGCCTTGAAATTTTTTATTTGTAGTATAGAAAAACAATGTGCCTCAGTGGATTATGAGATGTTTCTTCTTGTCAAAGTATTTCCTTCAGGTTTAAAATGATTGATGTATGATATGAAGTTCAACCTTCTGGCAACATTGTCACAACGTTGTTGGAATGCAGAATGACAATGTTATGCGTTTGCTGGGTCTCTGGCTTGTTCTTCCCTCTCCGTCTCCAGCGTTAGTTGGAGCCACTGTCAGCTCAGCTGCTGGTTTACCTCGACTCAGCTGCTGGGTTGAGGCTGAGAAGGCAATGGTAGCTTCCACCTCACGTTGAAATGTTGGCTATAGCTAACGTTGGCACTAGAGTAAACTTAACCAGAGTAAACTTTTCCCTCGTCCATAAGCTAACAATTTATTAATCATTGATGGTATTATTTAATGAATGGTAGCCAGCTAACATCAAGCTCGCTCTAGCCAGCTGCCGATAGCTGTTATTGGCGTGTATGTTTATAGCAGCTAGCATGTATCTAATGTCGTTAGTAACGACCAAGTGAAGAAATGAGACAAAAATGTATATTGTTAAATTCTCTCGGAATACATTTCACTAACGTTATCCTTACAGCCAGTTTACCCTTAACTTTATTTGGCATTTAAATATTACCGTAACCATAGAAAACCAATCTCGCAAGCTGAGTTAACGTTAGCTGTCGCTTCCGTTAGTTAACCTCAGAACCAGGCAGAAAACAGTCAAGACAAGTTCTGAGAGACAATTAATGTTAATGTTTTCCTGAATTTGGTGAACATCAAGACAACCAGAAAATAAACGTGTTTAGCTGTAGATATACATCCTAAATGACTATAAACTGAAATTTTAATTGAACGTGAAAATTTGTTTATGTTAAATAAAATAAACTTAAGCTAATACTTACCCAACTGTGTGCGCTTCATTCTGTCAGTCTCACAGGGAAAAAACTGTTTCACGTGCCGTTTAAATTAGTTTCAGTTATCCTCACGTCACTCATCTGGCTCAGAAGACACTGTAAACTGTCATTATTTATTTGTTTACCTCATGACCATTGGCTGCTGAAGTTGTGCTGTTGGATGCACCACTGGGCTGAAATTAATTCACCCCCTTAGCGGAAGCATACATATTCAATCCCTTTTTAAAATTAGAATCACAGAAAATAACTGTTTACAAGTTTGGCCGTTTAAAGGTTAAGCCATCTTTGATTTACTTAAATAAGTACGCACATAAATAAGTAAAAATAGGTTACATAACTAGGATCACGTCCCTGCTGATTGATTGAAAGATAGAGCAAACATAGCCAAATGTTTAATCGGAAATTGTTTTATATTTAATCGTTGCCAGTTTCCACAACATGCCGAGCAGTAACCAGAATCGGCCCGATTCACGTTTGCCAAAACAGAATCGGCCCGAGTGTGGCTAGCCAGAGCCGGCCGCATCTTAGAATCAGGCGACTCTGCCGAAGGTAGGCCGTAATCGGCCCGAATAACTGTTGCCGTAGCCGACACTCAGCCGGAATCGACACAGGTCCGTAGGCTACCTGGGGTGTTGCGCCCCGAAGTTGAAATAAAGGACATGCCTATGATTGCAGCTCTTGCTGTGAACATTATCACGTGTGCAAACCGTTATGAAAAATACAACAGCCTAATAATAATAATACTATTAGCTACTATTATTATTATTATTATCGATACGTGTATGGTTTAAAAGCTTAAAAGTCAATGCACAGTTTAAACAAACAGCATGTAGCGAATAATAGTTGATACACAAAAGGCAGGAGTACTGACGGATGTCAGTGACAACTCCATTGAAATAAAAACAATAAAACTAATATTAGGCTATGCAATACTGAAATACAACATTAACATTTTTATTAGGGATGCAAATTTTTTCTAACCGATAGTAGACCTGTTGTGACAAATTATAGATTATTCATTATTTATATACAATTATATATCATACTGTAGGACCAACTATATGAAAATGTAGTGTTAATATTAATATGTTTTTCTGTGGTAGGATGAATTTCACAAAAGGCCCATATGTGAACAGCAGCACGTATTCAAGGCCTCAGATTCAAGGGCAGACAATCACGCCGGAAAAATGAGCTCATTATTTGTATCGGAGTGTGCTCAATGAACAATGGTCCCAAGCTAGGCACCCAATATGAGCTCATCTCAACACCTGTAAATCAAGGACATATACACACACCCACATGCAGGGAAATTGAAGAAAAACTTGCTCTCAGCGGAAACAGCCATATTGCAATACACTCCTCAAAATTTCCCATGGCGAGGTTTAGTTATCTCAAAAAGTAGGCAATGGACCCATTCATTCACACATACACACACGCACACACACATACGCACACATACACACACACACAGGCAATTAAATGTTCCTAGCCCGTCTGAAGAGATAAGCATGAATTACTCCCTACACATTCTTTGGGGCCTGATTGTCGGGAAGAACATCCAGCACCCTAGCCTTGGAAATGTATGTGTGTGTGCAGTTTGAGGAACTGATAAGAGTTTATTCAATCCAAATAAAACATTTATCTTCTATCTTTACAAACATTGGTGTAAAAACTATGTATTGAACTACTATTGTCAAACCGTGACTAGGATGTTTCTGATATGATTAAATCATAGCATTTCATCAAAACTACCATATAAATAAGGGTCATATGTAATGCTTAATTAGGACCGGCAGAGACCGCTGCAGACCATGGGAAAAGTAATCGCCCAGGTAATGGGAACACCCCAAAAAAGGGGGGGTCGCAATAACATATAAGATGTCAGCTGAACTTCATGGTGCGCTGTTATGTTTTGCTTCTGTCATTAACGGACCTGTTTTACGTCTTGTGGGTGAGCATGAAATTGACTGACTTAGACTGGACCGTGTGATTGAGAATGTTTTTAACATATGTATGTTTAGCCGATCAGCCTGGGTATGTATATTCGTGCAAATCTTTTTATAATAAATTACGTTATATCAGACTCTGGAATGTGGTGTCTATTTGGAAGAAAGTTTAAGTAAAGTGTAGTTGAATGGTCCTGACCCCTCCCGACAGGGCGGTGATAGGATTGTTCGATTTATAATACTTCAGACCCTCATTAATCGGTCATTATCGGTTAACCGATACGCTTAAATAGGCTATAAACACATGTACGTAAATCCATGAACCATTAAAAATACAGTCACATATTCAAACATAGGCTGTCTACCCTGCTGCGCTAATCCGATAAGACCGCTATAGTTTAGGCTAGCCTATTCATGAACATTTTAAAATAGCCTAACAGGGAGAAAAAAGCTAATATTAGTCTGAAGAGAGGCCGTTTTTGCGGTCATGGTCCCACGAGCACAGTGATTTAGTAGCTTCCCCAACACTAGCAATCGAACAACACAGGCAGCCTATTGGCTACGGCGAGCTGGTAAAAAAAAAGAAGACACATTTTCACTCATCCGTCAAATAACATTGAAACACAAGGCCAGCAAAGTTTCTTAATTCAGCTAACGTTAGCTAGCCATTCCATTTTGGTAGGTCTATTGCTTTGAAAGCATGTTCCACCGGCAGACTTTGTTATATCCGTTGCAGTATAGGAAAAAACGTGGCAAGAGCCGTAGATAAGAGTAATGTTATTGCCGGCTAGATAAAAGCTCTCAAGAAGGGAGCTGAAATCATAGTCTCTAAACAGTTATGAATAATTAACTTTACAAAACAAATTAACCGAGTGATTTTCCCTATAGCATATAATTATAATTTTCCCTCAAGCAAATGGGTCAAACGCAAGCACATGGCTTTAAAATCTCCACTTGCGCAGCATACGTAGATTCTGCTATCGGAATCACACCTCCTGCTCTGTTGTGTCCAAAATTTAAAAAACTTTTAACACTAGGCTAACGTTATAGCAAGGGCAGTGGGTGAAAATAGTTTTTTTAATAAACATGTTTGCACTTTGTTTTAGGGGAAATTGATTGATAAGTTTTGATTAAACCGCACTCCGTTTTGCTCGCTTCATTTTGTTCTCTGACTCTGAGAGCTAACGTTGTCGAAGTAACATAGCCATGTGAAAGCAAAAAAAAGGAAACGTAGGCATCTGCAGGTTAACGAAACGAAACCTAACCTAGCCGATATCACGTTATGGTGGCACCCTCTTGTGTTGGATTTAAGAATTGTTTCCCCCCACACCCCAGTTGATATGCATGTAAATTCAAATCGCATAAACATGATGCTGCAATTTGTTTAAAATTAACTGTTTAACCGATAAGATTAATCGGTTAAAATTCCTATTGTCGGTTAACAGTTAGTCGGTTAACCATTAACATCCCTAATTAATCCCTATTAAAACCGAAAGAAAAAGATCTGAAATGGCTATAGGCCTACGTCAATTTTATATCACGTGACAATGGTCACGTAGGGAGTTTATATGCGACAACTCGTTCATGTTTTAGGAGGATTTCTGATTTATAAATAGGTCATGCGTAGGCACATTTATTCGTGTGTATGATTTTTTATAAATCGATCGTAGGAACATTTTAGGAAACGATCATACACTCACATTTAGGGTGAATTCCAAGATTAATTTATAAATGAGGCCCCTGGCTTTTAGCTTTAAGAACAGGGCAGTCACTTCCAATGTCCTTTCTCATGACAGTAATTACAGACATTATGCAAATCATTTTAACAGCCACGATCAAAGTTGGGGTAAACCCAACACCTGAAAAACTACTTTTATGAGTCAAAACATATTTGTCTGCTAGAGTAGCAGCCTCGGAAACAGTACACACTTTATGCTCATTAACATACGTAGCTATACGATCAGTGACAGAATTTATAAATTGTTCGAGCACAACCAAATTACGCAAATCAACATCAGAAGCAGTACACCAACGATTAAAATGCATTAATAGCTTTCTCGCATATTCGAAATGAGTCTGCTTATCCCCCTTTTTGAACATTCTTAATCATTGTCGGTATGCTTCCAGAACTAGTTCATAAGCTATTAACACAGCAGTCTTAACCAAAAGATACAACAAACATACCTACAAATCCGTCCAGACTTCAGAAAGCTAAAAAACTAAACCAAATCCCAGACGCTAAGCCCCCATTTTGTCATCACCCGGCTCGTAGAGCCATGACAAAACAGGGAGACCACACAGGGAAATTACTGAGCAGATATAAATTTATTTAATTTAACCAAAAACACGTACAAAAATAAAGTAAAACATGAGGCGTGGAAGTCTGTAAGATATCAGTTGTGTATGCATATGCTTGAATGAGTGAAAAGTACAGCGTTCAACTAGCCGGTGAAGATTGTTGTAAGACGCAAAAGACCCAAACAACACGTCCATGGAGAGGACCAGATACCCCGTAGAATAGGAGACAGCAAGTTAAATATGGCAAAAAGACTTAATACAGGTGTGTCTCAATAATAACCAGCCTACTAACGGCCAGTGGAGCAAGAGAGCCGTAACAAGTGTCTGCATTTTCCCGTAGCAAGTCCATTTAACAAGCAATCCCCCACCCAGTCTATACATACAGACTGGTAAAGATCAGTAAAAAAAGTTAGAAAAAATACACCGTTTGGTGAATTAGCTTAATCTGACACTGAAAAATTTAGAACAATCCATCCTTTAATTGACGTTAATTTATTATGAGAGAAAAAAAATCCCTCATCAAGAAATCCTTATTTTTAACAAAACCATGTTACCCACAATTCCTGGCACCCCCTGCATTTATATATAGAATAAAGTATACATTTTTAATATTTAGTCGCATATCCTTTGCATGCCATGACTTCCTGATGTCTGACCTAACAACATCAAAAGACTCTTCATATCTTATTTTCTGGTACTCTTACAAGCGATACTAAATGTCTCTGCATTTGAATGGATCTCTATGGGAATTTGGGGGTGGGACTAGGTTTAGCTGTAAATTACACTGGAACAGTATGGAACACATGGTTGGCTAAAGGGTTCTAAGTTATCAAGGGTCTGATGTATCAAACAAGCCTTAAAGCATCACTCTGCTGCCAGAAAGGCCCTGGGCGAGTTGGAATTACGGTCAGAAGCTTGAGGAGTCGCACCCTAATGAGGACGTGGCGCCCTCCTTCCTACTACTGGCTGATGGGGTTGTAGCGGCGATTCTCTAGCAGTTGCTGCCGGGGGAATTGAATTAGAATAGGGGCTCAATTGGCTACCATATTGGGAGAAAATTGGGAAAAATCTGAAAACAATTCATTGCACGCGCACATAGGATTTACTGAAGGCAGGTTCTAACTACCAACGGATAGACGTTGTGTTCGACAGATATAGAGAAGAGACAATCAAGGATGCTACCAGGACACAACGCACAAAAGCAGCTCGACTAATCAGACGACTTGTTGAGGGTCGTGATGTGCCTCTTCCAAAAAATTGGACAAACTTTCTGTCGCTCCCTGATAATAAAGTTGCACATTTACTGTCTGAGGAACTATGTTGATAAGGAGATTGGAGTTGCTGGGGGATTCAGAGAGGAACTTGAGGTTAGGTCGTCAAAGACAACCACTGATTTGACTCAACTGAGAGCCACACTTGAAGAAGCTGACACAAGGTTGGTGTTACATGCTGTGCACAGCCAGTTCAATACAGTTGTTGTGTCATCAAGGGACACTAATGTTCTCGTGCTTTTGGTTTCCCACTCCCCACGTGTACAATGTGAACACCTCTGGATGATGTCTGGTACCACTAAGAAATATATACCCATTCATGTGGTTTTCAACAACCTACCAAGAGATGCAGTAACAGCTCTGTTACCATTTCGGGTGCGACACCATGTCCTACATCGCAAATCACATCAAAAGGTCATCATGGAAAGTCTTCAAAGAGCACCATCAATTATTCATAAACTTGGGAATTGGTGAACTCACAGAGGAGACCATTCGATCTTCAGAAGCGTTTGTCTGCCGAATATATGATGTGCACAAAACAGACTCTGTTGATGCAGCAAGGCATATACTGTTCTCCAAGTCTGGTAAACCAGAAGCAATGCCACCAACAAGTGATGCTCTCCAGTTCCATTTGATGCGAGTACACTATCAAGCAATGGTTTGGAGAAATGCTCACTGTGCCGTACCTGAGCTTCCTGAACCTGTGGACATGGGATGGAAACATGGTGATTCAGGACTACAGCCCATTCTGATGTCATTGAGTCCAATCCCAGAAGGTTGCCTGGAAATGATTTTGTGTGCATGCCAGAAGCAATGCAAGATGCGTCGTTGCAAATGCCACAAATCCAGGTTAGGATGCACAGCAATGTGTGCATGTCAGAGTGATGATCAAACTCCTTGCATGAATATATGGTGAAATAATATGACAATAACAATAGTGACACAGGAGATAAAGCAGACAGACAGTAACAGAGAATAACATAAGACAATTATGCTGATGAGTCAGGGAGTCGAAAGGTATGTGCGAAGGGTATGTCTGTGTGTGCATGTTTGGATGAGGCATTTTGTGAGTGAGACTTTTTTTTCCAATTCTAAGTCATAATTTCAGTTCAGTAACACTTGTTTTGAACTCAGAGCTCTGTTTATTTGTATTCATTGAACTGTTTACCATTACAAATGTATCTCAAACTATAAACTGCATATAGACTAAACCAACTCTCTTTCATGTTACTGTTTATTTTTTATCCATGAATTTAAAAATCCTTCCTTCAAAACCATGACCTCAATAGTCCTAGTGTGGTTCAATGGCCATTGGGAGGGATTGACATAACATATTGCCCTGTCTGCCTGAATAAGCATCAAGGAGTATTTTGGGGTAAAGTTGGGAACCTGTGCATTGAGCATTGTTACATGGATTGTTGTGTAATTCATTGGTAGCTAATTTGCATAATTAAGCATCTGGCTTATCACTGATCATATGCTCAGACCCTCAAAACATAGGTATAGACACTCATTTCTCATGTTTGCTTGCCTAGTTACAGAGATATTGGAGAACAATTATTTTTCTGTAATGGCGCCGCTAATTTGCATATTCTAAGAGCAAGATTACTACTGATTACTTTAATGTCTTAATCACATTATCTGACCCTCAAAACATAGGTATAGACACTTTCTTTGTCATTTTTGCTTTCATGGTTACAGAGTTAATGGAGAAAAATGGAAATTCGGTGGCAATTTTGTTATGCAAATTAGAAGGTCAAAAACTCGAGGAAGCTTGGGAACCAGGTTTATCGGATTCAGCATACTTGAATTATGTTAAAAAGTCTGGTTCCCAACTTTTACCCAAAAATCCCGCTAGACTAAGTCATCTTTTTCTTCTGTGCGTGAAGCCACTGCAAAAAATGGCACTTTTAAAATAAGTAAAAATAAAAGGAATATAAGGTCTATTTTGCTTGTAATAAGCAAAAAAATCTGCCAATGGAACAAGTGAAAATTGGCTTGGTAAGATTTCTTGAAATAAGATGCGTTTCAAGATAAAAGATATCTTCAAATTAGACAGGAAAACTATTTTTAAGCTATATTTTACTACATAATAATGCTCAAAATTAGAGCCTTTACCTTCAAAATTAGCTTATTTCTCTTTTTACCATTCAAGTCATCCTCTTAATTTCAAGTATATTCTACTTATTTTAAGTTATACATTAGTGACACTCATCTAGATTTAAGACCATCACCTGCTTAATTTATCACTTTCTAATCTTACTTTAAGATACAAGGTGGCTGGAAATACTTATATTGAGCATTAATAGGAAGTGCTTTGGATACTAATAACACATGGTTCAGTCAAATTCAAGTGTACTGAACTTATTTTGAGCTCTACAAAAGTGATAATGTTCTAGATTTAAGACAATCACTTATTTCAAATAAGACAAACAAATCAAAACAAGTCTGCATTAATCCAACAAATATTTATTAAAAGTATACATAATATGCATTATGCATGACAGGCTTATGTCTAATGCCATATGTCCCAAGGCAAACATATTTAACAAGACTCTTAGGGATGAACAATATTTAGCTAACTAATCCTCCTGCACCCATCTATCAATTGGGGCTGGAATAGCAGCCACATTACAGTCAGTCATCATCACCTCATGTTACTTCCAGAACAGCAGAACAAACTGATTAACATGTGAGATACATCTTTACTGGCCAACAAAAGCGTTCCAATCAGCTATGCCCTTCTTGTAAGAAGGTGTGAGGTCTTGGCCATGGATTGCATCCATGAGGACTTTGGTTTGTATGACCGAAAGCAGTGTGGCTACACACTTGGGGTACGTAAGGTGTAGGGCATAATAGTAGGCCATAAGGTACAGACCACCCATGGTAACCTCATCTCTGGGGAACGTAGTTATTGGCACATCTCCAATACCAAGGAGGCAGTTGGTCGAACCCACGATCAGCACAGGACAGTAGAGAGGGCGCTTCTTCAGGAAGGCATTGGGGTCTTCTTTTTCCTGAAACACAGAGAACACATGGAGAACAATTCTATTAGGACCAAGGATAATTTGTATGACTTTTTACAATCAAAGAACCTTGAAAGGTGCAGTTATGAGAAAGTTACAGCTCAAGTTCCAACTGCATTTACTGACTTAAAGGATATAGGGGCAGGATTCCCTAAAAAATAAACACGCGTTTTAAGTTTAAAACATGGTAATGGGTGAAGCATTCCTAAACCTAATTTATGAGCCCATCCACGAAACTGCCTGTAGCAGGCTCTGTTTAGTGATATGTACTGCAATTCAGTCCTGAATTTCCCGCTCACGCGCCGGCTGCCAGATGCCTGCAGTTCCCCTAACGGCCATTTGTGGCAGTGGCGAGCACAATTTTTGGATCCTGCCCCTATCCCCTTTAAAGGTAGTTCATTATAATTATACCTTTAAAGCAGCAACTTTAGCTATAACTTTAAATACTGAAGCTTTGTTGCCATAGAGTCACAACTCACCCCAAGGACATGGACCAGAACCTCACTGACATCTCGTAGCTTCTTCGGAGGAGCAGAAGGAGAAGGAAACAGTGATGGCAGCACGCGCAGGATCTCGACAGCCTGTTCAACTGTTGAGGAAGATTAATTACTTTTCTACTTAGACAAAATGCACAAGATCAAATAAAATGCATGAGATCAAATCTGATCAACTGTATAACAGATATACCTTTGTCCATTCCCATGGGGGGTTTCAGCAGCTTTCTCCATACGCCAAAAAACTGCACCTTATGGCAGAAGTCTTGCCATCTATCCTTCACTTCATCAATGTAGTGGCCATTGTCCTTGTCCAAGATGCGCTGAAGCTCACCCATCACCTATGAATAGGGATGCGATTGTGATGTAGATCATACAAGGACATCAAAAAAGTAGATCATACAAGGACGTCAGTAGTCCTGGTGGTCTGGACTTTCACTTTACTGCTGTGTTCTTACCACGGCGCAGCCGGCTATTCAGAATACCATATTTTGAGTCTCAAGAATGACTTACATGTCCAATGTCTTTGAAACAAGGATATGCCTCTAGAATCCCCTTGTGTCTGTCCTCCTCGCGAACGGTATCAGAATCAATGAATGCTCTTCTGGCTTCAAATTCCAAATCCAGGAGCTGAGACACAGAGTCGTGGTTTGGATTTCTCTTTTGACAGAGTGTCTGTAAGGTCTTGTAGTGCTTGGCCATGGTTGCAGGGCTGTCAGTGTCTGGACTTTCGATCACTGCAGACTTGTGTGCTATAGGACATACAATTATAAAAAAATAAATGACATTTGATATGAATGAGTGATTATAAGACAAGGTTGCCGCACAGCAGAGTTTAATGCTTCAGAAATGATCTATATTCATAAGATATTTGGGGGCAATTGTTTTATTTAGGACAGTCGATAGGAAATGTGGGGGAGAGAGGGGAAGACATGAAGCAAAGGTCGTGGGCTGCAATCCAACTCACAATGCTGCAATATAGTCTATCCTTTATATGGGGTATCCCAACTCAATGAACTAACACGGTGCCTCAAGCCTCTTATTTTCATTGGGGTCAGAACAGAATAAACATAATCCTATTTTATGAGTACAAGGAAACAAAAATGTTAAAAGTTGGAACTCACCTCTTTCAGTATGAGAATGAGAGGTCTTGCATTGCTTGGCCATCGTTGTTGCTGTAGGACACAAAATGTATGACATTATTTGATATGAATGAGTGATGAAGTAGAAAGTTGCCACACAATAGAATTTGAATTCTTTAGGTCTATTTTGACTAGAGTCAAAACAGAATGCATGAAACGTATGCTAACATCTAATTTTATGAATGCTAAGAAGCCAAAATGTTGAAACTCACTTCTTTCAGTGTGAGAGTGAGAGGTCTTGGTGTGCTTGGCCATAGCTGTTGGACTGTCAGAGTCTGGACTTCCAATGTCTGCAGAGGTGTGAGCTGTGGGACACAAAACAGAATGCAGCTCAGTGGACTTATGGACGGTTGGAGTGCAGTGGCGGCCGGCCTATAGAGGGCGCTGGGGCGCCGCCCCCCCTCCCCCACATACAAATTTTTTAAAAAGTTTTTTAAAAATTATTATTTTTTATTATTATTTTTTATTATTATTTAATTTTTTAGTAGCTTAAAATTATTATTTTTTATTATTATTTAATTTTTTAGTAGCTTAAACATGTTATATGTTGGCCTTGCGTTGTCTAAAGTTTAATACATTACATATGCATGTTCAGGGGCCTGCGGGGCGCCGGTAACGTTATGGTGAATCAGAGCACTCATTCATTTTCAGGCGAGCCTCCAGATTCTGCTGCCTGATTCGCGGTCAAAAAAGTAGCCCCCGGGGCGCAGGCCTGTGCGCCCCGGACTATCCTACCCTTTTCTGATTAGTCCTCATGGTTTATGATATTATTGGATTGGATTTAAGGCATGTTTATCACGCCCAGCCGGCATCTAGCAGGATATCACTACGCACTAAGTACTACGGCTAGGTTCAGTCGGCTGCTACGCATTCATTCAAATAGACCTAGACCAAGCGAGAGAGATAATTCGAAATGGCTTCTTCAAGTGGAACAGAAAGCAAAGAAAATTCGGTTATTTCTTTGCAAAAAGAACCTTTCTCAAGGCGTTCATTGGGAGAAACGGGTCGGGCTCGGTCACGGCGGCCGAACAACTAGCGAACATTTTACTTTTGAACTACAGTAAAACCTTGACATACGAGTGCACTAACTTACGAGTATTCCGAGCAATTTCTTGCTTCGCCTTACGAGCCTAGACCCGAGTTACGAGCCGAGCAAGCGGAGCATTGCGAATGCAAATGCAATTTCGGAAATTGCATTCGCATTTCCGAAAAATTCTGAAGGGAAGGAAGAAACAAACCACCATGGATAGGTTTTTATCGAAACGCCCTGCAGATCAGTCAGAAAAGCGTGACGAAAAAGCCAAAAATCTATGAAAAAGATGCAAACGTCACTGATGAAGATTAAGTGTAAGTGAAGAATAATAATGTAGCAATTAAGTTTAGAACCAGTTTATTTCTTTATATTCTATTTTATTATCTTTGTATTATATTTTGTATTAATTATTTATTATTTATAAATACATTTCTCATTTTTATAACAACGTAACAAAGAAATTAGGGTGTTTTTTGGGGGGCTGGATCGGATTAATGGTATTTAAATTAATTTCAATGGGGAAAATTGATTTGATATACGAGTAAACCGAGTAACGAGCTCGGTCACGGAACGAATTAAACTTGTATGTCAAGGTATTACTGTACTAATTGGGATGGGTTAGCTTACTTCACATGGTGCTTCAAGTTGTTTTTGGTGAAAATATAGTGTGAAATAAATAAAAATGATACCGAATATTGTGTGTGTCTGTTATCTACCAATAAAACAATGCCTTTTGACGGTCATTTAGGTGCCCAGTGACCACTAAACAGAGAAGCTGTAACCATGGTAACAACAACTGCGTGACAGGGAAACACAATGTCAGCGCTTCAGTGCCTTAACTGCGTCGGGCTCGGGTCGGGTTCGGACATAAAAAGTAGAATTCCTGTCGGGCTCGGTTACTACTATCTCGGGCTCGGTCGGGTTCGGACAGAAATATGCGGCCCGATCCGCACTCTAGTTCAGTGATGTCTTACTTGAAAAACTGTCCTCCACTGTTGCCAATCAAACTGTCTTATGCAACTGAGACACACGGTAGCTTGTTTTTTCTGTTTAAAGTCAAAGTCAGATGTATTTGTTTTTTTTTAGAAATGCTAGCGCCCCAACCTATATTTAGATCACCAGCCGCCACTGTTGGAGTGTCCGCCCTGAGACTGGAAGGTCATGAGTTTGATCCCCGACCGAGTCATACTAAAGACTTCACAAAAAATGGTACCCAATGCCTCCCTGCTTGGCACTCAGCATCAAGGGTTGGATTGGGGGTAAGTCCCTGCAACATACTAGCATCATGTCCTTGTACTTGTACATCAAGCTTCAGAATCAGGAGATACTGTAGGCTCCTGGCCCATGGACCGCAAGGTAAGAATAAACATTCACCAACATCCTATGAGTACAAGGAAACGAAAATGTTAAAAGTTGGAACTCACCTGTTTCAGTGTGAGAGTGAGAGGTCTTGGTGTGCTTGGCCATAGCTGTTGGACTGTCAGAGTTTGGACTTCCAATGTCTGCAGAGTTGTGAGCTGTGGGACACATAAATACATCAAAACAGAATGCATGAAACATGTTCTTTGATTGTATGAGAGAGAGCTAACAGGTGCACCGTTTCCTTCAAACCATTGATGCTCATGGAAGGGAATACTATTCAAGAAGAGGAGAGTTATGAGCAAAAAATACATAAACAATAATTCAGGTGCAGTAATTATAGTTGCAGTCTAACCTCTCTCGCTCTTGCCCGAGTCTGGGGTGCTGCTCTCTGAGGTAGAATTCAGGATGACTGTTGAGTCACTTGAATTAAATTCATCATCAGAGTCCCTGGGCTGAAGAAGACGGCGCTTCTTTGCATGTTTCCCTCCTGTCTTTTGGGGAGATCTCACGTTTTGCAATCTTTTGTAGAGCTGTCCGTACACAGTGACCTGTGATGAGAATTTTAAAAATGACTTCAAGACTACAAAAAAAGATATGAAAACACACTGGTAATCAACTGGATACTATTCAAAACTTACCCATGTATTCTTTAGGTCTCGGTCCTGCAGCATAGGGTAGTACAGCACTATTCTCTTTGCCATTGCTGTAATTTCTGGCTTTGACGGGTATCTGTCTCCATCCCCCATCGCCCTCAGGATTGCGATCATACTGGTCATGGTGTTTCGGATGAGCCGGCATCTGAGGTCCTTTGACATCTGGCAGCTTCTCTCTTTACCTTCCTTTGCCAACTCAAAGTATAGTTTTCGGACTTGCTCGAGTTCGGTGTCAGTGTGCAATACATATTCTGGAAAGAATAACTTCACAACCTTTTCAAGAGTGGATCCTCTCACGGGAGTGGACGCTCTTACAGGAGTGGACACACTTACAGGAGTCAACGCTCTCACAGGAGTGGATGTCTGTGGGAGGGGTGAACTGCCCGTTGGTTTTGAATCTTCTCGGACAGATTCCTGTAAAATAGAAAGAAATTAATTTTTACTCTGTAAATACAAACTGCAAAGCAGCATTCGCAGTTCTGTATAATTATGCATCCAATCTTAGGACAGCACACAGGAGCTGGCCTTCTGGTTAGCTAAGGAGAGTAGGACACATTTTGGGAAAGTAGGCCTTAGTACCATTTTGATTTGTCTGGTTCTCACTTCCATTAAGGATGAGCCAAATATCAATTTGAAAAGAATAACGTTACCCGCCATATACAACAGGAATAACATTTAAAGCGCACTCCCTGTGTGTGTGTGTGTGTGTGTGTGTGTGTGTGTGTGTGTGGAAGGGAGAGTTCAGGAACATCTGCAGTACCGGAAGGAACTGCAGAGGGTGGTAAAAACTGCCCCATGCATCACCGGTTCCCCACTCCCCCCCGATTCAGACTGTCCAGCACAAACATTGCCTGCGGAAGGCGCAGAGGACTGTTCCCACCCCAGCCACTCTTTACCCTCCTCCCCTCTGGGAGGCGCTACAGATCCCTCCGCTCCCGAAGCAGCAGATTCAGGAAGTTTCTTCCCCTCTGCTGTAACCCTACTGAACTCAGCACCGCTGTGCCCCCCTCCCCCTGTTGCACAATGCACATACTGCCTAATTACTACACACTGCCTATGTATTACTGTAAATACCTGTCTATAGTATTTTAATTGCACTTTACTTGCTCTTGCACTTCTGGTTGGATGCAAACTAAATTTTGTTGTCTTAGTTAGGGTTGCCACCCGTCCAGGATTCTCCGGGACTGTCCCGGATTTTTGTTGTCTGTCCTGGAAAAAAATATGACACGAAATGTCCCGGAATCTGAGTATTTTCGAGTGTTGCATACATTAGTATTGCTTAATTAAATGTAGACGGCTTCCAATGTTCGTTCCTAAATGTAATTTGACCCAATCAAATATTTTCGATAAAGAATGTGTTTATTGGTTTAGGCCGTGTGTCCACCAAAGCTGATTTTTTTTAGGCCGGCGTATTTTTTCAATGGTTTGCAGCGTTTTTCAAGCACTCCTTTCCTATCAATTTCGTACTGGAGATCATTATTAGCACGTTTGTTAATCTCATTAGCCTACAATTAGCCATGTCCACTCTCTTAAAACGAGACCGGTGTAGATATCAACGTCATCATACAGTCCGGAGAATGCAGTGTAGCCTATATCGCAAAATTGTTGCCAATGCAAGGTTCGTCGTTTTAAAGCAATTCGTCAATGTTATTCTAATCGGTCTGTCAACGAAACATTATTTTTAACCAAGTCGGTCTGTCATTACGTCGTTATTCAATGGCTTGCGTAAATATTTAGTTTATACATATGGTTACGTTCTAACTATTTTCTGTGGTGCAACGTATTCTATTTTAGTAGTGCGCAAGTTGTATGGCAAGCCGTTTTAGCTTTAATTCATTTCTAGAGGATATCAGGAATTCCAATTTCTGATATCAAGAATTGCAATTTCTGATATCAAGAATTGCAATTGTTGATATCAGAAATTGCAATTGTTGATATCAGAAATTGCAATTGTTGATATCAAGAATTGCAATTCTTGATATCAACAATTACAATTTCTGATATCAACAATCAATTGTATTTTAATTCTTGATATCAGAAATTGTAATTCCTGATATCAAGAATTGCGATTTCTGATATCAAGAATTGCAATTTTTGATATCAAGAATTGCAATTCTTGATATCAACAATTGCAACTCCCATTGAAATGAATGAATTCCTGAGAAAAACGTTTGAATTCCTGATATCAGAAATTGATTGTTGATATCAAGAATTGCAATTGTTGATATCAAGAATTGCAATTCTTGATATCAACAATTACAATTCCTGTATTCAGAAATTGTATTTTAATTCTTGATATCAGAAATTGTAATTCCTGATATCAACAATTGCAATTTCTGATATCAACAATTGCAATTTCTGATATCAACTATTGCAATTCTTGACATCAGAAATTGGAATTCCTGATATCCTCTAGAAATGAATTAAAGCTAAAACGGCTTGCCATAAAGTTGTAACTTAGTGGTGACTTAAGTTACAACTAGCCTACGTTTGAACTTACGCATAGCTGGTGAAACCGGCCCCTGGTGGTCAGTGAATATATGTCCATAGTGCCATTTCATATGCTATTGTCAAAACTGAATAAAGTTGTTATTACACATAATATGTAGCCTACATCACTTTATTTTAAGTGGTAATGTCACAGCCAGAGTCTGATCATTTTCAGTCAAGGTTATGTGCTGTTATGGAACATTTTCATCAAATATATGGCCTATACAGTCCTAAAGGTATGTTCCTCCTCTTTTGTATGATTACCACTATTTATTCATATTTAGTCATCTAGGGAGTATTTCACATATTGGCTAACTCACTAGCTTGACTATTTCACTAAGTCACTAAAACCTGGAAAAACCCTTCAAATATGGAACATGGACTAAAGTAAAAATAGCTGTTCCGAGTTTTACTCTGCATAAGTCCGGCTTACTCAGTTTGTCAGCTTGCTTCGTAAGGATTTTTACAGGACTGAGTGTCCAGGATTTTAGTACAAGTGCAATAGTCTTATTCTTTGTGCAATGACAATTAATATCCAATTAATACAATACAATATGTAGCACCAATGCTGGTTTTAGTATAAGTGATGACCAGCATTATGCCAACTGTGCCAACTAAACCTAACCAAAATTGATATTTGGCTCAAAGTGAGAACCACACATTATGGCCTCAAAAATCAAACATATGGCCTACTTTCCAAAATGTACAAAAGGTGAATATAAAGATGAAACAATTTAACACATGTATCTCAACGTTAGCTGTTGCAAAATCACTGTGCTAGCTTTAATGTGCAGTGGTTTTATAGGTAGCCAAGCCATGCTGCTTTTAATGTGCAGTGTTTTATAGGTAGCCAAGCCATTGGAAAACTGATGACCTCATCACCATGACAGACACGCCAGACTGCTTTTCTCCTTAAGAAGTTTTCAGGGCCTGGAAAAAGATCGCGCAAGTCTTCACGAGACAGGGTGGTGCCCATCATTCCCTCACTGATGTTTGCAGCTGTGAACCCATACCAGGAGATGAATTAAGTTAGTGACCTAGACAGGCACTAAAAACCTGAAAAAGCAATCACTTCATTCGAAAAGCTAGCGCTATAACTAAATCAGTGCATTAGCTAAGTTGGAAAAATAATATTAGCATACAATACCCCTTAAAATCGACACGGCGACATCATCCAACTCCTCCATGCTGCTAAATTAACTGATGAAGCAAGCTAGATAGCCGTTAGTGCTAGCTTAGCTCAGGTTAGCTAGGCTAGTGCTGTCTGTTTGGCTGAAAAATGGACACAACGAATATCTGCATTAATGCGTGTATCATATAGGACTGATAGGCATGTAGTAGCAATGTCAACTACAAAGAAATTAAACTTTATACTTCACTTACTTGATGATGAAACACAGCTTCAAAACCGAGTCTCTGTCGACGTAGCTCTGCCTTGCGATTTGAAGAAGAAACGCGGGTAGAGACGTCACGTGGAATGTCTGGAATGTGCCTGGTACCATTTCGAGAGGGGGGTTATAACATTATTTAAAGCAAAAATAAATCAAGTGACTATACTGTCTTACTTTATGATGAATTTATAATATGTATGCAATAAGTGTTTAGTTTGTTTAGTGCTGCATAGCATTATTCTGTAGCCTAATATAGGCCTAAATGACCCCCACACCACAGAATTATGAACTCGTTTTCAGTAGATTAGCTGCAGGTGTGCTGCGTTTGTCAGCATTTCATCGTGGATTAAATGGATAACTGGTTAGCTAGATTTTTGCACTTCCAAGATGATTTGGCGTTGCTTTATATGCTACATTTTTGTGGCACTGACTTTGAAACAACTACTGAGTCACGTTAACACTATGCACAGTCGCAGCCCTGACTTTCGCGTAGTGTGTGGTATTGATGGCTGTCCAAATGAGTACAGAGTGTATAATTCGTTTTACTATCACATCAAGCGAACGCACGCGTATCATCTTCTCCAAATTGAAGGGGCAGAGGAGGAAGGATCTAACGTTACTCATCATGGCTCATCAGGAACAGACGAAAGGGCCACTAACAACCAAACTAATGGGAATATCCCGGCGGCTGAAATGGTCTGTGCATCACAGGAACATTCTTCAGGGATCGGAGAGGGTTCAAGCGTCGTCACTCGAACGGTACGTTTTTATTTTTGCCATTCTGTCAAGACAACCTGAACTGATATCCTAAGTCATATCGTGTCAGAGGCTATAGTATCACATTGCCCGGTGGTGCTAGCTACCAATACAATATGTTTTAGCTATTATAATTGTGTTTGATGCTAATCTGTTTCAGGGAGGATTTCAAGATGACGGTGTTGGCCAGAACGTTGACCTTTTCAAACATGCCACTGCATTTCTTCTTCAAGCCAGAGAAACCCATAGACTGACACAGGTAATATGGTAGTTTTCCAATTAATGTAATATTAGAATTGAATGGTGATATAATATTTGTATACTGGTTCCTTAGTATAGTTGAAGCTGTCTGTGTAACCATCACTAATAATATTATGTATTGGGGCTTTATGTTGCATGATTTTTTTTTTTTATCTCAACAGAAGACAAATATAAATAAACTGAATATATTTCATATAAGAATGGGAGTATGCTAGCCTAAGGAACCATAGGCCTATAGTGTTAGCATTTCTATTCTAACATTCTGGTCAACCCCAAATTCCAATACCATACGAGATACCAAGCGGCGTATAGCCTTGTTCTTATTCCTCTCATTAGCTTAAATTAATGTCCATTGATTTCTAAGTTTCATAATGTAGTCTAATTATGTATTTGCCCCCTCCTCCCCAGAGAGCTGTTAACCAGATTGTGAATGGAGTCCAACAATACCAGGCATCATTATTGGAGCACCTAAAACATCAGATGCGTGACATGATCGAGAGACATTCCGGGGACCTGGATCAACTGCAGAGTAATGCAATGGGGATATTTGACCAGTTTGTTGACCCTTTCAGTCAAATTGCTACAACCCATTTGCAGGATAGGACAATTAAAGAACTGTTACAACCGGTTGAACCAGAGATGATTATCGCAAAACAATCGGTGTGTTATGTGAAAAGAGGACACTCCAGGGTCCTTACCATTAAGGACCACTTCTGTCATTACATACCGTTGGTGAAAAGTTTGGAGCAGCTGCTATCACATCCACAAATTCTAGCAATGATTGAAGAGGGGCCACAGCCATGCAAGGATGGATTTTTTCATGATTTAATTGATGGACACATTTTTAAGTCACACCCACTGTTTTTGAAAGTTCCCACAGCATTACAGTTAGTTCTATATACAGATGAGATTGAACTGTGCAATCCTCTTGGCTCCCGGGCAACCAAAAACAAATTGCTGTTGATTTATTACACCTTAGGTAACATCAATCCTAAATATAGATCAAGACTTGCTTCCATCCGTCTGCTTGCCATGGTAAAAGCAAAAGATCTTTCTGATTGTGGTATTGATAAGATATTTGAGAGGATTAACCGTGACTTCATTGAACTATATGATGGTGTGAATGTTTCCACTGCAAATGGTGAGAAGACAATTTATGGGGCACTTATGTCTGTGTACGGAGACACCCTAGCTCAGCATGAGGTGGCTGGCTTTAAGGAAGGAGTAGGATTTGCTTACAGAAAATGCAGGCACTGTGAATGCAACCAAGAAGACATGCAAGAAAGATTTAATGAAGATTTATTTGTTAAAAGGACTATGGCAAGTCACATCAGGCAGTGTAGTGACATTGAAAGGGCAAGTACTGACTTTCTGAAAGAAAATCTAAAAACAACATATGGTATAAACAGGAGGAGCAAATTAACAGAATTTCCTCAATTTGATATAATCGGTCAAACACCTCAAGACATCATGCATGTTATACTCGAAGGCGTTGCCCCATATGAGATCAAATGTGTTTTAAAGCACCTTGTGCTTTCAGGGCAAATGGAGTTGGACACATTCAACAGTGGAATTGTTGGTTTTCCTTATTCTCCTGTGGAGGCTAGGGATAAGCCTTGCCCCATATCTCTTAGTACATTGTCATCGAATGACAATAAATTGAAACAGTCCTCTGGGCAGATGCTCATTTTGTTAAAGATCCTGCCATTTCTCATTGACACAGTTGAAGAAAATGATTACAAAAAAATGCTGCTTAACTTGTTAGAGGTGGTAAAGATTCTGTTTTCACCCATTATTGCTCTCTCAACTCTTTCAAGGCTGAAGGTTTTAATTGAGCAGCATTTGAAAGATTTCAAGCAGCTGTTTCCAGATGCAAATATCATACCTAAGCAGCATTATCTTCTGCATCTTCCTTCTCAGATTAAGGCACTTGGTCCTACAGTGAGGCATATGTGTATGCGCTTTGAGTCGAAGCATTGCTTTTTCAAGCAGTGGGCTCTGAAAAGCAGTTTTAAGAATATTTGTAAATCTCTTGTGAAGCACAACCAGCTACATGAATGTTGTCAGAATGTACATAAGAAACATCCAATTGTTTCAAGTGAAGTTGAAATGGGCCCAGTTTCTGAGGTGAAACATGTTAACTATGTAGAAGGAAAGATGAAAGACTTCTTTGGAATAGAGCAAGTAGAATATATAGTTTCTGTACCATGGATTATGCAGTGTGGAAATAAGTATGTATGTGGAAAATCTTTGGTTATTTCTAATGTTGTCAATAGTACTCCTGAGTTTGGTCTTGTGAAAAACATCTATATTGTAAATGCGTCAATGTATTGTTTTGAATGCCAGCCTCTCTCTACAATTGGATGGAATTACAATTATTTAGCTTATGAAGTAGAAGTTCCATATCTAGCTCAAGCCAATGTTTTTGTCAATGCTGAAAATCTTATTGATTGTACAGCATACTACTATTTGACCTTCAATAATAGCAAGTACATCCCAGTGAAGTATGATCTCACAGATGTCATTGCATATCACTCTGCTTGAATCTGTATGGAATGTAATGTACTCTAATGTACAGTGAATTGGACAAAAACTTAACATTGAGGTTTTTCTAATAAAGCATGTATTTTCTTAAATTGAGTAAGTCTATGTTGGAAACAAGATGATCCATCTTTTACAAATAAATCGGCAGCTTAAAAACAGAGACAAGTCAAAAAAGCTTGTTTCATCTGGGATATAACTCAAAACAAGAAGTTTTCAAGACTTTTTCACTTAATAAGATTTTTAAGATGCATTGTCTAAAAACAAGTCCCTATATCTCAATGAAATCTTACTTGTTAGCTGATTATGCCTTATATTCAGTGACATGAGATATTTTGACTAGAAATTAGACAAATATACTCGGTAAGATTTAGATTTTTTGCAGTAAGGAGTTTCAAATATGACGGTCACCAGCGCCAGGAGAATGCTGTCTTAACCACGGACAAAGAGGGGCGAGGACACCTAAATTAACTAGTTTGATTGTTAATCTTGTCGGATGACAGAGTGGACATTGACAGGGAAGTAATGTGTTTTTTGACGGTTAAATTGTCATATTAGTGTACAGTGTTAGCCGGCTAGTTGAACGCTGTACTGCTTAAAATTGCCTGCATGACAAATGCTAATGGGATATTTGTAGGCAGGTTTTTGTTCTACTTACTGGGTTACTATAAATATTCAAGTTAATGCAGAATGAAATGGATATTTATAATATTGTTCTGAAGTTAATCAACACATTCAATTAACCTGCTCGTATAGCAGCCTGTGTTATATTCTAAGGGGGGAGAGGGACAGGCTCGTGCTCTCAGATTCACTGAGCGGTGTCATGTGGTTGTCACGCTTCTTGGACAATGGGGTGGGGTCAGGTGGCATGGGATTTTTGGGGAAGGGGAAACACGTTATAACTTGATCACAAAGTTATGGGAATCTGATTTGGAGAATGAGATGATCAATTGGGAATTGGTATGGGAAAATATATTTAGTTCGTCCAAAATTCCCAATCACCAGCTTATTCATTGTAAATTGTGTCACAGAGCATATTTGACACATTGTATAAGGTATTATAGTAAGCAAGCCCCAAGTCCCAACTGCAGTCTGTGTCCCAATGGAGTTCCAGGTACATTTAAACACATGGTCTGGGATTGCCCTGGGGTTTACATATTTTGGAGTAATATAGTACCCATTCTGTCAAAGATAGTTCACTCGGATATACCCATTGAACCGAGCGTACTCCTTCTTAATGACGATTCAAATATTCAGTTAAATGGGAAGCAATGTAAAGTTTTGCTTGCCGGGTTAACAGCAGCAAAAAAAAAATATTGTCCAGTGCTGGTTACCCCCGTATGATCTTCACATTAAAAAATGGTTATTGTCCTTTCAAGACATTGTCATGATGGAACTGTCAGCGGTTGACTAGAGTCAATAAATCTAGGGCTACTACTTTAGAGTTCTGGAAAGGGACTGCTGTTGAAATTGCTAGGTTAATCTTAATTCTGTCTCTTCAACGTCCTTCTTTGGGGGGACAATTTCCTCTGCTACCTTTATGTTTATTTGTATTTAATTTTGTTATCCTTGAATGATGAAGTGTACTGAGATGGGAAGGGTTTTTTTTTTTTTGGGGGGGGGGGGGGGTCGCCTGTCTGTTGTTGGGAGGGGGGAGGGGGTTTAATTCAAATTGATTGTAAGGTATGATCTGAGACTTTTCATAAAAATAAACATATTTGATTTTTTTAAAAAGCATTAGGGAGGGGACTATTCCGCAAGTATTTTTGTGTCTAAAATGCGGTTGGTCTCGCTGGCTACATATGTACGTTCGTTTATCCACTTGAGCACTGTCTTTCCAATATGATTGATAGGACTTTGATTGTTATTTTCGCATTTTGAGTGCATTTCACATACTGTAGTGCAATTGTTACAGTTATAGGTCGATAGTGCATTCATACGGCCTATGAGGAGGACGAGAAGTGGCGCGCTGCTTACTAAAGACCTCAACAAGATCTGTATACTGCTGAGGAACATTAGCCGGTAACAGAAAATGAAAAGCCCCACCCACCTGGGTACTCTCCAAATCTGACTCAGAATCGGGAAAAATGTCCCAATCGATCTCAGAAGGAGATCTCTCCTCCTCCCACACACTGAGCCCATCAGCGAACGAGTCACAGGAAAGACTCCTCCTGGTGTCACAAGACAACGCTACTGCCTCATGAGCACCAAGGAGAACACTGTCCTCCTCCTGTTCGCTGTCAGACCTGGAATCGGGAATAGAATGGAGTGAACCTCCGGATTTGAGCGGTTTCTTTTTAGAGCAGTGGTGTCTGCACTGGAATCCCCAGCGGAGAATAACCGGACCCTCCGCCCCCCAGTTAATATGTTGTTTGTGCTGAACCAACCATGAGTGCCCCAGAACAAGTGGGTATGTGGGTGAATCTACAAAAAAAAAATGTATACGCTCCGTATGATCATGGAGTGAAACAGCCAGTTTTAAAGGGCTGGTAACCCGCCGGATTTAACCCGTACCCAAAGGGCAACCGTCAAGAGCCGTTACTAACCGTGGGACGGAAAGCAAAATTGAGGGAATGCCCTGCTCCCTAGCCCACTTAATGTCCATAAGGAACTCGACCGATCCGGAATCAATAAAAGCGAAACAGCTGGTGGAATGCTTACTCCAACTCAGTTCGACACTTGAGTTCAAGGGGAAGTGTTAATATGTCTCACTAAGGACCTCGATTCCCCTAGTGAGACTCCTCGCCCCGCCAGTTTGGGACACTGGTCCCTGTAATGACCTGCACTCTTACAATAACGGCACCACGCATCTCTCGACCTGGTGGGTTTGGAATCGCGTAGTGCCATCCCATCAACCTGCATGGGCTCCTCCGAAAACGCGGAGCACGGAGTAACCACAGGACCGATGTACATAAGGTGAGGACCGGCTTCTGCGTGCCTCCATGAATCTCTCTTTCTCTAATGCGGTTGTCAATCCTGATAGCCATAGAAACTAACGCACCGAACGAAGCGGGCGGCTCGAGCACAGAAAGGGCATCTCTAATAGGATCGGAGAGTGCTTTCAGACTAAACTAAAAAAAAATTACTTAACTAAAAATGCAACCAAATATTAAATATGATACTTTAAAAATATGTTAAAGCAAAGGGTATGAATACTTTTGTAAATGAAAGATTTCAGTTTTCGATTTTTAATACATTTGCAAAACATGTTTTCACTTTGTCATTATGGGCTATTTTGTGTAGGATTTTGAGACAAAAAATGAACTCAATCTATTGTAGTAATGTAATAAAACGTGGAGAAGGTGAAAGGGGTATTCAGACTTTCCGGCTTGACTGTATATAAACTCTTACATGGGATGCCAGAAATATAGGCAATAACTATGGAATAATGCGGTTTCCCCTTATTATTCTTAAATTAGGTTAAAATGAAATCAGTCTCATTTGGATTATTATAGATTATAATTACTACTACTTCAATTTACCATCAAAGCACTAATAACTAATAATTCATAAGGGTTGAAGGTATTACGTTCTAATGATTAGGTTGACTCAGCCCTCGTGTTCATACGATATAAAAACAGACACCAGGTTTAACAAAAATCTATTTATTAAACAAGGAAAAACAGGAATATCACATTCTACTAAATAGATGTATCGTGTTGTGTGCATATTGGAGTATTTGTATGGGTGTGCGCACATGTGTGTGCGTGCGTGTGTGTGTGTGTGTGTGTGTGCATGCCACATGTGCTCAGAGAACAAAGGAGTGTGGAGTAAACTGGCTGTGTGTAAGGGTTCTCTATGCCAGAGACACGGAGGAAGTGTTGGAACACCACAGAAACGGACAATAATCCGTAGTGGAAAGGGGAAAAATAGGGAGAACACAATACCTCGCGATAAAAACGAGGAACTCGATATCCGAGCAAAACAAAATAAATAAGCTGTAACGCTTATCTAACTCCCGTTTGTGGAGCAAATAACCAGAAATAAAAGAGAAACTCAAGACCCCTAAGACTTGGGTTAGAGCACTCGTAGGTATGAGTGTAAAAACAAAGAAACGAAAACCCTAAGCTCTGTGATAAGAGCGAAAAAGATCACTTTGCTTTTTCTAAATTGTACTGCTAACAAGTCCCGCGTTGAGAAGCAAAGCGGTCGATAGCAGTACAACTTCCTATACCTTTTTACCGGCTCGAGTGTTACGTGAAATAACATGGAAGCAATGAGAAACGGAGAAAGCGGGGTATAAATAGTGAGTGGAAATGCAGGACAGGTGAACTCACTAATTGCTGAGACGAAAGCAAAACCCGTTGCGGAACAAAGAAAAATCCGATAGATTACCGGTAAAAGACAAAAGGAATACAAAACGCGGAGATAAGGAAAGAAGGGCATGATCCATGACACTGTGTCGCAACACGATGGTGGTTATGGATCTCAAATCTAACGTTACTATAAATAAGTTCATGCACTTCGGTCAGGAAATACTGTTAACCATCTACAGTAAGCTAAAATGAGATCATATCACACAAATGTTAGTAAATGTTAAAGAAGAGGAGCAAACCACGAGGCCTGCTTTGGTTAGTTAACAGTACTTCTACATTAGCTATAAAACGATAGGCCAGCCGGCTAGCTTGCTAACCAGCGCAACAAGTTTATACAGCTATTATTATTGCACAAAGTCGAGATACAATCAAATTACAGATAAACAATTCAGACTAAAATTCTAAACTATGCCTGGGATGTTTGATCAGTCTTACTGAAGTCGGTGATTACAGTGAGTTGGGTGAGTTGATTACAGCTGGCTTTGTCCGTGAGGTGGGTGGCCAGGGCATCTCCTTGGCCTTTCTTATCCCGGTTGTGATTTCTCCTGGTTGGAGTTTCTCCGATGTCGTCTGATTACCGCCTGGTTTGGGTCTTTGTTCGTGGCTGGAACAGTTGGAGTTGCGTTAATTCAGTCCTCAAAATGGAGTGCTGCCTCTTGTGCAGTTGTGCACAAGAGTGGGCTTGAAGGGAAAATGGGGTGAAGGAAAATGGGGGCAACAGACTGGAATGTCTTCAGTTTTATCTGTTTTAGTTTTATGACCCTTAGTGTCTCATATTTCCAAGTGACACGATTGAATCACTAAAACGGATGTCCTTTGGGTTTCCTGTGGAATGAAGGGAAATATAATCTGTGGTCCCTACATCCCCCTTTTGGTCTGGGAATGTGGCACAAAAGTCAGTTGACAGTTCACAGGTCCTCAAATTCATTTAAAATGTCATAACAAAATGGCAGTCCAAGGGAGCTGACAAGTGTCACAATGCTGGAACACACTCAAGACATTTACATGACTGTCAAACATCCAGGCAGTTTATAATTGACTGACAAACATCCAGGCATTCATCATCAGTTATTAAACTAGCCTAAAATACATGACAAAGCACAATGTAAAATATTTGAGTTATAATCGTGAACAGCATGGTTACAAAACAAAGAAGCCTTGGTGAAATGGTTAATTGTTTTGTTACTTCAGGTGTTATTAGGTAGTGTCCAGAAGGTGGAGCACTAACAGGTATGACCCAGTCATTAAAGTACTTCGATGACATGAGAATTAAGGATGGATAGGCCATAGCCTATGGTAAAGTCTGTTTCAGACTGACAAATTATTTTAGTCCCATCACAGCGGTTAATGGTGAGGGTTGTCATCTGGCCCAGGTGAAGAGGCCATTTGCATATCAGGACAACGTAAGCTATAACTGAGAAATAATAACGTAATTTCAATCTATTTGTGCATTTGCTATCTTTTACCGAAGCAATTTAGGCTATTACTATTTTGCACCATTTACCATAGGCCCTACATATTTCATGTCTAAAAAAGTAAGCAAATGGTTTTGGCAAATTTTTTCTGAGCACATATTGCCTTCTCAAAATGATCGCATTAGCCTAATAGCCTAATAAAATGTTTTTAATTAAAATGCACTCCCTTGCAAGCAGCCGATGACATCGGCGATGTTTCATTGGCCGATGTGACGATGTGAAATTTTTTGACATCGAAAAACCCTAGCTGGGATTGCCTATTTTATGTAACAGTGCTGCTGGTTATTACTGAGGCCTATGACTCAAGAGACGTTGCTGATAACCAAGTTGTCTTTCATTTTGAAGACCTGGACTTGTTGAACAAAGCGTTTGAACAAGCCGATAATGTTTTTGAGGATTATCGAATTTGGAGAACAATGGACTCTGTGAAAACGAACCTGTGGCAGAGGTTTGAAGCAACTGCAGACGACACTAAAACACCATACGTGTCTGAAGAAGATGAAGCCGATGCTACAAATTTGGACCAATGTAGTCTTGTGAAAATGTATTCAAGTTTGTACCAATAAGTATTCTTGTTAAAATGTATAACCTTCAAATTAGTACTTTGTAAAAAAAAAAAGATTGAAATAAAACATTGTTTAAACGTATTTAGATCCTGCATATACATTATAAAATGTAGTGACTTTGTCTTTTTGCTTGTTTTTTGGTTATTGTGAACTTTGAAAAGTCTTTCTTTTACATGTTAGTTAGTTGTATTTCTTCATTATTATTATCCATATATTCACCATTGAAGTCATGTTAAATTCAAATCAAGCCCCAAGTACAAACCCCCGACCCCTCGCAGAACTCTATAAGTTTTAAGGCGTGGCTATACGCATGAGGGTGGCCTTAAAAGCCACACCACAAAAGACTGATTTCATACATGTTGTACAGACCTCTTGACAAACATGTCTCAGGCCTTATACAAAGTGTATAGACCCCGGCAGGGTTCTGTGTGTTCATAATATTGGGAGATTGAGTATTCAGCGAACAATGACAAATGTGTTTCAGAGCCGTGGATCGATGTTGTGAATGCTAAGACCACTTTTATAACAGCGCAGAATATTGACGAAGCCAATGCGGGTATTATTCACCATTCTGCAGCCAACACAACGAAACACCCACCCAGCATATTGTCGACGATGCTGTGGGCTACGATGCCCCATGCTGCGACCAACACACCAGACCAACCACCCAGCCGGGGCTGATAGATGAAACCGACGGCTATGGAAGTAAATCTGTGCCATCTGATTTTGAATTCGAATTTTTAGCACTGAATTTATTTACATCGAATTTATAACACTGAATTTTTTTTTGCATCGAAATCAGACTTTGAATTTTAAAAGCCATTGAATTTCTAGCACTGAATTCTTTTTGCCTCTGAAATTTTCAGTGTAAAAAAATTCAATGTCTCAAAATATTCAGTGTAAAAAAATTTGACGTCTCAAAATATTCAGTGTAAAAAAATTAGACGTCTCAAAATATTCAGTGTAAAAAAAATTTGACGTCTCAAAATATTCAGTGTAAAAAAATTCAACGTCTCAAAATATTCAGTGTAAAAAAATTCAACGTCTCAAAATATTCAGTGTAAAAAAATTCAACGTCTCAAATTCAGTGTTAAAAATTCAGAGTCAACATCCGGGTAACCGAGGAGAAGCAATCGATCCCTGTATAAACTCATCCAACATCCAGCCAATCAAGTTACGCTTCCTTGGTCCTGTGACCCGAAACAGGAAGGGTCAGAATCAGAGCGTGGCTACTGCTGCTCAGCTATGTCGGGAACGGGAACGACGAACAGGAATGATGGCGCTTCGGTGAGTGTATTTACTCTTTACTTGTCATTTGTGTTCATAAAGTTCAGTAATAGATATTACCGGACACGTTGCACATCAACAGAATTCATTGAACAATATCTACGCGGAACTTATAATGAGGTGGCGTTCGTTAAAAGTGTGTTAGCAATTAGCTAATGTTGTGTTAGCATGGTTTACCGTTCGTAACGTTACTCACAGTTATGTGGCAGCGAGTAGGCTACGGTCTGACTGACAAGAAATATCTGACTGACAGTTTGTTTAACAGCTGACTATTAAGTTATTAGGTGTTTCACTTTACCCCAAACAGTTTTTAAAAAAGGCACAAATGATTTCATGACTTAACTGTTAACAGCATGGGTCTTGGCTGCTCATAAGTTAGTGATGACAGCTACATGCAACGTTGTTTGTAACGTTGATGAAACAAACAAACTATAGCCTTAAGTTACGAGTTCAGCGTAGCTATAGCCATCTTGAAAATTTTTAAAACAGTTATCTTCAATTGGAAAGTGGCCCAATCAATCGACTTGTATAGTAAGTCTCAAATGTGGCATTGTTATGTGTATTTTCTGTTCTGGTTAATCATTTTGTTCCTTTCATTGTGAATCACCTTGTAACTTTTGTTCTTGAAAGGTTCTATATGAATGTATTTTTCTTTGAGTTGATAGTTTGAGCGGAAATGTCTCCCTTCCTCTTGAGACCCAGGAAAAAAATATTATTTCATTTAAATTTTTTGACAAATTAAGTGTTGGGGTGGTAAAAAAACACATTGCAAAGAAAAAATATTAAAACTTTGCTTTATCAAAGTTTTACAGCATGTCCACTGTATTGGACAACAGGATATAATTGTTCTTGATGTACTGTTAGAAATACTGCAGCCTCTATGGCTCAGGGCAACATCATCTGGTGTAATTCTGCATACTTTCCAGCACAGACATAAACCTGAGGAAAGAAAGACAAAGCACAAACAATAATGTAGCACAATTAACATCATAAAATGTTAAATGGGATAGATCACTTGAAAATCTCTTCAATGATTCTGTAAAGAATTGTCTCTGCTTGTGTCAGAGGACTATCTACTGAAAAAATGTTTAAAAAATAGAAGTACAAAGACCTGACGTACACTACAGAGGTCATTTATGAATTAGCATTTTTCATATGAAAATAAATAAGCTCAGCTCTGAAAACTCACTCAGATATTCCTGAGATGTTTACTTACCTGTAACAATAGAAATACAACATAAAAATGTTTTATTTAAGAATATCATGCTTACCTTTATTTTTTTCCATAAAATGTGCTCACAGTGGTGGTAGACATTTTGAAAATACAGGTAGGCTACTGGACAGGTAGTGGACAAAAATGAACTCATGGGCCTGAGGAGGACAGGGCTCCTTTCATAATCGACTGTCTTTTTCACACCACAATATAACAGGAGTTATTGTGCAATGATGTATGTTATTACATGCAGCAGATTTTGAACTGTTCAAGTATCTGATGAAGCAATTATTATTACAGATTACACACACTTTCCAAACATCAGGTCTTACAATCATGAATTTGCTTTTCTATTAGTAATTTTCTATTTTGTTTTTCTCTTCTAGGAACTCCTGCTTAATCATCTTTTAGAAAGACTTCGCTCTCGATTGGAGCATATTCTGGGACGCATGCCTCTGGATCTGGACTTTTTAGAGTTCACTTGCTCACAAGAACTTGTGTTTTTAAATGCTGTATCCAGTCAAGTAACTGTTTGTCCAGCTATTTTACAGTCACTGACACAGCTACACAGTCTTATCAATTTGGAAAAAGACAAAAGGGAGCAACACATTGCAGTTGTGCAGTTTGAGCAAGGACCAGCTGGGCGACAACGAATGGTCATATCCCCAGAGTACCTTAGCAAACTTCTGGAACTTAATCTGTCTGTTCCATGTGTAGCTAACGTTTTGGGGGTGTCCAGACGCACAGTATACCGACGCATGGCTGAGTCTGATCTCTCAGTACAGGCATTATACAGCACTATGACAGATGAAGAGTTAGATGAGTGTGTGAGAGAGATAAAATCGAGGCAGCCTCACTCTGGATATCGAATGATGAAGGCCCTTCTGCAAGCCAGAGGACTGAGGGTGCAGTATGACCGTGTCAGAGCATCCATGCACCGTGTTGATACCACTGGTGTCATAACCCGTATGCTCCATGTAGGATGTATTGCTCGACGGACCTACTCAGTTCCAGGACCCCAGTCTTTGATGCACATAGATACAAACCATAAATTGATTCGGTAAATTCTTATTAAGCACTATTTTTGACAAAATGCAAAGTGTGTTTGTAAAGTATGTGTAGTAGTTATCAGTATGCACCATAACACATTTTTATACTACTTCATGTTACTGTATATGCACCATCACAGCTGACATACACCTTGTCTATTACATTCAGCAACTGTGTGTTGAACACTTTTTTTCTTACTTGCAGTATAGTATATACAGTTGACAAATTATTTTTTTCTCTTTCAGCTACAACATTGTTGTCTTTGGTGGTGTTGACGGTTTTTCCCGCAAGGTAAGTACAGTTGTTTGGACCAAGTGTACACATTTCTATAATTATGAGTGTCTCATAGAGGTGTACTTGCATTTGTGCTGCAGATAATGTATCTTGGTGCAGCCTCCAACAACCTTGCATCAACCACCCTGGCTTTCTTCCAAGAATCTGTTGAGAAGTTTGGTTTTCCTCTCAGGTAAATGCATATTTAAACTAGGAGTTTTTACTCTACAACAGTACAACCAGTGGCGGAAAGTAACTAAGTACATTTACTCAAGTACTGTACCCCCTTTAGACAGGTTTTAAGATGTATATAAAATACTTTACTTTGAATAATATTAAATTGAGTCGAGGAAGACTTTGAGGTACTTGTACTGTACAGTAGTTGAGTATTTACATGTGTACTTTATTCTTCCACTCTGCTACATGTCAGAGGTAAATCTTGTCCTTTCTACTCCACTACATTTCTCTGACAGCTTTAGTCCCTGTTCAGATGCAGATTTGACACAATGGAGAATATAACATGCTTTTAAAATACAACACATAGTTAAAGATGAAAGCAGTGGTTTCAACCTTTGAGTGTTTGGACGTCTTACAAACAGCAGTGTGTAGCGAGTCTTTGAGTTTTTAACAGCTCCAACAAATACTGATGTTTCCCTCTAAACTTCTCACATGGTTTCATTTCAACAAATGTTCAAATGTTCCAATATTTCACCACAAATCAAAGATTAGAGAAAAAGTCCAAGTTCTGAGACACAAATCTGTTTTCAGGTTTTGGAAAACCTGAGTACAATACAGTGTCCAACACCGTACTACCCCACACAAGAAGTATAATTTGCAAAAATATATATATACATTTTCAGAATTTTTAACCACTCCCATTGCACTGTGTTAATAAAGCAACCAATAAACTGTAACCAAAATTACATATATGTGATCTTTGAAAGTGTTGTGTGTCTACTTTAGGGTTCATGGTGATCAGGGAGTGGAAAACGTGGACGTTGCACGCTTCATGTTTACAGTCCGTGGCACTGGAACGAGCAGCTTTATATCCGGGAAGAGTGTTCACAACCAACGGTTTGTTCAATGTAATAGATACGGCTAATTAAAGCTGCCACCTCACTGATGCCACGTAGTGGTAGTATGTTAACATACAACTGCTAGCAAGAGTACTATAATTTGTCACATTTGCAAAGATTGTAATGACATGCAGTATGTATGTAACAAGATCTAATTCTAAATATAGTGGGTTATGCATAAACACAAAATAAAGAAGAAATTCAATGCACGTGTTTAACTATTAAATCAGTTGGATTTCTTAAAATTTTATTTTTGTGCATTTGTGGATAAAAACCTTTTCTTTAAAGATTTTTTTTTTTTTTTCATTTAAAATTTTCTAGGATTGAGCGGCTGTGGAGAGACCTGTGGGCAGCTGTAACATGCATCTACTATGATGTTCTCCACTACCTTGAAGAAGAGGGCTTCCTCTGCATCGCCAATGATACACACCTCTTCTGCTGTCACTTTGTGTTTCTCCCACGCCTGCAGGATGATCTTGATACTTTTCGTAATGGTTGGGACAATCATCCGTTGAGAACAGAAAGCCACATGACCCCTAACCAGCTGTGGGAGCTGGGTCGTACACATTACCCAATTCCAGGACCAGATAACACAGAGGTACATGCAAATATAATGCAATTTAATTAGAAGCCAACAGCACATACTATAGTATTTGAAAGTGTGCCTACTTTTACTGCATACAACTCAAAATGCTCTCTATTTCTAGGGCATGGATATTCCTGACATTGAGTGGGAAAACAGCGGACTTCCATTTGAAAACCACTCAAGCGTCATTGTTCCAGACACAGCATGCTCGCTGACCGATGGACAAATGACAGCTTTAAGAGATGCAGTTAACCCAAGAGCTGCATCCCAGTCTTTTGGCTGTGATACGTACATTGCTGCTGTTCAATTTTGTGAGCAGTTTCTCGGTCTGTGAAAGAACTGATCAGAGAATCAGAATGATGATGTTAAGTTGAGAGACAATGAATCATATTTTTGCATCATCTGAATTGTATGTTATGTTTTAATTGTATTATTGCTTTGGCAAGAGAAAGGTGCAGCATAGTAACACTGCACATATGAAACCAGTACAGTTCATTTCACTCTAAACTCCTGTATCTAATGGTTTATTTGTAATACAAGGAACGTTAAAAAAAGGGCTTTCATCCCCTCATAAGTTCACTTAATTCCTGCTTGAATATCAGTGCAGATATTGTTTACAAGGAACATGGTAAACTGCAAAACTTAAGATATACATTTTTATTTGAAAGTTGAGATTGACAGATCATCAAAACATCTGCAAAGGAATCTCAGTAACAGTGGAAATAAATTCAGTATGCATTAACAACTTGAATGTCTTCTTGAGTGCAGAGATGGTTAACAATGAATATTTGTGGGAAGTACTCCACCAGATAACACAGAGGTACATGCAAATATAATGCAATTTGAATGAAGTGTTGTTCACATACTTAAGCAATTTAATTAGAAGCCAACAGCACATACTATAGTATTTGAAAGTGTGCCTACTTTTACTGCATACAACTCAAAATGCTCTCTATTTCTAGGGCATGGATATTCCTGACTCTACTTATACCCTTCGGTATTACAAGCCTTTGAACAATATTTTAACAGAACAACTAACAAGCTTAAAAACAAACATTTTACTAAAAGATCAAATTTTGTCTTGAGGCAAAATAAAGGCCAAATGTCACTCACACAAGACCAAATCCTGTATGACAAGTGCAAATACAGGCCAAGATGTTACCCTTAAAAGATGTGTAATCCTTGTAGTGTCCTGGGATGCGCAAGGTCTCGAAGCAGGTGGCGGCTGTAGGGTATTTGGCCTCGACGACTTCTACGGAGAGACTCGGTGGTAGAATCTCCCATCCAGTCCAGAATTTGACCAGGTCGGTCAGTTCAGTTGGTGTTGCTATGGAGTAGATTAAGGGATAGTTCAAGATTTTAGCAAATGTGCCTATTGCTGTAATCCCTATAGTCATGAGTAGGTGCATTACCTTTAATTATCAGTGCCTGTAGTTTTGACAATGCTGAACAGCCAAGTGCTGCACGAAACATGCAGAGATCACTCCGCCCGCAATAACTTGTCCATAAGAGAGTTTTGGAGATGTTGGATGGTGTATTTGATTAGTTTTGAGGGACGGAGGGTCCTGTACCTGTACCTCCATTGAGCAGCGCGTCATCTCTGCCCCACCGCTGTCAAAACTACAGGCACTGATAATTAAAGATAATGTACCTACTCAATATCACTATAGAGATTATGGCAATAGGCGAATTTGTCAAAATGTTGAACTATCCCTTTAAAAAGGAATTAAAAAATCTTTGACTATATAAGTCATCGGGATAGATGGCCAGTTATGGCACTAACAGCTTACACTCAATAGAAAATTAGTCAAACCCTTGAGATAAGTTTACAGAAAACCAATTTTTTGAATGGGACTGGTTAGACTCGACTATTGAGTTGAAAACTGCAACATGACGTTTTCTTTTTAAAATCGGGTGGATTTTTAAAAAATAAATTCATGTCATGTTGCTGTTTCCAGCTCAATAGTGAATGTGTGAAGTTCACACTGAATATGTAAATAGCTATGTGGCATTTATACAGCTACATAGCTTTAACAAGTAACCACATACAGATGAACCTCGATCCAACGGACACCGATGCAACGGATTCCGGATCCAACGGACATGTAATTATATTTGGCCCGCGAGATAATATCAAATTTCAATTTGAGTCGGCCCGCCGGTAACGCATGCACCGCTAATACTACAAATCCCAGAATGCTCTGCTAGTGCCTAGGTGCGTCAAGACTCGCAAGCATCACCTCCTCTTAAGTATCTGACGCGTGTATCGACGTGGCTGGTTAACGGGTATTTACTTTCACGATATAACAGACAAACGCAGAAGCGGACGCACACCCGCGGTACATACGTGAAATAAAACGTAAAACGTAAAAAAATTTGAATACATTTATTATGCTTCAGGTGAATATGGAAATAATACTGTTCTCCTGCAGACAGATAAAAAATCCTTGCATTTGCAGTATACCACCCACCATCTGTTATGTTTCTAAGAAAATAACTTGGCTCATGGGAAGAGATGCATTTTACAGTTTTTTTAACCATGGGAATAAATTAATCAGAAAAAAGTGCAACAATTTAATTTTGGCAAGACAATTTTTTTTAGAAACTTAGCAATGTGCATTTATAACCAAAACATCACTCACAGGATAAATAACAAGTATTGTGACTTTAACTCACTGCATGGATCAACAGCTTCTCAAAAAGCCATCTCCTGTTTTTCTCAGTTAGGGAAGGGAGGTCCCAGGCATGGGCCAAGTCCTGGACACACTGTTTATCCTTATCTGACAGTATGGATCCCCCTTCAAGCTTCAAGACAGAGGGAAACTAATTAGGAGATGGAAAAAAACATGTATAATGCCAGATACTACAGTTTGGGGACAAATTAAAGGAAAAAACAAATACCTGACCCCTACAGTGATGGGGGATTCATCCATAGGGGTCACTGAATGGTTTGATGAAAATAATATGACTTATATGCTATGGTCTTCACAGTCACCAGATCTGATCCGATTGAACACCTATTGGAGATTTTGGGCCGATGTTAGACAGCGCTCTCCACCACCATCATCAAAACACCAAATGAGGGAATATCTTTAAGAAGAATGATGTTCATCCCTCCAGTTAAGTTCAGAGACTTCTAGAATCAATGTCAAGAAGCATCGAAGCTGTTCTGGCAACACATGGTGGCCCAACACCTTACTGACACTTTATGTTTTTTCCTTTAATTTGTCCTCTGTCTGTATGTGCACTTGCAAAAAGTAATGAATATGAATATTACATAGTGGATCCAAATAAGCGTCAGCCTCTATATTATTTACAGATTACTGGTATTTGAGCTGCTCTAAAATCAGGATTTTTGTTAACTACTACATCTACAGTATTACAAAACCAAGTATTAAAAATCTCATTCCCTCCCTCTTTATTTGATAAGCTTGAGTTAGCCTATATAACGTCACTCAATAAGGATAATGGATACACAATAAAAGGCTGCCCCATTGTACATAAAATCTTAGTGAAAGAAAAAAAAACTTTAAAATCAACTAGATTTTCTCCCGTTCTTGATGCTGTCACTCTCTGCTCTTATCTGACTGAGAAATCGGGCAAACTGGTGACCTGTCGAAAGATTGACTCAACCCGCAACAGACTCAGTTCGTTTCATGTAACTGCTGAATGTAACGAAGTAGCAGAGATGTACGACCCAGAACTTTGGCCGGCGGGGATCTATGTCCATTGCTATTTTGAGGATCGCAGACCCAGAGCTAACAGTGTCAGCGCGGCCCGCGGATCGGGGGGGGGGCTGATCTGCCACAGCAGCATTCTGTGTCTGGCATTACACCTGTAGCGCCACATGAGAGCAGCAGCCAGGCGGGTGCCCAGAACAATCATAAATAAATGAATATCAATATGGAAATATGGACCATTGTGTCCTTAATAAAGTTTTATTATTATTATTATAAAACATACCAGCTTGATTGTTTCTCTGATGTCCAGGTCTGGGCAGTCCTCTAGTGTAACAGTTGCAGTTTCAGGACTCCCACCAAGCAGGACATGAACAACAGCAGGGCTGAGTCCCAACAGGCATGGTCCCCCATGAAGAAAGGAGTGGCCTATCATTCTCCCCGCCAACAGGAACATATCACTTTCCACAAGAAAGTGAGAGGCTGAGGGGACTAAATGACCAGGCTCTCCTTCAAAAAGCCGTGTAACATTTGAGTTTGCTGTTGAAGACATTAAAAACACAAAATAACAGTAAAAAGACATGCAGGTTAATATTTCTCTTACTTGCCATTAGGTATGTTATTACTGTCATGGACTGGAAACCGTAGTTCTCATCAATACAGGTATTATACATTTAGTAGGATCCTTTGAAGTTTCATGGTAAAGCAAACCAATTAAAATACGATGAACTTCTATAATATAAATACAAAAAAAAATCATTATACAGCTTAAAATAAACAGCATTTGGAAGGATGCCATAAACATAACATACCAAAATTGATGCAAAACCCTGACTTCAGTTTTTCCATGCATGTGGAGAAAAAAAAGCGAGTTACACCCTGTCCAATAGCAGTATCTCCTGTAACACAAGGTAAGGTTTGACAGAATAAAGACAAAGGAAATACTTTAATGATTTTTGACAACTGTAACTTGTAATTGGAGCTACCTTCAAGTTTGCAATTCAGAGGTCGTCCCCATTCCACATTAGGTCGCTTGTAGAAGGAGATTAGGGCCATGTCCTGTTCAGCAGGGCTGTTTCTGATGTCCATGCTGAGAAGTAAGGGGCTCTCCGTTTCATGTATACGGAGAAAACTGTCAGCACACTGAGATATGGCCTTGGTGGGGTCACTGATGATTAACCAGCCTAAGAAAAAAACAAAAATGTTGTTTCATTATTTATGCTTGACTGTCAAGATAACAAAAAACTTAATAAATAAATCAACTTAATAATCATTGACTATATGAATATTAATGTAAGAACTACTCTGGCATTCATTCCATAACGTTGAGCTCTTAAGATTGTGCTAAGATTTAAAAGTATTATACTTAAAATAGTTGTAATATCAAATGACAAAGTACACAACACAACACCATTACTTGAGTCAAAATACAGATATTCCTGCTCAAAGTAATAATTTTAATAATAACAGCAAGGTAATGAATTCATGGTTTACGTCAATAGTACGCCATGCTTGATAAACGCCAATTTTCCTTCACTATGACAGTTTACCTTCCTTGACTTCCCTATGCCACTGCTAACCCTGAACAGCACCTACCATCTGTAACAGTTGCACAAGTTCCGGATGGTCCAGGCACTGCTGCCTGCTCTTCCTCAATTGTAATGCTTTCATGCATCACCTCTTTTCCTGCCCTACCCACATAAAATCATTTGTGTGTTTAACTGATATTGAATATGAATGAATTGCTGATAAGAGAAAAAACATCAATAGAAAGTAAATGGATACCTTTCCACACATGAAGAAGCGTGTACCTCGATAAAGTCAGTGGGAAACATTTTTGTGCAGACAGGACATTCCTGCATATCTGCTGTTGAGAAGTTACAAGCAAGAAAAGCGTTAATTTCAAAAAACTGTTTCTGTTGTTTAATACTACAATATGCTCACAAAAGCATAACTTAATAGTCAGCTGTTAAACAAACTGTCAGTCAGATATTTCTTGTCAGTCAGACCGTAGCCTACTCGCTGCCACATAACTGTGAGTAACGTTACGAACGGTAAACCATGCTAACATAACATTAGCTAATTGCTAACACACTTTTAACGAACGCCACCTCATTATAAGTTCCGCGTAGATATTGTTCAATGAATTCTGTTGATGTGCAACGTGTCCGGTAATATCTATTACTGAACTTTATGAACACAAATGACAAGTAAAGAGTAAATACACTCACCGAAGCGCCATCATTCCTGTTCGTCGTTCCCGTTCCCGACATAGCTGAGCAGCAGTAGCCACGCTCTGATTCTGACCCTTCCTGTTTCGGGTCACAGGACCAAGGAAGCGTAACTTGATTGGCTGGATGTTGGATGAGTTTATACAGGGATCGATTGCTTCTCCTCGGTTACCCGGATGTTGACTCTGAATTTTTAACACTGAATTTGAGACGTTGAATTTTTTTACACTGAATATTTTGAGACGTTGAATTTTTTTACACTGAATATTTTGAGAGGTTGAATTTTTTTACACTGAATATTTTGAGACGTCGAATTTTTTTTACACTGAATATTTTGAGACGTCGAATTTTTTTACACTGAATATTTTGAGACGTCGAATTTTTTTACACTGAATATTTTGAGACATTGAATTTTTTTACACTGAAAATTTCAGAGGCAAAAAGAATTCAGTGCTAGAAATTCAATGGCTTTTAAAATTCAAAGTCTGATTTCGATGCAAAAAAAAATTCAGTGTTATAAATTCGATGTAAATAAATTCAGTGCTAAAAATTCGAATTCAAAATCAGATGGCACAGATTTACTTCCATAGACGGCTGCATTACAAGCCCGATGGTTAAACTTCTGAAAGCCATCATCGCCTGCCTTCTGGACGGCGCTATCAAAAAACAGCTGAAAAGTGAATGTCTTGGTTGTGAAGTTGACCATCCCGGTCAGCTGAAACGCAGCTGCATTTTTTAAACAGATACGTACTATTTCACAAAAATTTGACAAATTCCTCGCCAAAGTGAAGAAACCGTGGCTGAGTTGGTCAAAGCCATGAAAGTGGCACGAAACCAGACCCTGTGAGGATACAGGGTGCTGTTGACATGCTTGCATCAGAGAGAAGCTGCATGAAATCCTGCGGTCAGACCTGGGGCCGGCCGGTGAGAAGGTTGTTGTTGACGTGGACAGAAATTTCTGGGAGATTGACATAGCCATGCAAGAACACCTGTGGGTTGATCATTCTGAAGGCAATCAGGCCCAGATGACGACTGATGTTTAACAGCATTTTATGGCTATGTTAAATGTTAACGTAACATAAATGCATTTTCTGTCATGTAACCTACAACCTTTTTTAAAATAATAAATACTTTGTTTTGTTTTTTTTGTTATCAATTTTTTATTTTATTTTGTAAATTATAACACAAAACAAGACAAATAACCATACGTGACAATCACAGTAACAAACACACACCCTTACAAGAACCCTCCCCCCACCCCATAGGTCCCGCCCGCCAAATAGATAACAATGGAAACAAGAATAAAAGATAAACAAGAAAAAAATTAAAAATACACATACTGTATATACATACAAACAAACAAATAAATGCACGCAGACAATGAATGTGGTTTCGGGATATCAATAGATCTAGGCCTAGAACATAGGCTACATGTTGTCCACCCACCATACACAAAGTATAAGTACAACCTATGAACCCCTCAATAAGTACAACCCGAGAAGGTCAGTCACCCGCCTGCATGGCTTCGATAAAGGAGGACCATGTATTAATATTCTGTGCATTTGCACCATGCATGCGGGCCACAGACATCTCCAGTTTAGCCAGTTCCACCACAGATGATTCCCACTGATGATAGGACAAGGTATGTGGGGCCTTCCATCTCATGGCTATCATTTTTTTGGCTGCTGTTAAGCACAGCAGCAGCCAGCGTTGTTGTTTGCTAGATACTGTCATGGTAGAGAAATCATTCAATAATAAAATAATAGGAGAACAGGGGATGAATAAACTTAAAATAGAAGAAATTTTGTCAATAACAGTGCTCCAAAATAAAGAGACAGCAGGGCATTCCCAAACCATGTGAATAAACGTGCCGGTAGTTTCCAATGTGCATAATTGGCAGTTAGGGGTTTGTGCTAGCTTCATCTTAAATAACTTATTGGGGGTACAATAAAGTCTGTGTGCGAAATTATAATGTATCATTTGATGGTTGGGGTTCCGAGAAGACAAAAGAATATTTACCCAAACTTTGTTCCAATTAATTGTGTTAGAAGAAATGGAAAGGTCATGACACCAGCGATTATTGACTTGAAGAGGCTTTTCTGCAGCTTTAGTGATAAATGTATATAAAGTAGAAACCAAGCCTTTAGTTGATTTACAAGTACATATTTTATGGATAGGGTGGGTCTTCAACTCTTCTCCCCAGGGAACCCCATAAGTGCGTAATGCACTACGTAACTGTAGGTAAAAGAAAAATGAGGTACCTGGTAAATTATAATGGAACTTAAGGTCCTGAAAAGATCTAAGCTCATTATGTGAGACTAGGTCAGAAAGGATGTTAATCCCTCTGTCCTTCCACTGTGGAAATGAAATTGGCCGCCCACCCAAACAAATTGCTAAATTGTTAAATAAAGGAAGATGGGCAGGATATTTCAAATGTATATTGGCATGTGATTCGATTAGTGTTTCCATGTGATTCGATTAGTGATTCCATGTAGTAATAAGATGAGAAATTATAGGACCATAGGTGGATCTGCAAGTTTTGAGAGGGATATTTGAATAAATAATATCTTGAAGTCTGTGAGGACTAACCAGCTGTTCCTCCAATGGACGCCAGGTTGCTTCTGCATCTGGGTTAAGCCAGGTGCAGAGAGCCCGAAGAGTAAGGGACCAAGAATAAAACTTAAAATTAGGAAGACCCAAACCGCCAGAGAGTTTTGGTCTTTGTAAACTAGACATTTTTATTCTAGGGCGTTTCCCTTTCCAAACATACTTTGAAATCAATTTGTGTAGTTTGTCCCAGTAACCAGTAGGAGGCGGTAATGGGAGCATGGCACTATAAAAATTAATACGAGGTAATATGTTCATCTTAGTGATGGAAACACGTGCTTGAAAAGAGTTTGCGATGGGTGACCAGCGCTCTACATCCGACTCCACCTGCCTAAAGGTTTTATTATAATTATATGACACAGTGACTTGTAAGGACGGAAAGATGGATAAGCCCAGATATTTAAAATTATGGACCAACGGGATATTTGAAGGTGGTGTAGCCTGTCTCATGGCATCATTCAATGGGAGGAAGGCAGACTTGGCCCAATTGATTTTGTATCCAGATATCTTACTGAATTCTTCAAATATAGATAAGAGATGAGGGGTTGAGTGAACCGCATCACCAAGATAGAGTATAATATCATCACAGTAAAGAGAGATGTAGTGGTCTGTATTGTGGACTGAAATTGGAGTGTGAGATAACTGACGCACGGCTTGAGCTAGGGGTTCTAAAGATAGAGTAAATAATAACGGTGAGAGAACACAGCCTTGTCTAGAGCTACGAGAGACCGGAAAAAGTGAAGAACAGAGGCTACCAGTCATAACCATAGCAGAGGGAGAGGCGTATAGAGTCTTTATCATGCCAATAAACTGGTTTCCAAATCCCATGTGTTGCAGGACTGACCACAGGAAATGCCATTCAAGACGATCAAATGCTTTCTCCGCATCGAGAGAGAGTACGGCACATGGAGTTTTTATGGCAGAGGAAGCATCTATGACATGCAAAAGTCTACGGACATTATCCGAAGATAATCGAGATTTTATAAATCCGGTTTGATCTGGATGTACAAGTTTACACATTAGGGGCTCAAGCCTAAGGGCCAGCACTTTTGCAAATAATTTCACGTCCGCATTCAACAGTGATATAGGGCGGTAATTCGAACAATCAGTTTCATCTTTGCCTTTTTTAAGCAGTAGTGTAATGGTGGCAGTATTTACATCCCTTGAAAATGAGCCATTTGTAATTGAAAAATTTATCATGTTCAAAATCAGAGGGCCAAAAATGTAAAAGAAGTTCCGGTGGAATTCCATCAAATCCAGGTGACCGACCCTTGTTCAGGCTCCCTAAGGCTATTTCTAATTCTGATAATGTAATAGGCTTGTCCAAAGACATAATATCCTCAGGAGACAATTTAGGAAGAAGAAGGTTATTGAAAAATGTATTTGATTTTGAGGAATCGTAAGAAACCTCAGAACTATACAAATTCGAAAAGAAAGTACGAAAAGTGGAGTTGATTAACACCGGATCTGTTACCATGCCTTGGGGTGTGTTAATAGATGAGATATTTGCGAAGTTTTCATTGGCCCGAAGACTTAAGGCAAGTGAGCGACTAGGGCGAGAGCCTTCAAAATAGTGATTCTGGCGAGTACGGTGAATGAGAAAATCTACACGCTGGCGAAGCAGGGAATTCAGTTCATTTCTAATTGTATTACGCTGAACAATCAGATCTGGAGTAATATTATTGTGCATCATTTGTTCAAGTTGTTGAAGGTGTTGTTCCAACTCAAGGGTCCTGCGGTGACGGGCTTTGTTCAGATGAGATGCAAAAGCTGTACAGTTACTTCGAACAAAGCCCTTCACCGCATCCCATAAAATACGAGGGTCATTTACAGAATGTTCATTAAAAGTAATAAATTCGGATAAGGCCAGCTGAAACTGGTCAATGAAATCCTCGTTTTGCAATTGTGACGTGTTAAACCGCCAGCGGGGAGCCCGGTTGCGAGAAGCTGTCAAGTTAGCTTTACAGATTACCGCCTTATGGTCTGAGAGGGCCAATGGGAGCATGTCTATAGTGATATTGTCAAAAAGGTCCCTAGATGCAAAAATATAATCAATTCTAGAGAAGGAGTGATGTCTGGCTGAAAAAAATGAAAAATCTTTAGATAAAGGATGGAGGAGACGCCATAGATCAAACACTGCAGCCTCTTGGGCCCATTTCTTTAAGGCTGCAGAGGCTAACCTCTGATCACTTCCCTCTGCTATCGCAGTTCTGTCAACGGCATGGTCCCAAACCGCATTGAAATCCGCACCAATTATCAAACGGTATTCCACAAGGTCAAGCATGAATTCAGTCAACTGTGTATAAAAATGTGAATCAAAATGATTGGGAGCATATATGGATACAAAAGCAATCTTTTTGTTAGCTATAATAGTTTTAATAAAAGTGATTCTGCCCTCTGAATCTCCACCGGTGCCTAGATTTGTAAATTGAAGGCTGCGACGAGCAACAATTAGCACTCCTTTAGTCTTATTAGGAGCGGAGGAGCTTGATATAACATGGTAATATCTGTTGTGCAATCTGTGAATATCCCTCTGCAAAAGATGAGATTCACTGACCATAGCTATATCTACTTTCTCTCTTTCTAGCACATCCTAAAAACCAACCCGTTTATGTGGTGTATTAAGGCCACGTGCATTAAAGGAAAATATCGTTAATCTGGTCATTTAGTTGATATACAGTATAGGTAGAGGCTGAAGTAAACCTGAAACCAAACGAAAAGTTGACACGAAAAGTTGACAAGGACCTATCGCCCCCCCCCACCCACAGACAAGACAGACACGCGCGCACACGCACCCACGGCAGCGAATGAACACAAAACACATGAAGACATAACAAAACAAAAACAAAAAAACCAACCAGCAGTTGGCACTGAAAGCCATGAAGGCATACACATAAAAAAGAAGATGAGCCCTAAAAACTAAAAGTAAACTCTTGGGGCGAAAATAAAAAAACTGATCCCAAAATATGTGGTGTGATAGCCTTCCGGGCCAATAATTGTTAGCCTGCTCAAAGAAAAGGGATAACAGATTTAATAATAATATTCTTTATATTTCAAATCAGCAGGTGATTTAAGAAAAAAGAAAAACAGACGATTGCCTAGGTCTAGCCTACATGACAAAAGGCCTACCAGCAGAACAAAGACTATCTTTCATCATGTGTCGTGAATTTCATAGCCTATTTTAACTACAAGCACCTTAAAAAAATCATTGTCTAAACTCATGCGTCATTGTTGTATACTTGAGATAAGGGGGGAAAAAAGGGGGCGCTTTTAAATCGTAGACAAAATTATTAACGAATGCATAGTAGCAAACAGCCACAGCAAGAACATATTAAGGGCTTTAGTCTAGTTAATGACTAGTACAGTAGGCTATATAGTCCAAAATATTTTACCCGGCCAAACTTAAAGAGAAAAAGATTGGCCTGGCCTGTCGCTTTCGACAGCGTCTTTGGCCATTATCAAAGCTGCAACTTACCCCGAGCCCGAGGTGCCCAGGGAAAAGGGGAGTAGGCCAGCGGTAGGTTCAGATAGCCATGTCCGGGAACCTGGTCTTAAGGGCGGCAGCAGCAGACTTTACATCGTAGAACTTATGGAAGTCGTCCTTGTCGAACCAGATGCACAGCGTGGCCGGGTCCCGAATCTGGGTTTTAATTCCCTTGGCGTGGAGCTTCTCCCTTAGCGGCCAGAACTGGTTGCGAAGCTTCCTCTGACGCGTAGTCATGTCGGTCGTGATTTTCAGATTCACCTCGGGATTGCCGTGGGGCTTTAGGACTTTGGATCTAGCCGCTTCCAGGATGTCAAACCTTTTCTGGAAATGATGCAGTTTAAATATTACCGGTCGTGTCTTATTTGGGACCTCGGGGCCAATTCGATGGGAGACTTCAATATCCCGTTCTTGGATTGGGATTAGCAGTAGATCAGTGAGAGTTTTGGCGAGGAACGCTGTCATGCTGCGGCCGGCTTCGCTCTTCTCTGGTAAGTGCAACAGTCTCAAATTGTGTTTTCTAGATCTCATTTCCAGATTATCAATCTCAGTTAAAGCATCCCGTAATTCCTCTTCCAGAACCTGGATTCGTTTGTCTTGAGAGTCCAGCCTTAGTGCTTGCTCATGCTGCGTAGCCTCAGTCTTATCCAATCTAAGGCCGATAGATTCCACAGAAGCGGTCAAGCGATCTAGCTTAGAGGAAAGTGCATCTATTTTGTCCATCTTTTTGGTAAGAGCTTGATTAGACTCCACAAGCACATTCAGTGTCTGCTGTAGTTTTTCCATAGCTGGTTTGGATCGGGTGGCATGCATAGACCACAGGGAGAGCCGATAGGCTACACCAATTGTTTGTTTGTTTGATTAAAATAACTTGCGATAGTTACTTTTAAATGTCACTGGCCATGGGCGGCATTGAAGGTCAACAGTTCAGTAAGGTATTACCATGAAAATTTCATTTAAGAAGTTGAAATTCTAGTCGAAAAGACCATTTTATTTATTTTTTTCACCCCGCGAGCTGGACCCACACGTCTAGCTGCCGTCCGCCATTACCAAAACCTGGTAAGCTCTGCACGTTTCTCACCTCGCAGCTACTTTGGTTTTTTATATCTTGTGGCATTATTGCGAAAGTTGTAAGGATGGATGCCAAGAAGCGCGTGAAGGATGTTTATTATGCACCAGAAAATCCTGGTTCTTACGGTGGTAAAGAAAGTTTACAAAGGGTTTTGCGTGAAACAGCTGGCTGTAGCATATCAACCAAGAAAGTTACGGACTGGTTGTCGGGGGAAGATGCATACACTTTACACAAGCCCATCAGAGTCAATTTCAAAAGAAACAGGGTTTTTGTGAATAAAATTGACTCGCAATAGCAGGTCGATTTAGTAGACATGTCAAGTTTATCTGAACATAATGACAATATGAAGTTTATGCTAACATGTATAGATATATTGTCAAAATACGCATGGGTATGTTTTTAAAAAACAAGACGGGAACCGAAGTGGTCCGGGCTTTTCAAGGAATTTTCATAAACGGACAAATCCCTAAAAAAATACAAACCGATGAGTACATTTTTCAATAAATTGTTTAAAAGTCTGATGAAACGAAACAAAATAATTTGCCATCACCAGAAGCAGACTGTAATATGGGACGTATTTGCCGTGCATTACCTTCAAATAGAGCTTTTAGAAGACTCCAGTTCTGCGCAGACATATTACTTTTTCTTTAGCACATAAACTACCGGCCACTCTGGAACGTACAAACCAGTTCCGATACGGTACTCCTCAGGCGTCTGCGCTTTTAAGTCCACTAATAGGTATTCTGGTCGCATCATCGAAACATTCTAGGAAAAACATTGAATGTCTGGGATACACTTGCCGTGCTAAAACATTAACTTGCATTTTATCTCTTGGATTTTTTAACAGAACAATATAGTTTACATTAAAGTATCCATGTATGCAGATGATTTAAAAAATGTATTGTCTACACATACTGGATCACTTCAATCTCTTATACAAGATTTTAATACATTTTCTAAAATATCAGGATTACAACCAAATTATGAAAAGTGTACCATACTACGAATAGGGTCCTTGAAAAATACAACTTTTACACTACCCTGTAGTTTACCGATAAAATATAAATCAAATCAAATCAATATTTATGTATATAACGCATTTCACAACTTGTTGTCACAATGCGCTTCACAGAAAAACCCAGCCTAAACCCCCACAAGAGCAAGCCAAAGGCAACAGTGGCAAGGAATTTATATATACTCGGAATATATATTCCTAAAGATAAATAAACTTTCTAATGTAAATTTTGAAAAGAATTATGAAAATAGATAGGATTCTTCAACCTTGGAAAGGCAAACATTTGTCCATCTATGGAAAATTCACTTTGATCAATTCCCTGGTAGCATCTCAACTCACATATTTATTAATGCTTTTACCAAAACCAGAAAAGGCTTTGTTTAAATTATATGAACAAAATATATTTACATTTATTTTGGGATGGTAAACCCAATGGCCATATTTATATAATCCATACGAATTAGGAGTTAAATTATGAAACATTCATGCGTTAAATTTATCACTCAAGGCATCATTCATACAAAAATATTTTTTAAACCCACAATGGTTCACAAGTAGATTACTAAGAGACTCTCACCCCTTCTTTAAAGAAGGTCTATTTGCCTTCATTCAGCTGAATTTCTTCCACTTCCAATGAAAGATAATTAATTAAATAAGACCTAAATTATCAGTCTTTTTGAACGAGGCAAAGTTGGTTGCAGTACCAATATCATCCTCCAGAAAATAAAGAACAAATATCACAGCAAAAACATGGAAAACAAATAATATTTATTAATGATATTTTGAGTAACGAAGGTAAGATCATGTCACATAAGCAACTAAGAAATATATATGGTAAGGTTTACTATTACTAAAAACCAAAAAGGTTGTGTGGTCCTCATGGGATCAGGAATGAAATTCTGAAAAATAGCACTCCAGAAATGCAAACGGCTGTGCTTAAATTGTTCAACCTGGTACTGAGTTCATGGTGCTTCCGTGCAACTGGAACCGGGGGCTTATATCCCCAATTTATAAAAGTGGAGACAAATTAGACTAATAATTATGCATTTGTGTAGGCAGTAATCTGGGGAAGGTATTTTGTAGTATCCTAAATTCTAGAATTGTAACCTTCCTTAACAAGCACAATTTCCTGAGTAAAAACCAAATTGGATTTCTTCCAAATCATCAAACCACCGATCATATTTACACCCTACACACCATAATAAATAAACCTGTGCACCAAACAAAAAGTGGGAAAGTTTTTGCATGCTTTATCAATTTCCAAAAAGCATTTGACACATGGGGTAAAGTTTATAATATACCTAATTAAATCTATGTACTCATAAAATAAATGTGGAGTAAAAATTTTCACAAGTTTTACTCCACACAAAAAATGTGGCTTGCAACAGAGCCTGGCTCTGGTAGAAGATTTCAGTCAGAACTGGGCACTGACAGTAAACTTAAAAAAGACTAAGGTAATGATCTTCAAAAAAAAGGCCAGATGTCAGGAAATTTTCCAGTTTTTTCTAGGCAACACCGCCCCAGAACACACCCTAAATTACACTTATGGCCCTGTCACACTATTGCGTATAGTACTAGCGTATGAAAAATATCACTAATATGCTGATATACGCTGACATTCACTAGGGGTACGTTAGGCATAGGTTATATACGTTTCAAGCACGGTGGCATACGCTGGCATACCGCGAGGCACAAAAAGTTTTTTAAGCATGCTTAAAAATGTTGTGCGTATTCGGACGTATGGTTTATACGCTAAGCATACGCTAGGCATACGCTAGCCATACGCTGGCCATACGCTATTTTCAAGGGCTTTTTGTGCGTATGAAAATTATTTTATGAATTTACATACGCAACTCATACGTTTCTCTCATACGCAATAGTGTGACAGGGCCGTTACCTGGGTCTGACGATCACAGCATCAGGGAGCTTTACCAAGGCAGTGAATGCATTAAAAGCCAGCCAGCAGAACTATTCTAAATGGGACAAGCATCCAATGGAGAACCAGCATGTAGAATTTTGCAGAAATATTTTACAAGTACAAAGGAAAACAATAATAAATAATGCATGCAGGGCAGAATTAGGCCATTATCTGTTAAAGATTCATATCCAAAAAAGAGCATTAAAATTCTGGATGCACCTCAACTCAAGCCCCCAAGACACATTGCAATGCTTACCAGCAAATCAGTAAACCAAATTATGAAACAAACCAAAATCTCTTATCTGGAATATTGGGATGGTATAATCAAAACACAAAACAAACTTGATTGCTATCGGGCCCTAAAAAGAGACTACACATTAGCTGAGTATCTGTTCTCTGTCAGAGACGGTACAAGCTCAGTGACCACACACTTGCTATTGATAAGGGCAGACACCGGAAAGCATAGCTCTCCCCTGACAAAGGGTGACAAGATGAAAATCCTGTTTGGAGAAGGACCAACAGCCGTAATTACCAAGAACATCGTGTTAGGTTACGTGGAAATAGGGACCCAGTAGCAAGCAGGGAGTAATCCGTAATGAAACAGGCAGGGTCGAACACCGGAGAGACAGGGCAATGGAACAAAAACAAAGTCCAAAGAGTGGTCACAAAACAGGCAGGGGTCGGTACCGGGAAGGCGCAGCAGAGGTACAAAAACAGAGTCCAAAATCAGGGTCGTGAGAACACAGGCAGGAGTCAAAACCAGGGAGGCGTAACGGGAAACAAGAGAAAACAAAAAGGGAAAAGGACGAGGGATAACAAAAACTCAGGAACAGATACCGATGACACTAACTCGGAAGATTATTAGAAAAAGCTTGAATAAACAAATGGTGGGGAACTTGTGACAAAGGACTGAAAGCACAGAGTATAAATACACTGAAGGAGACAAGAAACAATGAGGATCAGGTGTGAGGAACCAGGAAGGGCAAATGACAGACAGGTGCACGTAATGAAACAATGAGCAGAGCAGATAATAAAATAACAAGGGAGAACGTAAGACACAAACTGGAAACAGATACATAGAGATAACATGCCATGGACTCCAATAAGACAAGTGCGTACAATAAGGGGTAGGAAAGTGGAAACGAGAGTCAGCTGTAGTTAAGAGGAACCAAAGAAAGATAATTAGTGATAGAACAGGCAGAAAGAAAGACAGCTGCAGCGAGGAAAATAGGCGTTAGTAAGTTAGTAGAAAACCCTGATTCTATGGCGTTAGTAGATTAGTATTATATACAAGTTAGTCATTAGTAGATTAGTAGACACTAATTCTAAGATGTTAGTGGTTGTTAGTTAATTAGTATTGTTTACAATGAAGTAATTAGTAATGAAGGAAGCGCATGACAAACACAGAACAGTGAAACCACAAATAATCAGAAACATAAATACATAATCAGAATAAATAAACAAGTAAAAAATACAAAACAGACAGACAGAATCTCAGAACATAACGCATCGATAGAGAGAGAGAGAAAGAGAGAGAGAGAGAGAGAGAGAGAGATTTTTCACTGTGCTAGGTTCAGGCACAAAAAAAAGATTAATACTTCCTCTCCCCTTCACAACCAGGATCCAGGTGCACCAGATGTCTGTTCGTAGCCACAGCCCCATGTATGACCCTCCACTGGAGGTCAGCTGTCCGCTTCTCAATGGGAGGCTTGTACAGGGACCTCAAGTAGCCCTTTGCAGAAGAGTCTGTACCAAAAAAATCAGCCCATCTCGACTCTTTCATTCCTGCCAGTGAGGGTAAGTGCAATGTCAACGCAAGTATGGTAGGCCGCCTTCTTCCCAACTGCCTCAAAAACCCCCAACTCTGGGGTCTTAAATGACTAAATTTGCCCCTCGCCCTCCTGCCACTCACCGGTGTTAGCAGTGACAGTCAAAGCGGGAAAAACATACTCACAGTCATCATCCCATTGGTCAGACAGAGTACAGTCTTCTACATACGCTCTATGGGGGTTTGGCAGGGATGCACAGACCTCTTCCACAATCCTGTGTAGCAACCGAGAGGAGGTAATTTTGGTCATCTCTCCTAGCACCGACATTGATGTTCGTGTAGCCTTCATCAGATGACCCAACTTCACACAACCTGCCTCCTGCAAACTGGAGCGTAGGCTAGCTGAGGACAAAGTCTTAGTCTTTAAGAAATCAAACAGCCACAACCCTGGTGTTCCACCAAGTACACGGGTGGCTATGAATACCTGCCATGCTTGTAGAACTGACTGATAAAATGGTGTGAGCCCTGTAAAGTCAGCCACCTCAAAATGCAGCAGGAACAGCTGCTTTTCGTAACCCAACCGCCCAGCCATTCTCAGCAGTAGTCGAGCAGTATATCCAGCCAGTTCATCTTACTGTGATACAATAGCCTTTGAGCAGCTTGTAGCCTAAAGGCCATTACCCACGAAGCAATGTCCTCCAGGCCTTGCCCCCCTTCATGAACTGGTAAGTATAGCGCAGATGCTCGTATCCAGTGTTGCCCAGACCAGAAGAAGTCCACCAGAATCCGCTGAACTTCTTGGATGAGGCCCTTTGGTGGCTGTAAGATAATTAGCTTGTGCCATAGAGTCGAGGCCACCAAATTATTGACAACCAGAACTCTTCCCCTATAGGATAGCTGGGGCAGCAGCCATTTCCAGGAAGACAATCTGGTGCACATCTTCTCCACTACACCTGTCCCCAAAAAAACTCCCAGAATTTTCATCCCACTCCTATCCCACTGGAGACCCCCAGGTAGACAAGGAACTCCCCCCACCTGCCACTGCCCCACCTGTAAAGCTTCAATTTTGCCCCAATTTACTTTAGCTGATGACGCACTTTCAAATTATTTCAGGCTATCAACTAAAACCTGAACATCTCCTTGCCCTCTAATAAAAACATTAACGTCAGCAGCATAAGCTGACACCACTAACCCTGTACTCTGTGACAGTCCTGGTAGAGAGAGCCCAGTGAGTTGTTTCCTTAGTCTGCAGAGCAAGGGCTATATTGCCAAACAATAAAGCTGGCCTGAGATGGCACAACCCTGTCTAATCCCCCTCTGAACGGGGACTGGGCGGCTCAAATCACCCCCAACCTTAACCATGCATGTCGCCCCACTATACAGTATCCCCACCCAAGACAAAAAAACTTCCCCAGAACCAAAAGCTCTTAGAGTAGAAAATAAAAAACTGTGGTCCACTCGATCAAAAGCTTTTTCCTGATCTAGAGAAAGTATGCCAATGTCTAATTCATACATCTTGCATACATCTAAAACATCCTGCATAAGAAAGAAATTGTTCATAATTGACCGATCCGGTATGCAGTACGATTGGTCCTTATGTACCAATGCCCCTAAATATTTTGTACGCCTGTTTGATAGCACTTTTGACAGTACTTTATAGTCTGTACAAAGCAGAGCTATAGGCCTCCAATTCTTTAAAGTGCTAAGTCCCCCTTTTTTGGAAAGAGCGAGAGAGCTGCACGTCGACAGGAAGCTGGTATAAAGCCCCCTTGGACACACTCACACAGTACGTCCAAATAATCTGCCCCAAGGCAGGACCAGAAAGTCTTGTCGAACTCAGCAGGCAGCCCGTCTATACCAGGCGCCCTCCCTGACGAGAGCTGCTTCACTGCTGTAGTGAGCTCCTCTAGGCTGAGCTCAGGGTCCATGGCATCCCATTCCTCAGGCCCCAGTTGAGGCAGGCCCTGAAGAAGTTCTGCGCCGCTCTCTGGAACACAGTCCTCTGCCCTGTAGAGGGCGGTGTAAAAGTCCACTGCATGCTTCCTCATTTCGGTAATGTCTGTGGTGACCCTCCCATCTGAGCTCTCACCATGGCTCCTTTAACTGTCTTTTGCAGAAAAAAAAACAACTCTATCCTTTTCCCCTGCAAAAGTTTGTTCATGTGAGGATCATTCTGGGTGAGCAGCGTGCTCTGAATGTTATTCATTTCCTGCTCAAGCATCTGAACAGCCCCCCTTATCTTTGCTGTAGAGTGGGAGGTGTACTGTAATAGAAACACTCGTATTTGAGCCTTACCTACCTCCCACCATTGACTTAAGTTCTCAAATTCCCTTTTTTTCTCCCTCCATTGCTCCCAAAAGCATAAACACGTATTACAAAACACACTGTCTTGTAGCAACTTAATATTAAACTGCCAATAGGATTTGGAATATTAGAGAGGCACAAATCAATAGTAATCAGATGGTGATCAGTAAAACCAACGTGATAAATAAAACTTCTCAGCAACCTGGTACTGAAAGCTTTTGACATGTATATCCTGTCTCATCTTGCTGCACTAACCCTTTCGCTAATCACTTTTACCCAGGTATACTACCTCACCACTGAGTGCTTTATTCGCCATGCATCTACTACTTCTAGATCTTTGAGTAGCCTGGACAAACAGGTACAGTAGATGACTGTAGGTGAGGTTCCTCCCCTGTTCTGTCTACAGTAAAATCTACAGTACAGTTCAAATCTCCTCCCATTATAATACATGACCCCTGGTCATATTGTGCTAATACCCTCTTTATCTCCTTGAAAACACCTATACGCTCATAACCCTGATTTGGGGCATACACATTCAGCAGGAAGAAAATATTCCCCTCTATCTCTACTTTTACTAACACGACCCGCTCCTTCACTATCTCCATTGTTTGTATAATTTTTACCCCTAAACTAGGGGCAAAAAGTATTGCTACCCCAGCATTAACATTTGTCCCATGAATAAGAATATATGGCCCTCCCACCACATACCCCAGTCACATTCATTAGCTTCATCACTATCTGTTTCCTGAAGGAAAACTACATTAAAATCTTTCTGTCAAAGGAACATGGGGACTGAAGGAACATGAACACCTGTCTTTGAAGAGACTGAACATGTTTTATTTTACTGTTTTTACACCCAAGTGGCACTGTTTTAATTGAGCTTGCCAATTTCCCAAAACGCATAAGTTCTCGCTCCAATGCTTCTTTGGGAATAAATGGGGGTACACCTGAAATAATAACCCGCATAGACGGAGCAGTTAACGGTGTAATCTGTACAAATATATCATAGATATACTATATGCCACTTTCAACCAACCGATTGACAAATCGATCCTCTTTTAAAAACAACTGCTTTGTTCATACAAGACTGTGGCAAAGTCGAGTGCCACCACTCGTGAAAGGACTGAAGACACACTGATTTGGTTTGACAACCCGCTGGGTTCTTTTATTATTATTATAAGTTTTCACTTTTTCGGCTCTGGCTTCCCCGGAGCTTTTCCTTCTCCGTTCACAGCCAGCCCCGTTTGTCCGCCCGTCTCTCCCTTTTCAAGCCCCGGCTCACTGTCATAGCAATCAGAAACAATTAAACCATTAATCAATTACGTTTCCCCGTGATGCTGATTAACTTATGACAGCTGTGGCTCAGGGTCCGAGAGCCGCTCCCTTCACTCTCTCTCTGCACGCAGAGGCTAACCACGCCCACCCTGCCACAGAGACACATATAAAATGTTCTCATGGCCAACCTGTTCATGCGCTGCCAGGAGAACCTCTTCCACTGTTACGGTTGGCTCTGGCGTAACTCTCACGCCATGTCGGAGAGATAGGGATGACGCCATACTGGACACCATCCCCACCAAACCTCGATTAAACAAATAAAAACTGTATAGTGCACAAACCTGAAACCTAAAAATAACAAGACAACATAAACCTAAACTATGCACTAACAGAAAATAAAGAATAAAGAAACCCAAAAACCCACACAAAGAAAAGAAAACACCCGCAATCGCTCTCAAACAACCACACCCTCTCACACACAACCTCCACCTCAGAGAGAGAGAGAGAGTATGTATTACTGTACATCAGGAATGTCCCTGTATGCTATTGATAGCAGGGCCGGATCTACCATGTGGCCAATTGGGCACGTGTCCAGGGGCACCATGCCCTTGGGGGGCACCAAGCAGCCAATGTTTTTTTTTCCCTTTCCCCAACACAAACCACTGGCTAGCTGAACCACCAATCAGAGCGCTCCTCTGCATAGCAATTGTTGCTAACCACCACGGACACCTTCATTACCTTCTACTTTTTATGAGGATTGTAGCCTAACTACAATGAAAAATTGTAGCTCTGTAGGCTATATCAAAATTTAAAAAAATGGTTAAATGGTACGGACGGGGAGTAAAGATTAGCAAATCGGTTAGGTAAAGAATCAATTACATAATTTTTGACTCAATGACGGAAAACTATGGAGCAGAAGAATGAAAACGGTGAAACGTTACAGAAAAGTAACGTTAAACTCTGACTGTACGTAGGTTCTTAGCAAAGAATTAGACTAAGGATGACACCACAACTTATTTGATTTGATTAACCGTTACCTGGAATCATTTATGAGTTGTGTGCATAGTGTCAACTGGACGAACACAGTAAATACAGTAGCCTAAGCATTGGTTGAATATGCTTAGTTTAGCTTCCTTTAGGCTACTTAGGAGAATAAAGCTGTTTTTCCCTGAGATGACCATGAACTGAATGAAATGTAATACACTGTAACGTAGCCTACCTGAGACTCACTTGATTAGCAAGAGGGTAATCCGTCTTCAATTTCATAAAGTAGGCTAAATACAAATGCAGGTTCATAGCTATAGGCTTAAGGCTAACTGACGAGTCCTCGCAATGGCCCGGGTTTGCGAGGAAACTTGCTTTCCTAAATGAAAGCTTTAAGAAATTAACAAAAGTAACTAAGGATAGTTGGACTTGGGTGGGGCTTGACAAAGAGGCAATATTTTATGTCCAATCAGCTTTGTTCACTCCCCATGTGGGTCAATATGTTGTAGTGCCCTGCACTCTGTTCAGATTTAGGATCATCCTGCTTGATTGTTTTCAATATTTTCTATAGTACAGATTGATTCACCAGTTATTGCTATAATTTATTGTATTGAGTATTGGATACAATATTAATTGTTAATTGTTGGCACTGTGTTCAGTGTTTGTATTGTCCCTAGGCCGTACTTTGTTTATTTTTCTGGTAATAACATTTCGATTTTTTTGTGAAGGCTATGTTGAACTCAATAGCAAGATTGTGATTAAAAAATCATAAGTAACTTGATTGGTTAAACAGTTTCTAGTAGCTATGAGGCCTACACAGTCTTTTTTTAAATCTGATATTATGCTCACATTTAGTTCATCCTCACATTTAATTCACATTTTGCTGGGTTGTCTAAGTGTATAGTATACCTTAGTACATTGTGTTACATTCAGTTTACCCTTCCACAGTTTGCCAATTCTGTTGGGCACACATGTATGTTGTGGGGGGGCGGGATTTTGGGGTGCTGATGCCCAGGGGCACTATAGAGTCTTAATCCGGCCCTGATTGATAGACTAGCCTATGTTACGTTAACGTTACAAGTCCACAGTGTGGATTCATTGCGAGTTCAATGTTAAACAATTTCGGTAGAAATAAGCATTCCCAGAATCTGTGATATAGGCTAAATATATTCATTTTAATTAAGTTACAGTGCGATTGTCGCAATGTACCGACATGCGAATCCACTTCTGATGTTGTTTTCTCTTCACCCATTAACAGCACAGCAGCCGAGAGCTGGCTCTAGTTAGCAAGCTAAGATGTACAGTAAGCTGAAAGTTTAATGAATGAAACAGATAGTGGGTTGGAAAGTGATATTTCTCTCGACTCCACCAGGCAGTCTGTCATTAATCTTCTCATATTTTATTTTTTACAAACCTCCAACTAAAAATGAAGTGCAGTATTTGTCTGGTCTCCCCCTTCCAGCATAGTCAGAAGCACCTGTTTCACTTGATCCTTAACTTCTGCTGAAAAGTAGTGATTCTTGTACCTTTTGCATAAACAGACAAAAACAAGAAGGATAGGTCAAATGATTGTGTTTCAGATATAGCCAGGCAAACACATAGCCTAACGATTAGCCTGTAGCTATATAGCTATCTTAATTAAATAAGTATAGCAATAGGCTAATAATAATAATAATAAATTATTATTATTATTGTTATTATTATTAATATTATAATAATAGTTATATTACAAACAATAGCATTAGGCTAATCTAATAAAGAAAAGTGGCTAAAGTATACAGCGGCTCCTTTTCGATGTTGCTGAACCTTTTCTGAACCGCCTCCAACAATGTGGTTTTTGCTGCGCCCACTCCACGGTCTGTGTCTGCTCTTCTCTCCAAAAGGCGTTTCAGCGCAGTGATGGCTGGAATAACATCTGCGGCTGTTGCTATCGAGGAGCTGATTTCTTTTGTGAGTTCTTCAAAAGGTGCGAGGAGGCTCAGCACGTTCTCAATTAGCACTCACTGATGTGTGTTGAGTGTGGCTGGCAGCTCATGCTCTGCAGCGTATGCCCCCAGAGCACGTCTCTGCTCCATCAGCGATTGCAGCATATAGCAGGTGCTATTCCATCTCATAGGAACATTTTGCTGCAATCGTTTCCTAAGCTGACCCAACTGTGCCTGGAGGTCGTGAAGTCGCGAATAGGTGAGCGACGAGTGTTTAAAATGCCCGACAATATTCCTTCCAGAAGACCCTCATTCACCGCCAACTGTAGTGTGTGTGCCATGCAGGGCAAACACGCCAAGTTGCCATCATTCAGTGCTTTGGTCATATTTCTATTGGTGTCATGCAACACCACATGAACTCTGGTCTTGTCTATGTTTCACCGTTGCAACATTGTATCTCCTGCACCCCCCTCCTGCTCTTCATTCCTCGTTCACTGCAGACGACTTCGCAGATTTCTTCGATGAGAAGATCGCAGACATCCACAACTCCTTCAGCCCCACTCCCCCTCCCCTCACAGACACTGTTTTCCACTCTATTCTTCTCTCTACCCCTCCTGTGTCCCCCCCCTGTTTCTCCACCTTTTCTCCCCTTTCTGAGACCAATGTATCCCATCTCCTACTCTCCCATCGCCCCACTACTTGTGCCCTCGACCCTATCCCTTCATCTCTCCTCCAGGCAATCACCCCAGATATCCTCCCATTTGTGACCTCCCTGGTGAACTCCTCCCTGACCTCTGGCTGCTTCCCCTCATCCTTCAAGAGAGCCCACATCACCCCGATCCTGAAAAAACCTATGCTGGACCCCTCCAACATGCAAAACTACAGACCGGTCGGTATCTCTTCTTCCTTTTCTTTCCAAAACTATTGAACGTGCCGTTTCTAACCAACTGTCATCTTTCCTTACCCAGAACAACCTGAAAGACCCCCACCAGTCCGGCTTCAAACCTGGCCACTCAACGGAGACCGCACTCCTCTCCGTCTGCGAGATGCTTCATGCAGCTCAGGCAGCCTCCCTCTCCTCTGTGCTACTACTTCTAGACCTCTCTGCCGCCTTCGACACCGTAGATCACTCCATCCTCCTGTCGTCCCTGTCTGCATCGGGGATCGGCGGCTCGGCCCTGGCCTGGATTGAGTCCTACCTCTCGGAACGGTCCTCCCAGGTTGCCTGGGCTGGTAAAGTATCGGCACCCCGTCCCCTTACCACAGGAGTCCCCCAGGGCTCAGTCCTTGGTCCCCTCCTTTTCTCCACCTACACCAAATCCCTTGGCCCTGTTATCACTGCTCATGGTCTGTCTTACCACTGCTATGCTGACGATACTCAACTCTTTGTCTCCTTCTCACCCTCTAACACTCAGGTGTCAGCCCGCATCTCCGCTTGCCTGAGAGACATCCAGAGCTGGATGGACAACCACCATCTCAAGCTCAATCCAGGCAAGACTGAGCTCATCTACATTCCTGCTCTAACCTCTCCCCCTCTCAATCTCTCTATTTCCCTAGGAGACACCCCACTGACCCCAACGCCCTGTGCCAGGAACCTCGGAGTCGTGATGGACAACAGGCTGTCCCTCTCCGAGAACATTGCAGTGGTAACCCGGGCATGCAGGTTCTTCCTGTACAACAGGAGAATCCGCCCCTTCCTCACCACCCACTCAACCCAGCTCCTGGTCCAAGTGATGGTGCTGTCCTGCCTGGACTATTGCAACTCTCTCCTGGCTGGCCTGCCAGCATCGGCCATTAGACCCCTTCAGCTTATCCAGAACGCAGCAACGCGCCTGGTCTTCAACCTCCCCCGACACTCCCATGTCACCCCCCTGCTCATTGACGTCCACTGGCTACCGGTGATGGCTCGCATCAAATTCAAAACATTGGTGCTCGCCTTCCAGGCAGTCCGAGGATCTGCCCCTCCATACCTCCAAAAGCTCATCAGACCCTACATACCTGCCAGATCCCTGCGTTCCGCCTCCTCAGGACGACTGGTACCCCCCCCTCTTCATACTAGCACCCGGTCTCGACGTCTGTCTGTCCTGGCCCCACGGTGGTGGAATGAGCTCCCCGTGGAGGTCAGAACAGCAGAAAGTCTGACTGCCTTCAAGCGCAGATTGAAGACTCACCTCTTCAAGCTGCACCTCTCTCCACCCCTCTCTACCTCCTTGTGACTATTGTTATCAATATTGTGTGGTTACCCCCGCCCCCCCCCCAAAAACTTTTTTTTAATAAAATAAAAACCCCAATCATACTGACTGCGCCTAGTACTTAGATTCGTATTTACCTTTTTAGGGTTGTTTTTAACGCACTTGTTCCTAGTTCGGAAATGCACTATGTACGTCGCTCTGGATAAGAGCGTCTGCTAAATGTCTATAATGTAATGTAATGTGTCAAATGTGGCTGTTAGATTGACAGCAGTGTGGGACCCTGGAATGTTTTTACAGTGTAGAAGGACTTTGTTGTTCCTCCACGGCTTACTTTAGCCTTGCAGGTATTTCAAATTTCAAGCTTGTTGTCTTCTTCACACACTGTGAAGAACTTCCACACTGACGACATGTTTTGTGTGTGTGGCTGTGTTTGTGCCTCTGTGCACGCAACATGAACCATCGTGCGGCGCATGCGTGTAAATTTGACCGGCACATAATTGGATATCAAATCAAATCAAATCAATATTTATTTATATAGCGTATTTCACAACAAGTTGTCACAATGCGCTTCACAGAAAAAACCCAGCCTAAACCCCCACAAGAGCAAGCCAGAGGCAACAGTGGCAAGGAAAAACTCCCTGGTGTAATTAGGAAGAAACCTTGGGAGGAACCAGACTCAAGGGGGAAACCCATTCTCCTCAGGTCGGCTCAGGGTCTAGATCTTAATGACCAGCATGGTCAAAACTGACTGGCAATATCCATGATAGTGGAGATTGCAGCAGCTAGATGGCAGTCCAGATGTGGCGGCAATGATGATGGGAAAACGGGTGCCGATGGCGGCAGGATGGGCTGGCAGCGGTGGTGGGGAGGGAGGGGCAAGCAGCGATGGACAGGAAGCTGGACAGGAAGCTGGACAGCAACTCTCGAGATGCGGGGCATGAGCCCCGCCGGCGGAATGTGGAAGAAGAGAGAGAGAGAGAACAGTTAGGGGGGGGGGTTGGACAAGTACCCCCGCCAGGAGTAACTTATGGCTGCATAGCTATGAAGACAGGGTTATGAGAACCCATCCAGTCATGAGAGAGTAAACAATCCTACCCACCTATCAAGAGCCAGCCCAGGAATATGGGGTCACAGCTGTTGACAGGTGACAGTAAGGAAAGGATGTCACTCCGCATTACTCTATGACAAAAGGGCTTCTCTGGTCCTGTCTCCGGACTACAACTCATTATAAGCCTGATCATAAAGGTGCGTTTTTAATCAAGACTTAAATATTGAGACTGTGTCTGATTCCCTTATAGATTTTGGAAGGGTGTTCCACAGTAGTGGTGCTCTGTAGGAGAAAGCTTTACCACCCGTCAAGTTTTTAGATATTCTAGGGACTACTAAGTAGCCTGCGTCTTGGGAACGAAGGGATCTTTTCGGCTTATATGGTAAAAGCAGATTACATATATACACTGGTGCAAGTCCATGTAAAGCTTTAAAAGTCAGAAGCAAGACCTTAAAGTCTATCCTATGCTTAATTGGTAGCCAATGAAGTGATGCTAGTACTAGGGTAATATGCTCATATTTCTTTGTTCTCGTTAAAATGCGAGCGGCTGCATTCTGCACAAGCTGGAGATTATTTAGCAACAGCTTAGGACTGATCGGCTGGTCACCGGTCATGGCCGATCAAGCTGAAAACCGGTGCATCCCTAGTTATGCCAAATCTCAGTACTTCACTTGGGCGAATCCCTTTTGAGACCAGGATGTACCGTCGGTCTCCATTTTAGGAATAGGTAAATAAACTTGTGCAGCATTTTACTATATCCACATTTGTGCTGAAAGCAAAATGCGTTAATAGCCTATGTCATGCAAAGTGATCAATGAACAGCACATTTGTGTAAATTAGTTTTTATAGCTTGAAAGCATGCATTGCGCTCAACGCTGGTTCCAGCAATTTAAAGAGGTTTTTAAATGCATGCTTTCTAATGTTTAAATCTTTTTGACGAAATCGAGTGCCGTCTTAAATGAATTACATTCTTTAACGTGATGAGGAGAAAACGCAACGCTAACGTGCAACTCAGAGAAAATGTTTTAGATTTTTTGCCAGTTAATGAATTATTCTGAATTATTGCCACCCTTATTAAACAATCTCACGTTATCTCTTTGTCATTGTCATTTGGTAATTATTAGTCTATAGGCTACATAATTGTCTTGATTATTCAGGGAATTAGTTTGATTGACATAGCCTAAGCAAGCAAAATAAACAGAAACAGGTTGAGAATATGTTCAGTTTAAATGCTTTATTCCAGCGCACGGACTGTCCTACATATTTAAATGCTACACAATTTTATGACGCAAAGAAATATGCAAGCCCACAAAACTTGCTGTATTTATTGATGTGTGTTATTCAGTAGCCAAAATCAATTGCTTGACCGATAAATAATGTAAACAGGTTGATAGTTTCATACGTTTAAAGGTAGGCTACGGTGACAGACGTTTTACATGATCCGAAATCCCAGGATACGCCACTGTGTAGCAGTATGGTTAACTTCTGAGTATAGATGGGTGAAATGCATCTCAATTCAAATAACCCGCTCCGCCCTCGCTCCCTCCCACTCGCTAAAGGGCGGCAGTGTAGTACAGTGGTTAAGGAACTGGGTTTGTAACCGAAAGGTCGCAGGTTCGAGTCCCACGAAGGACACTGCCGTTGTACCCCTGAGCAAGGTACTTCACCTGAATTGCTTCAGTATATATCCAGCTGTAAAAATGGATACTATGTATAAATGCAAAAAAAAAAAAATCCTGTGTAAGTCGCTCTGGATAAGACCCTCTGCTAAATACCTATAATGTAATGTAATGTAAAGGCAATTGTATACTCCTGTTTTATTGGTATGTGCGTCACATCCTCCCAAGTGAAGTTTGCAAGTGAAGTTTATGAGGGTGGAGCAAAAACTGGATTGGTGTTCAATACCTGGCGAAAAACACCTGGACGCATCCATCGCCCTCTGCAGTCCAACGCTCGCCATTAAAGTCAATACAACATTTGCGATATATGCCGACACTCAAAATCATAAAACGCATAGCGTACACTGGGGTGTTCAGTTTTCACAGGCTGTATGTAGCACACATGTTTGGCTTCAGGGGTCAATACAGCCTTACAGGCGGTGCAGAGCTGGAGGCTACATGTGTGGTTTAGGCTTGCTGCTACTGACAACATATGTTCTGGCACATTTGTCACAGATCTTGTGGGTGTCACACGAGCTGCGCATTTTACTCCTACTGTTTCAAAACTTTATGCTCATTATAGCAAAACATCAGCCGACAGATATGTTTGCAATCCTTACACCTTATTGATGTTGAACGATGTGTAAAGCCCCTTACGAAAAAATACTTTATGATTCCTATAGGATCCCTATCATACTCTATAGTGAATCCTATAGCCACGTATAGTATGTTATATACCCTATAGTTCGCCTAATGTATTCCTATAAGATCCTATAATAGTCTGAAGTAGCCTATTGTTTGTCCTATAATGACTGCTATGGGAAATCTTATAGGAATTGGTAGGAATTGTCCCAAAATATCATAGGAATCCTATAGTACTTTTTCGTAAGGGGAATTCTGTGCAGAAACAAACATTTCAATAATGTAAACATGAATGACTGTGTTTGGATGTGTACGGTGTGTGACAATAGGTGCAAACATATGGACTGCCTAAGAAACTTTTCAATGACCTGATGCCATAATAGTGATCACCATTGAGGTAGAGAAACAGCGTTTTTGGGTGTGGTGTGTTGCTCGTTTAAAATGTTGTGATGACGCCATTATTTTAGCTGTGGGTCCAAACAACTATCTTGACGTTTAACAACCTCTCAAACATTTGAATGTCAGAAAAACTAAACTTATCTTGAACACCAAAGCCTACGGAATGTTGTAAATGTTCCGCCTCTCTTTCAGCTTCACGCGTTGTGAATGTCGGGTTTAAAATATGTGTTAAACAAATGGCAAAGCAGAGGTTATTGTTGTGGTTGTTGCTAACAATTAAATGTTTCAGCTTTTTGCGAATGATTTCGCTCCTGAGACACATCTCCAGTACCACCATTAGGGTTCTGAATAACATGAGCCACAATCATCAAAGATTCATCAGACAGAATATCAAAATTGCTTTGAACCAACTATTCAATCATGCACATAAAAACCTCCAAATCAATTTAATCACCGGTTAGCTGTACAGTTACACCCTGAGCAGGCATGTGCACACATAGACCAAGGGCTTGAGCACCTGCCGTTTGGCCTGCTATAGAGAAGTGCCCTTTTTCAGTAAAATTTGTCATTTTTATTTTTAAAAAAAAAATGTTTTAAATAAATAAATAAATTCCTATTTGCGCACAGCCTGCCCTGCCAAACAGATATATTGATTGAATCAAAATATCAGGTCAGGAGATTGGTGCTCCCCGGCGATGCCCTCTACCTCTACCCTCCCTCATCGTACGATGCAAATTTAAACTGGAGCCGAATTTCTGTACTGTTGAATAATGGCCTGCATATAACCTGTATGTCTGCGTCATTAATCACCCCACCATTTTGGTTAACTTCCATGCAAGTTATTTTCTACATTGTTTAGGGGGATCTCTGGTTATGAAAGAGTGTTATTTTCTGCGGTGTTTGCGGGCATATCGGTTTCAACATGACAAGCGAGCTCGCGGTTTACAGCGTCCAGCGCTCTTAATAACCCCGCAAAAACACCATGCTCTGCAGCTTCATTAATTGGTTGTGTTAATAGAGCCTTGATTAACGTCGTCAACAGCGGTAACAGATGCGGGTTAACATTTTCATGCTGTAAATCTAAGCTGTTAGTGTCATGGTTTTCAACATTTTCAGTGGCCGGTCTTTTGTTGCTGTGGTGTTCTGAACACGAACACGTACAAAGTCTTTTCGGAGCCATTTCATTTAATATTTTATCAACAATGTTCAAAAATGTATTCAAGATACTTCATCGCCGGCTGTTGTCGTTTTGATGATCTGAGTCAGTTGCAGGAGGTGACCTGTTAATCTCTTGCGTTGCCTCTGGTGCTGATTGCGGCTGTGTTGGTGCTGGGCGTGGTCCTGGTGTCACGCGCTTATTAGGCCGGCTGTCTGGAGACGGTGTTAAAATATCCCGGTCCAGCACCAAACCCAATAATTCAGAGTTGGTTATTTCGTAGTTTGTAAGAAAAAGATGTAAATAAGCAAACATGTATTTATTTTTCATCATGCACGCACGCACACACACACACACTTTTGTTTTGACAAAAACTTAAATCTCACTGCTTTTTCTCTTCTGGATTGTAGGGGATTCTAGAGGTGTTTCAGGGCCTTTTTAAAAAAGAAAATAAATAAAATCAGAAAAAACACATAAACAGTATCAGATTGAACAAGGGTCACATTTTTTTAAATTAAATAAATAAAATCAGGAAAAACACAAACAGTATTAGATTGAACAAGGTTCAATATTCATAAACAGAAGCTGAACAAGGCATTTAAAAGTTTCATACTCTGTATATAATTGTAGCGAATATTATCTGCCAAAGCCAAAACATTAGTCATTTAGCAAACGATTTTATCCAAAGTGACATACAGTAAGTGCATACAGAAATGTCATCGAAGTAACTACAGAACAGAAAAGACAAAGCACATCTTTCCCATAAAGTAGCAGCTATCCCTAGTAATGAACATTGAATGCAGTTCACAGTAAACTGGGTAAGTCAGCTCTACTAAAATTCTATTCTAAATACCATTATAAATGTCAACACACAGTTAAAACAACAAGTACCATGAGAGATCCTAGATAGTCCAGGTGGAGTCTGAAAAGGTGTGTCTTCAGGCCACGACAGAACGCAAGCAGGGTTGGCGTAGAACGTAGGGGAATGGAAAGTTCGTTCCACCACTGGGGAGCTAGGGTGGAAAAGCTCCACATTCGGGACGAGCAAGCACCATTAACACGGGGGTGGGGGGGGGGGGGGGAGTCCGAGTCGCCCTGCTGTAGACGAGCGAAGTGGTCGAGCATTCCCCTACAAGCATTCACCCTGGTATTCCCCTACATTCTATGCCTACCCTGCCTGCTTTCCGTCATGGCCTGAAAACACACCTTTTCAGACTGCCACCTGGACTGATACTTATCTAGGACCTCATGGTATTTGTTCTTGTTGAACTGTGAACTGCATTCAATGTTCATTACTAGGGATTGCTGCTACTTTATGGGAAGAATGTGCTTTCCTATCCGTTCTGTAGTTACTTCGATCATGTTTCTGTATGCACTTACTGTATGTCGCTTTGGATAAAAGTGTCTGCTAAATGACTGTAATGTAATGTAATGAACAGAAAAATAGTTCTGGATCAAGTCCTGCAGGTAGGCGGGGCCTGTCCTATTGGCTGCAGTGTAGGCCAGGGTCAGAACTTTGAACCTGATCCTGGCTGCAACTGGCAGCCAGTGAAGTGAACTCAACAGGGGGGTGACATGCGAAAATTTCGGGAGGTTGAACACAAGCTGGGCAGCTGCGTTCAAAAACCTGTGTTGTGTAGGTCTTTTTGGCCCTGTATCTAAAAACAATTAAACAATCATCAATTATATATACTGTATATATAAACATCGAACAAAAAGTTTGGAAATTTGTGTTTCGTAGATTATTTCTCTGTTGTAATAATGCTTCTTCGCAATAAATTTTATACCGTTGGAAAGCCTGTTTATTTCCCTTTTAAATGGTGCCCCATTTGTAAGGAACATGCATTTGTGGGATGAGCAGCACAGCTGAGTATGTGGGTTGCGCCCATGAAAAATTTGCCAAATCTTCTCTGCCAATGGCAAACAGCTTATTCTGCTGTTGCTATTGACTCTTGTTTTGAGCTTCCGGTACCCCCAGGTGCTGACAATCAGGTGCCTTTCAGTACTTAGGAACCGTAGGCCGTCTTCTACAGATTTGCAGTCAAGGTTTGCAGGACGATATGGCACACAGCTCTCGGCCCAGACAATCCGGAACAGACTGCACGCAGCCAATCTCCGGGCTCATAGGGCTGCCAGGAGGCCTGCCATGACTGCCCTTCACCGTCAGGCCCGTTTGCGCTGGTGTCGGCAACGCCTGCACTGGAACCTGAACATGTGGAGGAACGTTATGTTCAGCGATGAGTCCAGATTCTGCCTACGGAAGTTGGATCGTAGGGTCAAAGTGTGGAGAAGACGGGGAGAACGCTATGCTGATTGCTGCACCAATAGAGTAACACCTTTTGGTGGAGGCAGTGTGATGGTGTGGGGCGGCATCTCCATCACTGGAAAAACGAGGTTTGTCATCATTGGAGGCAATCTCAATGCAGAGAGATATCGAGATGAGATTCTGCAACCAGTGGCAATCCCATATCTCCACAGTCTGGGACCGAACTCCATCCTCCAAGATGACAACGCTCGCCCCCACAGAGCGGGGTTTATCGGAGACTACCTCCAGAATTTGGGAGTAGAGAGAATGGAATGGCCTGCCAACAGTCCTGACCTCAACCCAATTGAACACTTGTGGGATCAGCTTGGGCATGCTGTTCGTGCTAGAGTGACTAACACAACCACGTTGGCTGACTTGCGACAAATCCTGGTTGAGGAGTGGAATGCCATCCCACAGCAGTGTGTGACCACGCTGGTGACCAGCATGAGGAGGAGGTGCCAGGCTGTTGTGGCTGTGTATGGTTCTTCCACACGCTACTGAGGTGTATTAATTGTATTAATTACAATTAATAAATTGTAAAATTGCCAATATGTCTTGTTTCTTCCTTGTTACTGATAGACTTCAATCATCCAATCCACCAAACAACACCAAACAAGAGTCACTAGCAACAGCAGAATAAGCTGTTTGGCATTGGCAGAGAAGATTTGGCTAATTTTACATGGGCGCACCCACATACTCAGCTGTGCTGCTCATCCCACAAATGCATGTTCCTTACAAATGGGGCACCATTTAAAAGGGAAATAAACAGGCTTTCCAACGGTATAAAATGTATTGCCAAGAAGCATTGTTACAACAGAGAAATAATCTACCAAACACAAATTTCCGAACTTTTTGTTCGATGTTTATATACAGTCAAGCCGGAAAGTCTGCACACCCCTTTCATCTTCTCCACATTTTATTACGTTACAAACATATTCTACAATAGATTGAGTTCATTTTTTGTCTCGAAATTCGACACAAAATAGCCCATAATGACAAAGTCAAAACAGATTTTTAGACATTTGTGCTAATTTATTTACTGAATTTGGGTTTTCATTAGCTGTAAGCCATAATCATCAAAATTACAAGAAATAAAGGCTTGAAATATTTCAGTCTATGTGTAATGAATCTATATAATATATGAGTTTCACTTTCTGAAATGAGTGACAACATTTTTTTTTTCACGATATTCAAATTTTTTGAGCTGCACATATATACACTGCTCAAAAAAAATTAAGGGAACACTTAATCATCACAGTATAACACCAAGTCAATTAAACCAAACCGGTTATGCTGGATGATGTTCCAGGCAGCATAACATTCGCCACGGCGTCTCCAGACTCTTTCATGTCAGTCACATGTGCTCAGTGTGAACCTGCTCTCATCTGTGAAGAGATCGGGGCGCCAATGGCGAACCTGCCAATTCTGGTGTTCTCTGGCAAATGCCAATCAAGCTGCACGGTGCAGGGCTGTGAGCACAGGTCCCACTACAGGACGTCGGGCCCTCATACCACCCTCATGGAGTCTGTTTCTGACAGTTTGGTCAGAAACATGCACACAAACAGCCCGCTGGAGGTCATTTTGTAGGGCTCTGGCAGTGCTCCTCCTGTTCCTCCTCGCACAAAGGAGCAGATACCGGTTCTGCTGCTGGGTTGTTGCCCTTCTACGGCCCTGTCCAGCTCTCCTCGTGTAATGGCCCGTCTCCCGGTATCTCCTCCACGCTCTTGAGACTGCGCTGGGAGACACAGCAAACCTTCTTGCGACAGCATGTGTGGATGTGCCATCCTGGAGGAGCTGGACTACCTGTGCAACCTGAATGGGCTGCAGGTACCGCCTCATGCTACCAGTAGTGAGAAGGGCACTAGCAAAATTCAAAACTAGAGAAAAATCAGTCAGGAAGGATAAGGAAAAAGAAATGGTCTGTGGCCACCACCTGCAAAACAATTTACTTTTTGGGGGTTGTCTTGCTGTTGCCTCTCCTGTCCATCTGTTGTCACTTTCATTTGCACCAAAGCAGGTGAAATTGATTCACAATCATTTACTCTTCCTAACTGGACAGATCGATATCACAGAAGTTTAATTGACTTGGTTTTATTTAGCCAGCCATGTGTTCCATACTGTACCAATGTAATTTACAGCTGAATCTAGTCTCACCCCCCAATTCCCATAGAGATCCATTCAAATGCAGAGAGCTTATATTATCGCTTGTAACAGTACCTGGAAATAAGATATCGAGAGTCTTTTGATGTTGATGGGTCACAGACTTCAGGAAGTAACAGCATGCACAGGATATGCGACCAAATATAAAATATGATACTTTAAAAATATGTTAAAGCAAAGGGTATGAATACTTATGTAAATGAAAGATTTCAGTTTTAAATTTTTAATACATTTGCAAAAATTTCTAAAAACTTGTTTTCACTTTGTCATTATGGGCTATTTTGTGTAGAATTTTGAGACAAAAAATTAACTCAATCTATTGTAGAATATGTCTGTAATGTAATAAAACGTGGAGAAGGTGAAAGGGGTGTTCAGACTTTCCGGCTTGCCTGTATGTACAGTTGCAAGAAAAGTCACAACAATAGACACAGTCTGCTTAAACTAATACCACACAAAAAATTATATGTTTTCATGTTTTTATTGAACACACCATGTAAACATTCACAGTGCAGGGTGGAAAAAGTATGTGAACCCCTAGGCTAATGACTTCTCCAAGAGCTAATTGGAGTCAGGAGTCAGCCAACCTGGAGTCCAATCAATAAGACGAGATTGGTGGTGTTGGTTAAAGCTGCCCTGCCCTATAAAAAACACACACCAGTTTTGAGTTTGCTATTCTCAAGAAGCATTGCCTGATGTGAACCATGCCTCGCACAAAAGAGCTCTCAGAAGACCTACGATTAAGAATTGTTGACTTGCATAAAGCTGGAAAGGGTTACAAAAGTATCTCTAAAAGCCTTGATGTTCATCAGTCCACGGTAAGACAAATTGTCTATAAATGGAGAAAGTTCAGCACTGTTGCTACTCTCCCTAGGAGTGGCTGTCCTATAAAGATGACTGCAAGAGCACAGTGCAGAATGCTCAATGAGGTGAAGAAGAATCCTAGAGTGTCAGCTAAAGACTTACACAAATTTCTGGCACATGCTAACATCTCTGTTGACGAATCTACGATACGTAAAACACTAAACAAGAATGGAGTTCATGGGAGGACACCACGGAGGAAGCCACTGCTGTCCAAAAAAAACATTGCTGCACGTTTGAAGTTTGCAAAAGAGCAACTGGATGTTCCACAGCACTACTGGCAAAATATTCTGTGGACAGATGAAACCAAAGTTGAGTTGTTTGGAAGGAAGGAACACACAACACTATGTGTGGAGAAAAAAAGGCACAGCACACTAACATCAAAACCTCATCCCAACTGTGAAGTATGGTGGAGGGGGCATCATGGTTTGGGGCTGCTTTGCTGCCTCAGGGCCTGGACAGATTGCTATCGTCGACGGAAATATGAATTCCCAAGTTTATCAAGACATTTTGCAGGAGAACTTGAGGCCACCTGTCCACCAATTGAAGCTCAACAGAAGATGGGTGATGCAACAGGACAACGACCCAAAGCACAGAAGTAAATCAACAGAATGGCTTCAACAGAAGAAAATACGCCTTCTGGAGTGGCCCAGTCAGAGTCCTGACCTCAACCTGATTGAGATGCTGTGACGTGACCTCAAGAGAGCGATTCACACCAGACATCCCAAGAATATTGCTGAACTGAAACCGTTTTGGAAAGAGGAATGGTCTAAAATTCCTCCTGACCGTTGTGCAGGTCTGATCTGCAACTACAGGAAATGTTTGGTTGAGGTTATTTCTGCCAAAGGAGGGTCAACCAGTTATTAAATCCAAGGGTTCACATACTTTTTCCACCCTGCACTGTGAATGTTTACATGGTGTGTTCAATAAAAACATATAATTGTTTGTGTGGTATTAGTTTAAGCAGACTGTGTTTGTCTATTGTTGACTTAGATGACGACCAGAACCCATTTTATGCAGAAATCCAGGTAATTCCAAAGGGTTCACATACTTTTTCTTGCAACTGTATGTGAGAGTGAATATATTTGTATGTGAGAGTATGAATTATGGCCTAAACGGCCCCCCATATGATAGCATAGAGGGTGCTTGGAATTGATTTGGATAACGAACCACAATAGATGACAATGATAGAGCATATATTCTTTTGCAGCTGAACGGTAGTAGAAGTCATATCATGCATTGTAACATGAGTATTGATACATAGCTTAGCCAGCATCAATGGGCCTATGGCATTGTTGCTGCTTGTCAACAGTAATCCAGTGTCACAGATTGGGGTAGATTTTAATGATATATGTAAAACTAAAGCAATAACTTAATTTGTGCCTAGCTGAAGTTTAGTTACAGTAGAAATGTAAAATATAACATTTATATATTTTTTGGAAAGGCCCATTTTTATTTTTGATTTGCAACATAGTACATTATTTTGCTCTTATATTACTCATTTTTTATTTAGCTTTTTTGTATTTCTACTGAATAATTCAGGGTAGACGGTGCTTCCACCCTGGACAGTCTTGGACACTCTGCTGCTGTTCCTTCCCTGCTTCTGCTTGTGTGGACACCTGTGATGAGATCAAGTAATTGCTGGCTAACAGGGCTCTGGTGTAAAAATATATTTCTGCCACCATAAACTGAACTGGAGAAAAGAGAGTGATCACCCTCTGAATGTGATGCCATTGTTATTATCTTACTTCCACAAAGGACATAACATAATTCATATGAACAAACAAAAGCATTGTATTAATTTTCGGATAGCTTTGGGTAGGCTTTTATATATGCAAACCACCAATTCTTTTGAAAAAGATGGTAATTCCCTCATGTAAAGAATGAAAACGTGTTTTCGGTTAGTCAGAACACTTTATCTGTTGAAAGAAACTGATTATCTCTTGATTTACTGGAATGCAGATTAATCCATTTGCATAGATTTGGAGACAGGGTACACTGTTTACAAATTACCTTGTAGAACATGACTAGGTTTACATATCCCCCTAAGACTTTGCACGCATGAGGACAAGTTGTCTGCGGACCAGGAAATGTAAAGTATGTCCTGTTTGCCAATCAGAGATGCACTGTAAAGTAAGAATTACAACTTCCATCCCCAGGAGAAGACTTTATTTAACCCCTCATTTTACAAGCTACACGTAATTTCAGTTAGCCTACCTTTCTAGAATAGGCTACACATGCCTATTTATTATCTGGCTGGTTTACCGTTGCTGCACCAAGCATACTTCTCAATACTTCTTTATTTTTTGAGGAATATTTGCCTTCTGACAGGCCTATTGTTTTATTGTGGGAATAAAAATCCAGTCAGAAAATTTGTTTGATCTCTAACTATTCTTGTTGTAGAGATGCTTACATGTATTCAACCACACTAAAGCTTCTAAAGGATACTCCCAGTTTGCAAAGGAATCTTGGGATTCCCAGGAGTGTGTGCAAAATTACAGGGAATTGAAAATGGTCCATATTCAGGACAAATGTCCAACCCTACTAGAAGTGTTTGTTGTCTTGGTGAATTCCTGCATTGTCTTGACTTTGAAGCTGGATCCTAACACGTTAGCTATCGAATTAAGGTACTGCAAACTAATAGCTATAGTACAAAATAAAAGTGCCAGAAGCTGAAAAAATAAACCAAAATTACAGTCCAAACAGTTCATTTTAAATTATAAAAACCTTTAATAATCAACTTTTTACACTTTTACACATATCTACATAAATGACAATTCTTATAAATAAGAACTATACAGTGGAAAAAGTATTTAAAGTTCATCCTGATAGCATTATATCAGTCTAAAACAGTCTGTTTTGTGCTTTTGTCCTTATCCTTGGGGCGTCAAACAGTTGTCCTCTTTGAGAACTCAGAAAGCGGTACAGATCAGTACAAAGTCGGGCCTTTCTTCAGATTAGACAACCACTGAGTGCCATTCTCAGCTGTGCAAATACCAATAAATACACAAATAACAGCAGCAAAGAGATCACTGCCATCACTAGAGAGGTCAGAAGTGCAGATGACTCCCTGTTATGACCAAGGATACCATGGTATCAGATACCTGTCAATGTGGCACTGCTGAGCAGTTAACCTGTCCTGACTCTCTTTCTCTTGAGTCAGTAAAGACACAGCACCTCAGTTGTGGCAATGTGCACAGTAAGGGAGGGGTCAGACAGCAGAACTCCCATCATGCCCCAGTATGTGGCTAATATTGTGGGCAGGGCGGTTGGACTGCTTGCCGGAATCAGCTGAGGAGGTATTGGTGAGCGACAGCAGGGGGGACATGGGCATGGCCGTGCCATCAGTAGGCATCGCTGTGGTGATCTCGGGGAAGAGTGAGGTCAGGTTGAAGTTGGACAGGTGAGGGGTGATGCTTGAAGAGTTTGCAATGGGCATGGTGGGCATGTCAGGGAGCAGGGGGAAACTGGCCTGAGTGAAGCCCACGGGTCGCGGCGGGGACAGGATGGAACCAAAGCGGTTGTTGAGGGGCGTGCTGCTGCTCTTGTCTGCATTGGGGCTTGTGAACATCTGGTTGGAAAAGTACTGCAGGGGAATGTCACTTGGCAGGCTGGGGTGGGCTGCGGGAGAGTAGGAGGTGTAGAAGGGGGGCAGGGTGTTCTGGGGCTCTACAGGCAGGATGGCGGGTGTGCGAGAGGTACTGGGTTGGGTGACAGGTGGGATGAAGGAGGGACTAGCATTGATGGGTGGGGGGTTCATCCCTCCCTCTGGGATGAAGGAAAAGCCAAAGTTCTGGGCCAGGTGTTGATCAGACACCAGGTTGTCACCACCCATTTGGGTACCATCAGTCATAAAGCGCACAATGCTGCCACGCTTCGCCTCGCCACCAGCTTGCTGCCGCCCCAACAGCATGCCACCACCTGCAGGCAAGGAGAGGTGCCCATCAGGCTCGAAGGGGTTCCCTGAGCGCAGCGTTCCTGACCTGCTGCGGTCCCCAGGGCGCATTTTCACACCTTGGACATCCTGGGCTGTTTGGCGTGCACGCTGACTGACAGTGTTGACAGAGCGCGCAAGGGCACGCCCCGGTTCTGAGCTAATCTGGGGTGTGGTGGGGTGAGGGAGCGGTCCTCCCCTTACTCCAGGTCCTTGCATGTTGCTGCTGGCCTGGGGATTGAGGTGGCCCTTGTTCCCCTCGCTTATGTGCATGTTGTTGGTTTTCTGTGTGGGGGGTATGCTGGGACTCCCCGCCTTGGCCTGCAGGTCTGTGTCTGATCCACCTGACCCACAGCTATACTCCATGCTGACTGGGGGACAGCACTGTGCCACGCATTGGTGGCCTACCTGCTCAGACAGATGGGGTGCCAGGAGACTCTGCATAAAGCTCTGGTGACAACTCTCCTGCTCCCGCTGCCCCGACCCCATGGGCACACCCTGCGCTCCAGGAAACACCCCCCGTAGCTGCCGCTCCACCCCTGAGCCTAATCCCATCCTAATGCCCTGTGCCTGCAGGCCCCTCTGAGAGGGGGGTGTGGGTTTGTGGGTCATTTCGCTTCCATGGGACACCTGTACCTCAAAGCCGCCAAGCTGGTGCTGCCCAACAGAGCCGCATGAGACATTTATGGGTCCCGAGTGGCCCTGCGGGTTGTGGCCTACACTGCCTTTCCCCCTGGAAGCATCCAGGTAGGTATGTAGGTCAGCCTGGTCCTGTGGTGCATGCGCTGCCTGCAGGGGAAGCCCCATGCGCTGATCTACACTGGAGGTGGATTTCCCAATGAGTGCCTCGGCAGAGTAGCTGGAGATGCGGTGACGCTCCTGCCGAGATGGGGTGCAGGTGATGTCGGAGGGATGTGACACGGTCCCTCCAGGCTGTGAGGTCAGCTGTTCTAGGGTCCGGGAGCTCATGAGCCGTTGAAGTCCGCTATGGTTCTGACCTGCCTGCCGCTCCTGGCCCATGTGGCTGCCATGAACAGCTCGGGGTGCCACTGGTTGAGCCTCACAGCTCTTCTCCTGGGGACGAGCACCAAACTGCTGCTGCTGGATGTGGTGGATGTGCTGGTGCCGTGAGTGGGAACTCTGCTGCTGATGTTGCTGTTGCTGCTGTTGCTCTCTGCTCTTGTCCACATGATGCGTTTTTTGTGGCAGACCCATAGGGGCCCCTACTTGGCCCCCTTGCACCAAGCCCCGTTTCTTCTGACTGTGCTGATCTTGCTGCAATGTCCTTTGATGGATGCTGTGGAACTGTGCTGGTTCTGGCTGTGTCAGGTGGTGTTGCAGCTGGTAAAGGTGATGTCTCTGATTCTGTTGTTGCTGTTGCTGCTGCTGCTTCAGGTAGGGGTTACCCATGGGCAGGTGGTGCCCAGGTGGGTGGGGAATGTGCTGGGGATGATTCTGTTCATGGGAAGGTCCTTGAGGGACACAGTGCCCCTCTACTGGTCTCAGCACGGAGCTCATGAAGCTGTTGCCAGGGAAAAGGCCACTGAGCCCATCGGAGGGATAACCCCGCCCACCAGAGATGGAGGAGCTGCTGCTACTAGAGCTGACCATCATCTGGGTGTGGTCATGGGGTGCAGCTTTCATGTCCATCCGACCCATGTTGGCGGCGGAGCAGGTCTTGGGCCGTTTGCCACTGGGGAGTAGGGTGTCTTCAGGAGCAGGGCGCTTGGATATGTCCTTCAGGTGGTGGTCTGTCCCATGTGGCCTCATAACGGCACTCTTCAGTGGCGTGTACTCTGGACATGGTGGAAGCAGGGGGGCTGGGGATTGGACCACAGGGACTGCAGTTGCTATAGGTGATGAGACGGGGCCCTGCTGGGCATGGCTGGGGGAGCAGGCGTAGGACTGCTGCCCAGAGCTGAGAGGTCTGATCAGATTATTAACACTGAGACTGCCCACAGCAGAGGACTGCAACTGTGTGGACTGTGACTGCGTGGGTTGTGTTTGCAACTGCGTGGGCTGTGAATGGGAAGGTTGAGATTGAGAGTGCGGTGATGAGGTGTAGGACAGGGATAAAGAGTTCCTGGATACGCCTGGTCCACTTGTGGTACCCACCACAGGCTGATCTCTGAGAGACACCTGCAGTAGGGACATCAAAATGGAGCTTTAGAACACAGAGAGCTGTGCATGCACCCTAGTTAAACAGCACAGATTTTTTTAAAACTTTACTCCACATACGAATTTTGCAAGTCATACAGTAACCATCACAAATCCTACCAAACTCTATTTGCTGTCCTTTATTGCCCACCTGGACCATTAGGAAGCTTATTTGATGAACAGCATTTCCTTCTCAGCTCTTGCTAGTGCCCACTACTGGTGAATATAATATCCAACTGCAGAACCCTTAGTTTTCTGGATTCCTGCCATGACCTAATACTGGTCCAGTCCTTCCGATCACACAAGGCTGGTAACCAACTTGAAGTTGTGTTCACAAAAATTGTGGTATAATTTGCCTTGATGTGTGACAGCTCTTCCCATCTCCTCTGTGGCAGTTAAAATTACACAGGTGTTTTTGTCCCCTTGTCCCTATCCACTGTTGCCCCCTATTGGTAGCCTAGTCATTGACGTCGCAATTATAGTAGCCTATTCTTTTCTCTGAAATTAATTGACAACTTTAAAAAAAAAAACACGTTTTGTCTTGTTAGTATTAAGTTTCTCAAAATTCTTCCACACGTTGCTTGACAGGTTTCCTGTTTCCTGTTTGGTGAGTGACTGTGACGGAGCTGTGGTACTGAGCTGTAGAAAAAGTTTGGTGGTTGTCGTATTGTGTTGGCACATTTGCAATTGTTCTTAAAAACAAAACTAGACATATTAGGCTACAAACTAACGTTAGGTTATTTGCTGCTGAGCGGGCCGAAACGGAGCCAGCAGTGTTGATCCTAAGTTGATCCTGCTTCCGACAAGTTTTGTATATCTTTGAATATAAGTGTAAGTTATGGCTTCGTTTGACCCTTCAATCGCTCCCATTCCTCACTCGGTTTCTCCTTCCTCGCCCTATTGGGCTATCTCTTGTTCGGTATGTGACATGTTCACTCATTCTTTCTCCACCATTAGTGGGAACTTTACTTGTGATAAGTGTAAATTAAATGCTTGGTTGACTGAGAAGATAGCCGATTTGGAATCTCGCATCTGTACCCTGCATGAAATTCGAGAAAGCGGAAAATTCATAGAATCTTTCTTGGTTTCGGGTGCACCAGTTAGCACGTCCCCAACATAATGTTAGAACTGCGATAACACCTTTGCAGCAAGGTAACATAAAGTGGATCACAGTTCGCGAACGTAGTCGTAAGCCCCCCGTGCTCCACCAACCACCAATTTGGGTTTCAAATAGGTTTTCTCCCCTGAGAAATGTATCTTCGGTAAAACCTGCTGAAAAAGCTTTGATAATCGGTGATTCCATTCTACAAAACCTGGTAATTGCGATTCCTAAGACCACAGTTCATTGCATCAGCTCTTATTTCTAAAAATCTGGCCTTTAACCTTAGAAATTCAAATCCTTGACTATTTAGAGCCAAGGCCAGACAGTAGATCTACTTGCCCGCTTGTTACCCAAAACTATCAACTAGGGTTCACTCTTTAGAAATTGAAACTGTGTCTGTCCCCCGAATACAAAGCCATTCAAAATAAAATAAAAACGTGAAGTTTGCTTCATTAATTTGATTCGGATTAAAACAAAACACAATCCTATTACTTCAAGTGATAATACTACCATGAGAATTGGTTTACGAAATATAAGATCCAAGGCAGCTCTTGTGAACAAACTAATCTCAGATTGCTCTCTTGATATACTATGTTTAACCGAAACATGGCTGAAAGCGGATGAGAACTTTACATTAAATGAATCCGCTCCGCCTGGGTTCATATATAGCCAGAACCCCCATCTCTGTCGAAGATGGGGTGGGGTTGCTGTTATTTATAAATCACTTTTTCAGTCAATTCCAAAATTAGAGTATGCATTTGATTCATTTGAAGTGTTAGTTATGAGCACTCAGCCAGCAGCGGTCGGTAGAAACCGCCCTCAACCTATTTTACTTGTGACTGTCTATAGACCTCCTGGCACATATTCTGGCTTTATTCATACATTTGCAGATTTCCTTTCTCATTTAGCTGTAAGTCATGACAAAGTGTTAATATTGGGTGATTTTAACCTGCATTTTGAAAATACAGATGATCCTTTTATCTCAGCATTTATGACTATTTTGGAATCAATTGGTTTCATTCAAAATGTTGTCGGCCCCACACATTATTGTAGTCATACTTTAGACCTGGTCTTAAGTCTTGGTATTGATATTGTTAATGTAAAAATTAACTTGCATAATCCTATTCTGTCTGACCATTTCCTCATTACTCTGCATGTAAAAGCAGCCCACCCTGTAGCATCTGAATTTAGAACGTATACAGGTCGCACTATCAGTACCTCCACTACTAGAAACTTTATTCATGTGCTACCGGATTACTTTTATTTAGAAACTTCAGCCAGCTCCCTATCAACTGATGATCTGGCAGAGGAATTAGATACTGCTCCACGCAAAACCCTTGATGTAGTTGCTCCGTTAAAAAGAAAAAAAGTAATTGAGAAGAGGCTTGCCCCCTGGTACACCGACCACACGTGGGCTCTTAAACAAAAGTCTCGTCAGCTTGAACGCAATTGGCATTCCACTAAACTGCAGGTATTCCACTTGGCCTGGAAAGAGTTTTAGTACATATAAGCATGCTCTCTCCAATGCTAGGTCCTCTTATTTTTCAAAGCTTATACAAAAAAACAAGACTAATCCCCAATGTTTATTCAGAACAGTTGCTGAACTAACTAATATTCATGCAGAAACTAACCCTCAAATTCCAGTTTCATGTAGCAGTAATGATTTTTAAAATTTCTTTAGTGATAAAATAATTGGAATTAGGAAAAAGATCACACAAGTTAGTGGTCATGATTTTGACGATATAGAACTGCCTCCTAGACACACTGAACGTCTTTAATCGTTTACACCCATACTTGAGAGCGAACAAATTAAGTTATTGTCGTCTTCGCAATAATCCACCTGTCTTCTAGACCCCATACCCACAAAGTTATTGAAGGAGCTATTGCCTATGCTCATCAAACCAATTCTTCACCTAATGAACTCATCACTGCTATTGGGTCATCTTCCTACATCCTTTAAATTGGCAGAATTCAAGCCACTACTTGGATCCCACTGTCCTGGATAATTATAGACCAATTTCAAACCTCCCATTTTTATCAAAGATTCTTGAGAAATGTGTAGTGCACAGCTTTCTTAATTTTTACATACTAATAGCGTGTACGAGCGGTTTCAATCTGGGTTCAGAAAACACCATAGCACTGAGACCGCCCTTGCCCTAGTAATGAATGACTTGTTCCTCTCTCTGGATTGTGGCTGTATTTCTATTCTTGTTTTACTTGACCTGAGCACTGCCTTTGACACTATAGACCATCATATTCTCCTCCGCAGGCTAGAAACTTTAGTTGGTCTCACCGGGCATGCTCTTATGTGGTTTAAATCTTATCTCTATGATAGATCCCAGTTTGTTAGGGTAAACAATCAGTCCTGTGAATTTTCTCGGGTGAACTTTGGAGTACCGCAAGGATCGGATTTGGGTCCTCTGCCATTTTCCCTGTACATGCTCTCTCTTGGGAATATTATAAGTAGACATGGTGTTAACTAACACTGCTACGCAGATGACACACAACTTTATATATCAGTTAAGCCAGATGAAGTTGTCCAGTTGTCTAAACTAGAGACCTGTCTTAAAGATGTAAAGGCCGGGATGACCCAAAATTTCATCTTATTGAACTCGGATAAGACTGAGATATTAGTATTAGGTCCCAAATCCCATCAAGATTCTTAGTTTTCCTTAAATTTACATTGCTTCTCTGTCTCTGCCAACAAGGTTGTTAAAAACCTTGGTGTAACAATTGATTCAGACCTCTCCTTTCAGCCCCATATTAACAATGTCACAATACAAAATAATGCACAACAATAATGGCCTTCTTCCACTTGAGGAATATATCTAAATTAAGGAAGATGTTGTCCCTGGAGGATGCTTTTTAACCTCTCGACTAGATTACTGTAATGCCTTATTGTCTGGTTGCACTGGCTCAGCCCTGAATCGTCTCCAACTTGTACAGAATGCAGCTGCTATGGTTCTTACTAGAACCAAGAAATGGGAGCATATCAGCCCGGTGCTCAAAACTCTTCATTGGCTGCCTGTCAAATTCAGAATTGACTATAGGATTTTACTTCTGGCGTTTAAAGCTGTAAATGGTTTGGCACCAGAATATCTTAGTGACCTACTCATTCCTTACTGTCCCCCGAGATTACTTCGCTCTCAAAAAGTTCTGGCTATTTGAAAATTCCTATTTTATCTAAAATTACAATGGGTGGTAGAGCATTCTCTTACAGAGCTCCTCTCTTATGGAATAATCTTCCCATGTATTTTTGGGCTTCAGACATACTTTCTGTCTTTAAGTGTAGGCTAAAAACATACCTCTTTAGTCAACCCTATAGTTAAGGATGTCAGGGGGGCTAATCCTTTTTATTTTTTTCCCCTTCTCTCACCCTGAGCTGCAGATTACTCCGGCCCATACCCTCCTCGCCCTGAGTTTACAGACTGCTCCAGTTATGTCCCTCGTCCAGATTTTGCAGACTGCTCCAGTCCTGTCCCTCCTTTGGTTTATCCTCCCGACTTGACGCAATCGGAGTCCCAGATGCACCACCCGCCCCTTTGAATTGAACATTTTCAATTGAACATTTTACTTCCTTTTCTTTTGAATTCTTACTTACCAGCTAGTTGTATTAGATCCCTTATTACTCTCTACTACTATCCACTTCATCACCTTTAGTTTAAACCAAGCCAGCGAGCGAATGATGGGCACCCCCTCTCTAGCCAGGTTCCTTCCGAGATTTCTTCCCACTGGGGAGTTTTTTCTCGCTGACCAGGGAGTTTTTTTACCTCGTTTTGCTGGTTGGGGGCTAAGGCCTGGTTTTTTGTTATACAGTTGAACCTCGATCCAACGGACTAATAGGGGGGATCAGTTGTCCGTTAAAGCCGTTTGTCCGTTGCAGCGACGAAATCACTATAACAAGAGATATGTAGCGCACAACAACCAGGCAAACCGATGCTTGTACGCTTGTAAACAACACGTGCGCGCCGCCAAGCGGACACGTACTCAAGTAACGGTCTCGGTTCGCGGACGCTTACTCAAGTAGCGGTCTCGGTTCGCTTCACCCGGGAGTTTTAAACGTTCGGACCAGATATTCACTCGCGGATTGTGTCCGTTGGATCCGGAATCCGTTGCATCGGTGTCCGTTGGATCGAGGTTCATCTGTATTTTCCTTCTGTTTCCCTGTACAGCGTCTTTGTGACAGTTCTCTGTAAAAAGCTATAGAAATAAAATTGTATTGAATTGAATATTTCCTGTGTGTGCGCTAGCAATGTTCACGTGCTCTAAAGTACAATCAGTTACCGAGTTTTCGCTTGTCAATAAGCAGTCATGAGTTGGCGTCAGTTCTTTCAAATAGTGGATACTGCATTTGGGAAATAAACTTAATATATTGATTATTTTATTGTACTTAATTAGGCCAAATATAATTCAAGAGTTATTTATCTGCATTGCCCATGTTAAATTTTCCAGTTTCCCAACGTCACTCCCGGTTGGGAACGGGAAGGAATTGTTATGGGAAATACTGGGATTGATCACTAGTTGGTACCCCTTCTTGCTGGTTTCTGCTGTTATGGACTTTGGCTGAAAGCAAAACACGCCAACCTTGCTGCACATGTCACTCTGGGTAACTCAGATCAAGCGTACTACAAAGCAGCAGAAATAATTTAGACAGACAGACCGACCACAGAAAATTTCGGTCAGATTTGGAGATGCCAAATCAGGTTATATTGTGTACACATATTTCCAAATTATTTAAACACACCATTATAAAACAAAACATGAATCTGGTAAAAACCTGTTGATTTTCAGTCATCGAACTGTGTAAAGGTTTTATTTGGTGGAAGATCAGAATTACCAACCAACAATGACAAGATATGCAGAGGGTGATAAGACTTGACAGATTTAACCATTTTGATCCATGTTGTCAGAGCATTCATTATTACTATGTTCACTTTGGCTGCAGTGGGGACATCAGATAATTGTCGATCCAAAAGATTAACTGGGTGAACTGAATTTGCTTCAATTCATACAAATTTTTTATCTGGTGGTTTGTTGACTCAATTCAGAAAAAATGTGTATAGACCGCACATGCCGCATTCATTATGAACTCGCCAGCTCGTAGCTCTGACATGTGAGCTCAGAGTTACGAGCTCAGAGCGTTCTAGTGGTCACTTTGTAGCAACAAGCAGGCATCAAGCTCTCACTAGCCATAATACTTTCTGAACACCCCAAGCTTCAGAGCTACATTGTCAGATAGAGGAAGAGAGAAAACTAATAAGGCAAGCCAGTGTTGAATAGCCTACATATATGTCTATATAATAGGCCTATTTAATACAATTATGTCCATATTTTACTCCTATGCAAACTGTTTATATCCCCATAGCGTGTCTATATTGTCTATGCATGTTGTCAAGTGATGGATGTGGGCACTGGTAAACATTGAAACAACCACTAAATTAAATTGTGTTTCAAGCTGTGAAATGATACTGGACTTTCCGACTTGTAATTCTGAGTTACCAGGCTGTTCCAGTTTATCTTTCCTGGTCGGAAGTTCGTAATTACAGCAGCAATAGTAGCTTAGATTTGGAAGGGCACATCCACCTTTTTTTCTGGGCATCTGCATGATAATAATAATAAATGCAGTTGAGAGCAGCGATTCCCAGGGACCAAGCAGCATAAGCAGCAGTTGTCAAACAAAAAGACTCTATTACGGGGGATCACAACTTTATATATACAGTCATGTGATAAAGTAAGTACACCCTCAAATGGTAGTTAGTTTTTTTGACATTTCTGGACACAAGTTTATTTTATTTAAATTTAATCCATATTGATTGATTAAGGTAAAATAAATGATGCTTAAAAAAGTAGACTTTGGAATCACTTAAAGCACAACTGAGCTTTGGTAGAACTTTGGCTTGTGTAGTTACCTGGCCATGATGGTGTCCATATCATGGTGAAATATGTTCGTTAGTTGCTCTGTGCTCGTTAGTTGCTCTGGTGATAATCCAGAATAGGGTATTTGTCGCTCTCCATTCACTTCTATAAGGCAGTCTCAAAATGACACTTCTAGCACGTATACGAACTAGAATGAAGCGGATTCTGTGAATACAATCAATAACCAGTTCTCGTACATATTTTATTTTGTGCAATTAAAATTTTCATCAATGTTGTTAGGAAGCTGCCAGAAAAGACTAGCAAAATGTCAACAGGTCGGTTTTTTACCATAGATATATACTACCAGGAACGCTTGCTTCCGTGGAAATTTGGACCAATGAGTGGTTTCTGACGCATCAGCGTATTAACACTGTTTCTGGCGCAAGAATTACCTACCGGATCTACGTTCCAAATAAAATATGAAAAAGCCAGGAAAGGGCCATTTAATTAAAAAATATATATACGTACGAGGACTGGTTATTGTTTGTATTGGCAGAATCCACTTCGTATACGTGCTGGAAGTGTCATTTTGAGACCATTTTAGCAGCCCTATAGAAGTGAATGGAGAGCGACAAATACCCTATTCTGGATTTTTGGTGAAATTTATGTTTGGTGCACAAAACAGGTGTAAATGATTGTCCAATTATTAGATAATAATTTGGAAGTTCTATGCTTACATAAAAGCTGACAATTGGTCTGGTTTGGACCTAACCATCGAGGTGTGTGCTAACATATCATGCCTAGGTCAAAAGAGCTAGCCGGAGCACTGAGAAAAAAGATTATTGATTCTCATGAGACTGGGAAGGGTTACAAAGCCATTTCAAAGCAGTTTGAAGGACATCATTCATTACATTACATTACAGGCATACTCTTATCCAGAGCGACTTACACAACGTCTTATGACATCTTATTTTTTATACAGCTGGATATATACTGAAGCAAATCAGGTTAATTACCTTGCTGAAGGGTAAAACGGCAGTGTCCTACCTGGGAATGGTTCCTAAGTCCAGTTCCTTAACCATTATACTACACTGCCGCCATCATTCAACTGTTCGACGCATCATATCCAAATGGAGAAAATTCCACATCACCGGAAATCTACACAGGACAGGCCGTCCCTCCAAATTCACCCCAAGAGCTGACTCCTGAAGAGCTGATGCTCCTAGAAGTCTCCATGAACCCAAGGGTAACATCTGAGGACCTATACACTTCACTTGCCACAGTTAACATGAAAGTGCATGAGTCAACAACAGTGGCGGCTGGTGATCTAAATATAGGTTGGGGCGCTAGCATTTCTAAAAAAAAACAAATACATCTGACTTTGACTTTAAACAGAAAAAACAAGCCACCTTGTGTCTCAGTTGCATAAGACAGTTTAATTGGCAACAGTGGAGGACAGTTTTTCAAGTAAGACATCACTGAACAGTGGAGGAGCCTCTGTTCATTCAAGTTAGGCAGGACTCATACATTCAGATTTAGACTTCAAACAGATCACACAGACCTCCTGGCAGCACCGGGTCCAAATCAAACACAACAGCACTGTCATGTTGCCTAGAGAGGTGCTAATTGCTGCCCCCCACACACAACTCCTTGCTGCACAATTCCTTTGTATTGCTAAACCGCTAAAAACCTCAGACTGAGAAGAGCCTACTTGACTGGTCATTCAAATGAGTCATCATACATTTTGAGACAAAGACATACAACACTAAAGGTGAATTGGCCCATTACAACACAACAACACACTAATGTTGCCTAAAACCACTACTTGAACATACATTTTTTGTCACCTCTTCGTTATGCTTTCTAATGCCAATTCTGTAGCCTTCATCAAGTTGTTCAGCAATGCTAAGCCTGCCAAAAAAGTTTAGCTTCATACTGTTGTCAAGATGGCTGCGGCTACTCATGCCGTTTGCACTTTTCAGCAAGATGTTTTAGGTCTCGTACCCCCGTCGTTGTCCACAATGGTTCGGTGCCAGCACTTTGAAATAGCAAACGGAAAGCAATATAACGCATTACTCACAGCACATCCAGCTAGCCAACTCCGTTTGTCATAACACGAGCGAGAGAAGCCCCGGCCCGACCGCGATCACTTGTTTGCTGTTGAATGTACAAATCTGGTCGCTCTGGTCCAAGTTCCTTTACTCTTTTCTTTTCTTCCAATGAACGCCTTGAGAAAGGTTCTTTTTGCAAAGAAATAACCGAATTTTCTTTGCTTTCTGTTCCACTTGAAGAAGCCATTTCGAATTATCTCTCTCGCTTGGTCTAGGTCTATTTGAATGAATGCGTAGCAGCCGACTGAACCTAGCCGTAGTACTTAGTGCGTAGTGATATCCTGCTAGATGCCGGCTGGGCGTGATAAACATGCCTTAAATCCAATCCAATAATATCATAAACCATGAGGACTAATCAGAAAAGGGTAGGATAGTCCGGGGCGCACAGGCCTGCGCCCCGGGGGCTACTTTTTTGACCGCGAATCAGGCAGCAGAATCTGGAGGCTCGCCTGAAAATGAATGAGTGCTCTGATTCACCATAACGTTACCGGCGCCCCGCAGGCCCCTGAACATGCATATGTAATGTATTAAACTTTAGACAACGCAAGGCCAACATATAACATGTTTAAGCTACTAAAAAATTAAATAATAATAAAAAATAATAATTTTAAGCTACTAAAAAATTAAATAATAATAAAAAATAATAATAAAAAATAATAATTTTTTAAAAACTTTTTAAAAAATTTGTATGTGGGGGAGGGGGGGCGGCGCCCCAGCGCCCTCTATAGGCCGGCCGCCACTGGTCAACAATCAGAAATAGATTGCACAAACTTGGCCTACATGGGAGGATAGGAAGGAAGAAGCCCCTGCTCTCCAAAAATATAGATAAGGAAAATAAACTGTGATGTAATTTTCTCATGTAGGTACTTTATAGCACAAAA